>OY755202.1:47865395-48586683 GCA_963576765.1 Draba incana | reverse complement strand
ATTTCAATCTCAAGCTTGGATTTGTGGAAATTTAAGCCTTAAGAATCATGGCCAAGTACTTTGACATTGACGACATACTTATAGAGGAAGAGGTTATATATAACTTCTTCTCCTTTATATTCTTCTTCTCTTTGTCAATTTACAGAAAAATCTTTTGTTGATTCCTTTGCAGTTTGTTCCTGTGTTATTCCATAAAGCAGCTAATGGAGTGACAATTTATCCAAGTGCTGAGAGAAACTGTGTGAGTGTTCTTTCTTTCTTTATCACTCTTGGAATGGATGATTTTGTGTGTTTGATATGAGTCTTGTTCTTGCATGTTGAACAAGGTGCTAAAGTGGAATTACCCTTTTAGCTTGCTCATGAGTTGTATTTGAGACAAGCTGTGTCGATAAACCTTCCTGCCTGTTTAGACCAAAAGTAAGAAGCTTGTATTGTAATGTTTGTATTCAAGAATAGAGACTGCCCATGATGAAAAACTTGATTAGTTAGCTTTGTTTATTTGACTTTCCTTTCCTGCTCTCTTTCTTTGTCTTAACTTTGTGCTTTATTTGTTATGCAGGACAAGGCTTGAAATACAGGCTGATGCAGAGTGTGTAGATCTTAGATCACGTTGTCAGTATTTCTATGAATTTGGGTGCAAGTTAGAGCCATTGTGAGTCCCTTTCTGATTTTCTCCACTTGTCTCTCCCTATTTTGATAAGGTTTTTTCTTACCACCCCAAGATCCGGGATAGGCTAATGGCAGGACAATCATTTGGATTTTGCAGGCTAGTAAACTATACCAAAGGGTGAATTTGGTATAGTTTACATCAATACTTGTATTCCGGAATCTATACAACAACTTCCATTTCCGTTTTTGGGTTTCTCATGATGAATGAATGATTTAGACACAAATAAAGTCAAGGGACCCATGTATTGATACGAGACAAAGAAAAGAATTGTGAAGAGACCGGTGAACAGAAAGACAAATAGTTAGTGAAACAACCAGGTTTTTTTTTTTTTAACCTAATCATTTCTACTGCGGAAAACAATAAATCATCCAACCAATAAATAATCCAATAATTCTATAAATAAATAAGCAATCATCCAAGGTAATTCAGATACCAAATTCAGGAATGAATAAAATGCTAGCAACCTAACATAACCGGTTCGCTAGACTAAAGAACCAAACACAAAAGACCCTATCATCCTTTTCCTAACGCTTCGATTCCGCGATCACACTTTTCATTTACCTGCAACACATGGAAATAAGAGTTGCGTAAGTATTTAACAAATACTTAGTGAGCTGATCGTCCCGCCTACCGGCGTAACAAGCAGGCTCAGGTAAACCAATAACCACATAAGCCAATCCAAAACATCTCACACAACAATGCAACAATTTATCAGACCCCGAAGGCGGGTGTCGATCGACACCCTCCTGGTGTCGATCGACACGCCTCTATGTTGCACCGAAAACGTATTCATCCTCACCCGATACGTTTTCCGGCGAACATGAGTTGCTAACCTGCAAGGAAAACACCACAAAAGCATATATACAAGCCACGATAACCACAGCAATCATCATCACACAAAAACCCTATCAATCATTCACCAAAACTCATCAATTCACCGTCATTGCCTAGAAACCGCGGTCACAACTCACCTTGGCTTTATAGGAACGAACGGTTACGAATTGGGACACAAAAACACCACGATCAGACCTTCTAATCACGGAACAACGACCCTACGCCTCTAGATTGCGATAACAAGGGTTCAAAGAGGATTTTTTTGCAACAATCCTCTCAAGAACACACAAACTTTTTTAATTCCCGTAATCTAAAGACTTTTCTCTACTGTTTCTGCTTCTCCCCGCGGCCACAAACCTGCAGAAACATATAAATACTAACCCTAGGCAAGAGCCCTAAATCGTGCCCCCAAACCGTGATTAAAAAGTTAATCACCTGGTTCTGCAGAGCTTCGTGTCGAGCGACACACGACGTGTCGAGCGACATGTTCCCATCCTCCGTATCGATCGACACACTCCCTGTGTCGCTCGACACGACCACCAGAAACCGACTTTCTGGTTCGTGGATGTTACAGTTAGATAGAGATACTTGTTTGTCCAAACCAAAATCATCTCATGTCATTTCATGTAATGTAGGAAAAAGCTTTTTATCATTTGGCAAACTATTTGATTAACACTTTTGTCTGCATAATTGCTTTAGTTGATTGATTAGCTTAATTATTAACAATTTTGTCTGCATAAGACACATTATAAGGTTGTTTAAAACAAATTATAAGGTTTTATAAAAATTTTATAAAGTTTTTAAAAACAGATTATAAGCTTGTTTAAACCCGATTTTAAGGTTTTAAAAAGTTTTTAAATCATATTATAAGGTTTTTAATCAGATTATAAGATTTTTTAAAATAGATTATAAGAAATTTTTATGTTTTTTTGAACACATTATAAGGTTGTTTAAAAAAAATTATAAGGTTTTATAAAGTTTTTAAACAAATTATAAGGTTTTTTAAAGTTTTTAACCATATTATAAGGTTTTTCTAAACAGATTTTAAGGTTTTAAAAAGTTTTTAAATCATATTATAAGGTTTTTCTAAACATATATAAAGTTGTTTAAAACAGATTTTAAGGTTTTAAAAAGTTTTTAAATTATATTATAAGGTTTTAAAAAGTTCTCACTACCGATCTCGTCGTCATCCTCGCCGTCGTAGTGGCCATCGATCTCGCCGTCTTCATCACCGTCGATCTCACCGTCTTCAATCGATGATTAAATCGTCCATAGCCTAATAATCGATTTCGATGTGGTGAACAAATTTGGGTTGCACATCTACATATGTTTCCGATTCCTCCTTCTCTTTCTCGTTTAGATTTGGATTTTGATTTTGATTTGGTGGGGTGTTGATTTGTTGGTCTGTTGATTTATGCTCTCTGGGATTTTATGAATATGATTAAACTATATGGTGTTGGAATTAGGGTTTGCGATTAGCTTTCTACTAATTCAATTGATTCGGAAATTCTGAATTGGTGTTGTGCTTTTGAGAAAGTCTGTATAGGGATTAGGCCTGGGATTAAAACCCGAACCCGACGGACTTGAATTTGTATCCGAATACCCGAAACTTAAAAAAAAAATGGGGTACTTTTATAGAATTTTAGTCATTTTTCGGGGTTTTTTTAGAAAAAAATTGTATAAAAAATAACTTAAACATAGTAAATCCAAAAAAAAATTAGGGTAAATCTAAAACATAGTATATTTTTTTTAGTATTTAGGGTAAAAATTACCCTAATGAGTCCTATTTTAAAACTCGGACCCGACCCGACCCCGAATGAACCCGAACCGAACCCGACCTAAAATTTTCAAATATCCTAATGGGTCCTAAACACCTATACCCGAAATATCCGAAACCCGAAATACCCGACCCGGCCTGAACCGTGTACCCGAAATCCCATGACTAATGGGGATGAATCTCAATTCTTAAAATTAAACACCAATCATTGATCGATTATGCTAATAACACTGTTCCTGGGATTGCTTTAGTGGTGTTTCCGTGAAATGCTTCGTCTTGAATTTGTTTTTCCTAAACAGTATAGTTTCATTTGTGTTAAAAGCATGTTTTGCGTTTTCTGGGTTTGAAGAAGGAAGCAAAGTCATGGTGTTTTCTTGAAGAAAGTCATTTGATTTCTGATGTTTTTAGTGGAGAATATGTTGGTTAATATTTACGAAATAAGTGGTTCTGTTGAAATTGCTCGTTAAGTACTCGATGGAATGCCTGAGAGTGATGTTGTTTCGTGGAATTTGTTGGTGAGTGCTTATGTCGAGAAGGGTTAGTGGGAGAAGCTCCAATTTTTCCAGTGGAAACTAGAAAGTTACAAACGTAGAGCCCAAAATCATTTGAGGGACGTTTGGTAACAAGACTTTTAATAATTGATTCCTTACTCTAATGAATACCTTATTCCGTTAGTGCATGAAAGAAACTGAGATTGTTTAGACCATAAGGAATGAAAGAAGAAGATTGATTCTTGTTGAAAGAGGTGAATCAAGATTTGTAAAGTTAAGGGAAGTGGAAGAGGACGAAGTTGCGTATTTAGATATTGTATTTTTGGTTAAAATCCCAAACAACTCTTGTATGATCTATTATGTTCAATTGTTAGTGCAACACATGCATTGGTTTGTAAAATCCCTAATAATCTACTTTAAATAACTTTATAATAAGTTTATAAAGAACTTAAACACCAACAATTTTGAAAATAATAGTTGTTTTAAAAAACTTTATAATCTACTTTAAACAACCTTATAATCTGCTTTAAACAATTTTATAATATACTTAAAAAAACCTTATAATCTACTTAAACTAAATTATAAGGTTTTTTAAAGTAAATTATAAGATTTTTATTAAAAACATATTATAAAGTTGTTTAAAGTAGATTATAAGGTTTTAAACAACTATTATTTTTAAATTTAATAGTGTTAAATAATTTTTACTTTATTATTGATGGTGTTATTTTATTAAAAATATCTAAACACACAGAGACATACCTTGTTATTAGCTAACAAGCACATAAGGTTCTTTTAAATAGATTATAAGATTTTTTTAGAAACATTAAGTTGTTTAAAGAAGATTATAAAGTTTTTTTAAATTAAATTATAAAGTTTTAAAGAAGATTATAAAGTTTTTTAAATTAAATTATAAGATTTTTTAAAAAACATTAAGTTGTTTAAAGAAGATTATAAAGTTGTTTAAAACAGATTATAAGATGTTAACCAACAATTATTTTTCAAATTGATGGTGTTATTTTTAAATTAGATTTTGAGTTTTTATGGGACATTTACAAAAATGCCATTTTTTACATGTCACTTTTCAAATATGCCACTCTTGAATAATTTTTTTACCAACATGCCACTTATAAATTCGTTTAAAAACCTTATATCTCAAAATTCTCAATTTTAAAAAATGTTTCGATCCCTAACAAACCTTAAACCCCAAAAACTAAACCCTAAGATAATATAGTTAACCCAAACATAAATGATTTAAAAATTTAGAAAAAGTGATAGTGACATTTTTGAAAAGTGGCATGTCAAAAGTGACATATGTTGAAATTTATCTTTTTTAAAAGCAGATTATAAGAGTTTTTAAAGTGAATTATAAGATTTTTTTAAAAACATATTATAAAGTTGCTTAAACCAGATTATAAGCTTTTAAACAACTATTATTTTTAAAATTAATAATGTTAAAAAACTGTTATTTTTAGAATTAATAATGTTATTTTTAAAGCAGAATATAAGGTTCTTTTAAATAGATTATAAGATTTTTTTAAGAAACATTAAGTTGTTTCAAGAAGATTATAAAGTTTTAAATTAAATTATACGGTTTTTTTAAAGAAGATTATAAAGTTTTTTAAATTAAATTATAAGTTTTTTTAAGAAACATTAAGTTGTTTAAAAAAAATTATAAAGTTATTTAAAACAGATTATAAGGTGTTAACCAACAATTATTTTTAAATTAGATTATAAGTTTTTTTTAAAGTAGATTATAAGAGTTTTTAAAGTAAATTATAAGGTTTTTTAAAAAACATATTATAAAGTTGCTTAAACCAGATTATAAGCTTTTAAACAACTATTATTTTTAAAATTAATAATGTTAAACCGCTGTTATTTTTAGAATTAATAATGTTATTTTTAAAGCAGAATAGAAGGTTTTTTTAAATAGATTATAAGATTTTTTAAAAAACATTAAGTTGTTTAAAGAAGATTATAAAAAATTTAAAATTAAATTATAAGGTTTTTTTAAAGAAGATTATAAAGTTTTTTAAATTAAATTATAAGATTTTTTAAGAAACATTAAGTTGTTTAAAAAAAATTATAAAGTTGTTTAAAACAGATTATAAGGTGTTAACCAACAATTATTTTTAAATTAGATTATAAGTTTTTTTAAAGTAGATTATAAGAGTTTTTAAAGTAAATTATAAGGTTTTTTATAAAACATATTATAAAGTTGCTTAAACCAGATTATAAGCTTTTAAACAATTATTATTTTTAAAATTAATAATGTTAAACCACTGTTATTTTTAAATTAATAATGTTATTTTTAAAGCAGAATAGAAGGTTCTTTTAAATAGATTATAAGATTTTTTAAGAAACATTAAGTTGTTTAAAGAAGATTATAAAAAATTTAAAATTAAATTATAAGGTTTTTTAAAAGAAGATTATAAAGTTTTTTAAATTAAATTATAAGATTTTTTAAGAAACATGAAGTTGTTTAAAAAAAATTATAAAGTTGTTTGAAACTGATTATAAGGTGTTAACCATCAGTTATTTTTCAAATTGATGGTGTTATTTTTAAATTAGATCATAAGGTTTTTTGTAACTTTGCACTAATAATAACTAGCCCTATACAGTTTTCTTCTTCCATGGTTTAGATCTTTGATTTTGACTATACAGTGAGTTATGTCATGATATGTTTAAGTACAATCAGAGGGAAAATGGCCTAACACTAACAATTGAGAATTTATTAAAATTGTTCCGCAAGACGACCATACTCAGGTAAAAAAAAACATTGAAGTTTATAAACAACAAGCACAAGCTCAATAGTCTACATGACATTATCTAAGCACAAGTTATTTATTTAATTTTCTTTAAACTCAAAGATGGAGTTTTTATTCCGTATCTCTCAGCGAAGTCGCAGAGAAATGAGTGAACAAGAAGTTGTAAGTAACCAGATTGTGAGGTATTGAGCCCACCTCACTCACACAGTTTAAAGACTATCTCTCAGAAACAGAGAAGTCAGATATACAGTTTCTGCTTGATCATTCCGAATCCAGGCGTTGTACGTCTACAAGCTGGTAAAGATCTCCACGCCGCTGCTTATTCGGAAGGCTTGTCCTGAAACAGTAAAAACGAGTTTCAATCAACGGAATATGCGATGAAGAACGGGATTTTAGAAAATGTTAGCGGTGCGCTAGTGATTACCTTCGTTGTTCAAGAACAGAGTAATCAATCTCTCCTATTATAATGTCCTCCTCATGCTCGGTCGTTGCTAGTACTTCTCCAAACTGTCAAATATGTAATTTTTATGTTACTAAAGCTTCATTATCAAATCAAGGTAACACAGAAAAATTTTAATGCTTACAGGCCCGACGAGTGTAGAGTGTCCCCAAGCAGTGTATCCAGCTCCTGAATCTCTAGCAGGTGAGCATGTCGCCACATATAAGTAGATAATGTAGCATACATAGTTTTATCAACTGCTCCATGACTTTAATAGGGTCGATACAATAAATACTCGTATTGGTAACTCAAAGAGAACTACAAGTTTTCTAATCAAGACTTCTTTCAAAACTTGAACTTCTCTTTGAGTTACCAATACAAGTATGTAACTCGGTTTACATACCTGATTATCCGTAGCCCTGAAATGGTACAAAAACAGATCGAGTAAGCGTCGTGACTTACCCCATGATTGACTAAGCCAAGAATGTTTGGTAAAGTAGTAGACATTGAATTGTACCTTGCCCTTTGAAGTAATTCCCAATGCAACGGTCCAGTTTTCATGTTAAAGGCTCCAGGGTAGCACAGCAAATGAGCCCCTGCAATTAATAGAGCAAACATGTGGATGATCAGGTTCTTTAAAACGCTATTGGACCGAGGAAAGATGTAGCAAGAAGATGACATTAACATGATATAAAGACTCACCTCTTGGAACCGGATATCATAGCAAATGCCTATTCCGATATGCCCCACCTCTGCAACAACCCACAAAACCATTACTCTCAAGCACTATTACGCATTAGAGATTTCTCTTAAGTATTAGACAGTGAGAGGAGGTGATGTGAACGGTCCTACTACGACTTTCATTACTCATTAAAGACATTTCCCCAGTCAAATAGTTGTCAAAGTGAACAAGTTCTCTTCTTCATGATCACTCGTAAAAAGTACGCTAGCAAGAAAATGAATCATTTCACCAAAGGGGATCCCAGTCCTGATTAGAGCTTTAAATCTAAAATCCTAACCCCATTAATTTTTAGATTCTAGAGCAATAAGTTTATGTAAAATACATGGCTGAGTATGCATAGCATGGCAAAGATATTTAGCCAAAAAAATATTGAAACCTGTGTCAACGATTGTTGGTGTCTCTCCAGCAGTAAGTTCAGGAATTAAAGAGAGAATTGATTCTAGTTCTCTCTTTGTTGATTTATCAACTATTAACCTAGATTTGAGCTAATTTCACATCAATGAATCAATTCTTAAACCCTAACTTCAACAAGCATCTAGTTTATTCATATTCAAAAACCCCAAAGAGCATGAATCAACATCAAACCAACAAATAAAAATCCACTAAATCAAAACGAGAAAGAGAAGGTAGAATCGGAAACGTACATAGATGTGCAACCCAAATTTGTTCACCACATCGAAATCCAATTAGGCATCGAATCGAAATAGACGACGGCGAGTTGGACGACAACGGCGAGATCGACGACGACAGGGAGATCTGTTTTTTTTTTTTTTCTTTGAACTAAGGGGGAGTTATTGGTTGTAGGCTGGGCTTAAAATCGTACCCGGAACCCGAATCCGATCCGAAAATTAGGGTATGGGTAGAGTACGGGTATTGTAAATTATCCGATCGGGTTTCATTTTATCAATATTCGGGTATCTGAACCCGAGAGGATAAAACCCGATACCCGATCGGGTACCTGAATCTATACATACACATACACGATTATGTATTTAAATCACTAACTCTAACCCTATAACACTCATTTCATCTTCTTTTTTTCGTCTATGGCTTACTTGATCGAGACCCTTGTGCTTCCGGATTGAAAACTATTATTCTTTTGTTTCCTTTATTTGTTGTGTGTTTATTTAGTAGTAAATTTACTACATTTGAGTTGTGTTTTGAATTTTTTTTCCGTTTTTTTTATTGTCATATCTTGGTGTTTCGTCAACTTTGACATTTTTAAACTCAATTTGTGTTTAAGATTTGTTTTTTTGAATAAAAAAATTTAGTCTTTTGATCATTTTGTTTTATTTTTTTTTAGTATAATCATAATATTCAGGTGTGTTTCAAAAAAAAAAATCATAATATTCGGGTATTACCCGAACCCGCTAGTACCTGATCCATACCCGACCCGCTTATACGTTATACCCGAATGGGTTTTATAATTGTGAAAACGGATACCCGACGAATATAACTACCTGCCTCGAACCCGAACGCCCAAGCCTAATTGGTTGATGGATTCTTAAGGATTTTTAAAATTTTTAGAATCCATTGTTATTGGTTTGATGAGTTTTAAACTCCATTCAAAATCCATTGTTATTCAAAAAGTTTAGTTTTTACGGATTCTATAAATCTATTAGAATCTATTGTTATTGGTAGATGGATTTGTTATAATTTTACTCATTAAACAAGATTTTGAGAATACCTCATAAAACCTTTGGATTTTGAGAATTCTAATCACCAAATTCTAAATACACAAAACTCTCTACAAATTTAATAAATCTTTGGATTTTAAAATTCATCAACTCTATGAGAATCTATTATAGAGAAGAGAAAAGAGAGGAGAGAGAGAGAGAGAAAAAAATCGCCTATTATAGGGAGGAGTTAATTTCGACATTTGGGTATTTATAAGATGGCATGTGTTGCAACAGTGGTCTTCAGAATGGCAAAGTTAAGAAAAAACTTTTTAAAAGTGGCATAGTTAAAATTTCCCCAAAATATAAACCGTTATTTATGAAGGGGATATGTATAGCTTTCTTCTTCTAATAAAAATCCAAATCATTTTTAAGAAGCTTTATAAACAAAAATATAAAGATGACGATACTTAAGTCACCAATAAATACAAAATTTATTTATCAATAAAATATGGAAAATACTTTAGTGACCGGTTATTGATAATTTAAGTTGAATTGTTATATTAGTTATGAAACTAAGAAATTTTTTTTTTAAAATATTAAATTTTGAAATAAAGACAAGATTGATTTTTGTAAGGGTGATTGCCATATATAAATATTAGCTTGTAATTTAAGCTAATTAATGAGCTAAATAAGAAAATTTTAGAAAGAGTTGCCATGACACATTTTAGAGGTTGTCATGTCACATTAAAATTGTGAGAGTGAATGTGAGGATGACATGTATGATCCTTTAGGACAATCATCTCTCTAATAATATATAGGGGATTAGTGAGCTAAATAAGAAAATTTTAGAAAGAGTTGTCATGTTACATTTTAAAGATTGTTATGTCATATTTAAATTGTGAGAGTGAATATGGGAATGGCATGTATGATTCTTTAGGAAAATAACCTCTCTATAAATATATAGGGGATACTAAATAAATTATTAGTAAATTTAATAAAATTGTATAACCAAGTCTCTTAAAGCAACAATAATGTTCAGCCAGAGATTGCAATTTGTTTTTTAAATGATAGGAAGAGAGTTTGCTAAAGACAAAAATAAACAGAATATTAATATGCCAATCTTTACGCCATTTTCATAGAAACACATATGTTCACAATTGTTGAGTTGAAACATTAAGTGCCATATCGGCATCACAATTTGCCATCGAATGACAGAACAAGAGATCACTGCAAAGAGCAACATAATCTCGTAAAATATGAAATGCGTTTTGCATCACATTGGCCGCTCAAAAGACTGAAATATGTGTGGCTCTTCATAAAACTGGCCACTCAGGCAGTATATACGCCAATATTTGCCTGCCAGGTTACTCCCATCCAAGAATGAAGGAATGAATTTCTGCCCAGCTTGAAACCGTGTAAAGTGTGCCAGAGAGTCCCTTCCAGGTTGCTGATGATTCTTCTTCAGCGTTGTGTTCTCTCTGTTTCTGGACAATTCCGGAGAACAAAGGCACAAATGAGACCCCAAAATGGCTTCCCACTCTCCTGAGGCTCGCGCTAGAGCTTACCACTATCCCTATGTCCGCTTTGAGGAGGCAGAGCAAGTCGCCTACCGAATCTCCAATATAAATAGTCAATTGGCTTTTCTGATTTCTGTTTTCAATGATGCTTTTGAACTGTTGAGCTTTGTCAATCGGGGATTCGACCTTTCTTTCAATTTCACCAGTCGAGATGCATTCCTCGAATGTGAATTCATTTGCATGTACTTCCACTTCATCTACTCCGCCTGTAAACAAGAGCTTGTTTTAGCTTTAATAGTTTCTTCATACAAAGTAAAGGATTTTGGCACATACCTGCACTAAAGGCCGCTCTTATGAGGTCACCACACCAACAATACGAAAGCACGTGGAGTTTAACACTCAGATTCTCAGTCTTTAAAATTTTCTTAAAGACATTGATGCAGCCATCTTGAAGAATTAACCTTTCCCCAGCTCGCTTAATGTCGTCGAGATTAAGGCCCTTGAGTACACCAGACTCGATCACTCGATTGTTTGCCTTTTTCTCAAACTCTGAAAGCTGCTCCAGTGCTTTACATAAACCCTTGTAGTCAAACTTGTCCGCTGAAAAAGAATAAAAGAACAATTTTCCCACATTGTTAAAATAAGGCCGGGTAGACTAAGTATAGTCGTTGAAACTGGGTCAACTGAAAGTAAACGTGTCTGACCTTTTTCATTATTCAGAGCATTCTCAATGCACTCTTCGTAATGCTCTGTATATTGTTTAGAAAGTAGACTCCAGCTATTCTTCAGGTCAGTCGACAGCATCCGTTGGATTTGTTGCCCAGAACGACTCTGATCATCTTTTGGAGCAGTTAGGATTGCAATTTCGGCTAAAATAGCAGAAGAATCAACAACTGTGCAAGTCAGATCAAAATCAGAAAATATCACCACGTCATCTTTTAAATGGTTCTTGAGCAGTGGAACTATGGTAGGCTGAGCAAGCGGTTGGGCTTGGAAGAACTCTATTTCAAGTTTCATAGCCTGTTGATACAACTTTTCAATGATGTCTAGTTCTTCGCCAGTCATACACACACTAAGCTTCTCAAGCAAGTCTTCAGTTTGCTTAGCTGATGCCTTGATAAAAGAAAAATGACCATTCAGTATACAAGACGCATCTTCTCGGACAGCGTATTAGAAACCTTTGAATGTTAACAGAATTAGGAAGAACATACACGTATTAAATACCTGGAAAGCATCACTAGAATAGTTATCGATCCATTTCTTGTAGGGATGGTTCACTTCACTCGGATCTAGAAGTGCTTCAAACGCCTTACCGAGAAAGGCATATAACCTCATGCAAGGTGTCACAGCACCAAGCGTGTAGGCAGCAACTTTTGTTTTTTCAAATGGAGTATCAAGCATGCCGGGAGCTTTGAGTCCTTCCACTTTTCCGGATGCTGTAGCTAACAAGAACTCGGTGTATCTCAAAGTTGCCGAGCTAACACCCACTTCTTTGTTGATGTCTAGATCCCAATCCTGCAAGGAGCAGACAAACGTTCGATTGAGAATATAAAAAATCATAATAATGATGCTCTCCAGGCCACTATATGTCAATGAAACCGAAATATTAAAACTGGCAGAAAACTTGAGAACAGTTTTCTTTCACAGTTTAGAAGCATCAAACATTCCGTATCCGTAATGAGGAAGCCCCATGTAAAAGCCATAGTTTCGATATATATTCAGGCAAAACTCTTTCTCATTATACTCCCCAAGTTCTGACGTCAAATAAAGTGAAACTTTTGCTAATAGTGGTTAGAACTCGCAACCAAAAGGCTTAAAATTACTAATTCACCAAATTCTGCCGATGAATAGGCATTCTTAAAACCTTTACCCTCTATTTTAACAATGTAAACCAACCATTTAGTGACCGATGCCATAACATAATCCAAAGATCTATTGGATCATACCCTCTAGTTAAGATATACCCCTTTAACTTCTATTTCAGGGATTTGGCTGAGACATATCTATAACAATTTTTAGGAAAATTTGAGAGATCAAATGAAAATAATTAAATTGCAGGGGTTTTTTCTGCAATGATCTGAAGAATTTTTCCAATCCAAGCAAAGAACAGGATTTATCAAGTTATATACATGAAGTTAGTTCCATCATAGGGACTCATGTTAATTGTGATGTTCTATCACCTGTTAATATGTATACATGAGCATGTAAAACATGAAAGACCTTATGTTCTACCTGTACAAATGAGTCGTGCATTTTCAATTCCTCCATCACACTTTTCCTCAAGTTAGAAATTGCCACTTTATCATCATCATCAGCAGCACACTCTGCGGCCAACTCATACCTGAGGAAAAAGAAAGTTTTTAAAGAAAAGAAGAAAAACAATGAAAGCCTCTCATTACACAAAGTTTAACCATCTCTTCAGTTCTCACCTGCAGTAAGCGAAAACCGAACTTAAAAATCCTTACCAATAGAAAACTAATCTTTCTCACCACCATACTTAGACCCCGTTCTTCGCTATCTCAATACGATTAACCAGCAACGAGTTTAGAAACTCGAAAAAGAAAGAGGTCTGGACTCAATAAAATTGACACTATCCACTGTAATTGTGGTTGACAAAAGCATGTATGATTCCATCTCTTACATGTGACAGCTAAAAACCTACAATTGATGGAGTATTAAGCAAAATAAAAATCTCCAGATCCATTCATTCAGTAACCATATCAAAACCCTATTCAATCTCTACTATTACCTATCTACATTACAACTCACCAACTTCCAATTTTCTTCAATCCATGTAATTCACAGAGATCTTCGATTCAATTCTACAGTTGAATCTAATCGCATAGTAACAAAAACCCTAAGAGAATGATGAATAGTGGAAGAGAACTCACGCGTGAGCAAAGGCCTTAAGGAAATGAACATCCTGAGCAATATACTGCCGGAACGACTCGATCTTGAGATTTCCGGCGGCTAAACAGACGGCGAAGGGGCTGTATATAGAGAAGAGAGACTCTCTGTTAAACTTGATCCATAACTTTCCGGCGAGGTTTTCTTCCGAGTGGCTAACGGCGCTGTTAGGAGGAATCGCCGTCGCCATTGGAGTAGTCGCCGATCGAGATTTGTTGCAAAACCACTGAGAATGGATCGGTTTCGCCGTGAGAGGAGATCGGAGGAGACGGAACGAGTAATCGATCAGCCGCGTGGAGCAGAGGAAGCGCATAAACGGAGATAAATGAAAAGAGCTTGGCTCCTTTGGTTCGTGCAAGGCTCGACGGTATAAGAGACAATTCACCTTTTATGACTCCTTTTTATTTTGTGTTTCCCCTTGTAACTGGATTTTGTTAGGATCATAATATCAAAAAAAATCTCAAATTGTTATAAGAGTAGAAATATAAATAAAAACGAAAAAATTTTAATATGTGGTGGGAATAGTGTATTGAACAATAAGAAGAAAAAAACGAGAAATATTTTGTTATAGGAGTTGTTCTGAAGTTGTTAATTACATCGAACGAAAACGTTCGTATTTATAGAAGTGAAAAAGTAAATTGCTAAGCGTGAATAGTGATGGTGAGCTCCACGTAACGTTAATGTTACCTCGATTTACTCGTGTATGTTTCTGACTTCCATGAACTTTCTTTTTCTAACTTTCATAACACAAATCACGTTGTTGAAAATATTTTTTTTTTTCTTTTGTAACGTTAGAGAGTTTTATTAATGATGTTGAAACTAAAAAAAGGAATACAATCGTTCTTTAATAAATTTAAAGTGAAACAAAAACCAAACTAACATCAACATTCTAATGTAAGGGATAAAAAGATGTTACAACATCGCTTCTGAAACAATACAACTTTGTAACCACGACCAGGGCCGGTCCTGACCTAACGCATGAGAAACATCATGCGTTAGACATCAACATATATTACGTATTTGTGGGCATCATTTTATTAAAAGTATTTTATAGTCTAGTGGTAAAATGTGGTTAAAGCAACTACAATGTAAGGAGTTCGAACTGTGGAGCATGATAAATCTGTCATAATTTTTTTTTTTATAATAAGTGGCATTAAACAAAATTTTGGCTTTAGACAGCCAATTACTTAGGGCCGGCTCTGACCACGACATATCACCCAAAGCAAATTACGAATGAAAGCACCTATCTTCAATGACACTTTTCGCAATCACTACAAGAAAACAGGTTGTTTTCCGACGGAATTTTCGGCCGTCAGAATTCCCGTCGGACAATTCCGTCGGAATTCAGACGGTTTTCCGACAAAAAATCATTCCGTCAGTACTCCGTCGGTTTATTTTGACGGGATTCTGACGAGCAGGATTACCGTCCGTATGCCGTCAGAAATCCTTCAATATTTACCGACGGATTACCGACGACGATAAGCTGTCGTAACTTTCCGTCGACATTCCGACGGACAACCGACAGAAATCAGATTTTTCTATCTGATAGACGGAATTCCGACGGAATTGTGACGGGGTCCGATGTCGGCAAACTTTGGGTGGTTAACATATCGTCTGGGTTGGCCGATGGGATTGAAGTGTTGTTATGTCGGAGGTTTTGACGGTTTTCCGACGGATTTCTGCCGGATTTTCATTCTACATAAGTTTTCACATTTCTTCCGACGTTCATAACAACATTTGAAAAACAAAACAAAAATTTAGAGATGAGTTCTTCATATTTTCGGTCATGGATGGACGAGCCAATGATGGAAGAGGGGTCGAACTTATTAACATTTGAATACGCTCAAGGTATTTGCGAGGTTATGCAGTTACCTAGAAATCAAGAGGCGGCCAACAAAGGTCAGGATATCAAATGTCCTTGTTCTAATTGCTGTAATAGAATTAGTGTTGCGGTTCCTACTGTTTGGAACCACTTATATAGATATGGATTTAGGGCGGGATATAAGGTTTGGTATTTACATGGAGAAAGGAATTATGAATATGGTAGTACCAGTAGCAATGAACCTTATTTTCCGTCTAGCGTAGGGGAACCTACAACGGAAGTAGATGTTGGGGTAAGTACGGTTGCGATGGTTAACGATGCGTTTAGAGAGAATTTGCAGTCGGGTGGGTATCATGAGGGTGATAAGGTTGAAGAACCTAATTTAGAATCTCGAAGGTTTTTCGATATGTTAGACGCATCAAAGCAACCACTATACAACGGTTGTAGGGATGGTCATTCACCGCTATCTTCTGCTAGTAGAATGATGAACCTAAAGACTGATTATAATTTGTCCAAAGAATGTGTTTATGCATTCGCCGAGTTCGTGAAAGATGATTTGCCAGAAGATAATCTGGCCCATGATCATACTACGAGGTCCAAAAACTTGTCGCCGGTCTTGGTTTGCCCTACCAGGTTATAGATGTGTGCATCGACAACTGTATGATATACTGGAGAGAAGACGAAAACCGAAACAAATGTAAATTTTGCCAGAAACCCCGGTTCCAGGACACAAGTGGCAGGGTGAAGATTCCATTCAAACGGATGTGGTATTTACCCATAACGGAGAGGTTGAAGAGGCTGTACGAATAAAACCGCACAGCTAAGGCTATGAGATGGCATGCAGAGCATAGTCAAGATGGAGATATCACGCATCCTTCTGACGTGGAAGCGTGGAAATACTTCCAATTCGTATATCCAGATTTTGCATATGAACGACGGAATGTATACATAGGCTTATCCACTGATGGTTTTAACCCGTTTGGCAAGAATGGAAGAAAATATTCATTGTGGCCGGTCATCGTAACACCTTACAATTTGCCTCCATCTATGTGCATGCGGCGAGAGTTCCTGTTTCTCTCAATTCTAGTTCCCGGGCCAGATCATCCAAGATGGTCGCTCAATATATTCCTCCAATCATTGATCTGTGAGTTGCAGATGTTGTGGGAGCATGGTGTTGAGGCATTTGATATTTCAATCCAGCAGAATTTCAACATGCGTGCGGTTCTTATGTGGACCATAAGCGATTTTTCCGGCATACGGTATGTTATAAGGATGGACAACGCATGGAAGATTGGCATGTCCTTATTGCCAAGACAATACTACAGCATTCCAATTACAGCACGGAGGAAGACTTCATGGTTTGATTGCCATAGGTGTTTTTTACCGGCAAATCATACATATCGTCAGTCTAGAAGACATTTCAGGAAGAATTTACAAGTGTTACATGGTCCACCTCCTGAGATAGATGGTCGAATCATGTTGGAACAGTTACGAGATTTTGGTGCAGAGCAATTTCTTGAATGTGGGGGTAATGGCCATCACCCCGTCGACGGTTGTGGGGAATATCATAATTGGCAGAAGAAGAGTATTTTTTGGGATTTGCCTTACTGGAAAGACCATCTACTGCGGCATAATCTAGATGTCATGCATGTTGAAAAAAATTTCTTTGACAACATCATGAACACCATCTTAGACGTTCCAGGAAAGACAAAAGACAACTGGAAGTCTAGATTAGACTTGCCATTGGTTTGTTCAAGGGAATCTCTTCATGTTTTGGCTAACGGTAACGGTAGATTGTCGATGCCTGCGTACCGGTTAGACGCTGGTCAGAAAGAATTTTTTTTTGAATGGTTCAAAAAATTTGTAAAATTTCCAGATGGCTACGCATCTAATCTACGTAATTGCGTGGATTCGACGGAAGGGAAGTTTATAGGAATGAAGAGTCATGATTGTCATGTCGTGATGCAGCGTCTGCTTCCATTTGTATTTGCATATCTTTTTCCAGAACCAATCCACCAAGCAATTGGAGGTATATTTTGTACTCCCATTAGTTTATTACTATCATACTATTACTATATATGTACTAACTTGTTTACTTTTCGTTTATACGAGTTGGTGCATTCTTCAGAGATTTATGTTCACGAACACTTACAGTCCACGAGATACGTAACTTAGAGGCCAATATCCCGGTTCTCCTTTGTAATCTTGAGAAGATATTTCCACCATCTTTTTTTGACGTTATGGAACATCTTTTTATTCACCTCCCACGAGAAGCAACCTTAGGAGACCCTATTCAATACCGATGGATGTATCCGTTCGAGCGTTACATGTTCCACCTGAAGAAAAAATGTTAAAAATTTGAGCAAGGTTGAGGGATCTATTGTTGCACAGAGAATAAATGAGGAAGTCTCACACTTTGCTGAATATTACTTTCTATCGAAAGTTCGTACTAAGGCGAGACGTCCTGCCCGACATGATAATAGAGGTGAGAAAGTAGTCTATGCCGTGGTTGTTCCTGAGTTGTTTGCCCAAGTTGGTCGAGCAAGTGGAAAAGGAAAGAAACGCAAACTATCAGCACAAGAGGTCACACATTTGCATACGTATATCCTTAGAAATTGTGATGAAATTTTGGAGTACGAAAGGTATATCAGTTATTATACTAAATTTATGGAATGATATATTTGCCTTTATCTACTAACAACTGTTATGTTACATGATCTACATGTCTCTAGCACATGATTACCATTCTGATAAGACAGATGCCGAACTTGCTGTCTTGAAAGATGAAGAATTTCTGGGGTGGTTAAAATGTTATGTAAGTCTAATATAATTACTTACTCTGACTTTTCCAGGTTTTTACGTCCATATGTTGCTGATATATTACTTATATCATTTTTAGGTTTTCGAAAGTTTAGCAAGTGGTCAATCAATCCCGACATGGTTAGTGGAGTTTGTTCATGGCTTACGCAGCACCGCGACTTCATATCCCAAGTTTTGCACTAGGGGATATTCGTTCAGGATCCGTGAGGAAGGACGTCAAAGGTCAACTACGGACTATGGTATTTCGTCGCATTCAGGTGATACCATGTACTATGGGATTTTAAAAGAAATCTTGGAAATCCACTATCCATGAATGTTGAACTTGAGGTGCATTGTGTTTATGTGCGATTGGTATGATCCATCCAATGGTCGAGGGGTTCGAGTTAACCCTCTTGGTGTTATTTACATAAATTCAAGCCGGAAGCTACAGTAGTACGATCCATTTATCCTTGCGTCTCAAGCAGACCAGGTATCAATACAATAATATGGTTACCTACGTACTCATACTTAAGGTTTGTTGTTCATGTATATTAACAATATCCACTCTTTATTAATAGGTTTGCTACATTCCATATCCTCGAGTTGCATATCGTACAGATCCTTGGATCACAGTAACTCCAATTAACCCGAGAGGAAAAATATATGGAGTTCCAGAACAAGATGCTCTACAACCATCGAGAAGTATACAAATGTCACCTGTTGAGGAGATGGATAACATTGACCTTGTCATTGATGTCACACATATCGGGGATGATCTAGTGCATTCGGACGAAGAGGAAACACGTGACGAATTTGACGACGATTCAGACTCCATCCCTAGTGAAAGTAGATCAGAAGATTCAGATTAATAATTTATGAATAAATGTGTGCTTATGAATGTTGTGTGAATAAATGTGTGATTCAGACTTCATCCCTAGTGAAAGTGGATCAGGAGATTCAGATTAATAATTTATGAATAAATGTGTGATTCAGGAGAACAAAATTTACAATATTTTGGCTTTTCTCATTAACAAATCAGATTGTGGAAGATAATATGAGTATTACGACAGACAAATAAGAAAACAATAAAATTGCTGACCACCACAGATTCGAACTCGGGTTTAATATAGTTTTAAAGGAAGCATAACCATTTAATATGGGGACGAATGTAGTATATCATTGACATTTAATAGTATATAAGCAATTCCGGTTAGTAATTAACGATATATTTTGATTATGCAACTCCAATAAAACATTACATTTAATGAAACATAAAATTTAAAACAACTTAATACACAGGTAGAGTAAAGACTTGCAAAAATTAAACACACAACGGTTATGGTACAAGTACATAATAGACAATATTTATTTACACACCATATGTCTGTATCCACTCCAAACTTACCAATATTGGTTAGAACCATTAAGTGATTTTCTTTCCCTTTTTTTTTATTTGGTGGAGAATCCAAAAATCCGTCGCACAATTCACTTTTGATTGCATCAACATCTATATTTAAGTTTGGCTTTTCTGGGCTTTGGGCGAATTCAAAATCATAGTACTGATCCTTACATTCATTTGAAGTACTTCCACCGTAAGTATATGACGGTTCAGTGAATGGATATGGTTGGACGGCTTTGACAACCCGCTTCTGGTCGGGACATTCTGCTTGGTTATCGTATTTGTGATTAGGAAAACCGAACCCATGTTCATTTTTTGGAGTGCATGAATCATCTTCCCACGAGTATGGGGGTATATCTTTAGTGTATTTGTCGCACTGAGATGCCGATTCCCACGACAATTTTGGAATGTGGTGGATGTTTGGCGAGCACTGGCTGTCAGGCACTATTGTTGATGTGGAATCTTCTTTATGGATTGGTGAGCACGTATCAAATTCCCACGAGTAAGTGGGAATCTCTTGAGTGAATTCGTTGCAATGAGATTCGGTTTCCCACGATAATTTTGGAATATAAAAAAAATTAGTCTCGAATGTTGTTTTTGCGTCTTCATTAGGAGAGCTAGAAGACATTTTTGTGTTATTGAGAGGTGTAAAAGATATACACTCCATCGGGTGTATTTATAGTAGAAGTTATATGTATACACCGTCGGTATTCCGTCTGTAATCCGTCCCACTACACGATGTCGACAAACTTTGATTGGTCAGCTGTACTGACGGATTTCCGACTACACGATGTTGGCAAAGTTTGATTGGTCAGTTGTACTGACGGATTTCCGACGGAGCTATGTAACGGATTTCTGACAGATTTCCAACGGTTTCCGATGTCGACAAAGTTTGAGTGGTTAATAAATCAAGTGCAGTGGCCGATGGGATTGGTGGGGTGTTAGGTCAGAGTGTTTTGACGGTTTTCCGACAGAAATCCGACGGATATCCGTTCTAAATAAGTTTGCATATTTTGTCATTCCTTCATAAACAAATTTCAACACAAAATCATAACACATAAAAATTCAATTGCGTAATGGCAAACAGAGATCTGTGGAATTACTATATGCAAAACCGAGCCCCCGGTCAATACCCTCCAAACACAACTCTTGTTCCTTCAAGCCCTCCTTATGATAAATTAAATGTTACTGATGCTCAACCGACAATTTCACTCCATCCAACTCAACAATCCCAGAACCAAATGCCCATAATACCGGGACCTGGCCAAGTCGTACGGCGAGGCCTGTTTTGGAAAAGGTCTCATGATGCAAAGGTGATACGAGGTGAAAGTTCTCAGCCACGCCCAGCACAAGATTTTATTCGTCAGGTCATTAATGAGGCACCACTGGCAGACCAAGATTTTAGTAGTCCTCGGTGGACTTCGACTATCGATTACATAATCCGTGAAGGTATATATATATAATTACCGCTTTTACTTTAACAATAATGATTGTGGCTGACAAATACTTAATCTATCATTCATACATGTAGGTTCTTATAACAATCGGAGCACACCATTCTGGACCCAAGTTGCAGAAATTCAATCCCCGCATTCACAATTTTTGAAAGTCAAAAAGGTTCACGTTTTCGACCAATTTTATTAACATTTAAAGATACAATTTATTTGACAAGTTTATTCTATTTCATTATCAGATTGTGGCTATGCTCTCTAGTTTGACCCCCAATGACCAGGGAGATCTGCTAGTAACCTTAAAAGATCCTTCAGAAAAAATCGAGGGAACCATGCACCATAACATCTTCAAGAATGACGAGTACAGACTCACGACTGGTGTAGGTGCGGTGGTCATCCGAAAGAATATTACCGTTTGCCGTTTTAATAGGAATTCAAGGTACCTGAACATCATAGAGCGGAACATTGTTAAGGTAGATGTATATCATACGTTTCTAAATATGCCTAAGAAGGCTTAACTAAATTCATTTTTCACATAGATAATCGGTGCTAATTCGATGATTGTTGAATACCAACCAACTGAAGTATCTACCATCGATGAGGAAGATGAATGCACTACTGGGTACGAATATGAAACAGGTCGAGACTCAGATGATGAATAAACATCCGACCCGTCCATGATTTTAATATTTTCTGACTATCCATTGTACGAGTTTATCCGGATAATGTTGTTATGTGTAATATTTTTGATGATTTTAAAGAGTTTTTATGGGTTTGTTCTTGAAATTGTTTGTTAGTGATTTGAGAATGGTTAATTGTCCGTTTAAATGCATTGTTCAACATGATTTCGTAATTGATAAAAAACCAATCAATTCATAAAATTATTTCCAATTGAAATCTAAATTCAATGTCTCCTTTTATAACATGTAAATATCTAAAGTTTGGAGATGTTGGTAAGAGTTGTGCCACCACAACTACTACTAAAACGCAGTATTCCTGGCGCGTCTGCTTTTCGCAAGAGTAGTGCCGGCACGACTCCTTTGGTTTTTTTATTGATTTTTTAAATATCTGAATAGATATTATATGAATTTAATGATCCGTCAGAAATACTGACGGATTTCTGACGGATAAGGAAATTTTTTTTTCTAATTGGTGATTGAAAAAATTAATAAAAAAACAAAATCCGTCAGAAATATTTGACGGATTTCTGGTGGAATATAATTTTTTAAAAATTTCGTCGACATGAGTCTCTGGAATCGGGACCGGTCGGGCTGGTAATGGCACTGGTCGGTCTCAATTCCAGGAGGTAAAAGCCTTCGATCATTTGGCGAGCAGGTGCTCCGATCGGGGCGAGCAGGTGCTCGGATAGGGAAAATCGGCTTTTTGTTCCAATTTTGTCTCGTTTGCTCCAATGAGCCCCAATAACTCCAAACCATGCTCGAGAGCCTCCTAGAACCTCAAAAGACACCAAAAAAACTTGAAAGACTCGAAAAACAATAAAAAACAATAAGTAAAAGAGGCTAAAATCTTAATATATCAATCGGAGAAAGGAAAAATATTTTAAATTTATTATGAATCTTAAATTGAAATATTTTATATTCGGAGCAAGGAAAAATAAATAACCTTATGTCCGACGTATTCATACTTTTATTTAATTTTTTCTATCTCCAAGTAGAAAATAATTGATTTTAAGAAATCCGTCAGAAATCCGTCATAAATGCTGACGGATTTCTGACGGATTATTAATTTTATATTTGTTTTAGTCGGATCCTTAAAAAATTTTAAAAAAACAAAAATCCGTCAGAATTCCGTCATAATTTATGACGGATTTCTGACGGAAAACCCTAATTTCCTGCCGCCAAAACACTTCGATCTCATCGAAAAAGCGGGAAAATCTGACGGAATTCCTACGGATTTGAATATTCCGCCATAATTCTGTTGGAATTCCGTCGCATAGTACTTTAAAATCACATACTTCGTCTTCCCCACAGACAAAACCAGAGAAAAAATCTTTTTCCCCAAATCGCCTCCGTCTTTCCGTCCGTTACGCCGCCGAATCGCCGCCGTTTGTCACCGTTTTTCCGACGTCCCCAATCCAATTCACAAACCCTCTCACCAAATCAACGAGACAGTGTAAGTTTTTGTTGATTTTAAATATTATGAACGGATTTGTGCTTGAAATTGTGTGTTATTCAATTGGGAATGGGTAAGTGTCGAATTAGAAGCATTGTTTAACATGATTTCGTAATTGATTATGAGATGTTTAGGAATTTAAGATTTAGGGAGTTAGAAAATTTTATGAATTTAGTGATTTAGAAAATTTTATGAATTTAGGGATTTAGAAAATTTTATGAATTTTGAAATTATGAGAAATTAGGGATTTATGGATATATGGATTAAGGTATTATGATAATTTTAGGAACTTACCATTTGCAATTAATTGAATTTCAATTCTAATAAGTTTTTGTAATTTTTAAGGATTTATTGAGATTTATAATATGATTAATATACAAAATTCTATAAATTAAAAATTGTTAAAATTCTTGATTAAACATTTTTAAAAAAAAAAAACTCTTAAATTTTAAAAAATTTTAAAAACTTTTACAAACATGTAACTCTTAAATTTATAAAATTTAAAAATATGTAACTTTTAAAAACATGTAACTTTAAATTTTAAGTAACTTTTAAAAAATTTTAAAAACTTTTAAAAACCCATAAATTTATAAAAAAAAATTAAAAACTTTTAAAAACAATACAAATTAAAATCATTAAGGGACTCGATCAATGTTGGGAGTTGTATGCAAGAATTATTGACAATGTTAAGTAATTAAGGATTTATGAAAACCATGCCAGCATAGTTAGAACTTCTGGTTTTCACGGGATTGGCTCTTGGAATAGCAACATAATCCGTCATAATTTATGTTCTGCCAATCAAAGATCCAAGGCCGTGAATCCCATAAGTTCTATATCTATGTTGCTTTCGTTTTCATAAACCTCTAATTCCTTAACATTGTCAATAATGGTTGCATGAACTCCCAACATTGAGCGAGTCCCTTAATTTTTTTAATTTGTATTGTTTTAAATGTTTTTTTAATGTTTTTAAAATTTTTTATCAAATCCTAAATCCCTAAATCTCTATATATAAGATGAATAAATCAAAAAAATCTCTAAATCTAAAAAAACCTTTATACCATTTACAAAATTTTACGTGTTTCGTCTTCGTGATGTCGGAGTGTTACTTCATTCCTTCATAACAAAATTCCAAAATCGCAAATTACCAAATTACCATAAATCCTAAATTCCATAAATTTTGAAATCTCAAAATCTCAAAATCACAAATTCCCAAAATTCCAAAAGCCCAAACTCCGTACTAAAGATTGTAAATTTTAAATTTATAATTGACATACTAATTTTAAATACTAATTTTAAAGTTATGTAAAAATTTTGTAAATCGTAGGAATTATGGCCTATATCATGAGACTAGCGGAGCCGGTACTTCCACTAGGGGAGGTGGGACTGCGAGTCAGTCGGAGATCCCCGACACTCCTCTTATGGGTACAACTGCCTCTGCTCGTACGGCAATGAGCATCAAGTTTGTGTCCCAACCCGGTCAGGAAAGGTTGACACGACTTGATCTGGATGTACCACCTAACACGACCTGGTAATGACTACTTTTAAAAATTTGTAGGCTTATATTAACTTAATAAAATTGTTAACAAAATATGAAACAAAATACCGTGTAGGTTCCAATATTTGGGAAACGGTATTTCGAGTTCCATCAACTTAATGATCAATAACATGATAAGTAAGCCGTATCCCACTTATGAGTCCATGCCGGTGGCAGACCAAGACACTTGGTTTCGGCAATTTGCGGTATGTATTTATATTCTAAATTAAAATTCATCTTTTATATTACATTTCAATTGTCAATAGTAATTCGGGTATTGTTTTGTTTTTCAGCAAGAATTTACGTGGGAGCCTGATATGCTCAAATTTTCCCTGAGCTACTCTCTCAAATTAAGAGATCGTAGTAGTACTTAGGGATCGAATCCACAGGGAAAAGATTCACAGAATGAAATTCCAAATTCGAATTATGCTAAGTAAATAATGTATAATGTAAATGCAAGTAAGTAAAAGAAAGCAAACGATGGTTGTTGTTGTTTAATTCAATGAAACGAAGCATTAGGCATCGGATATTTCGCAGGCATGACTATAAATTAAGCACTAAATTACTGTCGGGATATTTATTAAGAGCTGTTCTTGAACTCAAACACGAATGTAAAGCTAATCAACTTCCATTGCAGAAACTATCTATCCCTAGATCCCTAGATTCCAAATTCCTTTGCAAATCTATTGAATCTAAACAAGCATTAAGTTCTAGTTTGATTGTTCACAGAATTCCTAAACCAAATTCCTTTGCATCTAGGTAATTCTGCTCACCTATGATATTGTTCCAGCTAACAAGTAATGCTATCGCATCTATCCATCAACCTATCATATCTAATTCAGGGTGATCAATCCTAAAATAGAATTAAAACTATCAAGGTGAAGAACTCAGATTTGATTGATCCCAACAGTAATAAAGTTCTAACAATTTATCATCAGCCTTTGAAAACCCTAAACCTAACTAATGGATTACTCCGACATGACGATTGAAGCAAGCATAATAACTGATACTGCATTAAAAGATAGAGATACAAAATTGTTCGAAGATGAAATCTCTGAAAAGAGTCTGACTTGTCTCCCTAAAAACTCTCAATCTCTCTCTTGCTAAGTCTCAATAGAATAGAACCCCCCCCCCCCCCCCCCTTCATAAAAACCTAGGCAAAACTATATATACAAGAGGTAAAAATCGGATTGGGCTTTAGGAGAAACGTGTGGAAACTTGGGCCCGTGAAAGATCTGTCCTCATTAAAAACACGTGTCGATCGACAGAGGTGCCTGTCGATCGACATTAGACCTTCTGTCCAAATCTTCTTGAAACGCCAAACACGTGTCGATCGACGCTCATCTTGCTCCGTCGATCGTCATAGCCTTGATCCTTTAGTCAATTTCTTTCTTGATGTTCCAAAATGTTCCAAAATCTTCCCTTTAGCTCCAATTCCATATTTACCTGCAAAGACTCTAAAAGACACAGAAAACACCCAAAAGACTCCAAAAACATACTTATATCATGGCTTTAAATGGGTAAAAACCATGATATATCAGAGCCACAGCTGACTCTTATCGTCCGCAAAGAATTCGACGCAAAGGCGCGTAGAAAGTACTCGCAGAAGATGAACGAGTGGAAGGACGGGTGGTTCCGACGTCAGAAGGTGCCTAAGGTTCTTAAAAACAACGAAGCATTATGGGTTGGACTACTTGCACATTGGGAACGGGAGGACACTCAAGCGACCTCCACACAAAACTCGACTAACCGGAGGAGCGAACGGAATGGGAAGGGACCGGCGACCCACAACCTTGGTGCAACGAGCAAGGCGTCACGTGTTCAGCAAATGGTAATTTTCCTAATTTTCCAAAAAATTTTAATTATCGCTAACATTTTCCGTACTTGACTATGCTAACAGATTGAGAAGACCGGTGTTCGTCCTTCGCATCTTGATGTCATCAGAGATGCCCACTGCCCTTGGGAAGAAGTTTCAAGAGTGGTCCTTCTTCGCTTTCAAGTGTTGAAGGCTGAATCAAGTCCTACGATAACCAATGCCCTTGACAAGAGATTTAAAGTTCATTAGGGGCGGGGTCTGCAACATCGTTTCTGGCGTTCTCCAGAAGTCTGAACTCGCTCCGTTAAACCGATCTACAATCAGTTACCCACCTAATAAAACCATCTAACTCGCGTTGATAATGGTCCATGAGTGCTGTTCAAAGCAAGTGGAAAGGGGGAGTTTCGACCCGAATAAAACATAAAAACCGGACTGACTCAATAAAAACTCAAAACAAAACACAATAATTAGCAACTACCTCCCCCAGACTTGAACAACACTGCCCCCAGTGTTATCTAGCTCGAGAGTGGCGAAAGAAATCAAAGGAAAATGGAACGTGATTGAGAAGAACAACTGTACCGTTTTTAGAAGACTCCGTCGATCGACACACATGACTGTCGATCGACAGTGAGGTCTCTGTCAAAATTCTATGATGTTTATAATGAAGTCCATCGATCGACAGAGGTCCCCGTCGATCGACGGTGGAGTCTTTGTCGAAATTCTGCATGATGTCAAACCATTTTAAAGGTTTGATCAAGTGTTGAAACTGCTTCTACATCAAAATAAACAAACGGTCAAAAGGAAAACACAAGGTAATCCATAAATAAAGATGATCAAGTTCTAAAATCCTGAGAAATCAAAACAAACTGACTCAACAGAAAACATAAAAATGACTCAAATAGTGCAAAAAGAAAAGATAAAAGCAAAAAGAAAAAGATAGAGTGAAAAGGAGATCTAGTCGTCCTCTTCCGTGGCTGGAGAATCTGGTGATGGAGATGGTCGTGGAGATGGAGTGCGAGGACGTACACAATTGGACCGACATGATAAAACATCCCAAGTCGACTGAAGTGCGCGAGTAAGCCACTGAAATCGCTCCTCCTCGTTCAGATTACCGCGTGGAGCTGAAGGGAAAACATGGAGGTGCTCTGGTGGTGGTGCAGAAGTGCTAGCGCGTGAAGGACCGGTTCCTCTAGTCGTCATCTTCCTAGTTGCCTATACCGATCGAATCAACTCCTCTGCTAGCTCAAAAGATAGAAGAGATGCATTCGTAGTGACTGGCATCAAGTCCTTAACCTTCCTAATCTCTACCATCCTGGGCTGGCCTAAAGCAATGGGGAAGACCCAACTCATAGGATACTCAGTCTTGATCCAGTGGGCGTTCTTCATGTGCTCCTCGTCCACAAACCCGAGCGTGGTGTCATAGGAGTACCCAACAAAGGAAATCTTGCATCGCCTGAATATCGGTATAAGCATGTTCCCCGCAGTAAATTTCTTCTTACCGAAAGTGGTAGCCGTGAGTGGAGTGTGCCTCAACGAGTGTAGATAATCCATGAAAACCATTGCCATGTTGGGTTGATACCCAGTGGCCCATGTCTCGTTAGGTACGAGGTCTCTCAAAGCGTAAGAAAGCAGAACCAGCTCATGCTTCCTCAACTTCCCTGGCTCCAACTTGCACAAGATAGTAGTGGAGAACAACCTAACCAAATAACGGATGACCGGATGACGTATGTCCGAGTGTGTGGAACTGCCCACGATGTAAGGACCTGAACCAATAAGATGCCAAAGTGTCTGCACTCCTCCATCAATATCCGACGGAAGGTCCCCAGCTGGAACCTCAGAAAACTCGAAAATCCTGGAAATCTCTTTAGCAGAAATCCCATACCGGCTCCCATTGGCGCAGAAGGTCATCTTGAAGTTCTTTGGATCCTTCCTTTCCTCATCATTCGTTGCATCAGAACCCAACTGCACCGAGGAAAAGAACTGCCTGACCAAATCGGGGTACAAACCCTCGTTGCGAGTCGCTATCGTTGTCAAACCTGCCTTCACCAATAATGTCTCAATTTCATCCTCGATATTCAGCTTAGCCATGGCGAGATAGTGGGGGATTTTGGTGGGCGCCATTGTTACCTTCAACCATTCATTGTAGAGCAAAGAGTTGTAATCATCCCATTTGCTGCGAAGCTCACGATTGTCAACCTCCTTGCTTTGCAAAACATTCTTCAGAGTCTTCGTCTCTGATTCAAATTCAACTGCAAATGGTGTGTTCTCATCCCTTGGCCAAACCGGTGATGCGTGGCGAGTAATGGTGTAAGGAATCTGTTGAGAACTCGATCCCTGATCGGTTCTAGCACGTTTGCCCTTGTTTGGAGGAACTTTAGGTGTCATCTGCAGATCACAAAAGAGACAAACACCAAAATCCAAAATCAGGCGAAATTTTGAAACAGAAGTGGCTTTGTCGATCGACAGATAATAATCATGTCGATCGACACGACTAGTTTCGGGACAGTTTTCAGAAAATCAAAATTTCCGAATTCGATTGGTGATTCATGGTAATTTAAAGCAATATCTCAACAAAATCATCATTCCTAACCACTATGCATTATCGAATTCAACCCAATTCTTTCTAAATCAATGGTTCATCAAAATTTTATCAAAAATCATTGAAATTCCAAAACAATTGATGAACAACTCAAATCAAGTACATGGGTTCCTCTAATTCACTAGCAAACAGCCTATTAAGGCCGAATCTAACAAAATAAACAAGTGAATCGAGATGGAATTTGAATTTCAAACCTTCGCGCCGAAATTAAGGAGAGGATTTCGAGACACATACCTTGCAGATCGTGAAAACGGAGACTAGAATCGAAAAGAGGGCGAGAAATCGTGTGGAATAGAGTAAAGAATCGTTGGATTTGGTGAAAAATCGAGAGAGATGCGATGGAAAAGAGGTTTTTGCGATTTGGGGATTTTAGAAAAGTGAAGAACAAAGTTAGGTTTTATAGAAAAACTTACCTCGTGATGTCCGCGCCCCGTGTCGATCGACAGAGAGGCTTGTCGATCGACACTGACCTCTCTGTCCAAACTCATCCTTTTTTTTTTTTTTTTTTTTTGTTAATCTGAAACACTTAAGTAAAACAAAACGAAAATCAAAACTTAAATAGACTTACCAGTGGGTTACCTCCCACTCAGCGCTTGTTTTCAGTCGTTAGCTTGACTCTGTCAGGTCTAGGCGACGGGTGCGTCGTTCAGAGGAACAATGTTCCCTGCTGGAATCTCGGCTTTCGCCCAATAGCGCTTCACCTTTTGGCCATTGACAATGAACTCATTCCCTTTTGGACTTAGTAGAACGATTGCTCCATGAGGCCTAACTGCCTTGATAGTAAAGGGACCAGACCAACGAGAGCGTAATTTGCCAGGAAAGATATGTAAACGAGAGTTATACAGGAGTACCTGGTCATTTGGCTCGAATTTCCTGGAGATGATCTTCTTATCATGATAAGACTTAGTGAGCTCCTTGTATATCTTGGAGTTCTCATAGGCTTGAAGTCTGATTTCATCTAGTTCGTTCAATTGTATCAATCTCCTCTCGACAGCAGGCTTGATGTTGAATTTCATTTGTTTCACTGCCCAGGCTGCCTTGTGCTCTAATTCCACTGGAAGGTGGCACGCTTTCCCATATAGCAAGTGAAAAGGAGTAGTTCCCAAGGGCGTCTTGTAAGCTGTCCTGTAAGCCCATAATGCATCATCCAGCTTGTTAGACCAATCCTTCCTTGTAACACTCACAGACTTCTCAAGGATCTCCTTAATCTACCTGTTCGAGACTTCCACTTGCCCACTCGTCTGAGGATGATAGGGACTAGCCACTCGATGATGAACACCATACTTAGTCAAAAGGTTAGAGAAAACCTTGTTAATGAAATGTGTTCCACCATCACTGATGACAACTCTGGGGACTCCAAAACGCGGAAAGATGATGGTCTTAAACAGCTTAATAACCACCGCAACATTGTTCGTCGGACTAGCAATTGCCTCAACCCACTTAGAGACATAGTCCACCGCGACTAAAATATACTCATTCCCATAAGAAGACGGGAACGGACCCATGAAATCAATGCCCCAGCAATCAAAGACTTCAACCTCAAGGATGAAGTTCTGTGGCATCTCGTGTCGCTTGCTGATCTTTCCTTTCCTCTGACAAGCATCGCACTGTGAAACAAAGGCATTGGCGTCCTTAAACATCGTAGGCCACTAGAAACCTGCTTGTAGGACCTTGGAGACAGTCTTGAAAGTGGCGAAGTGTCCTGCGTACTCAGAACCATGGCAATGATATAGCACTCCTCGAGTCTCACTCTCTGCAATACATCTCCTGTAGAGACCATCTGAACAATGCCTATAGAGATAAGGCTCATCCCAGTAATACCTCCTAAGCTCTCTCATGAACTTCTTCTTCTCATAGCCTTTAAGGTCACTAGGAACATCCTATGTAGCTAGGTAATTGGCAATGTCAGCATACCAAGGCCTATCGGATCCGAAAACTGCGCAAACAACCTGATATCCGATTGTCGCAGCTCGTGTCGATCGACATAGGGTACTGTCGATCGACAGACTCGTCTCTGGAGAAATCTTGGATTCGAGTTTAAAATACCGTGTCGATCGACACGGGTCCTCGTCGATCGACAGGTAGGTCTCTGGATCAATTTTACTCTGTCGAATCGCATCCTTGCTCGCTTGGGACCCAATCTCAAGAAAATGGACGTTTTCCTCTGGAAAATAATCATCAATGGGACTGCTGTCTTCAATCCGAATGCGCGATAAATGATCTGCGACACCATTCTCCACTCTTTTCTTATCCTTGACCTCTATGTCGAATTCCTGAAGAAGGAGAATCCACCTCAACAATCTTGGCTTTGCATCTTTCTTCTGCATTAGATACTTGAGTGCGGAATGGTCCGTGTGCCCTATCACCTTAGCTCCAATCAAGTACGACCTAAACTTCTCAAAGGCAAAAACCACAGCCAACAGTTCCTTTTCCGTCGTCGCATAATTCCTCTGCGCTTCATCAAGTGTTCTACTTGCATAATAGATAGCGTGAAGCTTCTTGTCCTTTTTCTGACCCAAAACAGCTCCCACTGCGATATCACTGGAATCACACATAATCTCGAATGGTAGATTCCAGTCTGGAGGTTGCACGATGGGAGCACTCACCAAAGCCTGCTTAAGTTGCTCAAAAGCAGATAAACAATCAGTATCAAAATCAAATTTAACATCCTTACAGAGCAAAGCAGTGAGCGGGCGAGCGATTTTGGAGAAGTCCTTGATGAATCTCCTGTAGAATCCAGCATGTCCAAAGAAACTGCGAATCTCCTTGACTGAAGTGGGCGGTTGAAGACTTGTCATCACTTCGATCTTTGCGCGATCAACCTCGATTCCATCAGCTAAAATTCTATGGCCAAGTACTATACCATTTCTCACCATGAAGTGGCACTTCTCCCAGTTCAGAACCAAGTGATTCTCCACACATCTAGCAAGCACCTTCTCCAAGTTCCCAAGACAGCCCTCGAAGGAATCACCATACACTGAGAAATCATCCATGAAGACTTCCATGTAGTCCTCAATCATGTCGGTGAAGATAGACATCATACACCGCTGGAATGTTGCAGGAGCATTACAGAGTCCAAAGGGCATTCTGCGATATGCAAAGGTGTTGTATGGACATGTAAACGTAGTCTTCTCCTGGTCTTCTGGATGAATAGGGATCTAGAAGAATCCCAAGTATCCGTCAATGAAACAGTAATATGGGTGATTCGCAAGCCTCTCCAGCATCTGATCAATGAAAGGCAACGGGAAGTGATCCTTCCTGGTGGCTGCGTTGAGCTTTCTGTAGTCTATGCACATTCTGTGTCCAGTCACAGTTCTCATTGGAATCAGCTCATTCTTGTCGTTCTTCACCACTGTAACTTCTCCCTTCTTCGGCACGACATGAACTGGGCTAATCCAAACACTGTCTGAAATGGGATAGATGATCCCGGCCTCAAGAAGTTTCAAGATCTCCTTCTTGACAACTTCCTGCAAGTTTGGATTAAGCCTCCTCTGGTGCTCTATAGATGACTTGCTCTCATCCTCAAGATGGATCCTATGCATGCACAATTCTGGGGAGATACCTGCAATATCATCAAGAGAGTACCCAAGAGCTTTGCGAAATTTGCGCAGCTTGTTCAGTAGTAATGCGAGTTCCACGTTATTCAAAGTAGCACTAACAATAACTGGATAAGTGGAATTTTGACCAAGAAATGTGTACCTTAGCCCAGCTGGAAGTGGCTTGAGTTCAAGCTTTGGAGCTTTTTGTTCACTCCAGTCACTATCTTTAGTGGTTTTCACTGAAGTCACTCCCAAATCAGCACTAAAGACTAACCATTTCAATTCCTTGCTAGCACTCAACATCCTTGCAAATCCTCTCGCATCCTCGTCAAGCTGATCTTCCTCTATAACAGAGTTCACCAAAGTCCTTTCCAAAGGATCAATGGGATGCACCTCATTGAAAACTTCCTGTGCGAGGTCAGTGAGCGTGTCCACAAAGAATGTCTGACCATCTATGGTAGGTCTTCTCATCAGCTTGTCCATCTCAAACTTCATCTCAAGATCCTCCACACTTAAAGTAATACTGCCTCCCTTGCAGTCAATCATAGCACCAGTTGTGGCTAGGAAAGGTCTGCCCAAAATAAGTGGATTCTTTGGCTCCTCACTGTACTGCAAGACCACGAAATCAGTAGGGATCAAGCACTCTCCAACCTTGATTGGGATATCCTCTAGTACTCCTTCTAGGATCCTTACTGATATGTCGGCTAGGATAAGAGAGATCCTAGTAGGCTGGAAATCAGTCATTCCAAGCTTAACAGCAACAGACAGTGGCATGAGGTTGACACATGAGCCTAAATCGCATAAAGATCTTGGGAACCTATCCTTTAAGATGAAACAATCCAACACAAAACTTCCTGGATCCGTGAGTTTCTCTGGAATCCTGTTCTGAATCACTGCACTCACTTGTTCTGAAATCATTAAAGCTCCTTCCTCAAGCCCCAAGTTCTTAGTGACCATCCTCTTCACGTATCTTCAGATCACTGGACTTATATTAACTGCATCAATCAAAGGGAGCTCAACAACAAGCTTATCCATAATAGCTTTACACTTAGCATCCTCTAGCTCGACCTTAGACTTCCTCTCCCTCCTAGGGTAAGGCAACTTGAGTTTGTAGACCCTCTCCTCCGACTTATCTGAAGGTTTTGACAAAGGAAGCTCTGTTCGGGGGACGTGTCGATCGACGGGGGTAGGTGTGTCGATCGACGCTTGAGTCTCTGGAAAAATTTCAAAATCGTGGAATTCAGGCCCTGTCGATCGATGCTCAGCCCTGTCGATCGACGGTGGAGCATCTGCCAAAATTTCTTCGTCCTCAACCTCTTGAAGCTTGTCCAACTGCTCTGCAGTCAATCCCTTAGTCAATTTCGGCCCTTGGAGAATCCTTCCACTCCTCGTGGTGATAGCAGCAACTGAATGCTTGGGATTGGAATCAGTCCTAGACGGAAGAAATCCCTCTTGTCTTCGCGAGTTCTCTGCCGACTGAGCAAACTGAGTGTCCAACTTCTTGACATGGGTGTTCAACGCCTCAAACTTCCCGTTCAGATCCTGGTACATAGCATCCATTTTTCCATTGAAGTTCACAGTCAACTTCTGCTGACCCTCTAAAATCTGCTCAAGCATCGACTTCATCTCGCTATCTGGAGTCTTAGCAGGAGGCGTTTGGTAAGAAGAAGAACCATATGTCCTTGTGTAGTTACTGCTCTGGAAAGGTTTCTGAAAGTCATTCTTCTGATAGCTCGGGCTTGAAGGTCTCTGATAGTTGCTCTGAAACGGCTTCTGAAAGTCGTTCTTCTGGTAATTGCTCTGATAACCTCTGTTCCCATTCTGATTCCCATACCTCTGACTCTGAAATCCAGTTCCATTGACGTAGTTCACTCCTTCTTCTTCATTCTCAACCTCTAGTTCGACAGTCTCAACCTCTGCAGCAAAGTGAACTGAATTTCTTTCCCACTAGAAAGTTATGCACATCATCAATCTTGGCCTTGACTTCCTGAGCAAACTGACCACTCCCTTTGTCGCCACTAAGCTTCTTCCTCTCGAAATCTGCGTTCTTGCTACTGTTGCTTGAGGCTAGGTACTCGATGAGCGCAATGGCATCCTCCGGTGAGTTAGTAGTGAAATTTCCACTGCTCGCAGCATCTAAGGTCATCTGATACCTCCAATCAACTCCATTGAAGAAAATCCTAAGCAACTGGATTGGTGTGAATCCATGATGAGGGCAATCTCTCTGATAAGACTTGAATCGAGCCCATGAAGCTTTGAATGCCTCGGTATCATGCTGACGGAAAGTAGCAATCTTCATCCTCAAATCTTCAGACCTTGCATCATCAAAGAAGTTGTTGAGGAAGGCATTCTTGGTGTCCTCCCAAGTAGTCAAAGATCCAGGCTCGAGCTGCTTGAGCCAATAAGAAGCATCTCCTCCCAGTGAGTAGGGAAAGAGCTTGCAGAACAGGTAGTCACTTGACACTCCTTGGCTCTTAATGCTTGATGCCAAATCCTCAAACTTCTCAATGTGGTCCATTGGGTGTTCGTGTGGAAGCCCATGGAAAGGATGCTGAGCTACAAGACTGAAGAATGCCGGTTTTAGCTCAAAGTCGTTTCTCTGAAACAGAGGTGGGCGAATAGCACATCGCTTGGCATAGAACTGATCGGGGCGATTGTAATCACCCAAAGTTGGACCACGTCCGTTCCTGCCACCTGCGTTTCCCTGAACAAGCGGTTGCACAATTGCGTTCCCAGCATCATCAAGCCTTTGCCCAGCTGCATTGTAAACGTTCCCTTCTGGGTCGCGCAGAACCCCGTCTGCTCCAGTTATCAAGACAATCGGTGGTATCTGAGCGTCTGCCATCTTAGATCCTCTAGCAGCTTTGTAGTTCGTTCGTTCAAGAAGAGCTAAAGTATCAAGATCAAATCCAACCAATTCCTTGTCTGTTGTGCTTCTTGTGATAGGCCTTGGCATACACCTGAAACCCAAAACAAAAAGAACAAAGGAAAGAAACTAGTTAGTAGACTAAAACAAAAAAGAAAAACTTAGACAAAACTCTAGTATTGAAATTCTAATCGTGAAATCAAAATTCCCCGGCAACGGCGCCAAAATTTGATATGCTCAAATTTTCCCTGAGCTACTCTCTCAAATTAAGAGATCGTAGTAGTACTTAGGGATCGAATCCACAGGGAAAAGATTCACAGAATGAAATTCCAAATTCGAATTATGCTAAGTAAATAATGTATAATGTAAATGCAAGTAAGTAAAAGAAAGCAAACGATGGTTGTTGTTGTTTAATTCAATGAAACGAAGCATTAGGCATCGGATATTTCACAGGCATGACTCTAAATTAAGCACTAAATTACTGTCGGGATATTTATTAAGAGTTGTTCTTGAACTCAAACACGAATGTAAAGCTAATCAACTTCCATTGCAGAAACTATCTATCCCTAGATCCCTAGATTCCAAATTCCTTTGCAAATCTATTGAATCTAAACAAGCATTAAGTTCTAGTTTGATTGTTCACAGAATTCCTAAACCAAATTCCTTTGCATCTAGGTAATTCTGCTCACCTATGATATTGTTCCAGCTAACAAGTAATGCTATCGCATCTATCCATCAACCTATCATATCTAATTCAGGGTGATCAATCCTAAAATAGAATTAAAACTATCAAGGTGAAGAACTCAGATTTGATTGATCCCAACAGTAATAAAGTTCTAACAATTTATCATCAGCCTTTGAAAACCCTAAACCTAACTAATGGATTACTCCGACATGACGATTGAAGCAAGCATAATAACTGAATAATACTGCATTAAAAGATAGAGATACAAAAGGGTTCGAAGATGAAATCTCTGAAAAGAGTCTGACTTGTCTCCCTAAAAGCTCTCAATCTCTCTCTTGCTAAGTCTCAATAGAATAGAACCCCCCCCCCCCCTTCATAAAAACCTAGGCAAAACTATATATACAAGAGGTAAAAATCGGATTGGGCTTTAGGAGAAACGTGTGGAAACTTGGGCCCGTGAAAGATCTGTCTTCATTAAAAACACGTGTCGATCGACAGAGGTGCCTGTCGATCGACATTAGACCTTCTGTCCAAATCTTCTTGAAACGCCAAACACGTGTCGATCGACGCTCATCTTGCTCCGTCGATCGTCATAGCCTTGATCCTTTAGTCAATTTCTTTCTTGATGTTCCAAAATGTTCCAAAATCTTCCCTTTAGCTCCAATTCCATATTTACCTGCAAAGACTCTAAAAGACACAGAAAACACCCAAAAGACTCCAAAAACATACTTATATCATGGCTTTAAATGGGTAAAAACCATGATATATCAGAGCCACAGCTGACTCTTATCGTCCGCAAAGAATTCGACGCAAAGGCGCGTAGAAAGTACTCGCAGAAGATGAACGAGTGGAAGGACGGGTGGTTCCGACGTCAGAAGGTGCCTAAGGTTCTTAAAAACAACGAAGCATTATGGTTTGGACTACTTGCACATTGGGAACGGGAGGACACTCAAGCGACCTCCACACAAAACTCGACTAACCGGAGGAGCGAGCGGAATGGGAAGGGACCGGCGACCCACAACCTTGGTGCAACGAGCAAGGCGTCACGTGTTCAGCAAATGGTAATTTTCCTAATTTTCCAAAAAATTTTAATTATCGCTAACATTTTCCGTACTTGACTATGCTAACAGATTGAGAAGACCGGTGTTCGTCCTTCGCATCTTGATGTCATCAGAGATGCCCACACTAACAGAAAGACGGATCAAATCCAAGATACGATTGCTCGGGAAATCGTGGAGAGCGTGGAGAAGCTCGGGGAGCAGTACCTCCAATCGCAACCGATCGTCGATGGAACTCCGCCGCCAACCGAAGTTCCATTCGAGAAGATCAACGAGTTCACTTACGAGGTTAGTAAACGTGTCAATTTTAAACACATTTAAAATACCTTTTATTACTAATACGTTTTGAAATTGATTGAATTTTTTTTCTTAGGTAACCCCTAAGAGTAGAGGATGTGTCTACGGCCTCCCCGAAGACAGTTGCTCATCCATTTCATCGGTTCGCTATCACGGTGGTAGCAGTTTGGTAGCACAAAACGCCGAGCTGACCCAGCGGGTTAGCTCTTTGGAGGAACGGCGCCAGAGAGAGAGGGAGGAGGCGAAGGAACGATATCGTGCAATGGAGGCGAAGATGAACGAGTTCTTCCGTTCTCATGGGTCGTAAATGTTTTTGGAAATTTTAAATTTAATGTAATTTTAATTTATTTTTCATTTTTAATTTAATTTTTTCTTAATAATTCATTTATTTTCATATATTTAAATAAAAATAATTTTTTTTAAAAATAATTGCAAATCCGTCAGAATTCCGTCGGTTTGGCCCGACGGATTCCTGACGGCACATGGATCGCCGGAATCCGTCGACACTACGTCGGAATCCGGTCGGAGCACAGAATTCCGACGGTATTCCGACGGCTACATAAACGGACGGATTTCCGACGGTCTTGGAAGCTGTCGCCTTCCTTGACCGTCGGAATTCCGTCAGTATGAGTATCCGTCGGAATACCGTCGAAATTCTGTGGTCCAACGGGATTCCGACGGATTTCGCTGATCCATGTCCCGTCAGCAATCCGTCGGGACAACCCGACGGATTTCTGATGGATTTGTATTTCCGACGAGATAGAACCGGCGGACCAAATCCGTCAGAAATCTGTCGGAATACCCCCTATTCCGACGGATTTCTGACAGATTTGGCCGTAGGAATATGCCCTGTTTTCTTGTAGTGAATTGTCCTTGCTACCAAGTTCAAAGACAACGCTTCATATTCAAATACGCAGCTTCAGAAGCCACGAGCCAGAAAATCAATCTAGTAGAGAAAAGCACGTTACCTTGGTCATTCTTTGGACTTCGTCACTGCTTCAATTGCCGCTTTACGATTTATAGCCACAATAATATATGCTTGGTGAAGATTACGTAAACTCTCTAGTGTCCACACCACACAACGTAATTTGATTGTGATATGATTTGTACACCACATAAGAGCATCACAAGCGTGCGACTTAACCGATCCAAAATGGTCCTTCACAATCCAAGCCACACCACAATGTAGATTCACATTTCTCCAATGAGAATTAATGTTACACTTTACAGTACCTTGCAAGGGACGTTGCCATTTGTCTTTACACCCATGTTGACCTCTTAATTCACATGTATCCATAGTTTAGCTTCTCTAGAACACGATCAACAACATATTCCAACACTTCTTGAACCCTTGAATATAAAATGGAATTTATAATTGAACAAAAAAATGAATAAATAAATAAAATGGAATTTATATTTTCCCGATCGACCAAAAAATCCAGGGAATGACGTGTCTGACTTCCTTGGCAATGTTGTGTTTTCACATTAAGTCCAACATGTATAACATATTAACCTCAAGCGTATGAAAGAAACTCGTTAGAAGAGTCAGTATCTTAGCAATATCAAAAACCATTATGGACGTATAGATAGCTAATATTAACTTGTCCTAGCCGCAAGCGCTCTCTAGCGTAATTATCTCTTTTTATTGCACACTCTAGCCGCAAGCGCTCTCTCGCGGTGGTTCTTACTCTATGTTCACATATCGTTTCTCTTATGTTCTTTAGCATCTCTTGTATTTATTTTGAGCCCTCGTGGTGCATATCTATTCTCGTTTCATAACTGAAGATCTACTATTCAATACTCCACAACCTATTTCACCTCACTGGATCCCTCCGCTGTCCACCACCATCTCGCAAATTTGTGTCTCGGTACTCCTCTGATGTTCATGGTCCCTTTTAGGTTGACATAGCCGAAGATCTACCCCTCGTCATTTTGATATGCTCGTGTTTTTCCTCTAGCTTCCATCTCTCTTCAATAACTATTAACAAATATAATGGACGTTAGAACAACCACCACTAACTTCCCCTTCATTCTAAACTCTAGAAGCTTGTCAACTCCAGTGTCGATAACAAGTTTTTATGGGAACTAGCCATGGAGAAATTTAGGATAAATTATGCCTCAACCAAATCTGCCTCAACCGGATTTGTTGCCTTCTCCTATGTGGTTGTCCACCAGCGAGGCTTTATGTAGATTTGTCTAAGAAAAATATAGTTGGGCTTTGTGACTTGCAACACACTATTATTGGGCTGATACATGTTTGGATAATGCCCAGACTCACCACTAATTTGGAATTAACCAAGTCCGGTTAATGGATTCGATTGGTTTGGTTGTTGAGTTAATTTCCTCTTCCCATATGAAGAATTCAGAGAGTCATTCAAATCAATCATCACAAACAAAAATGATTGATAGCTAGAGAGAGAAATAATATTTGAGAGGTTTCTTCTTCATCTTTTGAGATTCCTCTTGTAAAGATCTTTGTACAATCTCTTGATCTAGTGAATTGCTTGCACCGTCAAGCCCCATAGTAGGTTCTCATCTCGAGACTGAACTAGGTAAAATTTGTATGTGTCTTTATTGTTTTCTTTGTTCATATACACACAAGAGATTGATCTAATGATTCTGAGGTTTGCGTAAATACACGAGTGAATTTGTGAGGTACGATTTGAGGTTTGAGATCACAAAAGTGGTATCAGGGCTAGGTTAGGCTCAAATCGGAAGATCAATCAGATATAAGTTTCTGACGGTTCAACGAAAGATTGATTGTTTAAATTTTGGAGTTTGTCGAATCAGATATATGGATATGGTGAATCGGTGACTATGGGGAATGCGAGAATTGAAGTCGAACAGTTCGATGGAGAAGGATACTTCTTTTTGTGGAAGAAACGTATGTTAGCACATATATCTGTGCTAGGGCTCAAGAACACGCTTACAGATCCACGTCTGATAGATATGACGGTCAAGAAGGATGAAGATGTAGTTGCGATGAAGCACATACTTGAGAAAGCAGCTGCGATGAAGCTCAGACTTGAGACGGGAGCAGCTGATCTGCTAAAAGATCTGAGAAAGCTAGGAATATTATCTTTCTCAATGTCGGTGATCGAGTCTTGAGAAAGCTTGAGGATTGTACAACCGCTGCAACCAGCTGGGCTACTATTGAACGGTTGTATATATCCAAATCTTTACCTAATCACATATATTTACAACATCGTTTTTACACTTTCAAGATGAATGAATACAAATATATTGATGAATCACTAGTGAATTTTTGGAGGTGGAGTGTGAGCTTGGAAGTGTGAAGGTCACAATATCTGAAGAACTTCAAGCGATTCTTCTGCTGAACTCTTTGTCGTCTCAATAAAATTCGTTAAAAGAGGCATATAGTAAGTTCTATGAATGGAAAACACTAGTAGAGAATCAATCTAGTAAGAAAGTTAAATGCCTTAAAACTGATAATGGTCTTGAATTCTGTAATACTGAATTTGATAATTTCTATAAGAAACATGGAATTGAAAGACAGAATTTGTGCATATACACCACAACAAAATGGTGTAGTTGAAAGAATGAATATAACTATATTGGAAAAAAGTTAGATGTTATCGAGTTGAATCTGGTTTAGAAGAATGTTTTTGGGCTGAAGTTGTAGCTATTTCTATTTATATTATTAATAAAACTCCTTCGTCTACTAATGATTTTAATATTTCTAAGGATTTGTGATTAGGTAAAACACCAGGTTACCAACATCTAAGGAGGTTTGGCTCAGTATTTTATATTTATGTTGATCAAGGAAAGCTGAAACCAAGGGCCTTAAAAGGTATCTTTATTGGATATCCATATGGTGTGAAGGGCTACAAAGTGTGGATCATAGATGAAAAGAAGTATGTTATCAACCGGAATGATGCATTCACTGACGATACATTGTATAAAGATCTAACCAAGGACAAAGGTTCAATAGCAGAAAAAGGAAAGGCTCTGGTAAGACAAAGAGCACAGTGATAGTGAAACCAAGAAATTTTGAAAAATCTATAGTTGACACAGAGAAAGAGAATCTGACAAATATAGGTACAGATCTGGTGAAGGTTGAGTGATATGCTCAAATTAACCCTAGAGTTACTCTCTCAAATTAAGAGATCAATTGCAGTATTTAGGGATCGAATCCACAGGGAATTAGTTGCACAATAGACTAATAAATTTGGATTAAGCGAAGCAGGATGATGAGAAGGCAAAAAACAAGTAAACAAACCAAGTAAATCGATTGAAAAGATCAATTAAAAGAAAGCTAGGTGCAGGGAAATCTCAGGTGAATCAAAATTGGAGATAATAATTAAAGATAGGATATGATGCACAGTTCTTAAACATGAACACGAGTATAAAATCAATCAACTTTCATTGCAGAGATTATCTATATCTAAATCCTAGAAAACAAAATTTCTTTGCGAAAAGGAATTTTGCTCATCAAAGTCTAGATCAAGTAATCAATAAAACTGTCATTTCTATTAATTATCCTAAGATCAGATTTCAGGTCATGAATCTAAAATCAGCATTAATCACAAGAAAAGATGAAGAACTTCTAAAAATATTATCCTATGCAATTAAAATCAGATCTAGCAATTCATCAAACACCTTTGAAAATCCCTAAACCTAAGAGAGAAACTATTCAGACATAATCAAAGAAGAAATCATTACTTTTATTGATAGATATCTCTTAGACTAAGTAAAATAAAGCATGAAGCCTAAACAATGGCTTAAAAACGTATTTATAGAGGTCCTAAACCGACTGGAAACATAAATGTAAACATCTGCAACTTCTCGGCAAAAATGGCAAACTTCCGAAATTAAATTTTTCTGAATCCGCGAGGGTGTCGCTCGACACCCAGGGGGTGGTGTCAAGCGACACCAGCCTCTGAAATTTATTCTTCACTTGATCAATTCGTCGTCTTCTTCCGCAATGTTCCAAAACTTCCAGTAAACATCTTTTATGCTCCAAACATCTAAAAACCTGCAAAGACTCTAAAACAAACACAAAACACCACAAAGGCTCTAGATATTGGACTTATATCATGGTCTAAACTGGGTAAAAACCATGATATATCAACTCCCCCAGACTTAGCTTTTTACTTGTCCCTAAGCAAAACAGATGTTATAACCTCTCCCAGTTACCCACCTTGTAAAACCAATCAACTTGCATTGTAATGGTCCTTGAGTGCTGTTCAAAGCAAGTGGAAAGGGGAGTTTCGACCCGAATAAAACAAATTTTTCTTTTTTTTGAAAAACACCATAAAAACTCAAAAGAAAACACAATGTTAGCAACTACCTCTCCGAGACTTAAACAACACTGTCCCCAGTGTTATTAAGCCTGAAGAAGGTGAATAAAATAGATAGAAAACAAAATAAATTGAAAAACGACGGACGTTGTTACCTGATAGGGTGGTGTCGATCGACACTAGTCAGGGTGCCGATCGACACCCATGATTTTCACCCGATCGACCAGATGGTCGATTCATTGTTCATCCGCAATTTTTTTTTATTGTTTTTTTTTTTAAAGAAGAAACCTGAAGCACTTAAATTAAATTGAAAGTTAGTAATAAAAGAAATTTAAAACGAAAATAAAATACGTACCAGTGGGTTGCCTCCCACTAAGCGCTTGTTTTATGTCATTAGCTTGACTGTTTTGAGGAATTTAGATATCCGGTGGATCTGCACTCTTCCATGGAATGATTCCAGGGAAACGTTTCTGCGTTTTCTGCAGCATCATCTGAACGACCGTCTCGCCTTTATCCTTAAGCTCTTGAGGAATGATAATTCGCATTTTTGCGAATTGTTTAGAACACCTTTTTTCCTTGCCTTAGATGGATTAGCCTCTTCTTTACACGCCTTAGGTGGTCCTGCAGATTCATCAAAGGAAAACCCAAGACTTGCACGAGAAACTCGATGCTTGCGTGAGCGCGTAACTGCTTTTTGACATTTAAAATCTTTGATGAATGGATGAGATACAAAATTAAGTTCAGGAGATTCGTACATTTGCTCTTGGGGAGGATTGTGAGCTGGGAGTTGTGGAATGACATGTTCAGCAACAGATGAAGGACTAGAATCTGACTCCTTGATAGAGTCTTCATCTTCTAAAATCTCCACAGAAAATGTCTGACCATCAATTGTGGATTTTCGCCTGGTGTTCTCCATGTCAAAGTTCATGACAATATCACCTAGATCAAGCTTGATCTTCCCTTTCCTCACATCGATTTGAGCGCCAGCAGTAGCCAAAAACGATCTTCCCAAAATCAGAGGATCTTCAGGCTCATCATCATACTCCAAAACCACAAAATCCACAGGAATTATGTAGTCCTGAATCTTAATAAGCACATCCTCTAAAATTCCTTTTGGGAATCTTCTGGATCGATCGGCTAATAGAAGAGACATCCTAGTTGCCTGAAATCAGTCATCCCAAGATCAATAGAAACAGACAATGGCATTAAGTTAATTCCTGATCCTAAATCACAAAGAGAATGAGGAAACTGCCCTGTTGATAAGGAGTAATGGAGCACGAAGTTTCCTGGATCTGGTAGCTTGACAGAAATCCTGCTCTGAATCATTGCGCTCATTTCTTCAGAAACCACCACGTTCTTCTTCTTTTTCGGCATTGGGGTTGTGTTCAGAAGAATTGCTCGGATATCTCTAGTATGCAATGTTCATTCCTCTGGACCAACTCCATTAGCTGCAAGTCGCTTGACGTATCGTCTTAGCGGAGGAGATAGTTTAACTGCATCAACAAGGGGCATCTCAACCATAACCTTGTTAATCATCCTCTTGCAAATCTCCTCTTCAACCTGCTGCTTGGACCACCTATCTCTGGGGAATGGAAGCTTTGGCTCGTAAACCTTCTCCTCTAATGCAATCGCGATTGTCGTAAAATCTGGCTCAGTCTGGATGGGGTGTCGATCGACACTCTCCTGTGGGTGTCGATCGACACTAAGCTTTTGTGTCGATTTCTCAGATGACATAGCGAGTGGTGTCGATCGATGCTCGGGCTCAGTGTCGATCGACACTTGCTCTACAGTCCCGAAAATTTCGTCGAACTCCGCGAAATAATCCTCCGTTTCAGTTTGAACGGCATTGCAAGTGGTCCTTGGTTTTGCATCAGTCTTCGCAGGAAGATAACCCTCTTGTCTTTTGAAAGATCTGGCGGTTTGAGCAACTTGGACATCCAGCTTCTTCACATGCGCGCTTAATGCAGAAATATTCCCATCTAATTCTTGGTAAACCGAATTAAGCTTTCCATTAAAACTCACGGTCATCTTCTGCTGTCCTTCTAGGATCTTGTCCAGCATAGTCTTAACCTCGTTGTCTTGCTCAGAAGGTTTCTGGTAAGAAGAGGAACTGTAATTCCTTTGATAGTTGTTGCTTTGATATGGCTTTTGATAGGATGAGTCATAGCCTTGCTTCTGAAATCCAGTCTCATTGATGTAGTTGACATCCTCTGGCTCAAATGTTTAAACCTCTTGAGCAAACTGGACTGATTTCTTCCCAGCTATAAGACTATGCATCGAGTCAAGCTTCCTGGTGACTTCTGCAAACTGGTTACCACTGATGTCTTGCTTTTGCTGGCTCCTCTCGTAGTCCAAGTTCTTAGCACTATGTTTGTTGGCCAAGTTCTCGATCAGTCTCAAGGCAGCTTCTGGCAAATTTGTCATGAAGTTCCCATTGCTCGCTGCATCCAAAGTTACTGCATATCTCAATGCAATCCCTCTGTAGAAGATGTTAAGTAGCTGAACATCCGTGAAGCCGTGATGAGGACAATCTCTCTGATAGCCCTTAAACCTGTGCCACGCAACCTTGTATGCCTCAGAATCTCCTTGCTTGAAGGTGGAAATATTGGCTCTCAGATCCTTGGACTTTGCATCGTCAAAGAAATTGCTTAAGAAAGCATTCTTCATATCCTCTCAGTTAGTTAACGAGCCCGGTGGAAGCGTCTTTAGCCAATACTTAGCTTCTCCCTGTAGAGAGTACGGGAAAAGCTTGCAGAACAGGTAGTCCTCAGAAACTCCGTTTGCCTTGATGCTTGATGCGAGATCCTCGAATCGCTCTATATGGTCAATGGAGTTTTCATGAGGAAGACCGCAGAATGGGTCTTGTTCAACTAGTGAGAAATACGCCGGCTTCAACTCGAAATCATTTCTCTGAAACGCTGGAAGGCGGATTGCAGATCTATTTGCGTAAAACTGCTCTGGACGGTTGAAATCCGCTAATGTTTAGCCTCGCGCAGCGTTCACCTCGTTCCTCAAAATCGCAGGTTGATTCTGGCCTTGGTGTCAATCGACACCAGGTGGTTGGTGTCGAGCGACACCCATATTTTCGTCACGTCGAATGACAAGATCTTGGCGTCGAGCGACACCATGCTCCAGATTCGCCTGTTCCTCTTTCGCGATCACCGTTCCGTCGTCATTGATCCTTTGTCCTTGCGCATTATACTTCAGTCCTGCTGGATCACGCAGAACTCCATCATCTCCCGGAGCTAATATGACGGGTGGTAAAGCAGCCATCCTTTCTTCTCGGACTGCTCTCCTGTTCTCACGTTCCAAACGTGTTAACTCCTCGAGATTGTAGTTAACTAGCTCATTGTCTTGATTGCTTCTAGTATCAGGCATGTACCTGAAACAGAAAACAAAAAGAAACTAGCAAAGCAAAAATAAAAATAAAAGCCTAGACCAAATCCTAATAAAATAAATCTAATGGCGTTGAGTCCCTGGCAACGGCGCCAAAATTTGATATGCTCAAATTAACCCTAGAGCTACTCTCTCAAATTAAAAGATCAGTTAGAGTATTTAGGGATCGAATCCACAAGGAATCAGTTGCACAATAGACTAATAAATTCGGATTAAGCTGAGCAGGATGATGAGAAGGCAAAAAACAAGTAAACAAAGCAAGTAAATCGGTTGAAAAGATCAATTAAAAGAAAACTAGGTGCAGGGAAATCTCAGGTGAATCAAAATTGCAGATAATAATTAAAGATAGGATATGATGCACAGTTCTTCAACATGAACACGAGTATAAAATCAATCAACTTTCGCTGCAGAGATTGTCTATGTCTAAATCCTAGAAAACCAAATTTCTTTGCGAATCCTAACAATTTGAACAAGCATTAAAGTTCAAGTTCAATTGTTCACAAAACCCTAAACCAAATTTCTTTGCGAAAAGGAATTTTGTTCATCAAAGTCTAGATCAAGTAATCAATAAAACTGTCATTTCTATTAATTATCCTAAGATCTGATTTCAGGTCATGAATCTAAAATCAGCATTAATCACAAGACAAGATGAAGAACTTCTAAAGATATTATCCTATGCAATTAAAATCAGATCTAGCAATTCATCAAACACCTTTGAAAATCCCTAAACCTAACAGGGAAACTACTCAGACATTATCAAAGAAGAAATCATTACTTTTATTGATAGATATCTCTTAGACTAAGTAAAATAAAGTATGAAGCCTAAACAATGGCTTAAAAATGTATTTATAGAGGTCCTAAACCGACTGGAAACATAAATGTAAACATCTGCAACTTCTGGGCAAAAACGGCAAACTTCCGAAATTGAATTTTTCTGAATCCGCGAGGGTGTCGCTTGACACCCAGGGGGTGGTGTCGAGCGACACCAGCCTCTGAAATTTATTCTTCACTTGATCAATTCGTCGTCTTCTTCCGCAATGTTCCAAAACTTCCAGTAAACATCTTTTATGCTCCAAACATCTAGAAACCTGCAAAGACTCTAAAACAAACATAGAACACCACAAAGACTCTAGATATTGGACTTAAATCATGGTCTAAACTGAGTAAAAACCATGATATATCATTAAGCTCCAGATAGTGAAGATGATGCCGAGTCAGGAGGAGAAGGAAACTTGGGTAGTTTCCAATTGGCCAAAAACAGAGTAAGAAGAGAAACCATCAAGATACAGAGATGATGATGATTCATATATTGTAGTTTTTGCTCTAATAGTCTGTGAAGCTATAGAAACAGAAGATCCTAGAAACTGCACAGAATCTCTTCAAAGTAAAGACTGGATTAATTGGAATGGAGGAGTGGATGAGGAAATGGACTCCATGTACAAGAACAAGACTTGGGTCTTAGCAGATCTATCAAAAGGAAAGGAAACCATTGAATGCAAATGGATCTTCAAGTTGAAATCTGAAACCTGGAGTTGAATAACCAAGACACAAGGCGAGACTGGTAGCTAAAAGATATTCTCAGAAGCATGGAATTAATTATCAGGAAATCTTCTCTCTAGTGGTCAAACACGTCTCCATTACGCTAAGGTTGTCTATGACACTAAATCAAGACTTGGAATTGGAATAGTTGGATGTGAAGACTGCTTTCAAGAAGAGAGATGTATATATATATGGATCAGCCAGAGGGATATGTTGTTAAGGGGCAAGAGGACAGTGTGTCTAGTGAAGAAATTCTTATATGGATTCCAAGACAATGGAACAAGTGCTTTGATCAATTCATGATCAAGCATAAATTTGTCAAAAGAGAATTTGATCACTTTGTGTGCTGATCAATTCATGATCAAGCATAAATTTGTCAAAAGAGAATTTGATCACTTTGTGTACTACAAGAAGCTGGATAATGAGGTATATATCTACTTACTACTCTACGTAGATGATATGGTAGTTGCTTGCAAGAAAATGTCAGAAATAGTGAAGGTTAAGAAGATGCTTAGTAGTGACATCGAAATGAAAGACTTAGGTGCTGCGAAAGGAATCTTCAGAATGGATATAGTTAGAGATCGTGTTTCTGGAATTTTAACATTGTCATATTAAGAAGATTCTCCAAGTATCCAGAATGGATGATTCTAAAGCTGTGTCTACATCAATAGGGGCTCATTTCAAGTTAGCTTCAACCCAGGATGAAGATGAGATTGCAGAGAATAGTGAGTTTTGTTATGCAAATACCATAGGGAGCATAATGTACGCTATGATAGGCACCTTGCCACACATAGCACGTAATGTGGGAGTTTCTAGTGGATTCATGAGCAATCCTTGTCAAGTACACTGGACAGCTGTACAATGGATTCTCATATGTCTAAAAGGGACTGAGGAAAAATGTTTGATGTTTAAGAAAGATTCATATTTCAAGATAGTGGGTTATTTTGATTCAGACTTTGTAGGTGATCTTGATAAGAGGAAGTCGACTTTAGATTATGTGTTTACAACTCGTGGAAACAAATTAATTTGGAAATCAAGTTCATGGGATTGTTGCATTATCTCAAACAGAAGCAGAATACATATATAGCATCAACAAAGGCAGTTAAAGAAGTTATGTGGCTAAATGGTATCACTGAGGAGCTGGGTTTTAAGCAAGAAGTTGTTAAGGTTCATTGTGATTCTCAAAGTGTCATTTGCTTAACCAAGAACAATATGTTCTATGGTAGGATAATGCATATGGTAGTTAAGTTTAACTTTATCAGGGAGACTATAGAAGAAGGAGAGATCACAGTTGAGAAGATTCATACATCTAAGAATCCAGCTGACATGTTTTAAGCAGGAAGTTGTTAAGGTTCATTGTGATTCTCAAAGTGTCATTTGCTTAACCAAGAAAAATATGTTCCATGGTAGGATAATGCATATGGTAGTTAAGTTTAACTTTATCAGGGAGATTATAGAAGAAGGAGAGACCACAGTTGAGAAGATTCATACATCTAAGAATCCAGCTGACATATTAGACTAAAACAATTCAAGTTGACAGTTTTGAGCAAGCTTTGGCTTTGCTCAGAATAGCCAGGTACTAAGGGAATATGGCTATGCTTGACAGTATAAGGGAATGACTCTGAGTGTGTTGAATTCCAGGTGGAGTTTGTTGGGCTTTGTGATTGGCAACACATTATTATTAGTCTAACACAGGTTTGGATCAGGCCAGACTCACCACCAATTTGGATTTAACCAGGTCCGGTTAATGGATTTGATTGGTTGGTTGTTGAGTTTGTTTCCTCTTCCCATATGAGGAATTCAGGGAGTCATACAGATCAATCATCATAAACAGAAAGGATTGATAGCTAGAGAGAGAAATAAATGAGGTTTCTTCTTCATCTTTTGAGATTCCTCTTGTAAAGATCTTTGTACAATCTCTTAATCTAGTAAATTTCTTGCACCGTCAAGCTCCAAAGTAGGTTCTCATCTCGAGACTGAAATGGGTAAAATTTGTGTGTGTCTTTACTGTTTTCTTTGAGTGATTGTGAGGTTTGCATAAACACAAGAGTGAATCGAGAGAGTTTGTGAGGTACGATTTGAGGTTTGAGATCACAACAAATATCATAATGCCTTGTGGTTGTACGAGCCCACAACACCAAAGAACTTTCCCAACAATATATGCCCATATGATGCATGGTTCTCCGGTAAGCTGCTTCTCCGACCTTCCAGATCGGTTATCCTCCAAAAAATCAGAACTTCCGACATCGACGTACAACAAGCTAAGATGGGCTGAGACTTGTTCTCACTTTTATTTGGCTTCAAATGCCAAGTTATATCCAACAGCCATATTCGTTGCTCATCAAAGTTAAAGACTGCCGCAAAGTTCCGGATTAAAAAACCATAGATGTTTCGGACTTTCTTGGTTTTTCCCGATTATCAATTTTCTCTCATGGGGAGAAGTCATTATCACAAATTTTCACCTATTTGGAGAGATCGTTTTTATCAAATTCCTTTGTAATGGAGAGAATCATATCACCAGGCCCGGCTCAAACCAAATATGGGCCTTGTGCAAAAAAAAAAATTTGCAAAACTTTTGGATCTTTTCTAAAAATTTTATAAAATTTAGGGTCTTTTTTACAAGTAATTTAAAAATTTAGGACCTTTTTTGCAAAAAATTTCAGCTGAAAAATTGGGTCCCACGGTGGGGCCCTGTGCAGCTGCACAGCTGGCACAGGGCAAGAACCGGGCCTGCATATCACCACCCTCCTACTATTTGGAGAACTTTTTACAACGCTCAGCTTTCAAAACATCAAGAGCTAAAAGATCTGTTCAATTGCCTTTAATGGCCGAAAAACTATGGATAATCTTGGTACATCGAGTGTTTTTTGTTATAATATCTGACTCTAACTGTTTATCTTATCTTTATCATGTTTTGCTTTCCATTTATGTATAATTTCAAAAATTTGAGATGTGGACTCTTTGGTAAAGCCATGAATCTTAAATAAATATCATAGCGACTGGCTTATGAAAGTCATGAATCGAACAAAAACAATTTTCTGTTTTCTTTATGATCCTAGAAATTTATTGAGTTTTCTTAGAGAACTGTGGCGTGATATTTTTTGTGGATCTTATATTAATTTTCTCGGAAAGTTGGATTAAAAGGTATTCTAAATTTTAATTTGTCCATCTACACCTTTTTTGACATTGCCAATTTTTTCCACAACTACTCTTTTTATTAAAATAATTAGTTTTTTCAAACTCTTTTTTCCAAACATGTAACAAATGAAATAATGAGACTTTTTACCAAAGGTGAAAATTTTAATTTGTAACCAATAGATTAAAATTTGGATTTTAAAATTACATAATGTATATTATGTTGTCTATACATGTTCTAAAAAGTTTAGAAAATATAATCTACCTATTGTACATGTTTGCAGCTTTTAGAATTCGTATTTTTAACTTTGCTCTTTGTTCTAAAAATTTAGAGCGCATGCACATTCCAAACGATTTAGGAGAAAATATCAGAATACATCATCTGCATATTGGTCTATATTCTAAGAAATTTAGAGAAACACTAACATTCTAAAATTTTTAGAATCAAATTTCAGAATACATAATCTTTACTTTGCTCTACGTTCTACAAAATGTAGAATATGTATTCTTCAGTTTGTTCTATGTTCTGAAAAATTGAGAATACCAATTCTAAAATTAATTTTAAAATTCAGAAAATTTAAGAAATCAAATCTTTCAGTTAAGGAAATCAAATATTCAGTTATATTACATTTTGCATAATATATTATTAAATTGATTTTCCGAAAATTAAGGAAATAAAAAATTTAAAATTTTTAGATATTAAGGAAATACTAAATAAAATATATTTTTTTCATATAAATCTTAAAAAGTTTAAATTAGTGTTTTTAACAAATAAATGAATTTTTAGAATAAAATTAAAATAATTCTGAATTTTAATTATAAAATAAAATCATAATAAAATTTGAAAATCAATTTTCAAATCCTACAATTAAGGAAAAATCTTATATTTTGGAAACAAATCATACAATTAATGAATTTAAGGGTATTATAGGATTCTAATTCTAACTAAAGTATATGTCAACAATCTAAAAAAATAAAGGTGTAGATCACCAAATCCAATAAAATTTGGCCCAAAAATCCAATTTTCCCCTCTTGATTTGATATTTAGTTTCAAAGTTTACGGTACAATCATAAAAAAATGTAATTATTTAAATTTTAATGATTTTGTTATCTTAGATTTGCGTATCATGTGCAATCTTATATAAATAGAAAAATAAGATGTTTCATAATATTAAAGAAAATGAAAATAATTAAAAAACAACAATTTAGGCTAAAATGAAATCAACCATTTATTATAACGAAAACATGATTCAAAGGAGCAAATGCCAATCTACATCTTTGCACAATCCGCTGGCTTAAATGAGACCTTTCCAGAAACGGTGTCGTATCCAACAAGAAAGTTCATCTGTGACAAATTCCCGTAAATGGACAAGTCTTGGTTCCCACGGAAAGCAAAGCAAACCAAACTCTCTGAGAGTTGCACAAACGTATTTGAAGAGTCTAACTTCACATCTGCTCCACTAAAATGCATTGTAATCACTGGAACTTTCAAATCCGCGGTTGCGCTGTAACACAAACTCAAAACTCCCTGTGGATCTTCTTGCCTCTCAGCTTCGATTTGGGACGCAACCGCTTCCTCGAGCTCCGAGTAAAAATCGGTAGGTAACAACGTAAGCGTTGTCCCTGAATCAATGATGATGTTTCCCTCGCTTGTTCCAGAATCTGACCCTGGGAACTGAATTTTCTTGGTTCCCACGCTAATGGATTCTAGGGTTAGGTGATAGAAGGTGTCTGGAGATTTCTTGGCCAAAGGAGTTGAGACAGCTCCGTTTCCCGACACGACGGCATTGGTTCCGAAGTTGATCTTGCTTGTTTTATCGGATTCAGAAGCTAAAGGGACCAAACAGTAGGAGAATTTACCGTGGATTGAGTCCCCGAGTTGCGTAACAAGCGAAACCGCACCGCCACCAAGTCCAATGATTCCGCAGCCCTTCTTGTTGAACGTTCCAGCGTTGTTATGACCGCATCCGATGACGATATTCTTAAGCTGCATGGGGCGGTTATTGGTTGAACCGAGCGTTACCATGTCCGCGGCGACATTACCTTTGGTGTATGACTTATCCCCGTAAGACATTTGGTAAGAACAAGTGTTGTCTTCGGAACAAGAAGATGATCTTTGAAGGGCAGTACATTGTTTTGAGGAGCAAGAAACGTCTTTGTATGTTGAAGATGCTTTAGGGTCAAAGAGAGGATCTTCTTGAGCGTAGCAATCATCACATGGTTTGCATTGCGTCCATAGAAGATCGCTTCCCGTGTCAGCAATCGCCATTATCGGGAATGGAGGTGTCCCGAGGGACACATTCATTAGGTATTCACCGCTGTTCGAGGTGATTGTGGTTTGGGGTGAGCTATCTGATGCATCTTCGCCATATTGATTTGTGAAATGGGCAACACGGTTCACGGATCGGTTGATAGCGCTTCTAAGACGCTGGGAAGGGGTCGCGGTCGGGTTGTAGAAAGGGGATTTAGGAGAATCGCGGTGGATTAGATCCGCGGTGAAGCCGAGTTTTTTATGGGCGTTTGCGTTTGAGAGAAATGGCGAGGAGAGTAAACAGAGAGACAAGAGCACTGAAGAGAATAGAGAAGCCATTTTCTTTGTGTTTTTATTGTATTGTGAGTTTTTTTAACTTTGACTAATTCTTGTCTTTTATAGAGTTAATGGGATATTGGTAATTAATATGGTAATACGTTTGAGATTTTCATTTTTTTGGTAAATAATCTGTGAATTCATTTTTTTCATATGATTCAAAGAATCTGACAGATAATAAAATTTGAAAGAAGAGATCTCCTCATCTTAATGGTAATGCATGTATGTTCCATTCATTTTATATGGACATGTTTCTTCTTGCTTGTATTCTATGACCAACAATTAAAACTAATGAGTTGAACAAAACTGAAATGACTAAAGATGAAATGAATTGATAAAAAAAATTGATTTTTTTTAAAATGAATAATTGAGACGTAGGCGAAGGTAAACTATAAAGGCAATGAAATTTTATGAAATTTTAACGTCAATTCAAATTAATATGTTGTTCTGATTTTAAAATTGAAATGTATATGAATTAATGATATCATCTCACTAAATTATTAATCTTACATTAAATAAAAATATATCACCCTACCAAAAAATAAAATAAAAATATACCAATTCCTATGAAATTTTTTTTGAAATTTCCATTTTTAATACCAGATTACATAGAAGGATCTCTTAAAATGATTTAATAATCAATACTCATCCAACAAATTCAAACTATTAGTTTAATTGGAAGATATGCTTTTAAAGAAAATAATTTTGTCTTTAATTTAGAAGATTTTGAGTATTGAAATCCTAGAATCCTATGATCAGAACTAGATTACGTAAATATTTAAAAGGAAATTCTTAGCTTATGTACCTTTTTTATTTTGATTATAATTAAATTTAAAAAAAAACATTTTTGCTTAATAATGCCGTACTGTAGGATTTAGGAGTGAATTTGCAAGAATGAAGATCAGGATGAAAGATGTCTGACGCTTCTTTTTTCTTCCTCTTTCAAGAAAATATTTTTAAATGTAGAAATGTTGAAAAATCAAATTAGAATGATCATATTAAAGGAAAAAAATCTTGTATATGTCACTAATTAAAGCATTTCATACATAAGTAGTCAACAAAATATAAGTAGTGAAATATCGAAGATTTTTTTGGAGATTCTAACATGAGATAGTCAATAAAATAGAAAGATGATTATATTATCAATAAATATCTCCTAGATGTCCAAGGAAATATATTACCTTGATCTCTCTCTCTAAATCTTTTCTGACTTCTCTCTAGAAAAGGAAAAAAATAAGCTTTGGTTCAGCCCGACGTCTAGCTTGCCGGCGTCGTGGCATGTATATTTGTGCATAGCTTTTATGTTCTCGTTTCTATTTTCTTTGGATCTTTCGGATTCCGGGTTCCAGCTTAACCAGATTTTATTTTTCGATTCTATTCGGATCTCTTGTCGGATTTATTTCGGATTTTGTTTTTAAAGCCTTTTCAAAGTTTATCTTAGATTCCGATTTGCACTTGTTTGGAAACCTTCTCTCACTGATTGCCCAAATTCTTTCTAGGAGAGTAAATCTTCTCTTCTTTGGTAGGCTTTTGGTCTAAGTGTTCAGTTGCTCCGATTGAAGGAAAAATGGTGTTTTTGGATTTTTTGGGCCAATTTGGAGTTGATTCAGCAGCTGTTGGCGTTTTCCTATAGAAGGCGGTCCGATGAAGGATCTTCATCCAATTGTTCCTGAAACTTCCCTGATTATCTACTCGGTGATTGACAGTTTTTCTAATCAATGTGCATTGGTTTGGTGAAAAGTGCTTTAATTATTATCAGTTGGTGCAAGAGTTTGTAGATCGGAGGAAACTTTTAGGCGGTGATAAATGGTTGTCTTTCGCCATAGGAGATTGATACGACTGAACAGTAGGCATGACCACAGTTACGGTTATTGCGGTTACGGTTTTTTAACAACCGGTTACGGTTAATAATTTTTGTTAACCTTAACCATTTAAAATACGGTTAAAACGGTTACGGTTAAATATGGTACGGTTAATACGGTTGCGGTTAGATATGGTTATAAGTATGATACGGTTAATATTACGGTTATAATTATAATATTTTAAAAATTGAAGAAAAGATTATAAGTGAAGATTTAGAAACTATATATATTTTAAAAATCATTCTTTAATATGTTTTTAATATGTTTTGAAAGTGGAATGATACTAAAAACAAATAAACGTTATTTTTATTCGTGGTTGAAACAATAAGAAAACTTACCTAATCTTTTAATAAATGAAAATTATGAAAAACTATTTTTTGGCTCCACTACGACAAATTTAAGATCTAATAGGATTTTTTTAAAATAATTTTGAACTTAAGATTTGAAATTTGTGTTTGCAACCAAATAATTTTCTTTGCCTCCAAAATATTTTGTGCTGTAAACATTTAATATGTATATACTTTAAGTTCGTTCAAAATCTATTAGGATTAAATCTATTTTTTTTTATAAAAAAAAAATAAACAACTCAAGAGTAGATAAATTATAGACAATTACTATGCAGTTATAGGTACAATTAAAACCATAGGTATATTTAAATCTATTTTAATTACGGTTACGGTTAAAATTTTAAGGTTTTAACCTTACGGTTAACCGACGGTTTTTATACGGTTACGGTTAGTAATGGATACGGTTAAAAAACCGGTTAACCTTAACTATTATAATTTTACGGTTACGGTTTTTAACCATTTAAAACGGTTACGGTTTAAAACGGTACGATTACAATGCGAAATACGGTTACGGTTGTATTTTGGCCATGCCTACTGAATAGAGGCGGTGAACACTGTTTCTGCCACGTTTCTGAAGATGTGCTCATCAGTTTACACGTGTTTGTTGTATTGTCTGTATGGGCCTACTTATGGGCTTTTGTTGTTCCAACTGATAATATTAAATCTAGTTGAAAAAGAAAAAGAAAAAAAAGGGTTAATGCTTATTTACTAATGCCACAAACGTAAATCAACCCAGAATTTTTACCTTTTTATTCTGTAACCTAAACTTTATAAACTCTTTATAAACCAACCTGAACTACTAAACTATTAGAAATTCCACTTTTAAAATTGGTTAAAGCTTAACCATCTATTAACCGCTAATTGGTTCATTAAACCAATAATTGGTTAATTAAACCCTTATTTGCGTTTTTAAAATCACGTTTCACTGTTTGAACAAAACAAAAAAAAAATCACGTTTCACTTAAAAACAAAAACCAATTTTTAAAATCACGTTTCTAAAATTGGTTTTTTTGCTTCTGTTTCCTAGAGAATTTTCCTGGGAACTAGCTTTTGATTTTCCTTCAGTTTCTGGGTAAGGCTTTAAAAAAAAAAAAAACTTTACAGATTGGGATCGAATTTGAAAAAGAAGAAGACAAGAAAGAAAGATGCAATGAAAGTGATGGATCTACAAAACAACATCGAGAGACAGAGACAACATGTCAAATATTTAAAAGACAAATATTTCTGGCACAAAAGCTTCGACACAGTCACGGTGATTCTCGCAAGATCGGTGTTCACATCACGAGACCAGACTCAAGTCGTGGGTCCCACCATCGTCTTCTCTTCTCTTGCTCTCCCTTGCTCTCTCTCTCTCTCTCTCTCTCTCTCTCTCTTCTTCCTATTCCTCCATGAATCTTGTTCACCCGAGCCCAAAATACGACGAAGAAGGAGACAAAAACGGCGTCGTCTTCTGCGTTTCTTGAAGAAAACTCGAGGCTTTTGAAACCGCCGGAGACGACGCTCGGCGGATCCGGCGTGGTACTGGACTACGCGAATCTGATAGTTGTGTTGGAGAAAATCGGCGTTAAGGTCAAGATTAAAAGGAGTTGGATTCACAGCACGGTGGCTTAGCGGCGGAGTACACATTTCAGATCGATCTCTGGTGATTGCAATGATAATAAGAGTTTGACTGTGTTTGTATCGGTGAAGAAGACGAGAATTGTGTACTCCGATTGGAATTGAGTACTCCGATTGTAAAATCCGAGAAATTCCGAGAAATTTGACAATTTGATAATTGAGGAAAGTGAATTCGTGATAATTCCAAGAATTTTTATAAGAAAACAGAGCATATAGGATTATCATAAGAGAACAAAGAGGAGATTATTAACGAAAAGCTACAGATTCAAGAAAAAGTCAAGGAAAAACATGAATCAGAATCAGGTCAATGCCAAACGCGATTTTTGAAACCGCAATTAGAAGTTCAATTAACCAATTAATGGTTTAATGAACCGTTAACCAATTTTAAAAATGGAATTTCGAAGAGTTTTATAATCCAGGTTGGTTTATAAAGAGTTTATAAAGTTTGGGTTACAAAATCGAGAGATAAAAAGTCTGAGTTAATTTACGTTTGGTGGCATTAGTACATGGTAAAATAGGCAGCCAACCCAAAAAAAAAATCTCCTAGATGTCATGCTATATGTACGCATATATTTTAGTAAGCCAATTGTTGACTTCACCTCTATTATCGTTCATGCATTTATCAGCCACTTGTAATGTTTTTTTTACTCTTGAGGGTTTCATAGTTATCCATGTGATCTACGAGGTCGTGAATTTCATTAGGGAAGTTGTATTGTATAACTTATTAACCAGCCAGTTTTAGATCCAATAGTTATAGTTTGCCACATATGACACTTTTGGTTAGTTAGTAAGTTATAATGTTTTATTTATTTATTCAACAAACTGTTATGAAATAACTTGTGAAATTCTCAGATTGAATGAAAATGCAAACCTTTATTACCCTCGAAGATTCAGGAACAAAGAAAACAAAGATCAAAAGGGTATTCTAGGAGCCTTGACTCTTCTTTTCCTATTACACTCAAAATGATCAAACTTCTTGATAGCTAGAAAACAAAGCACACACTACACTTTATAGAGGAATACAGTAAAATGGTTGTTATTCACCAGCTGGATTCTAGTGACGTGTCCCTGACCTTATCTTCACTATTCTGACCGTTACACCTGATCCAAGGTTGATACTCCATCTAGTAGATTCTAAAAGACTTCAACCATCATAATAATTGGACTCTCTTAGGCCCTCTTCTTCTTACGGCCATACTGGTAAAGTAAAGGAGGCTTAGGATCATAGTTAAAGCCATGAAATTGATTATGAATCACTTCTTTCCATTCCCAAGTGCAATCATGATCAGGAAGGTCCTTTCACCTGACTAAGACCTTTGGCTATCCAGTGACACTGTTGATGTGCTCACCAAGTATCTTGGCTGGAGATGCTTCTAAAACCCCTTCATCAGTCAACTGTGGAGGTAGAGCCACTGGAATGAGGTTGCTCCCAATGGTTGCCTTCAACTATGATACATAAAATGTGTGATGGATTTTGTACCAGGTGGGAGTTGGAGCTTGTAGGCGACTGATCCAACTCTAGATGCCACTGGAAATGGACCATAGTAGCATGCTGTCAGCTTCTCATTCATTCTCCTGGCTAAGGACTGTTGGCAATATGGTTTGAGCTTCAGAAACACTTGATCTCCCACTTGAAATTCCACATCTCTCATGTGAGAGTCAGCTTGATGCTTCATGATCTGCTGGGCTTTCAGAAGCTGTTGTTTGAGCAGAGTGAGCACTGCATCACGTTCTTGGAGCTTCACTTCCAGGTTTGCATTATTGGTGAAGCCATTCTCATACCTGAGGAGTGTAGGGGGTCTCTACCATAAACTGCCTTGAATAGGGACATCTAAATTGCAGTGTGGTAGGAGGTGTTGTACTTAGTTCAGCCCATGGAAGAAATGTTGCCCAAGTCCTTGTTTTTTCGCTGGCAAAGCATCTCAGGTATGTCTCTAGACTCCTGTTAATGACCTCTGTTTGGCCATCATATTGAGGATGATAAGTTGGGCTGAAGTTGAGTTTTGTGCCACCTAGCCTAAATAAATCCCTCAAAAACTTTCCTATGAATAGCCTATCTCTGTGTGAGACAATCGTTTTGGGATAACCATAAAGTCTGACAATCTCTTACACAAATATCAGAACTACTCCAGTGGCTTCAATGGGATGTTTCAAAGGAATGAAGTGAGAATATTTTGATAGCATGTTTCTGACTACCATGATGACCTCATTTCCTTCAAACTTAGGAAGCCCCTCAACAAAGTCCATAGAGATGTCTTCCAAAATCTGAGTTGGTATTGGTAGTGGTTAAGCAAACATGCAGGAGCCAAGGTGGAGTATTTGTGCCTTTGGCACACCAAGCAAGCAAGTACATATTTCCGAATGTCAGTCAACATACCCTTCCAAAAGAACATAACACATATTCTTTTTGTGTCTTTAGAATGCCCCCATGCCCTCCCATTTTTCTATCATGGAACTCCTGGAGAATTATGCTCATTAGCCTAAAAGTAGCTGGAATGATTAGCTTTCCTTGCTTGAGCAATCTCCCTTGGACCACACTGTAATCCGGGTGAGTTTGAGGGTCCTGAAGCAAGTCTTGCTGAATCTTGTAGAGATCAGGTTCTTGTTCAATTGCTTTTTCCAGTTTCTCAAGTTGGATATTGGTTGGAACAAAAATAGCAAATAGCTAGGGCATGATCTCCTTGCGAGATAAGGCGTCTGCACCCTTGTTCTCCAACCGTGGTTTGTATTGAACCTCAAATTCAAAGCCCAAAACTTGGTCAACAATTTTTGGTATTCTAGGTTAACCTCCTTGCTCAAGCAAAACCTTGATACTTTTCTGGTCTGTCCTGACCAAGAACTTCCTCCCTAGCAAGTAACGTCTCCATTTCTGGATTGCAAACACTATTGCCATCAACTCCCTTTCATACACTGATTTTAGCTTCTGTCTCTTTGTAAGGGTTTGACAGTAGAAAGTAAGTGGCCTCTGGTTCTGCATCTGAACAACTCCCAATCCAACCCCTGAAGCTTCAGATTCAAGGACAAATACTGCAGAAAAGTCTACCATGGCTAAGAAAGGAACATTGGTCATGGCCTGTTTCAATATTTGAAATGCAGTAGCTGCTTCAGGATTCCACTAATATTGTTCCTTACGAAGAAGAGCTGTCAGAGGTTGGCAATATCACCATGGTTCAAAAATTTTATGTAGTAGCCTATGACTGGCCTAGATATCCTCTCAAGCCTTTAATGTTCTTGAGCTTAGGCCAGTCAACCATGACCTGGATCTTCTTATTATCAACTGATACTCCTTTAGCAGAGATAATATGCCCCAAGTATTCAATCTCTTCTGTGCCAAAGTGGCGTTTTTTGCCATTAACAAACAATTGTTGTTGTTCCAATACTTTTAACATAGCTCTGAGATGTTTAGTGTGCTCTTGTTGATTTCTGCTGTAGATGAGGATGTCATCGAAGAAAACTAACACAAATTTTTGTAGGAAAGGTTTGAAAATATCATTCATTGCAGCTTGAAACTTAGATTGTGCGTTAGATAGACCAAATGATATTACCAGAAATTTGTAGTGGCCCTCATGGGTCTTGAATGCAGTCTTAGGAACATCCTCAGCTTTCACAAGGATTTGATGATATCCTGACCTTAGATCTATCTTGGAGAAGATAGTAGAACCATGAAGCTCATCCAAAAGATGGTCGATCATTGGGATGGGGTATTTGTCTAGCACTGCAACCTTATTTAGTGCTCTGTAATTCACACAGAAGCGCCAGCTGCCGTCTTTCTTCTAGTCAAGTAGGACTGGGCCAGAGAAGGGACTAGCACTGTGTTGGATGATACCTACAGTTAGCATCGAGGAGACTTGCTTCTCAATTTCCTCTTTATGTATTTGTGGGTATCGGAAAGGAGAGACGCTCACTGGTCTGGTCCCTGGCTCTAATGTGATGGAATGTTCTGTGCCCCATAAAGGTGGTAAGCAATGAGCATCTGCAAACACAGAAGGAAATTCGGCCAAAACACATGCTAGGACTTGGGGTTGGTGTTGCTTTTTCCCCGTCTTTGTGTGCAAGTCACCAAACTCAATGATCATGCCCTGACCTTCTTGCTATATCACCTTGATCAAGGCTTTGAACAAGGCGGCTCTGCAACAGAGCATATGATCGCCTTGAAGCTCAATTTCACTGTCTTAATGCGTGAATCACATATGTTGACGTTTCCAATTCACTGTCATATCACCTAACGTCTCAAGCCTGGAGGCCCAAGATGATGTCTACACTTCCCAGTTGTACCGGCAGATAGTTGGTAATGATTGGAAAGCCATGCAGCAATATTTTCACAAAATAACACACTCCATTGCCGAAAATTGTATCACTAGTACATGTATCACCGGCACCTGTCACGACTCCGCATCCTAAATTCAAATCCATTGGTAGCATTAGATTTGAACAGACCCTCTCTGATATGAAATTATGGGTTGCGGCGCTGTCGATCAGTACCACCACCTTGCTAAACTTAATGGTCCCTCCTAGCTTCATGGAACGTGGTGCAGAGAGACCCACCAGAGAATTGATGGATAACTCAGCTAGCTCCATTGTCGATTCGGTGATCACACTTTCCAGAATCGCTTCCTCTTCCTCAAACGCCTTTTCGAATCCATTGTCATAATACACCAACATGTTTAATTCCTTCTTAGGGTAGTGGAAACGACGATGGCCTTTGCCGCCGCATTGAAAATAGAAGCCCTCCGCTTTGTAATGCGTGACTTAAGCCGGTGTCAAGTGACGGAAAGAAGTCACTATTGATACATCTGAGTTAGGGTTTTGGGTGTCTCCACCACGAGGGGCCATGTTAGAACGATTACTCCCAGAGTTGTTACTAGGCCTTAAGTTATGGAGCCTAGTAGACTGTTTGGATCCTATAGTGTAAAATGGGCCGTGAAGTTTGTTGTGGCCCATTTGATCCAATCTGCTAGATCCGCCGTTCGTAACTCTCGACACACCGGTTGTTTGATCGTTCCATATATCGATCTTTTCGCCACATCCATCATTTGTTGGAGATTCGGTGGGACCGAAGTCTTGACTCGTGCTGCGATTGCCGGAGACAGACTTGTCATGAAGGTGATTTCAAGCATATCTTCGAGAATCGTCGGAGCATGGGTTGCGAGGGCGATAAAATCCTCTACCATTTTGGTTTGCTAGAGCTTAATCAACCATTCCCCTGAGCTAGTGGCACCACCGGTGGAGACTCTAGCAATGATTTGTTGTTTCATTTGAGCCCAGCTAAAGAACGGATCCCTATCACGTTGACAAATGTACCAATCGAGAGCAATACCGGTGAAACAACATCTGACCTAATCCAGTTTCTGATGCTCCGTGTAGTCACGAACCCCAAAGAACTTTTCAATCCTTGTGAGCAATTGCTCTGTTCTGGTACTATCAAAAAAAGAAAGTTCCAGACGGTGGTAAGGGTTTCGTGGAGCCTCCGGCGGTTATCTAACCGGATTTTGCCAGGTTCTGAAGCTGTACATCTATCTCTCTCCAGAAACAGTTGCGTGTACGGATGCTCCTATAGATAAGGACGTTGTAGTGATGTTGGTGGTGAAATTATTGACACCTTTTCGTTGGTGTTAGTCAAGGAAGCATTTTGGGAAATTCCTATATGACCAAACATCGAAAGGTTTTCCCTTGCGTTCCAAACGTCTCCTTTGCTCAGAATCTTCATTACGTTTACGATCCATCTTTTTCATCAAAGAAAGTAACTGAGAAATCATTTCAGGGTCTCGTGTTTCAACGCCGGAGACTGTAGGAGACGCCTCTTATGTGCCGTCATGAACTGGTGTTGAAAGAGGTACGTTTGTGTTCATATCTCAGAGATCGAAATGGCTCTGATACCAAAATGTTATGAAATAACTTGTGAAACTCTCTCATTGAATGAAAATGCAAACCTTTATCACTCTCGAAGATTCAAAAACAAAGATAAAAAGGGTATTTTAGGAGCCTTTGACTCTCTTTTTCCTATTACACTCAAAATGATCAAACTTCTTATAAGCTAGAAAACAAAGCACACACTACACTTTATAGAGGAATACGATAAAATGGTTGTTATTCACCAAATGGATTCTAGTGACGTGTCCCTGACCTTATCTTCACTATTCTGATTGTTGCACCTGAACCAAAATTGATACTCCGTCTGGTAGATTCTAGAAGACTTCAACCATCATAGGCCTTCTAGATAATTGGACCCTCTTAGACGCTCTTCTTTTTGCAGCCATACTAGTAAAGTAAAGGAGGCCTAGGATCATAGTTGACACAAATTCACCCATTTCATTATTTCACCTCATGTGCAGTAAATAAAACAACAGTCAAAAGCAAGTTAACCTTCAAAAGTTGGAAATTTCGCAAGTTAACCTTCAAAAGTTGGAAATTTCTTTTGTCTTATGATCGTTTGTTTAGTTTGGTGTACCTTCCAGGGCACAATAATCGTGTTGCTTAGGAGGAAAAAAATACAAAATAAGACAAAAAAACTAAGATTCAAGAACGGTAAAAGCACAATGTGATACGTAACTCCTGAGACTTAAGACTTTTGTTTTTACTCAAACAAACACAAACCTGAACATAAGAGAATAAACACATAACTGCATATGATACTATACTAAGATGTCACTCAGCAATCAAAAGTTACTCAATATAGCCATCACAAGCCTGCACCTAACTCTCAATTTCATGGTCAAAAAGAAAGTAAATTAACATACTAAGAAGGTTTGAACGATAAATACTAAAAAGATACTTAAACTCAATAAAAGGTACAAAATAAGACAAGAGATCTACCTCTTTCAATCTCTTCTACTCGGACTCTTCTTTGCTCTGTTCCGATATGAAGCTTGTGGTCGTGACAACGATCTTATTTCCAATGATAAGCTCGTATGAGGCTTCTCTCGCTGAGCGGATCTCGTCTCTCCTTTACGGGAACGTAATGACCTCGACAGAGCAGCCAATCTGTCAAATCCTAAGCTCTCCGCCACAGCCATTGAATCCTCCAGACCCACCGGCTTTACTCGGGCTGAGCTATGGGCCTCATTCTCGATGGTTACACACTTAGCTCGATCGTCGAGGTCTCATGGAAGTCGCAGAGCTATTGATTCACACCGTTTACCGTCTTCCCTCCGGATGAGCTTCTCCAGTGGTGATTTATATCTCCTGGATCTGGTACTATGTTGTGTGTGTACATGGTCTCTTATTGTCAATGTCTATGTCGATTCTCTGGACGATAGCGACCAATCCGATGTCCAACCGATCATTTTCAAGAAACAGGAAGGATGTTCCCATACATCGACAAGTGTTGCTGATCACAGAAGCAAAACTATATTGCCTTCCTACTTCTCAAGCTCGTTAAATTATGCTTTCTCTACATCGAGCATGGAGACATTACCTTCCATTCAATGCGCTTTATTTCACCACCCGACAAGCTTAAAACCTTCTCTGGTGAGTCATTACATGTTTTCATACTCTCCATCAATCTTACTGATGGATGTGGATGAAACATTGTTAAGTTATGTATCAGAACCATACTCATACTCTCCATTGATCTTATGGATGGATGTGTATGACTTTATGTTGAGTTCAATGGATAGATTTTGTAGGGCTAATTACTGTGCTTGCTCTACCCATCTTTGTCCATCAACCTGTAGTCTAGTTCTCTGCTCACCATGGCCAAAATCGGATCCTAAATTACTGAGTTTAGGTGATATGCATTGTTTACTGGTGTGTTGCAGTTGTATCTTTTGCAGGATGCGATTCATGCTTATCGACTTTGATCTGAGATCAACTTTATCTTCCCTTGTTCCTTGGCTTGAGAACTGTTGCCATTGTGTCGCGTGGTTAGTTTTTGGATTGGAAGAGCTCAATACAGATGATCCGCTCTCTGTATTTCATAAAGGCTCGACACTTGTTAGTGCAGCCGATTTCAAGATTGTTAAACCCGTACTTGTTGCGGCTTCAATCACAAAGGTTAGTTCAGTGGTTGTGATCTTAACCTTCGACTGCGTCATTTTGCTACTTAGGTCATGGGGTGTTGAGATTCAAGGACGTCTCTATACCCTTTGTTATTTAGGTACAATGATAGCTCCTATCATATGCTTGTTTTATCTTCGCTTGCAGCTTGTCGCAGCGATTTTAGTAGTTTTAATGGCTCTATCATCAACTCTTGTAAATGATTCCTCCTTTGAAGAGTATGAAGCTTAATATAAGTTAGTTTGTTTGACACACACACGGATCAATGTCTAAAAAGCCCCGGTTCAGACGAACAAAATCTCAAACTCTCCGGTTCAGTGGGAGTTTATTATTGTTTTTGTTTTTAAACGATAACTGAGTAAATGACAATAAAACCAAGGGTTTGATTGAATATTCACAGCCCAACCACGTTATCCACCCGCCTTGTAACCCAGTCGGATCCAATTTCGGATAAAAATTGAATTGAGTTAAAATTGGGGCAAATCTAGATCCAAACCCTACCAAAATCAAGTTTTCTTTTTGCTTCCCACGATTATTATCTTCTCTTAAGATCCGTTGCAAGGGGAAACTAGAAATACGAGATTCGTGAGTAGAAATCCTAGATTCGTGGAGCAATAGCGATGATAAGATAGACCAAAGCAAAGAAGAAGAAGGAGACAGATGCTCCTCCACCGGACCCCGTTCCACCGGTAATCGAAGAACAAGCAACAGAGAAAGCAGCAGGGATGATTGATGAATGTTCATGAAATGTAGAGGAAATGATAGTAAGAGATGGAGGTTCGGAAAATGAAGAGGAAGAGAAAGTAGAAGATGGTGAAGATATCAAAGAAGAAGATGGCAAAGATGTCGATTAAGAAGAAGGTGGTGAGAAGTCGATGAAGAAGAAGATGGTGACGAAAAATTTGTTGGACCAGGCAAAGGATAAAGGGAAGAATAAGAGAATTTACTCAAAACGCACCCAAGAGCCTATTGACAAACCAAACACGCGTGCCCAGAACACCAAAGCTTGAGTGTTTATGGTAAAACTCTAGATCTAAGTGTTTATGATCCTTTAGTGTTGGATCCCCTTTTGTGTTTTTAGTTTGGTAATACTAATAATATTCGATAAAACTCTTAAGTATTGAAGTACTCATGTTATGTGTACTTTTGTGTAAAACTTCAATGTTTCTGGTTTATGGTACTTATGTTTCTTAATTTTGTTTGTATTATGTTGTTTTGATTCTATTTGCAAAACACATACATAGGAGGATTTTACATAAAAGGTTCCTTACATTATCAAAAGGTTTCACACAAAACACAAGTACAAACATAACATGGTACAAACATAAGAAATGAGACAAGTTTTTTTTTTACCTTACAATCATAACATGGTACAAGTACACAAGGTTTTTTTCTAATCAACTTGGTTTGAATTTGGAGAATCTCCAAAACATATGTTGTATCTTCTCCCATTTTGCAAACCAAACGTGTAAGTCTTAACAACCACTTCTACTCCACAACAACAAATGGTTGGAAACCTATTTTGAACTAACTGCCATGTCAGGGGACCTTTGAAATCCGACAAAGTCTCTCTCACCCAATTAGTTCAATTGAAGATGAGGAGTAGCTGTTGTTGGAACCAATACCGCATGGACCAAAGATTGACATGTGTCTCTTGCCTATGTTTCTGCACTAAGAATTCCAGTAATTAGTTAACAGAAAATCTCCAAAATTTGAAACCCTAAATCCCCAAATTGACTATACCTAATCTGTAATCCTAAATCTGAAATCCCCAAATTGATTGAATCAAAATCCCTAGAGAATTGATAGGTTACCTCACCTCTTTATTCTTATTCGAAGAAAACCCTAATGGAATGGAGAATAGAAGAAGAAGAACAAATTGATAAAGGGAGGATAATGAAAAGGGGGAAAAATGAGAAAAAGGGAATGTATAGTAAAACAATAATCTTGTTTTTTTTTTTGTAGCGACAAATTTAAAATAAAATTAAAATCATTCTTTCTTGTTTGCGCGAGAATTCAGAATTTTTCAAACACAAAATTGGTCATAGTTTTATATGGTTGTTACTAGTTGTTGGTTATACAAAAAATGTGAATAGTTGTACTTTTCGGATTTTCAATATATTTCTAGTTTTACCAAGAAAAAGTAAAGATTTCTTAGTTGCACGCATAACATATCACCATTATTATAGTGCCCCAAGGTTTTGACATACAAAAAATGTTAGAAACACATATTATACAATTTTCGCATCATAAGGTGGTTAGATATAACCAAAGTGACCATAAATGTGTATGATGTTATTTGTGAAATGTTAATAAAATAGTTTCAACACAAGTTGACTTTTACCATCCTTTTATTTTCCTTTATTTTTCCATTCATTTACCTTTTATTTAACTTTTTCATTACAAATTGAATTTATTCATAGCAAATTATCCTTTTATTTTTCTTTTAATATGGATTTTTTAAACCATTTAATTTATATATTCATTTATTTCATGATACACATTTTGTTTAGTAGGTACACTTATGACTTATGTGTAAAACACTGATCCTTTAAAATATAATCACGTCTCACAACTAAGGTTTTCATACAAAATGTCAAAACAAATTCCAAACATAGGACAACTAGTAGTACATAGTATTACAGACATAATATTTCAAAACAAGAGGTCAATATATTCATCCCTAACAACATTCTCATCCATATTTTCTCCATCTCTGACATCAATATGTTCCATATCCCCATGATTTCCATCTGCTTCTTCGCATCGAATCACTGAACCATCATTTACTCTCCCATTTGAATTCATCTTCCCATTATTCAAGCCAATTGAACTTTGTCCCTCTCTTCCTAAAACTTTCTCCTCACACTGAGTTACTTCTACATGCAACAAACTTCTGCATTGTTGTTTATCCGTAGTAGATACGTAACCATCAACATCATCATCATCCAATATGTCCACAACTTTTAGAGGTTTCAATACCAACGGAAAATAACTTAATTTAACCTTTGTGTTACCTTTATCTATCCCAATCTTCATGTATATCCTATGTTATACCACGTCTGTTAGTTAAACTAGCAGTTTTGGTTAAACTATATATACTCAATTGAAAAAACAATGATTAGACATATGCATATATCATCACTAACCTTAAACAAAGGACCCTCAACTACTTAACCAATCCATGCCTAGTTATAACCAGAAGAACTCATCTCTTCAAGCTCTCAAAGCTTTAACCTTGTTTGTCAAATTAAGTGGCGACCTCAAAGACGAGTTCTATGACTGAAAAATCGGAATGGCGATTAAAAAAACTTGGCGAGATGGCAAAGCTAACCGCCGTGCAAGAGGTTTGCCAAATTTGACCTGGATTAGGATTAAATTTGGATTCAAGTTTTGATTTTCGTTTTCGGATCACAATGACGAGGAACCGGGTTGCCGAGCCTCCCCTTCCTCCTCATTGGTCAATTATTTTCTTTATTTTTAACATAAAATCAGCTCAGTAAGGGCAGAGTGGGAATTCTTTATTTTCCTTAACAATAGAGTGTTTCAGATATAACTGGAGTACACTAGACAATAGTATCACCAGATGGAGTGTTTCAGACTTTCATCCCCCACACACACACACACAAAAAACCAAAATTCAAGAGCGCTAAAAACACAATACAATAATTCATTGCACAATCCTAGGGAGTTCACATATTGTATAGGACTATACAATTAAGTAATTAACACATTAAGTTGCCTGCTACTAAAATGTCACTCAATCAAAACATATTCCACTCTAAATTTCATGATTAAAAATAACTTTCGAAATTAATTCAATCACTCCCTTAAGTACATTCAATTATTAGAGGCATGCAATCTCGCTAAGTAAATATCAATCATGTCAATGTGATGACTAGTTATAGTTTGTAGCATTGTCTAGACACCAAAGAGAACAAACTGTTTATATGAAACTATAAGAGAAGTGAGTGATGTAACAAAAAAGCAATTTGGAAGGGATGAAACTTATCAAGATCCCGCAAAAAGAATAAAACCATCTATCCGAAAACTTAAGCTAGAGAAATCGTATTACATAAATCCAAAGTGCATGAGTGATAAGCATTAGGCATTAGCAGATATTCATTAAGCAGTCTTGGGCTTTGGTTTGATACGCTTCACTCTGGAGTATAAGAAGACTCCCGCAAGAGCAATTCCAGTTCCTGCAGCAAAGCAAAGATGAAACAACAATTAGCTCCAAAATCACCCAAGTTGGATTCATTGTCTAAAGAATTAAGACTGGATATTACCAAAAGCATTAACAGGCGAGACCGGTGTCTTGAAGAAGATGACAGAGCTCACAATAACCACGACACGCTTCACACAGTTACCCACAGAATGTGTAACCGGCGATACCCTCGAAAGAATCATGTATGAAACCTATATTTTCCACATTTTACAACCATCAACTTAAAATCTGTATGTGCTCAAGTGGAACAACAAAGCCAGTACGAGAGAAAGCCTCACCTGCTGATACGCGTGGAAGCAGAGTGCGGCAATAAGAGACTTTGTGTATATTTGTTGAACATTCACACCCTGCGACCGAAATGGATTGTTAGAAACTGGACACATGTGTGAAGTATACAAACTAAGTTTGCAAAACTCACAGCTGATTGGATGTATGAAGGAGTAAACTTGATGCCTTCCGAAAAGAAAGTCACAGGCGCCATCAGGAAGAGAGACATCAATGTTATTATAGAGAAGAGTGTGATGTTGTCCAAAGGTTCCTGAGCTGCCTGCCGAGTCGCAACAACAAGGTTTATATTTTTAATCCACCATATGCAGGGGAAAATTTCGATCAGTGTACAAGAAACTTACATCTGTCTTAACCATGACTTTTTTACTCAGCACGTTACGGGACTGGTTAGTCAAATTTGACGCCATTGCACTCAGAAACCCAGCCCTGCCACAAAAAGTAAGTGTAGTAAGTATATGCAAGTTTTCAGACGAATAGACAATCACCGACTCAAATGTCATAATACTCGAAAGATTGTCAAACAAACTTACCAGTTGAATGAGACCTCTGTGATGGAAGCAAGAGCAACTCCACCAACAATTGGTATAATGGAACCGATTACCCATGGAGTAGGCACCTACCAAGAAGACAGTAAATACATAAAAAAGCCGTTAAACCTAGTCGACACAGGAGGACAATAGGCATGAGCATCGGTCAAATCCACAATGAGAACGAAAAAACGCAAAATCAGAAAAGAACTCACCTCTCCGAGAAACATAGCAGACAAGACAACAGAGAAGAAAGGCTCCATGGCTTTAATCGTGTGAGTAAATGAAACGGAAACTTTTCCGAGACTCATGTTAGTAAACAGATTACCAAGCGTATGCACAACCGCGAGTGGCAAGATCGCCGCTAGCTATCAAAGGTGAGAAAAACATGAAAGTGAGAAGGCATATTCTCCATAATAAGAACCTATAAACCGATTTAACAAGAAAAAACCAAAAAAAAAGCACCTGAGCACCAGTGACCTTTGGTCTCTTGTACAGGTTAAGTGTCCACATTAAGGTAATTAGCACACTACCAACCGCAAACTGAACCAATGTAACAGTCATTGGTGCGTGTAGCGCTTTCAAAACCTGCACGAAACAAGAAACAATAAAAAACAATCCTTTCCTATGATTGTATAATCAAATTTCCAAATTCTTCATCTTAAACTAATCTCAGGTCCAAATCAAAGCAGATTGAATAAAGGGTAAGTCATAAATCTATCAAAAGCTCAATATGAACAGTGAAAGATTCAGACAGAACAGTGAAAGATTCAGACAGAACATAAAGACGAACCTGCTTATTGTAGATGTTGAAGTAGATATTGAAAAGGTACCATAAAGCAAACAAAAGACCAAGCTCAAGCATCTTAGTAAGTTTCCCACTTTTGTCACCTTCATCAGCGCTTTCAGGAACAGCTGTAGCGGCTGTCTTAAAACGGTTGATGTCGGAGGAAGAGGAGAGCGAAGGGAGACCAGACCAGGGGCGTAACGTCGAATCAGATGAAGAGAGACACCAAGATCGGCGAGAGAGAGAAGGAATAGAGACGACATTGGGAGAGATGTTCAGATTGTGGAGATTGGAAGAAGCGGTCGTTACGGAACGGCGAAGAGAGAGTCGCCGTGGTTTGAGGAGAGGGAGAGACGGAGAGAGAGAGAACACGGCAGAGCTCTGCATCTCGATCTGGAGGAGGAAGAAGGAGGCGTTGGAGACTCCGTCGAGTGGGGTTGGTGGGCTGAACAAAACTCGACTCTGGAAATAAAAAGGAGGGTGGCTACTTACTGTATTTATTGGAATTTGGCAAAAGCAAGCATATTTTTATAACCTTTACCATCTTCTTCTGGTGACTAAAAGGTCTTTATTTTTATTTTTTTTGTTGTGGCATTTAATTTCCTTTTATATGAAGACAAAGATTTGGTTACATGAAAGTTGAGACATGGGGTTGTATCAAATGTGTTCTCCTAGAGATCCAAAGAGGTATACTATCTATCTTTTTGTGCCAAACCATTATTGTGAATTTCTTATTACGAGTTTTATGACTAAATCTGTATGAGTGATGTATATGATGAGGAAATGAATATTGTGACTTTTTTGTGGTTGGAACTTGATTAATCACTTAAATCAAGTATATAAAAGTTTAGCGAAAATCGGCTCGAATAGCAAAAAGAAACTGGACTTGCGGCCCAAAATCATAGCAAACTCCTAATAAGGCTCGTAGTGTGCGATATTAGCGGGCCTAAATTGCATGTCCAACGGTCTTCATGCTTATATATACCTTTGAAGTCGTGTTGATTAAGTCTGCAACACTGATATTCCCGAAAAATCAACCTCTAACGTGTTCGAGATACGCGGAGCTACATATACAATAAAGCAGAATTCGATAAATTTTCCAATACGTTTACACTTAGCACTACTTTAGCTCTGTAAACTGTCCTCGCTAGAGATCTCTTTGTATATTCAATTCATAACAAATATAAATCCATTTTCGTCACTTTTAACCCGTTTGATATCAATTTTAAGCATTTCTTAGGACTAAAGTTTCTTTCTCAAATTCACATACAAAATCTTAGTGCGAAATTCAGATTCTACAGTGACGCATTTTGAATGATTGCTTGCAAAAGGTCGTGTACTTGATTGGCATATAGGGTCAAGAGGCGTTCTACAACATATTGTTAGCTTTTCTACCCCACCATTATTTTCTCTCAGACGGATAATGTTAGCTTTCCACGATCATATTGATCTCTATTAGATACGGTGTGACTTATGTATATGCTCCACCTAATTTATTTGATGATAACTTTAAAAAATGGCATCATAAAAATCGTATTTTATGTTTTCATTTCTCAAACAATTTATTTTTATATTACCTATATTGAAACTCAATTTTGTTGTAAAAGAACCCAATAAAACATGATAAGTAATAGGAAGAATTAAGTTAAAATATAAGATAGTTAAAAAAACATACTTGATAACTATAATTTATTAAAAAAACTTAAAATTATTTTTATAAAAACATACTATGTAGAAATTTTTTTATAAAAACAACTTATTTTTGATACCAACATATACAAATATGCTATTGGGAGAAATGGGTAGAACTAATAAGAAGAATTAAGTTAAAATATAAGATAGTTAAAAAAACATACTTGATAACTATAATTTATTAAAAAAACTTGAAATTATTTTTATAAAAACATACTATGTAGAACAATTTTTATAAAAACAACTTATTTTTGATACCCACATATACAAATATGCTATTGGGAGAAATGGGTAGGTGGAGAAGCATGGAACAAAACACATGCGTTGGACTTGTGGGCCCATAGTCCTACCTATTTTCCGAATCAAGGCCTTAATTTGGTATACCATGAATTATACAGTCCTAAGTCATACATTCATGTTTTTTTTTGTTTTGAAAAGTCCTAACATTCATGTTACGCTATCAATCCTCTTAAATCGGGAAACTTGTGAATGATTTTACTGAAAGATTTGGTAAGGAATTTTAACAAGTGAATAGCACAAGAAACAGTTTTACAAGAGTAAGTGGATAGATTAAAGGAAAATAATTAGTAAACCCAAATTATCTCTTTACTACTTAAATAGCATTTCATATTTAGGAATTATTAGATTGTCTTTCATATTCAAATATTTTATTTTGCTTTGGGAAAAAAATATTTAAGATAATATCGTTATTTATATATAGGTTTTGCTAAGCGGGCGGTGATCCGATGCCTAAACGCATAATCGAGGTCTAAGCAATTTTAGACATTTTAGGCGTTTACGACATAAACTATTGTGAATAAGATCATTTAGATAAAAATGTCATTTACAATTAAAAATATTAAACCGTAAACAAAAGTTAGACAAAAACATTTATTAAATTCATATTAAACAATAGATATACGTGTATAACTATGTATATGGAGGTGAAACTTATAAATTTAAATTTCTTTAGTTGGAAATTTTAAAAAAATATAGTTAAATGAGGCCTATGCAATTTTACCAAGGAAACCTTCTCATTCACCATTTTTTAATTAACCTATCAAATTTTAGTTGTGGGGCCACTTTTCTAACTAAATCATTTTTAAAAATTTTAGATTGGTTTAAATGTAGGACCACTGACAAAAACAAATTTAACCAAAATAAATAAGAATTATCTAACTAAACAAATAACATAAATCCTAAACCCCAAATTCAAACCCTAAACTCCAAAACTATACCCTAATTTGGGAATAGTTAACCCAAACCCAAATATTTAAACTACAAAAATTAATTTTCAAAAGATTTGTAGTTTAAATTTGTAGGTTTGGGTTAATTATTCCTAAATTAGGGTATAGTTTTGGAGTTTAGGATTTGAGTTTGGGATTTAAGATTTATTTTGGGTTGACTATTCCCAAACTAGGATATAGTATTGAGATTTAGGATATGTTGGGTTAACTATTCACAAATTAGGGTTTAGGGTTTGGGTTTGAGGTTTAAAATCTATGTTTAATTAGATAATTATTAATTATTTTAATTAAATTCGTTTTTGTTAGTGGTCCAACATTTATTCCAATTTTAATTTTTATAAAAATAATTTAATAAGATCCGATGGTCCCACAACTAAAATTTGATTGGTTAATCAAAATGAGGTGAATGAGAAGGTTCACCCTAGGAAGTGAACCCAAAAATTGTTCTTTACTAAGTGAAGTTGAACTATAGTGACCTTAAACTTAACAAAATACTCTTAAGACTACTAGACCACCATCCACTAGGTAAGATTAATATTATGATGACGATATAACATGCGAAAAATGTTGTATGTGAAAAGCATGTATTCTCATCATTTAAACGACCACAAAAAATAAAAATAAAATCAGGATATAGTGGTTCAACAGAATTGTATTTTCCGGATCTCTTCATGAGTGCAAGACAAAACACACATGGTTGGTGATCCACTTAGGAGGAGAACTATTTACAAGATAGAAAATCGTAAGCGAAATGACCGAGCTAAACAATTCACAAGATTATCAGAATGTTTTATTCCAAGCATGAGTAACATCTGAGATCAATGAGGACCTGGTTAAAATACTGACGATAAAAGAGATAAGAATATAGTGTTTATATTTGGCGCAAATAAATCTCATGAACCGGATGGTATAACAAGAGCCTTTTTCCAACAATTCTGGTCTTGCATCAGTGCATCAATTATTGAGGAAGTTAAGAGAGTCTTCAATAATGGTGATCTACAAGGAGCAGCTATCACACTAATATTTTTTCTGAAACCAAAGATAGAAATCCACAAAACAAAAGTGATTTTTGTTCAATTGCAATGTCACTTACAAAATCATTTTAAAGATTCTAGCAGGTCGACTAAAACAACATGTCTCTTCAATAATTTTCTTTTTTTTTTTTTTTTTTTTTTTTTTGAAACTTCTCTTCAATAATTTTCGAAACATAAATTGCTTTCATACTTAGAAGAAATATATAGATAATGTGGTTATTTCCCACGAGGTATTGCACTCATTTAAGGCGAGAAAGAGATGAGAAAAACTTATATAATTGTTAAGAAAAATATTTCAAAGACGTATGATAAAATGGAATGACAATTTCTCAGAGATACAATGATGCATATGGGATTTGTTAATTGAAAAATCTGATGGATACGATTTATATATCCTCGTTCTCTCGTCTATCTCCGTTCTAACTATGAGTATGATTTATCTACCAGCTAGTATTGGAGATACTAGATAGTGTATCGAGATCTTTTTTATGGGGGTAATACTCCAGAGCGGAAGAGGCAACATCTAATTGTTTGGGATCGGGTATGTTTATCCAAAATGGAAGGTGGATTAGGAATTCGATCATCGAAATTTATGAACAGAGCCTTGTTGGGTAAAGTGGGATGGTGACTCTTACATGATCGGGATAGTTTATGGGCAAAGGTGTTATGACACAAATACAAGGTGGGGGAGGTTCATGATACGTCTTGGAAAGTGGTGATTAGCAATTGGTGATCGACATGGAGAAGTGTGGGAATGGGGTTGAAAGAGGTGGTGTTACCAGGCTGAGTTAGGTTATTAGAGATGGAAAAGAGGTTCATTTTTGGAAAAATAAGTGGTTGTCGAATACATCATCGGTGGAGATGGCGATGGAAGGGTTGCCGGACAAATAGGTGGAAGATGTGCTCAAAAGTTATGGCGTGATGGTACGGGCTAGGAGTTGTCCCGAGTTGCGCCATATGTTTCCCATAATATCAAACTTAAGCTTGCAGCGGTTGTCTTAGATATATCACAGGCGCGTTGGATATGATTTCTTGGGGTGAAACATCGGATGGGGTTCATAGCGAAGTCCTTACTGAATGTTATTTGTGGGGGCTGAATCTCACGATTAGATTTGTAGTGTTCTTGGAAGAGTTAGAAAGCTTCTAGCTAGAAAACACAAGAACAAAATGAGAAGAAGAGTTAGAAAGCTCCAGACATTCGAATGTACCCCGTTTTATTTTTTTCTAATAAATTGGGGGGAGGAGGGGGGGCTTCAACTTAAAAAATAATAACAAGTAATTAAAATTTAATGTTAGGGGGGGGGGGGGGGGGGGGGGGTCTGTCTTCAACTTAAAAAATAATAACAAGTAATTAAAATTTAATGTTAAGAAAAGTAAAATTTCTGTATCATACAGGTAAATTAGTTTAGGATCTTTAACATTTTTTTTCCTCCCAACTCGTTAAAATATAAACATTTTTTTTTGGGTTAAAATTGAATCATTAATTGTTTTCCTTTATTACTAAAAATCGAAGACAGGGCTAAACCCTAATTAGAACTAATCTATATATATGTTTGAAGGAAGCATCATATTTGTGAGCTCACACCAAATAAACAAAAACGGTAAAGATAGTGATGGATCCAAAGAACAAGAAACAAAAAGTTTGCAATTCAGATCTCTCTATCCCAAAGATGAATCCAAAGACGAAAAAGCAAAAACTTAGCGAATCACAAGAAGTAATTTCAATTAGTCCTTCTCTCAGAGAGATTGATGTGGGAGAAGCTATGAAGAAACAAACCAACAACGCTCTGATCCTTGCGGGGAAAGTAATCGATAAAAAAGCAAAAAACTCTAACCTCATCATCTCTCCGGCTTCAATAAACTTAGCAATCACAATGCTCGCAGCTGATTCGAAAGGAAACTTAGACGTCGTTGAAAGCATAAACTTCCAAAAATATTCTTCAATGGATGAGCTCAAAGCCGTCTTCCAAGAAATCTCCTCCATTGTTTCCGCGAACAACAGCTCAAGCGACGGCCCAAAAATGACGGCAGCTAATGGCGTCTGGATCGATAAATCTTTAGCGATTGATCCCGAGTTCGAGGACCTCCTTGAGAATTTTTTCAAGGCTTTTTACGCTCAAGTAGATTTCCGATCAAAGGTATGTAACCTTTTAACTTTAATTTATCCCTTTTGATTTCTATAAGAAAAAGAGATGACTATCTACTACAATCGGTTTTTCGATATAAAGAACATAGATTATAACAGAAGTAAAAGTAATGGATAAATTTTATTAATATTTGTAGATTGTTAAAAATATTTTCTATAGATTCTATAAAAAAATATAAGCTCTTAATAAATTTTGGTTCAATTGGTTTGTTTTATAAAACATCCATTGGAATTGATAATCCTGCATAAAAAGTTTATATACCATTTGGATTATTTTATAGTTTGGATTGTTTTTTTTTCCCATCCCTAGCCAAATATAGGAAAGCTTTATTTGAATTGTGGAAAAAAATGAAATTGGTGATATATAGCTTTTTGGTTTCTTAAGGGTAAAGAAGTGCGTAATGAGGTGAATGCATGGGTTAAAGATCACACCAATGGTCTCATCAAGAATCTTCTTCCTCCTGGATCCGTTACAAAACTAACGAATAAGATTTACGGAAACGCCTTGTACTTCAAGGGAGCGTGGAAAAGGCCATTTAAGAAGTCTTATACAGTAGACAGAAAATTTCACCTTCTCAATGGCAAAACGGTGTCTGTCCCATTCATGACTAGCTATGAGAACCAATACGTAAGAGCTTATGATGGTTTCAAGGTTCTTAGGCTCCCTTATCGACAAGGCCGTGATGATACCAAGCGGAAATTCTCAATGTATTTCTATCTACCCGACATAAAAGCTGGATTGGAAACTCTTGTGGATAAAATGTCTTCAACTCCTGGATTCTTGGATAGTCACATTCCGAGTTACAAAGCTCATGTTGGGGAATTTAGAATTCCAAAGTTTAAGATCGAATTCGATCGGGTTTTCTGTTACAAGTGTTTTGGATCAGATAGGACTGGAGTCAATTTCATTATACCATAAAGCTTGTGTCGAAATCGATGAAGAAGGTGCTGAAGCTGCGGCTGCAACCGCAATTCATATGGAGCTTACTTGCAGTGCTTATCCTAGGGAGCCTCCCAAAAAGATAGATTTTGTAGCAGATCATCCATTTCTTTTCTTGATAAGAGAAGACAATACTGGAACTGTTTTGTTCGTTGGTCAAATCTTTGATGCTTCCAAATCATCTTAGGATAGGTAGTATTTTAGATCAGATCAAGTTTAATCGGTTTTGAGTTTCTTCGTTCATGGTTGAATTTTCCGAAATTTTGTTTTAGCTGAAACCAATTGAGATTATTGAGAAATGTTCTACTTAGTTCTGTTTGGAAACTTTAATTGATCTGAAGATTTTTTTCAATTATAATTTATATTTTTTTATATCTTTTGATAATTTTATACTTTTATAGTTGGTTCACTATAAAATTGAAACAAATAGTATATCAAACCTCTAGAATCTTTGTTTCACTTATGTTCACTTCAAATTAAAAGCGAAATTACATATGGATATGTTAACCAACCGAACTACTGTGGATATGGTAAAACACTAAGGGCTGACTGGTGTAGCCGCAGTGGTAGCGGTTGCGGTTGCGGGAGTTTGCGGAAGCAGGCGGTTCCGGTTTCAAGCGATTTTGAGCGATTTTAACGACTGGTGCAGTAGTTAAAACTTGGTACGTTTGCGGGATATTTACGACTGGTTGACAGCGGGTGCAGTAGCGGTTAAATAATAAATTAACAATATAAACACATTAAATAATTATAAAAAAATATCAAAAAATCATATTATTATAATAAAATATAAAAATTATTAATTCAATAAATTTCAGTACTGGAAAATCATGTATATGATACTTACGTTGTTTATTATTATAATAATAATTATTATTTTTATTATTATTATTATTATTATGGATGAAAAATATAAATTTAATGGAGAAATTGTTTCTTTTGTAGATTAATGTTATATTTTAAAATTTTAGTTTGTTAGATTTATATAAATTTGTGATCGTAATTTATTAAGAGAATTTTGGTGTGAAGATTTTATAAATATAAAATTATAATAGGTTACTAATTAAAAAAATTCAAATTATTTATATATTTCATAATTATAATATTCAAATCTTGATTTTTTAAAATTTATTATATATTTTCTGATTTTTAAGTTAATTTTATTTTATTTTCTAATAAAAACTAAATCCACCCGCAACCGCCCGCAACCGCAAACGCTCGAGGGAAGCAACTTTTGGTTTTGAGCGATTTGGAGCGGTACGAAGCGGTAGAAAGCGTTTTCCATGATTGTTATCAAACGCTACAAACCGCTACTGCCCGCAAATATTGCGTTTGCGGGTGGTAGTGGGTGTACAAATCAAGCTCTAAAACTGCAAGCTTTTGGTTTGAGTCAGTAGCTTGGACTCCTAATTTGTATATAGGCCATTGGAGTCAACGGTTTCCAAAGCTTTTAAGTTGTTTAGAAGCTAGCTAATTGGATGGATTATGTCACATGGCTGGCATGGATAGATATAATCCGCGGTTTCAATGATAAAGTAGAGGATGTGAGTCGCAAGTTTAGCGATCTTATGGACAAAGTGGTGGAAGAACATTTAAAAGCAGGTAAACAAAAAGCGGATTTCGTGGATATATATATATGAATTGATGGATCCCAGGTTCAAAGAAATGACATAAAATTTATGATTTTGGTACGACCATTATTACAATTCATTCATATATGACATATGCAATATATAATTTTAGTTTGAGTAGTGACATGTAATTTTCATTGCTTCATATATCATCAGGATATGATTATAGGAGGAACATCAACAACTTCTACTCTACTAGAATGGACAATGACGGAACTGATTAGACATCCCGAATGTATGAAGAAACTCCAAGATGAGGTTCGGTCAAGTACTAAACCACATACTTCTTCCATAAAAGAAGAAGAAGTTGAGAATATGAAACACTTGAAAGCTGTGATTAAGAAGATATGTACAGGTGATAATCAATGCTGGGGCCATCCAAAGAGACCCCGCGATATGGGGACGGGAAGCAGAAGAATTTTAACCAGAGAGGCACTTAGATTCATCATAAGATTACCGCGGAATAGATTTGTAACTGGACGGGAGAAGTTAAACCACCAGGGGATCTTTGCTGAAGCCACTGGTATCGATGTTTGTCGCAAGTTCCCTCTTATTGCATTTCCATCTTCGGTTGTTTAAGATATGCTCTCTCTTTCACCTAGCTATGCAATATTAATAAGAAGAGTCGTACTACGAAAACAACTCTTTACTCATACAAGGCCAAGGTGTCGTCGCACGCTTAAAAAGAATCGTATTCTGGAAATTAATATTGGTTTTCCGAATTTCCAAACTCAAAATCAGTGTGTTAGTTTAAATCAGTATTGACTCAAAGCCAATGCTTCACTTGTATAAAAATATAGATAAATACACAAAATTTTCAATAGGATACTCACTAAGTCACTATATGCGATAATCACGAATAATCTATACGCGATGCCATTAACATATTATTGTTGACGAGAGATGCCAAAAATGTTAAGAGCGCTCGTGATCTCTTTGATGTGATTCTTCCATTATCCTCTTTTGAAGATCTATTTCTCTGAATCAAACTTTAACCGTGGTAAAATGCTCCTCTACTCTCACCTGCCAAGTTCGTCTCTAAATGCTTTCCGATAAAAGGGAACTCTACATTTCACGATACACTTGAGATCACTCAATTTTCCTTTGAGGATCTCAACCACCTAATTAGAGACAAGAGAATCAGAACAAAATAGGAGATTTCTCTTTACTTGTTACAGAAGAAACTTTCTTTAGGTACCTGACTCATCTCAGGCCTCTGTATCGATGACTGTTGGATTGATAACGAAGCAGCCAAAAGCACAAGTTTTATCTGCCTCCACTCGTACTCACCCGCTAGAGATGGATCGATTAGCTCTCTTATTTTATTCTTTTTCATCAGTGGTTTGGCCTGAGAAACCCATATACCCATTGCTAAATACAACAACAAAAACCGTGAAATCTTTGGAAATCTCAAAAAAAAAGAAAAGAAGAACTCACCCATAGTACAAGACTTTGTTTGGAGTAATCGAGAGCTCGTCTTCCAGTAACAAGTTCCAGTAAAAGTACACCCAAGGCAAATACATCGGTCTTTTCATCTACGATCCCGTGAGTTAAATACTCCGGAGCCAGATATCTGAAACAAAGGACTCAAAAATTCTAATCTCTAAGACTTCCTTGAAGCAAGAATATGCATAGAGCGTAGACTTACCCAAATGTGCCCTCAAACTTGGAAACAACATGGTGTGTCCAATGTTCAGGTAGCCACTTTGCAAGCCCAAAGTCGCATATCTAAAAACCATCACAGGGGAAATAATTACAAAAGTGTATTCTTTTTCCAAGCATGCATTAATGTATCGTACCTGAGGCGAAAAATCGTGTGTAAGAAGAATGTTTGCAGCTTTAATATCTCTGTGTATAATTCTCCTGTGACATCCACTATGAAGATACACCAAACCCTCTGCAACTCCCAAAGCTATCTTATACCTAATGCTCCAATTCATCTTCTCCTTCGAATCTATCACCGAACAATTTGTCTTAAACAAATGCGACAAAAATCGTAACAAAGAGATAAAGAAGGTAGAGTTTTTGAGAGTTACATACTATAAAGCATAGAAGCTAAGCTCCCATGTGGTGATAACTCAAGAACAAGGTGCATTCCTCCTTCAACACCATACCCTAAAAGCTTAGCTATGTTGGGATGGTTTACATGTGCCATTATACCCATCTCCGAAAGAAAATCGACAATATTATCTTCGTTGTTTCCTCGCATTAACCGTTTTATCGCTACCATTTGTCCATTTGGTAACTTCCCTTTGTAAACTTCAGCATAACCTCCTTTCCCAATTAGATTCTCTACATATCCAAAATCACATAAACATCTAAAAATTAATCAAATCCAGAAAAAAATTCTACTTCACAAGTTCATAATCAGATTCAGAATGATTCGAATTTTGAATTCCAGTAACAAACCTAAAGCGAATTTGAGAATTGAGTACGAACCTAGAGCGAAATTGTTTGTAGCGAATTTGAGGTCGGAGAAGGTGAAGATCCGTCGCGGAGAGAGTAATAGATCAGTGGAGCCGAATCGGAGATTGTCTCTGATGCTAGTGCATCTTCTCAGAGAGGATTTAATGGTATTGCTGTTTTTCAGATTCTCGAGCGATTTTTTGGATCTGCTTCTGAGAAGTTGAACGATTTTGCGGAAACGAGAGGATTGGTTCTTGTTGAGGTCGTCGGAGATAGTTTCGGTTCTGAAGAATTCTTCGAGAACTCCGGTGGGAGAAGAAGAATCTGGAAAGTTCATTGGGGATTGTGGTGTGAGGACGACGACGAGACGGGGTTTGAAACTTGAAGCGGCGTTTTGTTTCTATTTTCCGCCAAAAAGGAACATTTTTTTTTTTTTTTTATTATAATAAAGGAAGAGAAGCTCGAATATGGAAAATCTGCAAGCCAAGTTATGGAAGAAACATCTAATCAAAGGAGAGAGGAATAAGTAAAATATGTTATTAACTACTCCCTCGGTTTCATAATATAAGATGTTTTAGCAAATATTAAGAAAATACTTTTACTCTAAAATATATATTAAAAACAGTTTAACCAATTATAATAAAAGACTGCAAAATACTATTGGTCACACAGTATTCAATAAAGTTAAAAGTACCTAGTATCGTCAAAACAGCTTACATTATGAAACAAAACAAAAACTTCAAAACAGCTTATATTATAAAACGGAGGGAGTACTATTTTTCCAAATAAATGAATAACCAAATAAAAAAACATTTCCGAAAATTTATACTCCTTCCGTTTCAAAATATAAGTTGTTTTACCTAAAAGCACAAAGATTAAGAAACAAATTTTTTATAAAAAAAATTTAATATACATAATAAACATAATTTAATCAAACCTAAAAAAGACTACAGAATATTATTGGTCTCACAATATTCAATAAAGATGAAAAATACCTAGGATTCTCAAAACAACTTATATTTTGAAACAAAAAAAAACACCCAAAACAACTTATATTTTGGAACGGAGCAAGTATATTTTATTATTCGAAATTAATATTTTTTTATTTGATACTCCGACGAACTCATATAAATATAAAATTTATATGATTTTATCGTATTTTCTATAATTTATTATACGAATAACAAATATCAGTTTTACACTTAGAAAATATGAAAGTAAGTAACATTTATATATGTTTTGATCAATTTTGCAAATATAAAATATTTTTAAAAAATAAGATTAAAATGTATTTGATCAAAATTATTCAGTTTTGTTATATTCACATATATTTATCATATTTTATACGTTTATAGATATTATAAATTATTTAATTTGTTATACACTTTTAAAAATTAAAAAAGTGTACTACCAAAAAAAATTGTGATCCCTTTGTTTTTAAAAGATTAATGTTTTGAATTTTTTCCTTGTTTTTTAAAGATTGATTTTCTATATTTACGTGATTAAATCATTTTTAATCAATTAGAAAGAGAAAAATACAAAAAAAAGTAAGTTAAAAAGTAAAAATAAATAATTAATTGACACAAATATTTATTATGTGAAAAATCTAAAACATCGTTCTTTTAAAAAACAGAGGAAGGAAATACTTAAAACCTCTTGAAGTTCATTTAATAACCACTAGAGACTCCCGCGTTATCGTGGATCAATATTTTTTATCAAGTAAATTATATAAAATATTAATGTGTGGTTATAAATTATAAATAGTGTTCAGTTCAGATTTTGATTTAGTTTTGGTCTTTTAATTTTTGAATTTTCTTTTAAATATTTTTTGCTTTATAAATTATTATATGTTAACATTATATTTATTTTCTCAAAATTGGATGCTCAATGTGTAATTAATTGTATTTGTAAGAAGTTATAGTTATGATAACAAAATTCAAAATTTATTTATATTGTGATAACATAATAGTTATTTTTTTACATAACGGTTTAGTTGTCACTAAACTAAATGTCTTTGTTTAGATATAATTCAATCTATTTTGAATTATTAATTAATTGTGACAATTAGTATTATTGTAATTTTAATTGATTGATAATCTTTTCCCGAAAATTGTAGAAGAATCCGAGAAAAACTTAGAAGATTTTGTTGTTGATAATCAATTAAAAAATTTATAAGTAATAAATAATTATTATTTTCCCAAATTATAAGATCATTTTGTGAGAGTGATGTCATGTCATATTTCTTTTGTGTCATGTCATATTTATTTTGTGAGAGTAATTGTGGAGATGACACATAAGCAACTCTCCTGAATCATCTCCCAAATAATATATAAAGGATTACATTATAGAATGTTTTTCTTTTCTTTTTGAAATATATTATAATTGACTATGTTGCTTGTTTCTAGTCAATCATACCAAATGAGGTATTTGAGTGATAGCAAATTGGCTCATGCAAAATCTTATTGATTCAGATCATTATATCATTATCACCAGTTTGTTGTCATTCTTAATTTCTTATACCGATTTAGGAGGATATTCATGGTTTTGTAACCTTGGATTTTATTTAATTCTGTAAATGAAATATTGAATTTCTTCAAAACAAAGTTGGGGCATTTACGAAAATGCCACTTCTGACATGACATTTTTCAAATATGTCACTATTGAATTATTTTCTTACCAACATGCCACTTATAAATCCGTTTAAAAACTTTATATCTCAAAATTTTCAATTAAAAAAAATATTTTGATCCCTAACAAACCTTAAACCCAAAACATTAAACTCTAATATAACATAGTTAACCCAAACATAAATGATTTAAAAATTTGGAAAAAGTGATAGTTGCATTTTTTAAAAGTGGCATATCTTGAAATTTCTCTAAGAAAGTTTGCAACAGAGATGTCATAAGTTGAACACCCCTACCTAATACGAATAATACCTTATAAATCCACGAATCTCAAAATAAAATATAAATTACGAATAACATATCTACCAAACTGTAATCATTATAGAGTAACTAGGGGGTCTTTCTTCCAGAGGAAGTTACATTAATATAAACAAAACAATCATTTGATTGTCAATAATTGTTACGTGGTACAAATAATACAAGAAACATACTTTAGTAGTAAATCCAGGCATAATTATAACCACCAATCCAGGAAGGAGTATTACTTTACACTTTCAATAATTTACTAGTAGCCACTAGCTATGCTGCCGCTTAGTCAAGAAATCTTGATAATTTTGCTAATGGAAGAGAATTAAATCAGCCATGGATTTGCATAATGCAACTATAATGAACTAATATAATACTGAAAACTAATTAAAAAATATATATATATATATATATATATATATATATATATATCATATGAAGACACTATAGTTAACTTTTGATTGTTCTAATTACAATGCTTTTAAACTCTAAATAATTGTGAATGCGGAATCGATTAAATTTACTAATGAAACCGTTTGAGTGTAGTGTAGGAGGAGTTAGGTTGGCCTACGCATGTGCGAATTGATTCATCAAAAAGTAATACTGATCTTATGCTGATCGTCGGTCTTGCTGTTGTAGTGTGCTTGCTACTTGCTAGTTGCGTTAGTATTTTGTAATACCAACATTAGAGAATAAACATTTTGTGCCATTTGTTAATTAATACCGATTTCCATGTCATTATTAGAAAGAAAACCAATAATGAAAGGAAAATTAGTGATGACAGCATAGAGCTAGAATCATCAATCTCACACTATATTGAGGTTGCATTTTTCTTCTTTAAGTGTATTGATAGTTACTCCTTCTATACTTCCTTGAGATACAAATATATTTTATGTGCTTTTGATGCTTTGTTACTTTCATTATGTCCATTTGTTGTGTACTTCATTGTGATGCTTCCGATTGGGATTCTTTTATGCAAAATTGTATTAGCCGAATCACAACGGCTTTTACATAATAAGGAAAAATCTAACATTAAAAAGGTCATAAGATAACCAGATAATCCTAGAAAATATTCAACATAAACACACTACAAGAAAACAATGAGATTTCCGACGGACGTAATATCCGTCGGACTTCCGACGGATTTCCGAATTTTACATTCCGTCGGACATTTCCGACGGATACGGTATTCGTATACAAGATATCTGGTATATGGTATCTGGTATCCGGTTACGGAATCCGTCGAAAATCCGTCAGAAATCCATAACCGTATACCGGATATCATATACCGTATACAGATATCGTATCCGTCGGAAATCCGTCGGTAAATTGTGACGAATTTCCGACGGAATGCGTTATTTATATATTTTATTTTATACCGCCAAAATAAAATATATAAATAACACAATCCGTCGGAAATTTTTAAATTCTCATAATTTCTAAATCCCTAAAATTCTAAATTCTCATAATTCCTAAATCCCTAAATTCTAAATTCCTAAAATTCTCATAATCCCTAAATCGCTAAATTAAGGAATTTAGAAATTTAGGGATTTATGAGTTATGAGAATTTTAGGAATTTAGAAATTTAGGGATTATGAGAATTTTAGGAATTTAGAAATTTAGGGATTTAGGGATTATGAGAATTTTAGAAATTTAGAAATTTAGGGATTTAGGGATTATGTGAATTTTAGGAATTTAGAAATTTAGGGATTATGAGAATTTTAGGAATTTAGAAATTTAGGGATTTAGGGATTATGATAATTTTATGGATTTAGGGATTATGATAATTTTATGAATTTAGAAATTTAGGGATTTAGGGATTATGATAATTCCAAAAGACGGATTTCCGACGGAATTTTTTTTGGAATTGTGAAGACACAATTCCCGCCCATGTTTTGGCGACGGATTTCCGACGGATTTTACCCTAATTTTATACCCAAAACACATTTTCTTGTAAGAAGAAGAAGAAGAAGAAGAAAGGAGAGGAAAGAAGAAGAAGAAAGAAGAAAGAAGAAGAAAGAAGAAGAAGAAAGAAGAGAGAAGAAGAAGAAGAAGAAAGAAGAAGGAAGAAGAAGAAGAAAGAAGAGTGAAGAAGAAGAAGAAGAAGAAAGAAGAAGGAAGAAGAAGAAGAAGAAAGAAAAAGATGAAGAAAGAAGAAGAAGAAGAAGAAGAAGAAGAAGAAGAAGAAGTAGAGAAGAAAAAAAAGAAGAATTTTCCGCCGCCGGAATTTCGATTTCGGAACATTCTCTGCCGTTGGAAAATTTTCCGGCTCCGTCGCTGGTGAATTTGTTTAAAAAAAAAAATTGAAATTCCATCGGAAATCCATCGGAAATTTCCGACGGATTTCCGACGGATACGGTATCCGTATACGGGGACATCCTGTATACGGTATACGATATATGATTACGGAATCTGTCATAAATCCGTCGGAATTCGGATTTCCGACGGATTGCCGACGTAATTTCGTTATAACAAAATCCCTCAGAAATTCCGAGGGATTTCCGACGGATCTTCAATTTCCGACGAGATAGAACCGACGGTGGAAAACCGTCGGAATAGAAGTTTTTCCAACGGAATTCCGACGGTTTTACCCGTCGGAAAACCCTTTGTTTTCTTGTAGTGACTTACCGATCCGAGAAATCAAAAAGCCAAACAAAGTTGAAAATCAAACATAAAATTCGAGAAAACAAAAACAAGAAAGAGCCAAATCAAAGACCCTAAGTCGATGCTTTATCCATCTCCTTAGATTTCTTATCAAGTGCATCATGTCCCCCATATACGTTTAGCAAATTCCAAACACTTGAGATCATGATCACTCGAAAAAGACTTCCCTAGACCCATGTACTTGTTCTTCAAGTTGTAAATCTTGCTTGAAAGTTGCTTTAAACTCCTAACCTCTTGACTAATCGAATCCTGAACAAAACGGTAAAATTCATCCATGTCGTCGTTAGAACTCTTACCTTTTTCAGTTTTGAACTTGATCATTGCCTCCAACACAACAAGTTCCTCCTCGTCCTTCCATAGTTTCTGAAAAAGATGAGCCTTTGTCACACTCTTTGAGGCATCTTCTTCATTCGGTAAAGAAGGTGAATGATCCTTGACAGCCACGGTTTCCGATTTAGAGCCTGAATCTGAATCTATTGTAAGAGTTTGTTTATCAGAGCTAGAAATGAAGAGATAAGAGTAAAAATAAGAACCTGAACATTGCATGGCTGTAGCTGTATGCTTTTTCTTCGTCATTGGAGTTTGATTCGGATTTCTTTGGCTTTGTTGAAGAAATGAGAACAAAAGCTTTAGCAAACGCAAGGGTTTATTTTAGTCAGCCTTATTATTTATAACTGGATAAAATGAAATAAGAATAATTAGGACAATTCGTCAAAGTAATTACTGATTGGTCTAATTGTTCGGTGTATCCTTTCTCATTTATTGCAGCTTCTTTTCGAAGAGTCCATTTCGAAAAACACAAATATTCAAATTGTCCTTGTTTTAAAGCGTGACAGGCAAAAAAGTAAATTCTTTTGTATTAGCTTTTCAGATAAAAAACTGTAACTCCCTGGAATAACCACAACATCGTTAAGACGAAAATTAATGGTAAATATACATGAATTCATTCATATACAGACTATTTTCTGTGGTAACAATTGAAGTAAATCTTTCCTGTACAATGACAACAATTCTAAGAAGGTCCTGGTTTTAGCCTAGGTAAGGCAACATTGGGTCCAAGCCTAGTCCTGACCCACCCAAGCTACCAGGATCCGCATGCTTTACTCTCCCGAAATGGCGTATGTGACGCAACAGTCTCGCAAGGAACGTATTGTGGCAGATTGTAGAGCTATCGCATACCACTGCCACGTGCTTCCGGGCTCTTGTTATGGCTACGTTCATCCGTCTACTATCCCCTAGGAATCCCACTGCACCTAGGTTGTTCGACCGCACCTTCACAACACAGGAAAGACATGAGTCCTATTTGTTCTAGGCAAGATTCCCAAACACTAACAACTCTGTTAATCGGTTGTCGTTTTCACTATCAAGTTCAACTAACATAGAAAACATCATACAAATGAATTGATGTATTCGTGAAAACCATTTGGGAGACGCTAGTTGCATATATAGTTTAGGGATCTACTTGTCATGTTTATGAGCAGAAAATGAGAAAGTTATGAAAGGCACAAAAGAGGAAAGAAGCAGAGGACTGTACCATTGAGATGATCACTGCATCAGCTTCCCGACCTTGAAAACTGTCGATGGTTGCGACCTCAACTCCATCAGCCACTGGAAAATCATCAAGTCGTTCTCGGAGAAGTTGCACCTGGGCAACATATGGGGATTGAACGGCAATAGCCATTGGACTTACACCTACAATCATGTCCAACAATTTGGTTATTAGGTTATCAAGACTAAATTCAAGAAAGCTATTATTATGTGTGAAGCTTTTGGTTCTTCAAACTCAGATAGTCATTCAACTGAAAGAAATGTAGCACTCACCTGCATAAATCAAGGAAATGACATGATTAACCACAATATCTGCTTCTCCTTCGTTGTATAATGAGCCTGTACCAGCTGGATCTAGACGCTCCTCGCATCCCACTGATAAACTCCCATATGGCATTCTTGTGTCAAGGAGAAGCAGTGGACATTGCGTTATCCAAGTAGGCTGCAGTAAATAAAGAAAAAACATGATACATCTAAGAGTCATGGGGAAACCAGAAAGCTTACGATCTACTATAGCGTTCCACTTTATTAGATATCTAGAGGTATGTTAATTTGTGACACTGTTGATTTGTGCCCCTTATAAGCAAAACAAGAAGCGAATTATCTGCTGCAAGCTAAGGAGCAGCACCATTTCATATCAAAACCAATTAAACAGCAGAAAGAGTAAGAAGAATTACCTTCACAAAGGGAGAATCGATAAGCAGATGGGAGGCCACACTTGGAGCAGATTTCAACCATCCACCATACATCTCCTTGGATGCCCAACCAGCGATTACATCATTCATACGATACTGAGTTGTTAACTTTGTTGCAAGAACTCCTTCGTGTAAAGATGCAGCTCTTTCCAGTAAGGATACACCAAGCCCACCTTCTAACGCTTTACGTGATAGAACAACTGGTGCTAATTGGCATGGATCACCAGAAAGAATACAACGTTTCCCTTGCAATATTGGGATCCAGCACGAAGGCTCAATAGACTGACCAGCTTCATCTATAACCACCAAATCAAATGTATCCAGCCTCCTAACCAGAGGATCCGCTGCTCCAATGTTAGTGGCGAAAACAACCTGTGCATTTGATAGTATTTCCTTTACAGTTTCTTTTTCCTTCTTCTTCAACGTCTTCCCGAGCTGTTTCAAGAGCTGTCGAATGCCAGCTGCAAGGGAATCATCCCTCAGGCATTGCCGAAGGTCTTTTCTTAAATCTGACTTCTTCCTTTCCAGTTCTGCTCGAAAGCTTGCAAGCTTAGAGTTCACAATTTCGCCCAATGACTTTGAAGCAACAGCGGATGATATTCTTGCAGGATTTCCTACTCGGACAATGTCTAGTCCAAGATGTAGGAGCTTCTCGACCATATTATCAACAGCTGCATTAGTAGGTGCTGTTACAAGTACTCTTTCCCCCTGCTGAACTGCAAGGGTAATGACTTCCTTAAGCATTCCAGTCTTTCCCGTACCAGGAGGTCCTTGAACTATCATAACAGGTCTTTTTTTGTTTACTCCCAGAGCTATAGCCCTCCTTTGGGAATCATCAAATAACTTACCAACTGGCTCATCACTCAACTCCGCTTCACTCCAGTCTACATAATCATTCTGCTCCAGCCATTCTATATCTTCCCCATCCCCAAATAAAGTCGCCACTACAAAAATTGATGGATTTTTTTTCTGCAGACCATGCTTCTGCAGAAGCATTAGGGCTTCGCAGTTACGCTGCAACATGAGACTATAATAAGCAAGTGGCAGAACGTATATAATAATGTAAACCATCAATATGTGAGCAAACACTTGCAATGGCATTACAGTATGTCGTTAAGATGGAAGTTACAGGAGTTAAACAATGCGCCTTCAACCAATATGGAACCAAGATATACCTCGTAAGTTAGGGCATCGGCCAATCCATGAATACGATCAATTCTCACACTCTTTCCAAAGAGCTTGGAGAAAGTAGGATCTCCATGACGGGATTCGAAAGCCACACCAATGCTGCACCCATCCTCTCCAAGGTTGTGAACAAACCCCTGCGTACAGGCTGTTGCTCCAGCACCCCTACTGTCACAGATTCTTATGCAAACCATGTCACCAGGAGAAAGTGTAGTTGGAGGAAGACGGTGGTTGTCCCCAACCTTAAACAACACCAAGTGCATACCTCCAAGTCCTGCATATTGATTACAAATTTCATCAAAACTAAGAGATAACAACATATTACAACGAAATACAATTTGAACATTGACAAACAAATATCTGGTGAAGCCTAACCTGTGGAGCTACTAACTGCATACAAATTGCAAATTGTGTCGCAAAGTTCTTGTGGAGCATCACCGTGCCTAACCAAGAACTCAATTGGTTTTGAGGAATCAGAGCTCTCATCTGGAGTAGGGATAACATCTAATTCTTCCTGCGTAACTTCCAGTTCTGTATCTCGTTCGACTTGAAGTAACTGAGACATACGGCTAGTAAATTCATCAATCCTGGCCTGTATAGCCTTCACCTTCTCTGAGTCCATCCCAAAAACTCCTTGAACAGGCTTTGGTTGTGAAGCTTTTCGAGCAACCTCCCGATGCTGAGCTGCACACACACCACACAAGCCAAAATCTCCAATTCAACCATACAATAAATAAACCAACAAGAACCAAGAAATTAATGATCTTGAAGAATGTAAACCTGAGTTTGCTATCTCCTTAAGCAGCTTCCAAGACTCAGTCTCCTTCCAATTCTCAATTACTTTCTTACCCTCAAGGTCTTGAAGAACATCACGCAGCTCTCTCTGGAAATGATCAAATAAGGTAGGATAATGTGTACAAGCCTTCAAACAAATGACTTCAAGGCCTAGTGGCATAGGAATAGCGTTGAGATACGGCTGAGCCTGAATCACAAACGTTAAACCAGAACCAACGTTCTGCCTTAGCTCCACAAACTCACCCTGAACCTCTGAAGTTGCGAAATCAGAAGCCATAGCTTTCATTGCTTGGCTAATCCACTTCACTACATTCCTCCCTAGATCTCTCAGCCCTAATGGATCCCCATTTTGATTCAAAGCACGAAGACTCAATTCTTTATCGTTCGGTTTCTCGTCTTGTTGCTTAACCTCCTCGACGATACTTACACTCACAGGCTCAATATCGATCCTCTTCTCGATTTTTCTAGACCTAATTTTATCGGAGACATTACTTTTTCTTCGAGGCTTCTTCTTCGTAGCGCTCGAACCGGTACGGCCATTAACGCCGCTGCAATAGACCTTCCGAGTGGGGAAAACACGAACGCCGCCACAGGAGACAACACAGACGTAATTCACCGGCGGTCTAGTGAAAGTGAACGCCGCCGTTGCCGTCGTCGTCGACGGAATCCTAATGCTTCTGCACAGGAAACTCGACGCTGCGTCCATCGGATTTTCCCGGCGATTCGAATTCGATACAGAGACGTTGAAGATTTTCTCTCACTTTCCGAGAAAGTAAACTAGAAAGCAGAAGCTATGGACATTTTCTGGGAATCGAAATCTCGTGGAGCTATTTAAAGACTGAAGAATCTCATATTTGAGAGAGACGAATATGAAACTTGAGGCTCTCAGAAATATTTATTTTAAAATTTAATTTAATTTAGTTTTTTCAGGTTTGAAAATTGGTAAACGAAATTTGGTTTTGATAGTGAAACTCCGGAAGAGAGTCGTGATGAGAGATCGTATAAGAGAGTTGTGATTCGCTAGGGTTGATTTTTGGTGGGCAGGCGACGTGTTTAATTACTGTCCAATCCTTTAATATTTCTTTATTGACTTATACTCCCTCTCTTTTCAGGTTTCATTTAGAAACCCCGTAATTTATATTTGAACTCAATTTCTCAATGTATCCGATTTTGAAAATGTTTATTGTAGAGGTTGTTGCTTTGAAGAAGGGGTTGTTTCACATCAAATTGACGAATAGTCTTATATATGTTAAAGACATCCATTTCTTTAGAGTTCGTTTTAAACACTCATTTCCATCTAACTACAAATAATTTCCATAAATTATGTTATACAACAAAAAAACGTTCGTTTTGTGGATAAAATTGGTGTCAAAGATGCAATGATGAAAAATTTAACTAATGGTTTTGTGACTTTACTTTAACTGCAAATATGCATTAGAACATATCTAAGTTGTTGTCATGAGAGTTTTTATCAATCTTAATAGTTATCAAAAACTGTATTAATATATCTATAAATATGTTTTAAAACATTTGACATTCATCCAAACATACATGAAATATGGTGGATACATGTTCACTATAATTGTTGTATATGTTGTGAAAAAATTTGACACTAGACTTTGAAAGAAAAGTTAACAAAACTCATAAGATGTCATTATAATCAATGAGTTAACTAATATTTATCAAACAATTATAGTCCATGTTGGAGCTGGATTTCGCCATTAAAATTCTGGCCCACTAAGTCTGAAATATAATTAGACTTGATTATATTTGATACTGGGCCTAAGGCCCAGAATTGCGCTGACGTCAGTAAAAGACAAGCGTGCCCTTCGGCATTGCTGAATCTGTTTGAACGATCTGTTGACCGACGAGAAAGAATAAGCGCTGACCGAACAACTCAACAAGGATATGACCAAGTCAGCGCCGCTCAACGGTTAATGAAGAGATCCCGATATTTCCGGAGAGTGAGTCAGAACGTGTCCGAGATCTCCGGCGACGAGGAGGGATACGTGGAGCTAGACCGTTCAGCTCGGAGGAGTATAAATAACTAGCTTTAGAGCCGAAATTGCTAACTTTTCTCATACGTAGAGACTTAATCACACTTTTAGCTCATCAAATACTTGTCTTTAGCTAAAGTTCTTTGTATACTTGATCGAATATCAATATAAATCCATTTCTCCGTTATCTTGGTCTCGATCTTAGTTAGATCTATAGATATTTCTTAGGACTAAAGTTTTTTCCCGAATTCACATATAAATTCTTAGTGCGGAATCTAGCTTCCACAGTCCATATACATCTTATTTTTCTATGTTAAAGGAAGAGTCCATATCTTAAGAAAATATTTTCATTTTGTGATGTAAATTTGAGTTCTTAATTATATTATAGGAAATGATGTTGCATATGTATATATTAATTTAAAGACATCAGAAAAACAGGAGGGTGTAAACAGAAATTTAAAACTTGAGAAGTCTCAAAAAGATATATTAATTTAGTTTTTTTTATATTTGACGGAATATTAATTTAGTCTTCAAAAGAGTTTTGGTCCTCCTAATAATGTGTCGTACGTAGCAGCAACATGTGGCAGAGAGGACGCTTGGGAAAGACAACGAATCATCTCGCACACAAGGATTAGTTCATTTTTCCATCACTTAATAGCTTTTAATTATATGATGGACAAACATAAAGAAATTATGACTAATTATTTTTTACGAACACTATGCAAACAGCAAAAATATTCATGTTGTGGATAAAATCGTTAACAATCAAATTTTGGGATACCTTGGATACTCATAAATATCTTTAGCATACCTCAAAAATTGAATAACTCTCCTTTAGCAAAAATTGGTTTACCCTCGGTTTAACGTTAACAATCTATTAGGATTCTAATGAAGATTTAAATCTTCTTAAAGGGGATCCATTGCATTACTAGCTTTTAATTTTCATTTGAAAAATATAAACCAATAAGATAAAGATGCAGCGGTTGAATCATGCATTGTATCACTGCAGAAATACAACATAAATTGGAATGGTAGAGCAATGGATGGACCAAATGATTTAGACCTTATGGAATTGGGCTTGTACCAAAGTAAAGATCACTTGCCGACGTGAAGAGAAGTTGAGCGGAGGCTAAAGATGTTACTTGGAGAGAGAAGATTTCGTGAAAATCTCAAAAAGATTTAAGGAAATATGTATATTTGGTTAAGATACAAAATCTTACCAAACTTAGGGACCAAGGCTAGGGTTAGCCGTTTTTCTATTGGGTATGTACGGTCAACACAATTGAGGATTTCATATTTTTACGCAAAGGGGATTTAAGGTGGTCGTGGATGAGATCTTGATCAAATGAGCTAAGGGGTAGTGAGAGGTTCATAGATCGTGTATAAATCTATGAACGTGTGAGGTGAGATTGAAGTTGGTGAGTAAAAATTGTAAGTGCATTTATCATTTGATCTAGTAAAGCATTCTTGAGAAAAGAAACACATGTTGCATTGTGTTCGTTTCCTGTAGCAATAGTTATTCCATTTACATAATATTTTTGTAAAAACCAAACCACTACACGCACACATGGCCATACGACTTTACATCACACAATCTAAAAATACTACTTAAACTATATACTTAGATTTGATTATGAAAATACCAATCGAGTTGAGTTTTGTAAAGTTATGGATATTCGATTTTTTTCAGATCGGATCGAAGCGAATCTTACAGATGGTTTGGCCACCCCTAAGAGTGAGGATGATTACGTGTAGGGTTAGTATAAATGCGAATCTAATGGGTTTTCTATCTTTCCAATGAAAGTGAGTTAGCTGAATTAATCTTAATTTTATGGCTAGTCGGATTAATCTTATTTTTACATGACATTGTGTGAAAACTATGTTTATATCAAGATAAGAATCTAATGTGTGAACAAAAATTTCGATATAGACATACTTTTACCTCGAGACATTATCTTCCTCATTATACAAAAACATAGTATTTTTGAAGACGAAACATATCGAGTCATCATCTAACTCATATAATGATAAGAATGTTACTTCTATAGAGATACAATAGAAAAAGGTTAATCCACCAAGTTGGGTATGCCTTTTATCTTTAAAGTCCAATAACGTTACCTCTATAGAGATACAATCTAATATTCAAAATCTCAATTGAATATAGTTTTATCCTTTAAATTCTTTGGATGTTTTTCTTACAACAATTGTTTGAATGTTTGGTGGGATTGTACCCAAACACATTTATAGTCGGTCCAAGAAAGAAACCAAGGTATGGTATTAGTGATCTGCTTAAAACAAGTTATTATCCAAAATGTGACAAATAAAAAAACATATTATCCATACATTATTAGCCAAATTATATAGCCGTAAAATAACGTTTTTAATTTATTTGATATTTTGAAAAATTAAATAGCTATTTAAGTAGTTTTTAATAAAAACCAAAGTGTACATTATCCAACAAAAGTTTTTAAATAAAAGCTAACATTTGTGAACAAAGTTGTTTAATTGTTTTTAATAAACATATAATACAAAATTTATTCGAATAAAAAAATATTGAGAAATTAATTTTATATGTCTACATACATTCAATTAAAATCCTCTTGACTAGAGGAATTGAAAAAGGGAAAGAAGGAGAAGAAGAACAAAAATCAGGAGTGGCCATTTCGAAGACGAAACATCATCGAGTCATCATCTTCCTCAGACCTCAAAACCAAAAAATCAAAATCAAAATCTTCACTTTCTCTGTCTCTTTCCCGTCCTTCTCCCTCCTGGCAATTCCCAACACTTGGGCTCCGATTGTTGCGTCCTCCGATTTCAATTTTATCATCAGAATCATAGTCGTAATCATCCGGCTGATTTCCTCCGACGCCGTGAAAAATCGATTCTTGTTGATGCATTTATGTTGATTCATCGATATCTGGATGGATCGAATTTAGGGTTTCGGGTCCGCTGACTTGGGGTTTGATTGGATGAGAAAAGGGTTATGGGACTAGAGTCAATCGGGTTTCTCCGTTGATTATCGCGTAAAGTCTTGGATTTTGTGAGCTCATAGTTGGGAAATTAGGATTTGTTTGTAATTTTTTCTAAAGTTGTGTTGATGAGAGAGTTGGGCGTGTGCAATTGAGGGTTTTAGGTGCTATTTACTGTTTCGTTACGATCATGGATGACGTTAATTCGAGCGATGGTGGTGGTTTACGAGCTCGTGAGATGGGTTCTAGAGGTGCATCAACTCCGTGGGAGCCAATTCAGCTGGTTTTTAAGCCTTATTTTCCTCAGAATGTGTCAGCTACTAAAACTCAGACATTTCGTGCTACCATGAAGAAGAAGCCGGTAAGTATTGCTCTGCAGATTTCATCTCATCTTAGCATGCATCCAAGCTGCAAGTTAGCCTTAGTCTAGTAATGGATGGTAGTCTTACAAATAGCCTAGTATGTCTTCTCTTAGAGTAATGTTAAGAAAGGTCTATGAAAAAGTTGGCTTTGAAGATGTTTCTGCTATTTCCGCTTTCGAATTGATGGAAACTATACTATATCATGGGTTATTAAGTAGGTAATGTACTGGCTAGGGTGGCTGTTTGGTTTCGTGGAAGGCGTACATAAATGATGTGTAATTCTTGTTCTGTATCTTATACCAGCTCGTTGAAGAAGTGATTCATACATCGATATCTCCATACATTGCATAAAACTAAATTACCTAGTACATAGATTTTAATGCATTTACCGTAGTACATTAGATGAAGGACATATAGTTCAGCAATTATGTCTTCGGTAATGCAGCGTCGAGCTAGAGTTGTCTACTGCTCATACATGCTTTTTTGGTGTCATCCAGCTAAAAACAGCTCATTTCTGTATTTGATCCAAAATGTTAGCTATTTGTATATAGTGTGATTCACGAGGGTCTTGGTTGGTAGAAACAAGTGTGCATATTCGTGCATTAACCTTAGCTGGTACTCCGGCTGTTGAGAATTATTGGTTCAAGTCTGTTCTGATCTTTGGGTGTGCATAGGGACTGTTTGTGCACAAAAATTTACTTGAATAGTTAATATCTAAGGAAACTGGCTGGTAGCTTTGTTGGACCATTTGCATGCATAAAAGAGTTCAATTGACATTAACATGACATATCTGGACCTTGTTTTTAAACTCTATAACGGAGAATATAGCAAGTATTTTGTACTAATATCTATCCCATTAGTTTTCTAGCCAATGTAATTTTGCGTCATTCTGCTCTGATAGTTGGGCAAGGTTTTGGAATTAACTGATAGATATTGTTGTCTTCTTGTCTTGACCTCAAGCGAGGTTATACATATTTCCCATACTCGACCTACCTCTTTATCTTTTTGGGATCACTATTATGACAAGACACCACAATTATATATATTTACTTAAGGATGGAAGTGAGATTATTTTCTTTGTTGCATTACTTTTCACAGCTCAAACTAGCATTGATACATTTGTATGTTTACTAATGTTTGCAGTTAGTGGTGAGACTAGCTAGGGACTTGGTTGAGACGTATAAAATATGCAACCCCCAGTTCAAATATATAGGGGAGTTGAACCCTAAGCGGTACTTGACTACTCCGTCAGTTGGTGTGCTCAATGATGGCTTTGATAATGTCAACTCCGATCTAATCCTGGCTGTAAATGATGATTTTTGCAGCTCAGATTCACGGCAGAGGTTTGCTATTGTCTTAATTATTTTCAGTTTCCACCGTTACTGTTTCTCCTTTTGTTGTGCTTTTAGAGTTATACAATTTAAACTGATTTCTATCTACAAAAGACCCCTTTTGATTAAGCTTTACTCGTGCTCTTAGATACATTGTCAAAGATCTTCTTGGCCATGGGACTTTTGGTCAGGTTGCTAAATGCTGGGTTCCTGAGACAAACAGCTTTGTTGCTGTAAAAGTAATAAAAAATCAGCCTGCATACTATCAGCAAGCATTGGTCGAAGTATCTATTTTGACAACGGTATACAATTCTTCAATACTTGAATGGTCCTTTGTATATATATCCTTGGGTGTGGAAATCGTAAATGGGGTCCGTCTCTTTTTGCTTGAGTGTGCAGCTAAACAAGAAGTATGATCCAGAGGATAAGAACCATATTGTTCGAATATATGACTACTTCTTACATCAACGTCATTTGTGTATTTGCTTTGAACTTCTCGACATGAATCTGTAAGTTATATAACTAAAGTATTTTTCTTCTTTCTTACTAGATATCTGTTGTCTGATTTCCTTCTTGCTAACTGTATACAGTTTTTTGTTGTTGTTGATAATTCCACTGCCTTTGGTAAATCTATGGTTCTCAGGTATGAGCTCATAAAGATAAATCAATTTAGAGGCTTATCATTAAGCATAGTCCAACTCTTCTCTAAGCAGGTATTTAGTTTTCTAGATTTGTGTTTTTACAGCTTTGTTTCATTTAACTGTCTTAATCTACTGCATTGACTGCTGTCTTATGGTGTTCCATAGATCTTACTTGGTCTGGCTCTTTTGAAAGATGCGGGCATAATCCATTGTGATTTGAAGCCAGAGAATATTCTTCTGTGTACCAGGTCTACTTTCTAGCACCAATCCTATACACCCAACTGGAATTAATTCCTTTATTTAAGTTGATTATTGTTTTCAATTGTATCAGTGTGAAGCCAACTGAAATTAAGATAATTGACTTTGGATCAGCGTGCATGGAAGATAGGACTGTGTATTCATATATCCAGGTTTTCTTCTGGCTTCTTATTTATCTCCTTATCTACTATGTTATACCAAACAAAAGAATCACTCTTGGCTGGTCAATAATTTTTCTGCAGAGTCGTTACTACAGATCGCCGGAAGTCTTACTTGGGTACCAGTATCCTTTTGAATTTCAAGATAATTTTTGTTTTCTTAGTAAAATTAAAATGATTCCTCAGTCTTTAGTACTGCAATGTCTCACTCTCCATGGATATAGCCTTGTTTTTTAGAACTAAGATCACCCTGATATTGTTTGGTTTCTGACTCTTATTAATTTATCTGGTCAACTTTTGTCAAAATTGTTGCTATAGTTCCAGCAAATGTTACCACTTTCCTATCCCTCATTAATTTGACTGCTAACTAGAGTTCTTACTTTTTTTCTTCCTATGGTACATGATATCTTAAAATATCTAGGAATGTTTGTGGAGGCTTAACCAATATATAGATACACAACAGCTATTGACATGTGGTCTTTTGGCTGCATTGTTGCCGAGCTGTTTCTTGGATTGCCACTGTTTCCAGGAGCTTCAGAATTTGATCTCTTGAGGCGTATGGTTGAAATTCTCGGGTATGATCTTTTGTTATGGAATTGGTAAATGTGCATGCAGTCTATTATTGTAGGGGTCAGGTATTCTTGGGGTCTGCACTCTTGCATTGTTTGTTTCATATATTGTACAACAACACTTTACTTATTTCATGTTCTTAGCCTTTTCTTGGTGCTTTACGATCATTCTTTCATTGCCCTTTGTCTTCAGTAACCCGTATTTTAGCCTCTACGCGTTTATCAACTATGAAATCTGCACTTCTTTATAAGCAAAAGTGTCGAGATTTCTAGGGCACAGGAACTGTTCTTATTTTGTTTTGTCTTTTTTTCTGTTGTGATTGTATCAATTTGGTGTCCATATTTTTTCTCCCAGCAAACAACCACCTGATTATGTGCTCATGGAAGCAAAAAACACGAATAAGTTCTTTAAATGTGTTGGGAGTGTCCACAATTTGGGGAATGGTGGAACAGATGGTGGCCCCAAAAGCGCTTATATGGCACTGACTGAAGAAGAGTTTGAAGCTGTAAGTAATTCTTGCTTTGCCTCTGAACTAAACAAAAATATAGAAAGAGAGGGAGGAAAGGGGAGAAGAGAGCGGATACAAAAATGAGTAATGAAAACAAGAAAGACAATTTATCAGTGAACAAAGAATATCTAGATTGTTTCATGTGGGGATTAAATTTCTTTCTATATAGTCATTACAATTTGACCTCGTTGATATATTGTGCATACTCTTAACTTTCCAGAGAGAAAACAAAAGGCCAGCAGTTGGGAAAGAGTACTTCAAACATAAGTGCCTTGAAGAAATTGTGAAAGGCTATCCTTACAAGATAAACTTGCCTGAAGCCGATGTAGTCAAAGGTAAATTAAGGATGTTCTGTTCTTAAGTTTGCAGGGATAATCACTGGACTATCTTGTATGATGACTGTTTTTATATACATAAACTATCACAGAAACTCAAATCCGGTTAGCTCTTCTTGATTTTCTGAGAGGACTTGTTGAATTTGATCCAGTAAAACGTTGGTCACCTTTTCAGGTATTGAGCTTTCTTGCTTAAGTTGTCAAAATATTTAGTTTTAACGGCTTCATATTTTCTTGCTAGCCATAATAGATACAAACATCATCTATTTATGTCTTCAGGCAGCAAAGCACCCTTTCATCACTGGGGAACCTTTTACGTGCCCTTACAACCCTCCGCCAGAAACACCTCGTGTGGTGAGTCAGATGAAATTCCTTTTCGGGTCTCAGACATCTTGTGTGGCCTTGTTGTCATACCAATGGTATTCATAGCAGTGTGTGTTGTCCTGGATTCATATTTGTTTCACAATGATAATTTTATTTTCATCATTTTCTAAACCTTATAATCATGAGACGAATTGAAGATACTTTTCTTTCTAGCACATTTTTCTGATGTTTAAACCGTTTTTGTTGTGGATACAAATGCTTCAGTTAAAAGATCTTGCAGAAAATTAGCTGAAAGACAAATGTAATTCGCTTTTGCGGTGAGAGATGTGTGAGTTCCTCTATCCACTAAATTGGTTCTTGTTCTTTTCCATTTTCTTTGTAGCATGTTGCTCAAAATATCAAAGTAGACCATCATCCAGGTGGAGGGCACTGGTTTGCCGCAGGTCTCTCTCCTCATGTATGGGTTTTGGTCCCTTCTAAATATTTGCAACACCTTCAAGTTCTTTTTGAAAGTTATTTACTTCTTTGACAGGTATCAGGGAGAAACAGAATCCCGATGCACAATAGTCCCCATTTTCAGGTGTTACCTTATTCGCATGCAAACAGTTATGGGAGTATCGGAAGCTATGGTAGCTACAATGATGGTACTATACAAGCAAGTAGCTATGGGAGTTATGGAGAGACCGGCAATATGTTTGCCTATTATTCTCCTGTGAATCATCCTGGCATGTACATGCAAAACATAGGTGGTGCGTCAATGCTTGGAACTAGTCCTGATGCCCGACGTAGGGTTATGCAGCAGCAGTATCCACATGGAAATGGCCTTGGTACAAGTCCATCTGCTGGAAATTTTGCACCACTACCCCTTGGCACTAGTCCGTCGCAATTTACTCCACCAAATACAAACAATCAGTTTTTAGCTGGTTCTCCTGGACACCATGGCCCCACATCTCCAGTAAGAAACAGTTCTCATGGTTCTCCGTTAGGAAAGATGGCTGCATTTAGTCAGTTTAACAGAAGAAAAAGCGCTGGATATCCTGGTGGTTCTCAGTCGCAAGATTCGTCCTTGTCACAAGCACAAGGGCATGGGATGGACGGTTTTTATCAAAATGAGGGGTATTCTGGACAATTCTCTGGTTCAGCTTCACGCCGGCAGTTGGATTCGGGTGTTGCAAACCGTAAACAGGCACAAGGATGCACTGCATCAAGTTCTGGGTACTCGACTCATAACAATGCCAGCTCATCACTTCGGACCAATATGTATAACCCAGCCAGTACTGGATCCCGTCTTGAGAATCCTGATACTGCCCCATCGGTGCCAAATCCAGGAGACTGGGACCCAAATTACAGGCAAGTAAACAATATACTTTTTAAATTTCATGTTATAGAATGTAAAGGTTCTTTGTCTGCGAGTGTATGTTCTGTACTTGAAAAATTCTAGCAGGCTTCTCTAGACTATGTGTGATATTGTGCTTCAGTTCCAACCATATTGGACCAGGCGTGCCACAGCACCTGATCTCTGATCAAGTTCTTGTTGACTGGTAGTTGGGTTTCAAAACTTAAGACAGATTTTATGGGCGTTGAAGCAATCATGTTAAAGTGTTTATTTGAATGGGCAGTCATTTTTACCTGATGTTAATCCTCTGTTTGTTTAAACTTCCAGCTGAAATGATATTAACCTCTCTGGCTATTGCAGTCACTTCAGATATTTTTTGTATGTCAAAATTCTGTTTTCAGGTTTACATGTTTGCGTCCAATCCTTAAATTGGAAGTTCTTATATGTGTACATTTTTGTTACATGTACAGTGATGATTTGCTTCTACAAGAAGATAGCACAGATGAGAGTTTTCTTGCTAATGGATTCAGCAGAGGTATGCAACTTGGTTCAACAGATGCCTCCAGTTTTTCAAGAAGGTTCAACAATAATGACTCGACCCCATCCTCAAATCCGACAACGCAAAGGTAACATAGAATCTTGGGGAAACTATGTTGAACCCTTCTTTCTTTGGTGATATTTAGATCTTGGATCTTCCAGGCATGCTAACTTAGCAGGAGAAAGTATGTCGTAGCTCGAGTATCAGAATTACATTAAATTTTGGACTAGGGATTTCCGACTAGAATATAGAAATGCAGAAGTCCCATTACTTTATGTTGATGTCGTCTGGATTCTGTGATATTAGCTATTTTGGGTACATTCATCTTGATAGGACTTATATTCTATATTTGTGCTAAACTGTTGTACAAGACTGATCGTTGGTGGACATGAATCGGAAGCAATTAGGAAGAGTGACAAAATACATTCTACATTTTATGAACTAGTAGAAAGGAAACTGAACTTGTGATAATGTGTTATTTATCTCGTTCGTGAACGAGCTCTGATAAGGAAATATGTTCTTGCCGTTTCTTTTTCGTGATTTTTTGTTCCCACTCTTGATGTATCTGGTTGGCTCAATGCTTGTTACTTTGGATCTACTTCAGGAGATATGCTCCCACCAATCAAGCCTTCTCACAAGTAGAGATTGGAAGCCCTCCAAGTAACGATCCTCATGCCAGATTTGGCCAACTTATGCCAGGATCACAATTCACTCCTCATCTTTCCCACAACTCTCCAAGTCGCTTAGGTCAACAACCTTCTCAACGGCCTAATCATGGGAGACCAAATGCTGGAAGAGGTATAGATCGGAATCATGTCAACGCTCAGCTTCCTCCGTCGAACACTAATTCCGGTGGTCAACGCTCACCCAGAAGTGGCTCATATACCAGTGGTGCCCCTTGGGGTACTTTTCTTTCACTCTCTAGAACTTTTGTTTACTTGACTTGTTTTCATCCTCTGATTGGTCTTTTGCCTATTTTATCTTGTAGGACGTAGGACTAACCATCATGTCCCAAATGTTCCATCGACGTCTCATGGAATGATGGACTACGGAAGTATTGCCTAACTCCGCGGTCTTTAACTTTCGTTTATATACTTCTTTGCTTTAGTGTGCAATTTTCTTTTTTTTTTGTGGGAGTTTGGGAACAAAGTTGTACCGAGACTAGAAACGAAACTAGTTCATGGCTTGTGGGCTTTTGATCAGAAAATGCTTATTCATTGTGCTTTTTGCACACCCAAAAAAAAAAAATAGTATGTTATCATTGATATTGTTTTGTCTTTCTGGTATCTATTTACCAGTATTTCGTATTGATGATATTCTCTTCTGATTATGTATCTTTTAAGGACACTTAATTCATGGACTTGAAAAAAAAAAAAGATACTTGAATTTTTTAGTTCAAGCTATAATAACACTATAATGTCAAATGCCTTATTTGACTCCAATAACAGACATTAGAAACCAAAGCCTCTCACTGACTTGTGCAATATCTTGATTCTCCTTCTCCAACATCGATGTCGGCAATTCAACCCCCGTGAACATGTAAAGCGCCTTCAATTCTTCTGAATATCTCGTGCTCATCTCGACGCTGTATCCAACTATCTTCCTTAATGCCTCCATCTTTGCCCAGATCTGCTCCTCATTATACACCACCTTCATCATCTAAACCCAAAAAACCTCAGTAACACCGTAGTTCTCAAAAACGAAAACCCTTAAAAAGAGATTTGGAATTAAACAATACAATGCATGACCAGTTAAGACGGGGAAGTAGAAACAAGACAAGCTGGATACTACACAGATACTATTAACTTACGAAAGAGTTGGTTAGAAATAGTAGCTAATATGTCCAACAACTTCTTGAATAAGTTGTACAATATGTTATACACTAATGTTGACACTGTACATATGGTTCATATAGTTGAACAAATTTCTTGACTTTTACACAGTTACCTCAAACCAATCTTTAAATATACATTTGAATTAGAAAGGCAAATCAAAGTGAACAAAATCTGGTTACAGAGACAGAAAATGAGTTCAAGAAGCCAAGCTATTGCACATACACCAGTCAACCTACCAAAACACCCTTAAAAAATTCATCCATGTAATCATTTCTATTCCTATGATCATCATGTTGATATGTAGATAAAGGACTCTAACATCGTCATAGAATTTAACAACCACTAGCTTGTTCTGAAATAGTTTAAAACAACCTTCAAAAATACATAGAAAGAGAGCTCAGATTCGAAAGCAGATCAAGCGTGTCTAGCTAGTCGTTATAAGCTATAAAATAACCCCATATTTGCTTGACGTGAGATGATCATAACAACATTACACCAAACAAGAATCTTCACAAGAGAGGATTCACTTAAAAAGACCCACCCATGTACTAGAGAACACGTCCAACTCAAACGACATTCGTAACAATACAACATCAAGTACATGGAATCTAGAATGAGGTATGTAAGCACAATATAATGTGATGCTATTTTAACCTCATCTGAAGATTTCTCCATATTCTTCCCTGTAGGTGCTTTAGTTGTAGTGGACCCTAGTTCCCCTGCAAAAAAAAAAAAAAAAAACTTCATAAGCTAATTTCAAGCAATACACACATGCCTTAAAACCTTCAAGCTGCAAAGTCTTTTGTTAAACCTTCATGTCTTGTACCAGAAACTTGGTTCTTTCCGGCTATATCTTCAACTCTTGTTCCAACTTTCTCTGACTTTGCATCACTAAGAGCTCTCAAATCTTTGTCTTCCTCTTCTAAACCTTTTCCGAGTGATCGAATAGTTCTACCCTCACCTCGAATACTCTCCAACAAGCTCTTTGACACTTTTGTCATATCCTCAGGGCTTTGATACACATCAACAACGATATTAGCCGTACGCACTCTCAATGGTTCCAGAAAACCTATCGCAGCAGTTTCCTCTTCTTCAGTCAGAACAAGAACCGGCTCACTCAAAGCCAGTCGTGCTCTGCCTTGATCATCACCGTGCACAATCTTATCGCAAAATAGGATGGTTTTGTCACCTCTACCGCCAAAAGCAGTAGTGGGAAGTAGTTTTCTCATAAGCTTTTCGGTACAAACATAACTCGCCAAGTAAGTAAAATAAGGAAGGGACAAGATCAATGCGATTGTCGATGCGACAACGAGTGGTGGAACAATGAATGGTGCAGAAATCAGTAACAAAACCGCTGCAAGAACCTTCTTTCCAATACTAACTCCTTTCCTCCAAATCCAACCTATCTTCCCATCAACTCTTGTGCCCTCTTGTTCCATCCCAACAATTCTTTAACATACAATAATCTACAAAGACCCAAAAACACAAAAAATCTCTAAGTTTCTTGCTACATTTCCGGTACTTAGCTTAAATGATCCCTAGTAAATCATTAGACTCGTCAAAACACTAAATATAATGAAAATAGAGTTAACCTACGAGCATAAATTTCTAGGAAAAAATAGTCAAACCTGATTAGGCGATAAGAACGAGGGTAAAGCAAAGACGTTGCGGATTCAAAGGAGAAGAAGAATCAAAGAAAGAGTAGTAAAAACTTCTCTAAGGATGAAAGAGACAATGTGACACGTGTTGAGATTGGGACAGAACACAACACGAGATTGCATGGCCAGTTTGGTTTTGTTCCCTAACGTGGCTGTTCCTTTCTGTACACACATGTTCCCTTTTTTTTCCCATTTTCTCAAGACTATGAGTCAATGACCGGTTTCGGCAACTTGGAAGTAAATGCAGATTGAAGATAAGAGCCCAAGGGTTTCGTTTATAAAATATAAACTTAATTAATCTTTGTATAGCTAAATATAAACCACTGACCAATCTATCGTTTTTTTTTTCTTTGTTAAAAATCTAGCGGTTGTATTGTTGTCTTCGATAGCTGGTTCAGGAGAAACGGTTGGTATGCAAGACCGGCTCACAAATTTGGGAACTAACTTCAATCGTTGTGTAAGCTCTTTCTCCGCAATTAAAAATCAAATCCACGCATTTGTGGGCGAAATATTTTGTTGTGTCTTGATTCAAAACTTCTGAATGATTGTCTTATCGAGGACAGAATTATGGCTTGCCAACAGAGTCACTGCTTTTAGGACTTACGGCTTGCAATACCTAAGTTGACAACATTTTTGGTAAGGTGTTGCTAGATTGAATTTAACAAAATACCCAATTTTATATTAAACATCTTATCTTTAATTTTAAAATGCTTTAAATGAAACAACTTATATATTTTAGAAGTTATTTTTTTTTTTCGATGTTCTCACTAACCAATGCACAATTAATTAATTTTTTAGTGTTTTGACTCTTTAAGTTCTGTAGATTGAATTTTATCTGCATTTTTATTGGTTAAAATAAAAATGTTTTGGATAAATAAAATATATTAAACAAGATAAATTTAATGATTTCTTAATAAGAGTGTAGAAACCTTAAACATCACTTATAACAAACGGACGGAGGGAGTATATACTTTGCTGAAAAATTGATTTGCTTATGCATAATCTAAAATTACTTCTTAAATCCTAGATTTGTGCTTGCAAAATATAAACTTTAATCTTTGTATAACTAAAAGTATAAAATCTGAAAATATTTAAAGAAAGTGTATTAGAGGGAATCAAATATTAAAATTTACTTTATAAAACTTTGTTTAAGTATACTATTAAAAATTACAAAACTTAAAAATACAATGATAAAAAGTAGATAATATGTTGTTAGTTATAGAGGATTGAATGTGTCTGAATGCCTTTCACAATACTATTTTTTTTATTTATACACAGCTTAGACAAAATTTAAAAAAGTAAAGGGTGATAATATGTTGTTAGTTATAGAGGATGCTGAGTAATTTTGATTATGTTGTCTTATTTTAAATGTTGAGATAAATTTAGATAGAGTAAAGTTGCCGTAATTGATACATTTGTCTTAATTTTGATGATATTGGAGCTTAGGTTGAAAGAGATTTTTTGAGGTATTGTCATTTTGTAAAATTGATTTTTGAGCTGCTTAATTATTGACTTGGCTTTCATCATACTTCTTTGGCGTAATAGTAAAGTTTGGCATACATTTTGTTCTCACAAAAAGTCTTGAAAACTGCAGTGTTTTTCTTAGAGCAAGTAATCGTTTTCCTTTTTCTCTATTCATTTTTTTTTTGTATTTTCATTTTTGTTAAAGTGTTTTTCTTTCCAATTTTTTGTTACAAAAATATATTGATAGATAGATATACATACCACGAATTATTTATAATGACAATGGATTTTGGGATAATGGTCCAGCATAGAGGTTTTTTTGTGTGTATTGGTTTCTTGTATAATGTTCATCCGAGAATGATATTTCCATAGTGATGGCCTCCATTTAACTCAGTATTCTTAGGCTAGTGCATATGCACAATAGGTAGAGAGGGTATAATATGATAGGATCTATATGGTATTTCCATATCAATATAAAAAACTATTGTTGGTAAAGGGACTATTGGTTGGTGTTTTTCGTTTTGGTGTAATAGGATAAGGATTCTTTTGATATTTGGGGAGGATAATCTTGGTCACATAGTCTAAAGACTCTAAACCAGTGCCACCATTCATAAAATAATCATCGTTTATGTTTTTTTTTTTTTTTGTTCAACAATCATCGTATTATGTTTAGATAGTACGAATCAAAAGAGAAACCCAAAAGTGGTCATAGGTCTTAAGGTAGAAGGTATGTAATTTTTTTTTTTTTTATAGTCTATTTAAGTAAACTCTGGAATATTATACCCGAAAAGAGAGAAAAGTGAAAAATCTTTTTTAGTGTGGAAGTTCGTAAATCCAAGGTTTGGATTGTTTTTTTCGAGATGATGAGTTTTTTGGTGTCTAAGAGGATAAACTCATAGTTTTTTGTGAGGTTGAATTTTTGGCTATGTTCGTAAAATAAATTGTAAATAAATTGTTGGTATAGTGGTTTAAATTTTTTAAGGATATTGGTTTGATAAAGGATGTGGTAATAAGGTGTTGACGTAGTGGTTTAAAGGAATAGGATGACTTGGTCGGTGTTTTTTTTTGTGAAGAAGATTCGGTTATTTTTTGTAGTGTTATCTGGGCCAATTCTTTCTTGTTTTTAAGAGCTTAAACTTGTGCAATGCGTTTATGCTGGAATTATGATAAACTTTATAAGTTTTACATGTAGCTTAATTATCTCGTAGATTTATAAATCTGTGATGAACACGGCCCTTGCTTAACTAGTACTAATGTGTATTGGGCTAAGTACACAAAGATATGGAGAGACGGATTGCTATCTAGGGTTTGTACTACATGATGATGTAGATTTTCGTTGCGGATCATTATACATTTAAGGCCATGGAGACGATAAAAGATCATAAGTCTTTAATCTTAGTGGCTACGGGCTGAAGATATTTTTTGATGTGGCGTGAAGTGAAATAGTAACGCGCAAGGCTTTATTAAAATATGACATTGATGAGTAAATGATTACTTATGTTATATATGATACACAAGCTTGAGTGTGATTGTCATTTTGGGTTTTGGTTGGATATATTTATGTTAGGAAACTTTGACTGGCTAAGCAAATTAGTTGCTTATAATGCTACTTGTTTTGCATGTAACCATCAGCGGATAGACCAATTGGACGTAGAAAGAACATTAGGACCACAAGTGATAGTGTTTCTTGCCTTTTTGCAATCATTGTGGAGTACTAGACTCGCAGTTTAATTTGCAATGTATAAATTGTTGTGTCATGTTGAAAATCCCACGTATAAATATGTGTAGAAATAAGTTTACATCATTCGGATTTTATGTGATACTAGTCCTAATCCAGACGAACGAACTATTGAGTAAACTCGACTTAGCAAATCTCAATGTAATCTATAAAGGATGGAGTCTAGCCTAGGGATTCGTTCCGCGAAATTTGGACCAGACATCTAAGCATTCATCAAAAATGCATGCGTAATATATTTTGTTTTCTTAATAGATGATAGAAAAGTTGTTTAACAAGAAGCACAAACCAAAACATAACTAATAAAACACTGGCTAATTGTTTTACATTAATATTAAGTTATGAAACATTTCACAAGATTCAAATTGATGAGCTAAGTCTCGATGGAGATAGAGAGAGCAGATGAGCATCCTAATTATTATACATAATATTTTTAAACTCCTCAATTCTCAGTTATTTAGTAGACAAAAGCTAAACCATTTCTTCTTATTCTTCCGACTCCTCATAAACCTCATCCTGCAACCAAGTAAATGAAGACCAATAAACTCGTCGGTCAAAATCAAAATGGTGATAAGAATTCTTCAATACATGAGATCATGTCTCTGCAGTATTTGTTCAAGAAAAGCCTTTACAAGGTTCTCCGATTTTTGAGTGTATGTAAATTTAAACCACCACCCTGCATATTTAAGCTCTACAATAAGACCTGTTTCAACTAAAGACGATAAAGCATACCTTTCAGATTCTTTTGCGTTTCAGCGTGTTGATGTCATTCGAAATGAAAGTAATCGCTTCCTTTAAAGTTGCTTTCCTTCTTTCTTTGAAGTTCCAAAGTTCTGGGGTTGTGTATCGACCACTTCCATTATACTCATTCATCTCCTCGAGGGCTGTTTTAACTGCGTTATGCACCCCTTCTCCCCACTCTCCTTTAAGCTTCTTCAGCTGCTCATCTTCTTTGTCTACCACTTCCTATAACCATAACCATCCAACATTCACAGAATCATTCAAAGTCATAATGGCGTCAACCTATATCAGTAATTGAGTGAGACTTGTAAAATAGGATTGGGACCAAGGAACAGATCATACCTTCACATTGTCCCCGCTTCCTTCATGTTTGAACGGATGCCATGCTGAATCCTTGAGGTTCTCCTGCCATGTAGAGCAAAGGGTGGCTGCTTCAACCGCAGCTTCATTTGCAGAATATCTCTGCTTGCAAGCTCTCAGGAAAGGCTTTTCATCAAGTTCTCCCATCCTTTTTACCCCTATGTCAGTTTGGGCACCACCCAACAGTCCTGTCAAACCCTGAAGAAAAGAGCTTTTCAAATTCCAAACAACATACAGGACACAACTAATCACTCACAGATTGGTCTAACTTTGTTCTTGAGTACAGGCAGTAGCATATTTTCAAGACAAGATACTAAAGTATCGGTCATTTTTAACACAGAGTCGTATATCAGTCAAATGACCATTTAATCAGATGAGAGTCCTATATCAGTCAAATGACCATCATCACAAAACAAGTTTATTAACCAACAAGTTTAAGAAAATATCTTATCCAATAAACTAGTGTTTGACCATCTCTGTGGCATTTCAGATGCGGAAAACACAATTCTTCACGAAGAATTTGTTCTAAAATGCTAGGCAATGGTAAAATGCAAGCGCATCAGTACCAATAAGATTAAAAGCATGAGAAATATGTACCGAAATCAATCTTTTCCGCGCGGCTTGTATTTCATGATTGCTTTGGCGTTCTTTTGTCATGAGGACTGAGTTCATCTGCTCTAGCTCTTCTAACTCGGTCTTCTTTTCCTCCAACTCATCATTCATCTCCTTCATTTTCAGCTTGACCGCCTCGTCATCATCATCTCCCAAATGCTTCATAACTTGCAATTTGCCTTTCAGCTCTTGAATCTGCATTTCCAGTGTCTGTTTGGTGTCCAGCTGCGTCTCAAGCTGAAGTATCTTCTTCAAAGCCTCTTCTTTTTGCCTCTGGAGTATAAGGAGAAGAGTTTTTCAAAATCAAGACACAAATGTGGGAAGGCTTTTTTCCCTCAGACTTCGGGATTAACTTGTTTTACAGTTTGAATTGTGTATTCGAAACATACCTTATGCTCCTCTACAAGCCTCAACACGCTCTCATCAGCCTTTTTTTGCTCATGGGAGGCCATAAGGAGGGAAGTGTTCATAGTATTACTCTGCCATATCAAGAAAACATAAAATGATCATTGGTAAATGCAAACATATCCACAAAACCCATACTGACTACGGATATTACCTTTTGTTTCTCTTCATCAAGCTTTTGTCTCTCCAGTTCAGTTAGAGCTTCCTTTTTGTCCAACTCTTTGGACCGCTCCTGCATTTCCCGCAACTTTGTGTACACTTCATCGCTTAGCCTCTCTTTGTCTGCAAGGATCCTCTGCATATTGAGAAGCGAAATCTGCTGCATCTTCTTTGTTTCTGTCAATATAACATGAAAACAATAGTCATATACCAAAACACATTACACATGCTATATGAATCTTAATCATATCAGTATAAGCTTAGTACGAACCGTTTGCATAAGCTTCGTCCAAGTTTTTTTTCTCACATAGGACCCTCTGCAGTGACATTTCTGTCTTGTTGAAACTGTACTGAACCCTGTTCAGATTTTCGTTTGTCATAGCAATTTCCTCTGAAAGTACTTCCAGAACATTGTTTCTATACTCAGCTATTTCTTTAGATATATCAGACACGGTTCTTAGCTGTCCCTCCTTGGAGAGGTACTGACCTATTGGCCCTTGAGAGTTATAATCTTCTGCGCGTGCACACCAACCATAGGTCTTAGACTCTGAATCTCTTCTCTTCTCTGTCCACTCCTTTTTCCCGCAACCTTCGCTCTCAAATTCCTTCTCAAGCTCCGTTACACTCGCAAACCCACTCCAATCACTATTAAACTTAGCAATAACCCCAACAATCGAATCTTCTTCAACCCAAATAGCATTCACTTCAACAGGCTTGAATCTAGAAAGCCTCTTCAACCAAAACGCTGAACTAAGTCTAACTTCCTTGTCATCAGTTTCTTTCAAAGGATTAATAACAATTCCCATCCATGGCCACACATAGATTTCACTCGGTTTAGTTTCTGACTCGTTTAACCGAGGAAGTGGAAGGCGTGTAAGCGGCTCAGCGTCACTAGCAAGCTCATTCTCTAAATACTTAGCCAAAGCAAGATGCTCAGCTTTCTGTTTAGCACTTCTTGAAGCAGATCCTTTGGAAACTCCAGTAGCATGTGCCATTAACTCTTTATACTTGTAATCTTGCTTTTTCTTGCCTGCACAAAAAGGGCATCTCAGTTTTCCGTTAACCTTAACCTTGTATGTCCCGTCCTGCAATTCCTGGTACGGTGTTTCCGAATAATCGTCAATCTCCGAGTCGCTGAACGCAAAGTCTTCATCAGATGAATTATCCATCCTTTCTTCTTTACCTGGAAACAAAGTAGAGACCTTTTGGTGAACAATGGTGAATTGGGAACAATAAGCACTCAATAGATTCACCAAACAAGCTAATGCGGAGAAATTTGCACAAAGTCACTCAATTTGTAGCAAACTAAGTCGATAATATCAAAATCCCTAGAACAAAAGAAACCCTAGGCAAATAACTGAGCTTTAAGAACCCTAATTTTTGCAATCGGGTCGAAATCGAGGAAAAGAGACGAAATTGATAGAGGAATTACGGAATCTGTAGCCGGATTCAAGCATGCATGACAAGGAATCGAACAAAAATCCAAAATTTTAAACAGAAGAAATGAGTAAAGGCGATGAAGAAGAATAGAGGAAACTCTTGAGAGCTTACGTGAGATGAGGAAGAAAGGGAAAGTGAGTCGCCGCTGATGCAGAGAAGAGTGGAGAGTGAAGAGGACTGACGAAAAGCTGACCAGGTTTCTGAGCTAATTAATTAATAAGCTAAAAAAGTTAATTTTGAGAAATCTTTTTAATTTAAGAAAAATTATAAAGTTATGTGAAGAATGGGATTCGAACAGGCGCATTAGACCAACTTACATTTTGTATTTTCTCTAATCTAAATTTTTTTTTTCTAATCTAATTTCATTCTGCTAGTTTATGAATAACACAATTAACAAATACACAAGTGTGATTTCATTTTGATGGGTTTTTAAACTAATTCCAAAATTCGAATTTCATGAATCACACATTGATAAGTTCAAATTATCCCTAGAGCTAAACTCTCTCAAATTAAGAAGTCAATTGCAGTATTTAGGGTTATCAAATCCACAAAGAGTCAAGGAAAACACAATAGATTATTAAATTCAGATTATGCTAAGCAGGATGATATTAAAGCAGTAAATCAAGCAATAATAAAAACGGTTTTAAATCAATTAAGAAAGAGCTAGGCACATGAAATTCTACAGTAAATCAGAATTGCAAGTAAATCAGTTATTAGGATTATAAAGAGCAGTTCCTGAACATGAACACGAAAGTAAAACAAACCAGCTGTCGCTGCGAATATTTTCTATGTCTAAATCCTAGAAAACCAACTGTCGTTGCGAATCCTATAAATCTAAACAAGCAATAAATTCAGGTTCAATTGTTCACAAAACCCTAAACCAAATCTCTTTGCGAATAGGTATTTTGCTCATCAAAAACTAGTTCAAACAATCAATAAAACTGTCGTTTCTATTAATTAACCTAGATCAGATTTCAGTTCGCGAGACTAAAATCAGCAGTAAGAACAAGTTAAGATGAAGAACATTCTAATGATTTTATCCTAATAATCAGATCAAATCTAACAATTCATCAAACACTTTTGAAAACCCTAAACCTAACAAGAGAACTACTCAGACATGATCAAAGAAGAAAACATGATTTTATTCAGAGAAATTCTAAGTAATTCAATAAAAGAAAGCATCCCTCTAAACAATGACTTAGAAAACGTATTTATAGAGGTACAATTCGGACTGGAAACCTAAAAGTAAACATCTGGAACTTTCGGGCTTCGAACGGGCTTTTCTGATAAAAATCTGGGCTTGGACGAACAGGGTGTCGATCGACACCATCTATGGTGTCGATCGACACCAATCTCAAAATCAGGTTCTTCACTTCTCAACTCATCGTGTCAAGCGACACACTTGACCCGTCACTCGACACAGATTCCAAACAGTGATTCCGAACTTGCATCTTCGCCACTTCACTCCGAAATGCTCCGAAACCTCCAGTAAACATCTTTTAAGCTCCAATCGTCCTAATACCTGTAAAGATTCTAAAACAATACCAAAAACACCAAAAGACTCTAAAACATGGACCTATATCATGGCTTAAACTGGGTAAAAACCATGATATATCAACTCCCCCAGACTTAGCTTTTTGCTTGTCCCTAAGCAAAACAGTGTTATCACTCCTTTAAGAACCACATACCTTTGCAAAGTCATCTGGTGACACTTCGATGTTTCCCTAGAAGTATAGCAGTCCTCCAGATTGAATCCAAACCCCTTAGAGAATCGCAGACTTTCAGTCGCAAACCCCTTTAGTTTAATTAGGTGCGGTCTCATCGAGGGAATATCGATCGCTGGACCTTCTAGATTCTTTCACTTCCTTTAACACTTTCATGCGTTTCACCCTCTCCCTTCCCTCTGAAACTGTATCCAATTAAGGATATCATAGAGATGCATTGCCCATTTTTGAACTTTTTGTTTCAGGATTTTTCTGATTTTCGGACTTGCACTTTTCTGCTTGAACTACACTTTTTTTGTAGACTTTTTTATTAGATCCTTGTCATCTCTATGATCACTAGATCAACTCTCACTACTATTTTTCTATGGTGGGAGACAGGGTTATGAAGCTTTTTCTTTTTGATCTAGGACAGTTGTATTCGTCATTCGGGAAGAAGTTTCAAGAGCGGTCCGTCCTCGCTTTCAAGTGTTTGGAAGCTGAATCAAGTCTTGCGATTTCCAACGCCCAAGACAAGAGATTAAAGATTCATTAGGGCGGGGTCTTTGACATCCTTTCTGGCGTTCTCCAGAAATCTGAACTCGCTCCGTTAAACCGATTCACTTCCAGTTACCCACCTCAGCAAAACCAGCCAACTTGCATTGGAAAAGATCCTTGAGTGCTGTTCAAAGCAAGTCTAAAGGAGGTTTTGACTCTAATTGTTTTTTAAAATTAAACGAAAAACTCAAAAGAAAACACAAGTGTTAGCAACTGCCTCCCCTAGACTTAAACAACACTTTCCCCAGTGTTATTAAGCCTAAGATTGGTGAAAAGAAATAAATAGGAAAACGAAACGATTGAAAAATCAAGTGAGAATTCATACCTGGAAGCAGTGTCGAGCGACACTACCTCCGTGTCGATCGAGGGAAATTGTCGCGCCAAGCGACTGAAGTTCATGTCGATCCGAACACGATTTTACTTGGTGTCGAGCGATGCTCCATATGGTGTCGCTCGACACCTTCATCTGAAGTTCATTCTCACTTGCGTTTAAACGTTCGAATTCCTGAAAATCAAAACCAAAGACAAAAACCAAACGTAAAACTGTAAAAGAACATAAAATAAACCGTAAATAAATGACTCACAAGTGGGTTGCCTCCCACTAAGCGCTTGTTTTTAGTCATTAGCTTGACTGGGACGAGGAACTTAGATGTCCGGCGAATCAGTACTCTTCCATGGAATGATTCCAGGGAAGAGTTTTTGCGTCTTTTGCAGCATCTCTTGAACGACTACAACGCCTTTCTCTTTCAGCTCTGGAGGAACGATAGTACGCATTTTCGCGAATGGCTTGGAGGTCCTTTGACGCTCCTTAGGAATCCCTGCAAAATCATGTAAAGAAAAACCAAGACTTGCACGAGAAACTCGAGGCTTGCATAAGCGTGTAACAGCTTTTTCAACTTTGAAATCTTATTGAATGAAATCAGGAGATTCAGGTTCAGGAATCGCGTACCTTTGCTCTTTGGGAGGATCGAGGGCTGGGATAAGAGGTGTGATCTGTTCAGCAACAGATGAAGGAGACTCCTTGACTGAGTCTTCATCATCTCAAATCTCCACAGAAAAAGTCTGACCGTTGATGGTGGATTTCCTCCTTGTCGTCTCCATGTCAAAGTCCATGACAATATCACCAAGATCAAGTTTTATCTTCCCTTTCCTCACATCAATTTGAGCACCAGCAGTAGCTAAGAATGATATTCCCAGGATTAGAGGGTCTTCAGGCTCATCGTCGTATTCCAAGACTACAAAGTTTGTAGGAATGATGCAATCCTGAATCTTGATTGACACGTCCTCTAATATTCCTTCTGGGAATCTTCTCGACCGATCAGCTAGAAGAAGAGACATCCTAGTGGTCCTAAAATCAGTCATACCCAGTCTAAAAGCAACAGATAATGGCATCAAATTAAATCCGGATCCTAAATCACAAAGAGAATGAGGAAACTGCCCTGTAGAGACTGAGCAATTAAGCACGAAGTTTCCCTGATCAGGTAGCTTAACAGGAATCCTGCTCTGAATCATGGCGCTAACTTCTTCTGAAACTACTACTTCCTTCTTTTTCTTTTTGGAAATCAGAGCAGTGTTCAACAAAACTGCTTGAAGATCTCGAGTCAGCAATGCTCCCTCTTCAGGACTAATACCATTAGCTGCAAGTTGCTTGACATATCATCTCAAAGCTGGTGAGAGCTTGACTGCGTCAACTAAAGGCATCTCAACTATGACCTTATTAAACATCCTCTTGCAGATATCCTCCTCAATCTCTTACTTGGACCGTCTAGAAGCTCTGGGGAATGAGATCTTGTCCTTATGGATGTTTTCCTCTGTTAGAACCAAAGAATTTGCGATTTCTGCGCAAGTCTGTACGGGGTGTCGATCGACACTCGCCTTAGTGTCGATCGACACTAACTTCTTCTTCGCGATCCCACTCGATTCTCCAGAGGGTGTCGATCGATACATAGAATCAGTGTCGATCGACACTTGTGATTCAGTCGCTTCGAGCGACACAATTTCCTCGTCGCTCGACAGAGTTCCTGCAGATTCAAAAATCGCTTCGAATTCGTCGAAATACCCCTCCACTTCAGTTAGAACGGCATTGCAAGTGTTTCTGGGGTTGGCATCAGTCTTTGCTGGTAGAAATCCTTCTTGCCTCTTGATAGAACTAGCTTGGACGTCGAGCTTCTTGACATGATTACTTAACGCTTCGAATTTCCCGTTCAAGTCTTGATACACAGCATCTATTTTCCCGTTAAAGCTCACGGTCATCTTCTGCTGTCCCTCTAGAAGTTCCTCAAGCATTGCCTCCATCTTGTTGTTCTATTCCGGAGGCTTCTGATACGATGAAGATCCGTAGTTTCTCTGGTAGTTGTTGTTGTTCTGAAATGGCTTCGAACCATAACCTTGCTGGTTGTTGAATCTTTGATATCTAGATCCACCTATGTAGTTCACATTTCAGGTTCAACCGTCTCAACACCCTGCGCAAAACTAACCGTCTTCTTTCCCACAAGAATGCTATGCATCGAGTCAAGCTTCTTAGTGGCTTCTGCCAGCTGGTAGGTTAAAGTCTGCTATGGTTCGTCCTCGCGCGACGTTCGGCTCATTTCTCATCAAGATAGGTGGATTCAGGATGCGGTGTCGATCGATGCCATCTTGGTGTCGCTCGACACCCAAGTTTTCTTCGTGTCGAGCAATTTGATTATGGTGTCGCTCGACACCTGGCTCCAGATTCACCTGTTCCTCTTTGTTCTCCTCGCCGATCACAGCTCCGTCGTCGTCGATCCTCTGTCCTTCCTCGTTTTATGGCAGTCCTGCCAGATCACGCTGAATCCCATCTTCGCTTCTGTGACTGCTCTCTTGTTATCATGTTCCAAACGTGCTAGCTCTTGAAGATCGTATCCCACTAGTTCTTTGTCTTTGGTGCTTCTGGTATTGCGATTTCGCATGTACCTGAAACACAAAACAGAAAGACAAACGAAACTAGCAGAAAATTAAAAACAAAAATAAAAACCTACACAAAATCCTAATAATAAAAATCTAATGGTCTAGACTCCCCGGCAACGGCGCCAAAATTTGATAAGCTCAAATTATCCCTAGAGCTAAACTCTCTCAAATTAAGAGGTCAATTGCAGTAGTTAGCGTTATCGAATCAACAAAGAGTCAAGGAAAACAGAATAGATTATTAAATTCAGATTATGCTAAGCAGGATGATATTAAAGCAGTAAATCAAGCAATAATAAAAACGGTTTTAAATTAATTAAAGAAAGAGCTAGGCACAGGGAATTCTACAGTGAATCAGAATTGCAAGTAAATCAGTTATTAGGATTATAAAGAGCAGTTCCTGAACATGAACACAAAAGTAAAACAAACCAGCTGTCGCTGCGAATATTTTCTATGTCTAAATCCTAGAAAACCAACTGTCGTTGCGAATCCTATAAATCTAAACAAGCAATAAATTCAGGTTCAATTGTTCACAAAACCCTAAATCAAATCTCTTTGCGAATAAGTATTTTGCTCATCAAAAACCAGTTCAAACAATCAATAAAACTGTCGTTTCTATTAATTAACCTAGATCAGATTTCAGTTCGCGAGACTAAAATCAGCAGTAAGAACAAGTTAAGATGAAGAACATTCTAATGATTTTATCCTAATAATCAGATCAAATCTAACAATTCATCAAACACTTTTGAAAACCCTAAACCTAACAAGAGAACTACTCAAACATGATCAAAAAAGAAAACATGATTTTATTCAGAGAAATTCTAAGTAATTCAATAAAAGAAAGCATCCCTCTAAACAATGACTTAGAAAACGTATTTATAGAGGTACAATTCGGTCTGGAAACCTAAAAGTAAACATCTGGAACTTTTGGGCTTCGAACGGGCTTTTCTGATGAAAATCTGGGCTTGGACGAACAGGGTGTCGAGCGACACCATAAATGGTGTCGATCGACACCAATCTCAAAATCAGGTTCTTCACTTCTCAACTCATCGTGTCGAGTGACACACTTGGCCCGTCGCTCGACACAGATTCCAAACAGCGATTCCGAACTTGCATCTTCGCCACTTCACTCCGAAATGCTCCGAAACATCCAGTAAACATCTTTTAAGCTCTAATCGTCCTAATTCCTGTAAAGACTCTAAAACAATACCAAAAACACCAAAATACTCTAAAACATGGACCTATATAATGGCTTAAACTGGGTAAAAACCATGATATATCACACATACTTAGCAATACATCAATAGTCTTAATACAGTTAATTGAGCACATTCACTTGAATTAATACTCTCACATAAACTATTACTCGTTTTTTTGCTAGTTTACGAAACAAATCTTGACAATTTCAGAAATTCATCACCAAATGAAAATGCCAGTTCAATTTAAAAAGAAAATAACCAAAATTGTGATGACCATATCATATTATATCGATCAAGCTTTTGATAAAATTACAAAATTCTCGAATGACCATACACCAACAAGTTTCAATGTTTGTATTCTATTTTGATTCAAATTTTGTCCCATTTGCTTCCAAAACAACAATTAATGGTAAAATAGTTCAAATTGGCAGGGTTAAGCGGATTCGATCGGACTCCAAACAAGATAAGCGTTGAAGGAAAAGGACGAAAGCAGCAATCACAACTCCAATAGCCGAGGTCACACCTTTACTACCGTAATTATTTTCTCAAATCTCTCCACACCCTTAAGAGACCCAATATTATGTGTCACTCTTGAGTCAAACAAAACGTGTGCGGAAACACCATCAACACGTAATGTTCTTAACCAAAATATTCACATTTCATCCATCACTACAATCTCAATCATCAAGTAAACTCAATTCATAGTTCAATTAATCGCACCTATGAAAGCTAGTTCACAAATTTTAGAAGATATGTGCATTATTGGCTCGATGATCCATAAGATACACCGACTGAGCCCGTTCTAATTCTCTTTTCTATTTTATTAAGTTCAAAAAATCGTTGCATTTTATGTGAAACATGATTTTTTTTTTGAATATAATTTAACATTTATTTCAAAAAAAAAAAGTTTGGGAGTAGATTACATGTAGTCCAATTTTTCTAGCCTAAATGAACTAGTGGAGCGCGTAGTAAATGTCTGTAGAGAACAAAATAACGCAAACAAGCGATCACACCACGAACAAATCAACTTTAGAGGACGAATTTGCAACGATAACGATAAGTTAGTCGGGGATAAACATTTGGACGGGGATGAGGTATATGAGGTATGTGGTTGATGTTTGTGGAGGATCGTGACATATCTCCTGGTCATGGCCTAATGCAAAGCAATTTGAGTTTAGACTCGTTTATGTCACATATTTTACTTGTATAGTGAAAAAGGACATTACACTACTTCATGTCCTCGTACACATCTACCATCCCTAATGAATGATTGGCAATCGAATCAAACAGAATCTTATAATAAAATTTGGTAACTCTTTTGAACAAAAAAAAAAAATTATGGTAATCCTTTCACTAGTCTTATTATATAAAAGAGAAGCCAGTCGATGAGAGCGTAACACATAAACAAAATTGTAATTCGCGAGATCATGACATGTGTTTAATATTTATTGAGATGATGACATGTGTTAAAACTTAAATTTAGTTAAGTAAAAATAAAATTAAAAATGAAAAATTAACAAAAAGAGTTTCCAAGTAATTACTCAAATAATTAAATGGAAAATTTCTAATAGTCTAAACTAATAAAAATAATAATATATGGGATGTAGAGAGGATATAATAAGATGTATATATGTAATGTTTGATAATATAAATGGAAAATTTCTAATAGTCTAAATTAATATAAGTAATAATATATGAGATGTAGAGAGGATATAATAAGATGTATATATGGATGTTTGATAATACTTTTTATATGTTTTCTATGAGGTTACTAACATAAAATCACTACAAGAAAACAGCGAGATTCCTACGGAAATATCCGTCGGAAGTCTGTCGGAAAACTCATATTCCGACAGATTTCCGACGGATTTGTCTGTCGTTTCTATCTTGTCGGAAATGGTAATTTTGTCGGAAATCTGTCAAAAATTTCCGACAGATTTCCGACGGCTATATTTCCGACAGAATTCCGACAGCCTGCCGGAGTCCGGCAATACGTCGGAATTCCGTCGGAAATACTACTGTCGGAAATACGTCGGTTTTGTTTCCGACAGATGTCCGACAGTTTTATTTCCGACAGATTTCCGACGGATAAATTTCTGACGGATTTCCGGCGTATTCGTAGAAATTATTAAAAAATATAATAAATTAAATAATTATTAATTTAATATAAATTTTAAATTTTAAATTTGAATTATTTAAATTAAAATAAAATTAAAAGTAGAAATTAAAATAAAATTAAAAGTAGAAATAAAAAGTAATATTGTTTTATAAAAGATTGAAAATAAAAATCTAAGTAGTGGGCCCCGGCGGAAAATCCGGGTTGCGGCCCAAGTACGCCATCATCCGTTGCATCATCTCCCTGTCCTTGTCCCGCTCGGCTCTCTCCTTCTCCCGCTCGGCTTCTAGAACGGCTTGTGCATCTCGTATCTCTTGGACCGTCGTCTTCAAACATTCAATTTCGACGTCCTTTTCCTTCATCTGGGCTCTCAGGTCGGATGTCTCGCTGTAGTAAGAAGATGACCCCGATGATATTGCATCGTCGGGAAGACCATAAAGCCGCCCTTTGCTCTGCGGAGCAACCTGCGGAACAAATTAAATTGTAAATGAAAAAGACTTGAAAACTATTTTAAATTTTACATACCTTTAAGACGAATTCGTTGATGATGTCGTCCGGGGCTTGGGTGAGGGGAGGGGTTCCTTCCACGGATGGCTGAGACAGAATGTACTCCTCTTCCATTCTTTGGACGCTCTCCTGAATCTCCCGAGCTACCGGATCCTGGACGACACCATTCTTGTCGGTGTGTGTTGCTAGCAGAAGTTCCAAGTTGTTGGGATCCCGACCCAACTTCTTAGCCTGCAGTTGATAGATATTTATTTGATAATATAAATGTATAAAACAAAAAAAAAATTAAAAACCAAGACGTACATAAAAAACTTACCATATCCCTAGCCTTTGTCTTCTTGCTGGTAGCTCCATGGTTGTGGGTGGAAAGTCCCTTGCCGTTGCGCTGGCTGTTCCGGTTGCTAGAGTGATATGTAGAGCTCTCCTTGGTAGCCTGTAGTTGCCAATAGGCGATGAACCCGTTCCACAACTCCGGCTTCTCAACCATCTCCTTTGGCACCTCACCGAGTAGCCACTTATCCTTCCACTCGAACACCTTCTTCGAGTAGTACAGTGCTACATAAGAGTCGAATTCCCGCCTGACCAGAGCGGTTATGTGTGGGTCCCACCTAAATTCTTGCTGCAAAAAGAAAAATCAATTAAATATAAATAATAATAATTTAAATGAAAGTAAAAATTATGAAAACAGATGACTTACCGCAAATTGGCGAAACCACATATCTTGATCCTCCAGTGGCATGGCGGTGTACGTCGCATAAGGACGGCTGAGCAAAGAGTTTTCCATCTTGTTGAGGGACTTCGAAATCCCGCTGCGAGAATCACCAAACCTACGGGAAAAAATGTAACATTAGTCGCAATTAAATTAAATTTGTTAAAAAAAAAAACATAAATGAAACAAAAAACTTACCATCTGTCTCTACCGAGCTGGTCTGGATGGAGTCTAGTCAACCTCTCTCGTCTAGGAAGACCCATGAAGTCCTCGACGCTAATCTGCGTCGGTGCTGTGGTGGCTGCTGGTGTCACCGGCGTCTCTAGAGGTGTAGACGACGGTGTAGGTGCAGACGTCGAAGTCGAACGAGATCTACTCGGACGACGACGTGGTTGGCCGCTGCCAGATGCAGTGGCGAAACCACCGTAATCCCTAGATTTATATGATATTATATTTTAAATATATGAAAAATCTATAATTATAAAAATCTATTAGGTTTTTAAATAATGTTATAAGCTTTTTGTAAAATGTTATATGGTTTTTAAATAATGTTATAAGGTTTTTGTAAAGTTTTATAAGGTTTTTAAATAATGTTATATAGTTTTCCTAAATCTAAATATATAAAATTTCTAAATTTATATATAAATTCAAAAATTAATTCATTATCTTAAAATTTCTAAATTCATATATACATTCAAAAATTAATTCATTATCTTAAAATTTCTAAATTTATATATAAATTCATTATATTAAAATTTCTTTATATATTTTTCCTAAATCTAAAAAATTTCTAAATTCATATATACATTCAAAAATTAATTCATTATCTTAAAATTTCTAAATTTATATATAAATTCATTATATTAAAATTTCTTTATATATTTTTCCTAAATCTAAAAAATTTCTAAATTCATATATACATTCAAAAATTAATTCATTATCTTAAAATTTCTAAATTTATATATAAATTCATTATATTATTCCTATTTTTAAATATATAAAATTTCAAAATTTATTTTTCCCAAATCCTAAATCTAACCTTAATTCACAAAATTCAATAATTAACCCAAATTAAAATTAAATTATAACCCTAATTTCACAAAATTTCATAATCCTAAATCTAACCCTAATTCACAAAATCAATTCACAAAATCTAACCCTAATTCACAAAATCAATTCCTAATTCACTAAATCAATTCTTAATTCACTAACCAAAAGAAATTAGGAATTGGAATCTTACAAATGTGATGGCAAATCAGCCATTGAAGCACCGTAGAGAAGAAGGAACGGTTGGTTTCCGGCGACGAATTCCGGCGACCGGCGGAGAAGATGAAGAAACGGAGGCGGAGGAGGCGAGGCTCGGTGGGGGAGAGGATCGGAGGCGGAGAATCGCGAATCCGGCGAAGACAACGGCCAAATCGTCGATTGGCGAGCAGCGGAGGCGGAGGAGGCGATTTTAGAGATTTTTGTAACTGTGAATTGTGTTCTTCGGGGGAGAAGAAGCGGCTGTTAATAACCCAGAAATTCCGACAGCTTTCCGACAGATTTTAAAATCTGTCGGAAATCCGTCGGAATCGAAATAAATTAAATGACCGCGTGTAAATGATTTCGCGGTATTTATTTTTCATTTCGCGGTTAAATATTGGCAAATCCGTCGGAAATCTGTCGGAAAAATGTATATTTTTCCGACAGATTTGTGGTTTTAGTGTATGGGAAATTTTAAAAATGTTTTTTTGTTGTTATAAAGTATGGGAAATATAAAAAATGTTTTTTTGTTGTTTTAGGGTTTGGGAAATTTAAAAAATGTTTTTTTGTTGTTTTAGGGTATGGGAAATTTAAAAAATGTTTTTTTGGTGTTTTAGGGTTTGGGAAATTTAAAAAATGTTTTTTGTTGTTTTAGGGTATGGGAAATTTAAAAAAGGTTTTTTTGTTGTTTTAGGGTTTGGGAAATTTAAAAAATGTTTTTTTTGTTGTTTTAGGGTATGGGAAATTTAAAAAATGTTTTTTTGTTGTTTTAGGGTTTGGGAAATTTTAAAATGTTTTTTTGTTGTTATAAAGTATGGGAAATATAAAAAATGTTTTTTTGTTGTTTTAGGGTTTGGGAAATTTAAAAAATGTTTTTTTTGTTTTTTTAGGGTATGGGAAATTTAAAAAATGTTTTTTTGTTGTTTTAGGGTTTGGGAAATTTAAAAAATGTTTTTTTGTTGTTTTAGGGTATGGGAAATTTAAAAAATGTTTTTTTGTTGTTTTAGGGTTTGGGAAATTTAAAAAATGTTTTTTTGTTGTTTTAGGGTTTGGGAAATTTAAAAAATGTTTTTTTGTTGTTTTAGGGTTTGGGAAATTTAAAAAATGTTTTTTTGTTGTTTTAGGGTTTGGAAAAATTGTTAGCATTTTGTACATATTTTTACCTGAAATCTCCAATTCCGTCGGAAATCTGTCGGAAAAATGTATATTTTTCCGACAGATTTCCGACAGATTTGTGGTATATTTGTGGTTTTAAGCTTGTTTATGATCCGTATTCGTAGTTACAAGTTAATAGCATGGTTGGAGCAATATTTGGAAGATAAAATACTTGTAATGGTCATTGTTACTTTCAAATTCTAAACATTTAGTATTTTCCGTAAACATCTATTGTTTTGTATATGTAACTGTATGAAACGCTTTTGGTTGAAACATGACAAAATCGCAAAACATGTTTTGTATAACATCGAGAAGGTTATTTACTCAATTATCTTTCACTTTAGTTGTCAGAATTGTATGCCGAGACTTTGTCTTCTCGAAATTTAAGAGTTTGACATGAAATCCCCAAACCTGTAGGAAATCTGTCGGAAAAATAGATATATTTCAGACAGATTTCTGACATATGTAAGGGTAACACGTGTCGTCTTTTAAGGTGAGCATGATATGAATATTGCGTCGGAAATCTGTCGGAAATATTTATATTTCCGACAGATTTCCGACGCAATATTCAAAATAACAAAAAAAGATTATTTATATAAATATCCGTTTCTGTCGGAAATCCGTCGGAAATATATATATATTTCCGACGGATTTCCGACAGATATATCATTTAAAAAAAATATATATATATATAAATCATTTTATATACAAAATATATATATATATAAATATACAGATATGTCGTAATTATATATATATATATATATCATTTTAAAAAAAATTATATATATATATATATATAAATTATCCAACTTCTTCTTCATCAAATTCTCCAACTTCTTCTTCTTCATCAGATCCTTCCGAAGGAATTGTGTCTTCGTCTTCATCAAATTCTCCAACTTCTTCTTCTGATTCTGAATGTACGATATTATCACCAAATTCAGTGAAATCAACAAAAAGGTCCACCGCTGAAGAATGATCAACTGGAGCCATCGGAGTAATTCTAGTTGGTTGCATAGCATCTTGCTCAGCAACTCCATATAGTCTCCCTCTTGGATTAATTGGAGTCACTGTAATCCAAGGATCTCCTCGATGTGTTACCCTAGGGTAAGAAATGTAGCATACCTGAAACAAACATATTTAGTTTAGGCAATTACAATATCATTATTTATCTATAACGCACGTATTATAAAATTTTAAAATCAAACCTGGTCTGCCTGTGATGCTAGGATGAATGGGTCATACTTTTGCAGTCTCCTAGAAGAATTTACTAAAGTGACGCCAAATTGGCTCACCTGAACACCTTCTGGATATGACGGATCATACCACTCACACAAGAAAACAATGCACCTCATGCCCAACATTCCTGGATAGCGCACTTGCAATATTTCTTTGAGAATCCCGTAGTAGACTACATCACCACTTGTAGCTGAAATACCGTAATCTGCAGTTGCCCTCGGCCTTTCTTCATGAATCATCAATGCAAATCCCCTAGTGCAATACCGAGTGTATGAAGTTGCTTCGAAGCTTGGGCCAGAAACTATCTCTTGTAATCATGTCGGAAACCTTTCTCCATTCTTCATTCCTTCAGAAACCTGAGATAATAATTTAGACAAATTAATAAACAAACATTTAATTAAGTAATAATTAATTCACTAATTTTAAGAAATGTAAGCGTTTTTTTAAAACTTACGTAATATTGCAGCCAATTTGGAAACTCGTTTTCCTTAGATTCTCCAAGTTCGTCTTCTGTCATTTCTGGATAATAGCGACGTATTGATGCAATGTAAATCCTGAAAGCAAACAAAAATATATAACATATGAAACCTATATATTACTTAGGTATTAAAAACAAGATGTATTTAAATAAGTTCTGTTTTTACCTTTCGTACTTCGCCATCTCCTCACAATTTGTTAGGATATACATATGTAAGTGACTCCACTCATCTTCTGATAGGAAGCGTCTCTTCCCTCTCCCAATCACTCGGCCAACTTGCGAAAACATCTCAGGGACAATCGCTGCATACGTGACTCTCTCACCTTTATCATCATAACGAGCATGACGTCTACTCTTCGTACTAACTTCCCGCGGAATGTAATATTCCGCAAACTGTGATGATTCTTCATTGATACTCTGTGCGACAATAGAACCTTCAACTCGAGCCAAATTTTTGACCTTCTTCTTTAGATGGAACATGTACCGCTCGAAAGGATACATCCAACGAAATTGAACGGGACCACCTAGTTCGGCTTCGCGGGGGAGGTGTAGGGGAAGATGTTCCATAACATAAAAAAAAGACGGCGGAAAGATCTTCTCAAGATTGCAAAGGATCACTGGTATATTGGCATCTAAATTACGGATCCCCTCAACTGTAAGTGTCCTCGTGCATAAATCCCTAAAGAAAGCACCAATTGCTGCAATAGATTCGTGGACAGTTTGAGGAAGAAGATGGGTAAAAGCAAATGGAAGAAGCCTCTGCATCAGTACATGACAATCATGACTCTTCAGTCCCAAAAACTTTAGGTATCGCGAGTCTACGCAGTTACCCAGATTAGCTGCATATCCATCAGTGAATTTAACTTCGTGTTCAATCCACCGGAAAAATTCTCTTATCTTTTGTATTTGCAATCGGTACGGAGGAAAAGGATATGTACCATCGGGAAGACGATCAAGATAAGCACGGTAGTAAATCTTTGAAACATCCATCCTAGACTTCACATTGTCTTTTGTCTTTCCCGGGATGTTTAACACCGTATTCATGATGTTGTCAAAGAAGTTCTTTTCAATATGCATCACATCGAGGTTGTGCCTTAATAAATGATCCTTCCAATACGGAAAATCCCAAAATATACTCTTCTTGTGCCAGTTGTGAGCTCCTCCTACACCACAAAGCGGTTCATGCCCATTACCCCCACAATCAGGAGTCCTCTCAGCACCAAAATCTCTCAACTGCTCCAATATAGTACGACCGTCTATCTCATCAATTGGAGCATCAGACACTTGTTTATTTTTCTTAAATAATCTTTTAGACCGACGATAAGGATGGCCGTCCGGTAGAAACCTTCTATGGCAATCAAACCAACATGGCTTTCTTCCATTCCTCAATTGGAAAGCGTCAGTGTTGTCTTGACAAAACGGGCACGGTAATGTTCCATGAGTAGTCCATCCAGATAGCATACCATATGCTGGGAAATCGCTAATAGTCCACATAAGGACCGCACGCATCAGAAAATTCTGCTTCCGTGAAACATCAAATGCTTCGACACCGTGACTCCATAGCATTTGTAACTCATAAATCAATGGCTGGAGGAATACATCAAGTGATCTCTTCGGATGCTCAGGGCCGGGAATAAGAACGGAGAGGAATAAAAACTCTCGACGCATGCACATACCGGGAGGCAAATTATACGGTGTTACGATTACGGGCCACAAAGAATACTGCCTTCCATGCTTCCTAAATGGGTTGAAACCATCCGTACTTAACCCGAGGTACACATTTCTTGACTCGTATGCAAAATCCGGATACAACATTTGAAAATGTTTCCACGCTTTTGCATCTGAAGGATGTGTAATCTCTCCATCTTGACGATGCTCTGCATGCCATCTCATTTGTTCTGCCGTTCGCACAGATTGATATAACCTCTTTAACCTCGCTGTCAATGGTAAGTACCACATACGTTTATATGGAATTGGAACTCTCCCACCAGTTTCCTGATACCGCGGTTTACGATAAAATTTACATCTTCTCCGGTATTCGTCTTCTCTCCAATATAGCATACAGTTGTCGATGCATACATCTATCACCTGATACGGCATACCAAGACCAGCTACAAGTTTCTGTATCTCGTAGTATGATGCAGGTGCCTGATTATCTTCAGGCAAAATATCTTTCACAAAATCTGCTATCGCATCAACACAGTCTTCCGCCAAATTGAAGTCCGTCTTAATGGTCATCAGTCTACTAGCAGTTGATAAAGGTGAATGTCCATCTCGACACCCATCATATAAGGGCTGCTTCCCTGCGTCTAACATATCATAAAATCTTCTACATTCTTCATTTGGTTCTTCTACTCTATCCTCCCCTATTACGATCGATGGCAAATTCTCTCTAAACGCATCATGAACCATCTCAGCGGTACCTACACCAAAATCTACTTCCGTTCTATGTTCGCCTAAGCTATCCGTTCTATGTTCACCTAAGTTATCCGTTCTATGTTCGCCTAAGCTATCCGCAACATATGGTGCACTGCTACTACTAGCACCATCATTATTAGTTTCTCCATGAAAAAACCAAATTTTGTATCCCGGCATAAAACCATTGGTATACAAGTGATGCCAAACTTGTTCTACCTTAACATTACGCGAATTGCAACAATTTAAACATGGACATTTTATTACCTTTCGATTTCCGACAACCGCCATGAACTCGCATATACCTCGTGCATAACTTTCATTTAATGTCTTCGACTCCGGATCATACATCTCTTCATCCATCCACGATCTATAATATCTAGAAGATGACATCTCACTCTCTTAACGATTTTTTCTAACAAATGTTTGGTTGGAAGTTGTTGTTGTTGTGAGTGAATGAAGTTGTGTGGAATAATATATATAAATACGCTGACCGTCGGAAATCTGTCGGAAAAGCGTCGAAAATCAAACGGATATTATAACGGCTATATAACGGCTATTGTTTCCGACAGATTTCCGACAGCCAGTGGGGTGTCTGTCGGAAATCTGTCGGAAATTAGTAACGGTTTGATTTTTTCCGACAGATTTCCGACAGCCGACCGGAATCTCCTCCGGCACCGGCACCGGCTAGTTACCGATCCAGTAATCCGACCGACTTCCGACAGTCTTAGTGTCCGTCGGAAATAATTCCGACAGATTTCCGACAGAATTGAAAAATTTCAGTTCGGTCGGGAATCAGTCGGATTACTGTCGGAAAATTTCCGACAGAACAAATTCCGTCGGAAATTCTGTCGGATTTGCGGTTGTTTTCTTGTAGTGAATTCACTAATTTCTGATTTAATTCTAAAATATTTTAGTTGTTTTACGATTTATTATATAGTTAAAAAAATATTGAGTATGATCTGAATTATGTTATATATATATGATTATGAATTCATATTATATCAATTATCACATAAGAATTGACATATAAATGATCTTTATTGATTTATAGTCTATGTTTTATCAAATTCAATGGGTTTTTAATTTTTTTTTTTTAATGCTGATTCTTAAAATTTAGGATCCAAGGAAACAGAGTAATAATGTTGAAAAACCAAAGACTTTAAGCAAAGAAACAGAGCCATGCCAATAGGCATTAACAACAAGTAAAACCAAAGCTAAACCATCTATCACAAAAGAGACAAAAGCCAGGGAGAGGGGAGGCATGAAAAGGTCGTAAAAATAAGAAGCAACGCTTTACGTCATCCAGCAACATCATGAAACAGCCGAAGCTTCCAAGACAATCAACGATTCGAGCCATCTAGGGGAATCCCTAGCTATGTATGATTGATGCATGCTATCACAAATGACACTCTCAACAATTTTTAACGCCACCTGGTTCGCTTGGACAGAGTTATGAACTAAAGACCAAAATTCAAAGGAATTAAAACTTAAATATTTATTAATAATTTAATGTGTTAATCCGCGTATTAACGCGGGCCTTATTCTAGTATTCTATATATGAGCACCCTATAATATACTACTACAAATGCGTTAATGTGCACTTGCAGAATACAAGTTCATATACTCCCTCTGTTCCAAAATATAAGTTGTTTTACCTAAAATCACAAAGATTAAGAAATTACTTTTTTCATAAAAAAATATCATTTAATATACATAAAAAACATAATTTAATCAAACATAAAAAAGACTACAAAATATTATTGGTCACACATTATTGAATAAAAATGAAAAGTACCTAGGATTCTCAAAACAATTTATATTTTGAAACAAAAAAAAAACAAAAACAACTTATATTTTGGAACGGAGGAAGTAGAGTACTCGACGTCTAATAATGTAAATCCCTATCAAAGAGCGTTTAGAGATTAATATCTCTCACCTTCCAACTTTAATTTGATTAATGAACATTTATGACAAAACTATTTTGGTTTAATCAGGTTGGTGTACATATGTCACTTTGTGTAGAGTAAAATTGGAAAGCAATCAAAAACATTTTTACAATACCCCAAACCCATACTAACGTACATCTATATATTGTCTACCCAACACCATAGAAAATCTCAAGAAAACAAAAAGTAAAATATGTATCTTACAATCATATTCTTCCTCTTCATCAGCTTCATTCTTCTTTCTCTCCTATTCTTTCTTAAAAAACATTTATCACACTTCTCGTTTACCAACCTTCCTCCGGGAAAGATCGGCTTTCCCTTAATCGGAGAGAGTTTATCCTTTCTCTCTGCCGGCCGTCAAGGCCGTCAAGAGAAGTTCATCACCGACCGAGTTGGTCGCTTCTCCTCAGATGTCTTCAAGACCCACATCTTTGGGTCTCCCACTGCGGTGGTAACTGGTGCTTCGGGTAACAAGTTTCTATTCACCAACGAGAACAAGCTCGTGGTCTCGTGGTGGCCGGATTCCGTTAATAAAATCTTCCCTTCTTCAATGGAGACGAGTTCCAAGGAGGAGGCCAAAAAGCTGAGGGTGCTTGTTTTGCCTTTCTTGAAGCCTGAGGGTTTGAGGAGCTATGTAGGTGTTATGGATGAGATTGCTCATAGACATTTTGAGACCGAATGGGCCAATCAAGATCAACTTATTGTCCTACCTCTTACCAAAAAGTATGTAATGTGCATCTCATCTTCTTTTATATATTTATTTATGACCTCTTGCATGTGTTTTTGTGTGTAAATATATATATATATATATATATATATATATATATATATATATATATATTTGTTTTTTGTAACCAATCATTTCATTTTACAACTAACTTCGACTATTAGCTTTAAAGATCTAGATGTGAGTTGCATACATAAAGGAATTCAAGATCTAAACCAGGCTGATCGGTCCAAACAATTAGCTTTAAGATCTAAAGAGCGTGAAATCAATGACCAAACAACTTAAGAAATCTAAATCTTTTCTCAAAAAAAAAAAGAAGGAAATCTAAATCGAATCTCACCAAACCTATATAATGGAAATGGCGAACCACTTTTCCGGAAACCTAGAAAATATGTCATTTAGTTTTAAAACGAGTTTTTAAATTTTGTAGAAATTGTAAAACGAATTGCATATGGAAAGTGGAAATATTAGAATTTGCTTTAAAATGTTAAAATGCAATTGAAAAAAAACAGAAATTGACGTTTGAAACAATCAAACTTCATGCAGGTTCACGTTTTCTATAGCATGCCGTTTGTTTCTGAGCATGGACGACCCGGAAAGAGTAAGGAAACTAGAAGAACCATTCAATACAGTGGCGATGGGGGTCTTTTCAATCCCTATAAACTTTCCAGGAACACGGTTTAACCGAGCCATCAAGGCGTCGAGGTTACTTAGGAAAGAGGTTTCCGCGATCATAAGGACAAGGAAAGAAGAGGTGAAGGCAGGGAAAGCCTCAGCGGAACAAGACATTCTGTCTCACATGGTTATGAATATAAGAGAGACTAAAGACGATCATGTCGCGGATAAGATTATTGGATTGTTAGTCGGAGGACATGACACAGCAAGTATCGTGTGTACTTTCATTGTCAGCTATCTTGCTGACTTCCCTCACGTTTACAAACGTGTGCTACAAGGTACGCGTCTCCTTATCCATCTTATGTTATTTCTTTAGAATACATTAATATGTTTAGGTGCAATGCTTTTTTTCGTTTTGGACTTTCCTTCACGATAGCTTCTTCAATTGTAAAAGTAGACATATTTTATGACTTTTCTTTAGGATAATACATATAATGGATTTATATACACTTGAATCATAGAGTAGAGTTTAGAAAAATATTGATTACCCAATTTCACAACGAAACGTATCTGATGAATTTTTTTCCGATAATGAATCATTGATAGATATAGTTAACCCATATTTTTGTCATAGATCAATAATGCATGACTTCGACCTCGCACAAAATTTATATAGCATGTCAACACACTCCCTCCTATTTAAAAGTACAAATGTCATTTTAGACATAATTTTTTGTTTTTTGTTTTTTTTTAAAATTTCAATGTAAATTTGTATAATATATATAATTTTCCTGATTAAGAAAGAAATAAAAATGTAAATGATAATTGAAGTCTAAAATTCAATTTATTTATAATGATATAATCATTGATGTAAAATTGTTATTAAATTTGTGTGAAAGGTGTAAAAACGACATTCATACAAAAACGGATGGAGTATATCATCAAAATAGATTCACCTATTTTTCTTTTTTTGACATTAATGATTAACTAAAATCAGGAATTTGAAACTTTATGTTTATGTTGGCTAGTAATTTTTATGAGTTAAGCTTAAATTGCAATAACAAATTCTCAAACTGAGTAAATGCAGAGCAAAAAGAAATACTAAAGGGGAAGGAAGGGGACGAAGGATTAAAATGGGAGGACATAGAGAAAATGAGATATTCATGGAATGTTGCATGTGAGGTAATGAGAATTGTTCCTCCTCTGTCTGGCACTTTTCGTGAGGCCATCGATCACTTCTCTTTCAAGGGGTTTTACATCCCCAAAGGATGGAAGGTATGTTATATGTATGGTTAATCCAAACCTTTTAAATAGATAGACAAACATGTATCATTCTCATAATTATGGTCATACATTAAATCATATATGTTGTGATAAAACATAGTTATATTGGAGTGCAATCGCGACACATAAAAATCCCGACTACTTTCCGGAACCCGAGAGATTTGAGCCAAATCGATTTGAAGGAAGTGGTCCGAAGCCGTACACATATGTTCCATTTGGAGGAGGACCTAGAATGTGTCCAGGGAGAGAGTATGCTCGTCTTGAGATTCTTATATTTATGCACCATCTTGTTAAGAGATTTAAGTTGGAAAAAGGGTTTCCAAAAGAAAATAAAATAGTGGTTGATCCCTTACCAATACCAGCCAAGGGTCTCCCTATTAGGATTTCTCCTCAATCTTGAGTCAAAGTTTGAAGCTGAGGGATCACTGGTTATTGCTACATTAATGTAGTAGCATGTTTATGAATTAAAAGTGTCTTGATAAAAAGTCTGTCTTCATTGTAATTGTTGAATCATTAATAAGAAAAGGGATTTTTGCTCATGTTTTTCACATTCGAGAGTGTATTATCAACGCTATTAGTATTACATTGCCATTTTTTCTTGGTAACTGTTGGGGGATTGAATAATACTCAATTAATTGATGAGAGTAGGAAAACGAAATGAAACTTGTAATTTATATATTCACAAAAATACGTATGATTATCGAATTTTGATCTTGGTTTTTAATCTCCGTCATAATATGTGTCGTTGTCAATCAATCTCCCAACATTAACATAGAGGGTACGAGGTCTTTGAAGCAATAAATAAGATCTCCATAATGTCTTTATATTTGTGAGGTATGAGACAGTAGAAGTTATGATTTTGTGGTTTAGCTTAAAGCTTGAAAAGTTTTGAGTCCGATGCAAAACATTTTGGTAGTTGGAAGCCATTCTTCCATAATTTTCCAAGACATTGTACGACACCATAATGGAAGAGTAGTTTCAAGCAATAAAGTTGCATAATGTGTATTCCTTTTGTATTCATTCTTAGGGTGCTTTTATTTAATGGAGTATCATTTTTATGTTATTTATATAACAATGGTGGTTATCAATATAAATTTTGCACATAGAGCTTAATAACAATATTCTGAAGGGCTTTTTGGATTGAATAATATTTGCGACTTGGGTTCTTCCATCTGCTTGCCAATAACGTTGTTATCAATATACAGCTTTATTTGAATCGCGATTGGTACGACACAAGAACAATGCCATATGATATAAAAGCTAATCAATCAGATGTGTGAATTTTGTGTGCCATTGATAAGATTGAACCAAGTGGACTCTTCTTTTCTAGAAGAAAAACTCCAAAAACCCTCCTTAAGTCTCGCACAGCAATTACACACTCTTCGAATCCGAATTCATTTTCTCAAAGATCCTGGCTTTCATGCTTGCGTGATACAATGGTTTGCGTATAAAACCAGCAGTAGCACCGAGGAAAGTATACATAAGTTTTACAGAACCAAAAAAATTTATTTTCTACAAAATGCGAAAAATGAGTCATTCTAGCTCACTTGTTGTTGAGAAACAAGAACGAGAAGCCCCTGAGGACCAACCAAAATCTCACTTAGAAAACTCACAAGACCAAACCAGACCACAGGAGTCACATCTACACCCGCAAGTGGAGGAATGACTTTCCTGGTCTGGACAAGGATTGGTTCGGTAGGAGCATAAGCTAAAACGTAAGGGAATTTTTCAACAGGAAGTTTTGGATACCAAGACATAATAATCCTCAAAATGAAAAGAAACCCAAAAGCTGATAACGCAGGACCTAAGATACCAATCGCAAGCTTGGCGGTTCCTGGATCCAGATCTGCAATATACAAAACCTCGGAAACACGACAAGTGTTGGAACATAGGCTTGTTGTTGTCGTGTCTGATTCTACGTGGCTTAAGGACGCTGAAACCATGGGAAGAGACGGAGGTCGATTTCGAAGATTAGGAAACACACGTCGAGATTTCGCCTGAAATCATTAAATCGAGATGTTAGAGAGGATTGATAAGCGGATGAATAAAATGGTCGACTCACCGGAAGAAACGCCGGCGAGAAAGAGACGAGCCCGGAGGCCATGGATGTCATTCTCTGGCTGCTTAAGTGAACAAACAGGAAAGTGTGGATTTTTGTGGTCTGGTTTTTCTCTTGGATGATCTTGATAATGCAAATGTGTTGACGTGGTAGATGAATATCAGTGTATCTTTGGTTTTACAAATGTTTTTTCTTAAAGATTTTTATTGGTGTGGAAAATCTGGAATTTTAATTATAAAGTCAATTTACAGAATACAGATAGCCAAACAAAAGAATAAAAAGAGAATTTTAAAATTGTGAAAATGTCTCGGATTTTTAAAGGGATGCCACTATAATTTAAGATTTTTTTATAAATCATAAATTTTAAAATTTCCAAAGATTTTTTTTATCCCTAACAAGCTTAAAACTTTAACGTTAAATAGTTTATCTAAATTTAATAATATTTTAAATAAATAATATAATTACTTTGTCCTTATTTGGTAAACTTTTATTTTTAAAACATCACAATTGCTTTTAGTTTTTTTTTGGTCGAAAAGAGGGAATGACTTCCCTCATTTTATTCATGAAAAATTAAAACATTACATCTGAATCTGTCGAGAGATCGAAACCCCATCGACATCTTCTGAACAAATCAAATAAACAACCTCCGGGGCGGTCTCTAACAAATGAAACCCCAACGGTAAGTCAAACGCATAGTTTGCTAACCCATCTGCAAGACGGTTAGCCTCCCTATACACATGAGTAATCCGGACTATCCAGTCCCTCGATAAAAAGCCATGGCACAAACGTACCAGGAACGACAACGGATGACACTCTCTAATCTCCGTCTTGAGAAATTCAACAACTATCTTCGACTCCACTTCTAATTCCAATTGTGTTACTCGACGCTCCTACGCAATGACTAACCCATAATAAACACCCCATAATTCAGCCAGCGGAGCCGTACATATCCCAATATTAAGCGCAAAGCCTCTACACCAATTACCACTTACATCCCGCAAAACGCCTCCTGCGGTAGCTAGACCCGGATTACCGCGGGATGCACCATCCGTATTAAGTTTCATCCATCCCTCCTCAGGTCGGGTCCAAGCAATGAGCCTCTTTACCCGTCTCGTAACTTCTCGGCCCTGATCCACAAATATAGCATTCGCCAATGCGGTCTCTTTAGCCGGATCTTTGAGAAAACGCACCCGGTCGCGACATTTTCTGTTAACCCCAAAAACATTCCCACATCTCCACTTCCAACCCCACCAAACCGTTATCGCAAATAGAGTAGACCACACACTCTCTACCACATGAGCATGATCACCTAAATTTCCATACAACCACTCCATTAATGTCAAGCGAAAAAACTGCCCCTGTTTCCTCGGAGCCACTAATCGCCGCCAAATACCTTCCATCGCAGGCCAATCCCGTAGGATATGCATAATGGTCTCTTCCCCTCCTTTGCAAACCTGGCAAATATTCATCGTACAAAGATAACGTCTATATCTCTCCGCATTAGTCATAATCGCTTGATGAACACCCAACCAAAGAAACACACGCACACGCTCCGGCACCACTACATGCCACACTCGAAAAAATAAGTTACTCAGGTTCGCTCGCGGTGTGACATCCCGAGTCAAGAATGTGTAAGCCGAACTTACTGTAAATTCCCCATTTGAACTCCCACTCCATGAGATCTTATCTTTCGCCCCTGTAACTCTGTCAACCACCACCAAACACAACTGGAGCTGCAACGGAAGAGGTATCCACGGCCGGATATGATTCCACACCCAACCAACCCCATCTTGCCATACATCACTAACCTTACACTCCATCATTTCGGCCGGTACAACACCCATAATAGAATTGATCAGCGGCTCATCCAAAACCCATTTATCCAACCAGAATCGAGTAGTGACTCCATCTCCCACAACCCACTTCAACCCCGGTATCACAACCTCACGTAGCCCCATGGTAATGCTCCTCCACGTCGATGACCATGTACTTTTAACCTCTAACCATGAAGTATCATGTATCTCCGTGACCTTATTCTTACACCGCAACACACAAGCCCATAAACTAGTTTGATCATGTAATAAACGCCAACCAACTTTAGATAGGAGCGCCTTATTCATCTCTTCCGCCGAACGAATACTCAAATCTCCTTCCTTTTTTGGTAAGCACACTCGTTGCCAATTAACCAAGTATTGACCATTTCTCCATACAAAAGTTAGCGAGATCTTATCCAACTCCGCAACTGTTGATTTCCGCAAAGAAATTGTACTCATCGTATGAACCGGGATTGACGAGAGCAATGCCTTAGTCAATGTGATCTGACCTGCCAAAATCAAACATCTTCCTTTCCAACCCGCCAAACGAGATGACACTTTCTCAAGAATATCCCCAAATGTATCCTTATTAATTCTCTTTTGTAGCACCGGCATACCAAGATAGCGTCCAAGATTCATAGTAGTCTTGATACCACTCTCATCACTTATCCTCTTCGCGAGATCCCGACTAACATTCTTCGAGAAAAAGATCTTAGATTTTTCAAGACTTACTTTCTGGCCTGAAGCGGTACAAAATCTCTCCAACACCCGCCGAATCACTCGAATTTGTGGAACAGATGCCTCCGCAAACAAAATGAGATCATCTGCAAAGCAGACATGAGATAACTTTGGCCCACAAGTGGATAACATTATCGACTTCCAATCTCCTGAGATAATAGAGTGATCAATCAAATGGCACAACCGCTCCATGCAGAGCACAAACAAATAAGGAGACAACGGATCTCCCTGACAAAGCCCTCGTAACGGTTGAAAAGGTTTAGCCTTCTCCCCATTCCACAGAACATTCATAGACAGTCCCGTCACACAAGACATAATCCACAAGACCCACATGTCTGGAAACCGGGCCGATTTCAACGTATCCTCCAAAAAGTCCCATCTTATTCTATCATACGCCTTTTCAAGGTCTAACTTAAGGAGCATCCACCCTTTTCTACCTTTTATACGCCTCATAGAATGCACCACCTCTTGAACCACAACAATGTTATCAGCACTCAACCGACCTGGAATAAAACTAGATTGCGCCGGTCCAATTAATTTCGAAATCACATTCTTCATCCTCATCACTAGTGCTTTGGTAATGGTCTTAAACAAAACATTACACAAGCTGATGGGGCGAAATTGTGTTATTCTCTCCGGTTTAACTACTTTCGGAATTAACACCAAAAACGCATCATTGATCCCATCCGGTAACACACCCGAAGCAAAAAATTCAAGGACAAATCTCTGCACTGAGTCCCCGACAACATCCCAACAGCTTTGATAGAAAACCGGTTGAAAACCATCTGGTCCGGGTGCCTTATATTGGCCCATGCTTTTAGTTTAATTATCAAAAAAAAATTATGGTCAAATTATTGGGACATTTACAAAAATGCCACATTTGACATATCACTTTTCAAATATATCAGTGTTGATTTATTTTCTTACCAACATGCCACTTATAAATCCGTTTAAAATCCTTATATCTCAAAATTTTTAATTAAAAAAATATTTTGATCCCTCACAAACCTTAAACCTAATAAATATCCCAAACATAAATGATTTAAAATTTTGGAAAAAGCGATAGTGGAATTTTTGAAAAATGCCATGTGAAAAGTGGCATATCTTGAAATTTCTCAATTATTTTTTATGCATTCATAGATTAAAATTTACTAAATAATTCCGATATAGACTTCCAAATTTTGCTGTAGACTTCCGATTCATTCATTTTCAATCTAATTTGTCTTTTTTTTTTACTTTGTCCTAATTCGGTGAAATTTTATTTTTAAAACATCACAATTGCTTTTAGTTTAATTATCAATAAAAAATTTTGGTCAAATTATTTTTTATGCATTTATAAATTTAAATTTACTAAATAATTACGATGTAGACTTCCAAATTTTGTTTTAGATTTCCGATTCATTCATATTCAATATAATTAGACCTTTTATTTTTTACTTTGTCCTAATTTGGTGAACTTTAATTTTTAAAAAATCACAATTTCTTTTAGTTTAATTATCAATAAAAAATTTTGGTCAAATTATTTTTTATGCATTTACAGATTTCAATTTACTATGTAATTACGATGTAGACTTCCAAATTTTGTTGTATGTAGACTTGCGAAATGTATACTTCTGGTGTAAATCTACAACGTAGACTTCTAACTCTCCGTGTAGACTTCCAAAAATATAGAACATTCTTTATGACTGCAGTTTTATTGTTTGTTCATTAAGGCTCTAAATGTAATTTCACTACCCATTTGAGTTAGTTTTGCAAGTTTTCACATAAGGGGTGTAGTTTTGCATTAAAAATTAAAAATTTAAAAATGGTATATTTCATGCAACTTTTCCTACATTTAATGGTTAATTTGATGTGTTAATGTTTCATTTACTAAAGATTTTACGTAAATGTATTTATAACATACAATACGAAATACATACATGAAGAGTTCCAAAAAACCTAATTTTCTCTCTCGATAAGAGCCGCCGTGTTACTGTTCACTCATCTAAAATCTCGCCTCTTTTGGTCCGGTGTGGTACCAGATTTGTCTTTTATTCTTCCTGCTTTGTTCCTTTTGTCTTAATAAGTTTAATTGTGGGCTCTCTAGGCTAGGGTGGTGCTTTTAATCATGAGATAGTTTAGGTTCTAGTGGTGGTTCTGCTTTGTCAGGGATCTGGAGGTGTTTGAGGAGGCGATGCTTGGGGACAAGGTCGTTCTTTGGTCTGGTTTGATTTGTGTTTGTTAGTTGGCAGGTTCGAGATCGTCTAGACTGCCTTTCCTCTGTTTTCGTTTTGGCCTTCTTACTCCGGTGATTGAAACCTGGGTTTGCGTCATGATCTTGATAGGCGCTCTTTTACCTATGGTTGGTGGTAGTGGCTTGTCGTTGTATTCCTCTAGATCTTCCTTTTGTTTCATGGTTTTGTGGTGCTGTGCTTGTGGAGTGTTGTGTTAATTTTTGGCTTTAGTATTGTCTGAGTTAGGGATCATTTGGTTGTGATGAAAGTGAATTTCTTGGCCCTATGCGTTTTTGGTTGTCTCTTTAGGTTTTAGTTTTAGAGTTTGGCTAGGTATTGTCTTAGGGGCTTGGTAGTCCTTGTGTCAAGTCTGCGCTGTTTGCCGGTGATGCTAGTTTTAGAAACGCGTTTTGGTCTTCTAGTATTCTGGATGTGCCTTAAGGTTTAGGTTTCCATTCCATGTGTTTGTTGTTTGGTTCAGTTTGGCTCTTCTTGTTTACTTGGTTAGGCTCTTAGAGAGCATGTGGTTCATTGGTCTGCTTATGGGTCGAGATCTTTACATTCGTTCTTCATTTGTACCCTTTCTTTGTTTTAGTTGTTTGTTTTACATGGTTTCCCGGAGCCTTTTGGCTCATGCTTAGTTTCCGGCTTTGTTTCCGGCTTTGTGTCCGGTTTAGAACCGGCGTTGTATTCGAATCGTTCTCATATCAATATAATCTTTAGATGAAAAAGAAAAAAAATTATAACAAACAATACTATAAGACGCTTAATTATCATTTTCATCCAAATTCAAATTTGGTTTGGGTTCAAAACTTGTCGGAGCATTTATGTGTTAATGAGGGGTACAATAGTAATTTTCTCATCATCTTCTTCGCACGACTCCCTATCTTCTGAAAACCTAATCTATTATTTCCTTTCACACTTTTGGTCTGAATTTCGACTGGTATAGCATCAAATATCAAATTTCGAACCATAAAACCCGATTTTTGTTCCGATAAGCACATATTCCCGGCGACACTCCACCGCCGAGCGTATTATCTGCGCAGTTTTGGAAGAAACGCAGATTCTCCTCTCCCAAAAACCCAGTTTCTTCTTCCATTTCTTCAATGTCGCACAGAGGATTTCTTCGATTCAAATCATTGGTTCGTCGTATATTCCAAAAGATGCATTAATCATAAGAATGGTACTCGTGGTTATATCTGTTACTGAAAATTTGGTTTGATTGATTTTTGATTTAAGGTTTCTTATGAACCTTTTGTACGGCTCAAGGAGGAAGAAAGAGCTCAAGTCAAAAATGGCTTCTCTAAGATAAATAGTACTTTTAAAAAGCTTCTCATGTTATTATTATTTCACTGGTTTTGGAACTTAACCATAGCTCTATCTTTAGCACCAAGGCCTTGGTTTCACATGAAAACTCCAACATTGATATTCATGGTGCCTAAAACCGACTAATTGTCTTAACGACGAGGTACTTGTTCATTCGTTATTTGGAATTTTGTTTCCAATAGGTGTTTTATTGGTGCTTTGCTCTGTTTATAGGTGATCAATCTCTATCTTGAATTGCTGAAAGAGAGACAAATTAGAGATTCTCAAAAGTACCTCAAGTGTCATTTCTTCAATACCTTTTTTTACATTAAGGTTTGCTTTCTCATCATACTTTGGGAAAATACAGTCCTTAAGGTTTCCTTCTAATTGTATATTTGTTCAGCTACTAGGTAACTTTGGTCCGAGTTACGATTACAAAGCTGTTAGGAGATGGACTACACAGAAAAAGCTGGGATATGAGCTTATTGACTGTGACATAGTGAGTTTTCCCAAGAACCTAAACTTTTGATTTCCTTTTATCTGATTTTTGTTTGTTGATGAGCATGTGCAGATATTTGTTCCTATCCATGGAGGTGACCATTGGACCCTGGCAGTGATTAATATGAAACAACGCAAATTTCTCTATCTTGATTCACTAAATGATGCTCATACTAGAAAATTTCTGAATGCTCTGGTATAATTTCTTCATCATAATTTGTTTTCTCGTTTGCATCTTGGAGATGTGGTGTGATGATTATGTGCTTAAATTTGTAACTAAGGCTTGAACCGGTTTTTTGCTTCAGGCAAAGTACTTGGTGGATGAAGTGAAGGACAAGAGTGGAAAAGATATTGATGTTAGTTCATGGGACATGGAATCTATTAGAAACCTTCCGAGGCAGGCAGCAGAACGGGTAGGTAATTCAAATTTTTTTTATGTTATTGATAATGTAAAAGGGTAGTTATCTTATTGTTTGCTACTTTGGTTGCATCTACTGACTCTAAATCTTTTGCAATGTTTTTGGTTATGTATTCACAGGTACGACTGTGGCATGTTTATGCTTCAATACATCGATTTTTACAGCAGAGGACTCAATCTAGATTTTAGCCAGGTAATTAAAGATATCAAATATTGCATTTGATATAGATTTAATAGGAAGTAATGAAACATGTGTTAAGACTGATTTGTAAATATGTTTTTCTTTTTGTTCTATCTTATGCAGAAGGACATGACATATTTCAGGTTAAGAACAGCAAAGGAGATACTCCGATTACGAGCCGAGTAATAGTCCCCGTCCTTTGTGATATTTTTTTTTTTGATATTATGTGAATTTTATTACCAAATGGAAAAAGTGATACAAAAGCTGAAAAGCAAAAAACTTTCACGGCCCAAAAAAGAATAAAAAGCCGGGAAGAAAGTTAAAAATTAAAACGATAGAGCATTTCGGCGAAAAAGCTAACTAAAGGTTGACCAAAGAAAGAGAAGACCACGACATCTTCTGTTGAACATTCGAGCAAGAAGAGTATCTCGAATGGATCTGTCAATCTGCATGAACAAGCAATCTATTGAGAGAGAGATGCTGTTATGAATCCTACTATTACGCTCTTTCCATAGAACATAGACCGTCGCTTGCGCAGCAATTGTTTTCAAAAGAGTGGATTTACCATTAGTAGATCTAGTCAATAACCAGACCATCATTGTTTCCCAAGAGTCAAAGGAATGAATAGATAACCCCAACCTGTGAAGAAGCTTTTCCCAAATCGAAGCAGAGAAGTCACAATTAATGAGCAGATGGTTTCTAGTTTCATGTGGAGAAGAACAAAAGGTACACATTGGGTCCTCTATCATTCCCCACTGAGCCAGACGATGCTTCACCGAAAGACGATCCAGGTTTGCTATCCAGAATGTAAAGGAGTGCTTAGGAACACCGTGTTTGCGCCAAACAACCTTAAACCAATGCTGAGTTGGTGCCGAGGGCCGTAGTATTTCCCATGTTTTTTTTGTTGAGAAGTCTTGAGAAGATTGAGGTCGCTGTCCCCAAGAGTAAACATCAGAACCGGTGGTAGAGTATGGAATTTCCATAGTCCGTAACAGTTCATGAACATTAAGAATAAGGCTGTTTCTTGACCTAGAAGGGTTTAACCAATCACGGTTACTAAAAGCCTGCTTCACCGTACACTCCGCATTGATTCCCATTACTCTCGGACCCATGCTTCCTACATAATCCAGAAGAATGCCAAAATCAGACCAGTTGTCAAACCAAAAACTAGCCGTATTCCCATCATTCACTTTGCAGTTGAGGAGCGTTTTTGCCGTAGGTTTTAGAGTCAAGAGGAACTTCCATATCCATGAATCTGAAGCCTTAGGTTCGGTTGACCAGAAACAGGTTCTCTTTAACCATGAGATATTAGCTACTATTTAAGAGTAGGTCAACAAATATTTGAGTAAGCTTTTGTGTAAATCTAATTTGCTTTGACTGTGGTCATGGCTACAATTTGGAAAGATTGGTTCACTTTTTTTGCAAGTACAAATAGTATATTCTGAAGCCACCAAATTTATTTTAGAAGGTTCTCAAATTACACTCACAGTGGAGACACAGAATCTCATGGTCATGGACTCATGGTTGCTTTTTGGCATTACTATTGGTTCCTTTTATTGCAACTATAATCAACGGTTGGTACAACTAATGGTAAACAAATCGAACAGTGATATACAACTAATGTTGACCAAATACAACTAATGTTGACCAAATTCCTGGTTCCTGCTTCAACTAATAAGATGCATTCCCACTAAGAGAGTAGGGGAATGACTTGCAGAATAGATAGTCACTGGACACTCCATTAACCTTGATGCTAGATGCTAAATCCTTGAAGTTCTCAATGTGGTCCATGAGATGTTCGTGAGGAAGTCCATGGAAGGGATTTTGAGCTACCAAGCTGAAGTAAGTAGGTTTCAGCTCGAAGTCGTGCCTTTGAAAGGTAGGTAGACGAATCGCAGCTCGCTTCGCGTAGAACTGATCTGAACGGTTGTAAATCACCCAAAATGCGTCTTCCCTCAACGTTCGTGTTCCTCCTCAGCAAATTTGGTCGATTTTGGACATCGACACCCAAGTTTCCTTCACGTCGATCGACATCTCCTTCTTGTCGCTCGACACCTCCGTCCTGAATCGCTAGTTCCTCGACGATCACATTACCTTCGTCATCGATCCTCTGTCCTTCTCGTTGTATCTCATTCCATCACCTCCTGGAACCAGAATGAGTACTTCTCTAGTAGCCATCCTAGCTTCTCTGACTGCTCTTTTGTTTTCACGTTCCACACGTGCTAGTTCCTGAAGATCGTAGTTAACTAACTCTTGCTCTTGATTGCTCCTAGTGGTGCGATGAAACATGCACCTGTAACCAAAAACAGAAAAGCTAGTTTAGTAAACCAAAATATAAACTTAGACAAAATCCTAATAAGGAAAATCTAATGGTTTACCCTGAGCTACTCTCTCAAAATAAGAGATCGCTTGCAGTACTTAGGGTATCGAATCCACAGGAATCAGGGAACACAATAAATTTATAAATTCAAATTAAGTTAAGCAGAATATTATGAATGTAAGACAATTGCAGAAACAGTAAACAATGATGATTAATAAGCCTTAAAAACTATAAGAGACAAACGCTATGTCCTAGGAAATTCGCCGGAATGATTACAAATTGAAGAATGAACTTACTATCGGGATATTAATGAAGTGCAATTCTAGACCTTGAAACAGTAATGTAAAATAAATCAACTTTCGTTGCAGATATTATCTATGTCTAAACCCTAGAAAGCCAACTGTCGTTGCGATTAATTTAAACAAACATTAAATTCAGGTTCGATTTGTTCACAAAGATCCTAGACCAAATTTCTTTGCGGATAGTCTCTTTGCTCACCTATGATTTGATTCCAGTAATCTAATAATATTGTCGCATCTATTAAACAACCTATGATATCTAATTCAGAGCTAAATCAGTGTTAAAACAATCAAGGTGAAGAATAAAATATGATGCAAATCCCAATAGTAAATAAATTATAACAACTCTTCATCATCCTTTGTAAAATCTCTAAACCTAACTAGAAAACTACTCAGACATGGTGAATTATAGATATCTCTTAAGTCTAATAAAATAAAGCATAAGCCTAAACAATGGCTGCGAAAACGTATTTATAAAGTCTCAAAACCGACTGGAACACTTTTGTAAACTTCTGGAACTTCTTAACAAAAACGGCAATTTTCCAAAACTTGATTTTTCTTTGATCCGCATGGGTGTCGATCGACACTAGAGGTGGCGCCGATCGACACCAAGTCTGAAAAATGATTCTTCACTTTGATACTTCGACATCTTCTTCCGCAATGCTCCGAATATCCAGTAAACATCAATTATGCTCCAAACATCAATTATCCAGTAAAAGACTCTATAAAATGGATGTATATCATGGTCGAAAATTGGTAAAAACCATGATATATCAATTCCCCCAGACTTAACCTTTTGCTTGTCCCTAAGCAAAATAGATGTACTAACTCCTTTTGAAACCACATACCTGCAAAGTCAATACGGGAATACTTCGATGTGTCCCTAAAAGCTTAGCAGTTCTCCAGATTGATTCCAAACCCCTTAGAGAAACTCAGACTTTCCATTGCGAACCCCTTTCATTTATTTAGGTGCGGTCTCATCGAGATTTTCACGGGCAAAATCACTAAGGGAACTCAAAAGAAAGACTTAGAGAGATTTCGTATGAGATTTCAAAGAGAAACTCGAGAGAATTTAAGGTTGACTCGAGAGGGTGTATTAGCGCTCGAGTCTGCGAGTGTGAGCGATCGATCCGGTGTGCGTTGACTATCGAATCCATCGCGACAGGAGGTGTCAAAACTAAGATGGCTAAGGCAAACCGATCCAATTGACTATGGTGAGAGCGTGACTGTGAGCCTAAGTCTAAGGTGTTTTCTTGAGTAGAGTCATTGAGTCTATTGAGTAAATCTGACTGTGTGCTTATCGTTCGTCTTGGTGATCGATCCTTTTCGCTCACGAGTCTAGATCATGCTGGCTTCGGCTGGACTGGTCGCGGGAAGATTGCGTGCAATGACTTGGGATGATAAGGCTTAACGGGCAACTGATAAGCATGGTGGCCGTTTGATTCTTACTGCTTAATTGCGTTTTATTATGTGGCTAAGTGGGGCGGGATGACCGTTCTCACTAGGCAATTTTGTTGCTTATGCTTCCTTTGTGATGCAGGACCCGAAGTTACCCGCGAAGGTAGCTTAAGTGATTGAACCGCAGAGATTCAGGCTGGAAAGGGAAGGATGATGGATTAGATCGGATAGATAGGTCTTATGCAATGTAACAGCTTATTAGCAAACTCTCATTGTATTTGAATCTAAGGATTTAATCTAAGTAATTTGAAGTTTATGCTTAAAAGTCTTGTTTGAAAAACCGGTAAAAACGCATTGAAAATCTTAAGTAAAGAACATGAAGGCTAAAAATGAAGAGGTTAATTTTATAAGTATTGAACGGATCGAGACCACTCGAACTGATTCTGTCCCGCTCGATGGATTCCGGGTTGGGGCGTTTCACTAAGCCTCAGCAAAACCTAATTTGCTTTGACTGTGGAGGATGAGAGTTTTGATAGTATATACTCATGGTTGCTTCTTGGAGGGTTTCTCGACAAAGTTATTTAGCCTGGAAAACCCGTCTACGAGAAGTTAAAATAATCAATGCGGCTCTTGCAGGCCGAGCTGTTGGGCTTAAGAACTGGCTACGAAACACCATTGATGTTAACATGGATTCCTCCTTGGCTAGCTTGTAGCAGAAATCCAAATCATCACTGATATCTTCGAGTAGCAAAAAGTTTAACTTCACCTGCACCAAAAAAATATATTAGCAAGTGAGCTTGAGCTTGACGAATGTAAAATATGATTCCGGTCTCACTGTCCTTTATCTCGGAGAAAGTTTATGAGACTTTACCAAAAAAAGATAATGCTGACTAGTGACTCACTCGTAAAAATCATTAAATGCGGTTGTGGACATAACTAAACTCCATTTTATATACGAATGTGCCAAATATGAACTATCGTTTACGTTCAAAACTATGAACGGAATAGTACTCATGATATTACAGTTAGTTTAGTGATGATGCTTTATCCATAAACCAATAAGATCGACACAAATGGTGGGACACGAACCACATGCTACAGACCATAATGATTGTCTGATCCAAGAGCCATAATGATGGGCCAATCCACGAGCCGTAACGACATAAGGGGTGACTAGCTAGCCTAGTGATGTGAAGTTATTTGTGAAGTAAAGTGGGGAAAGAAAAGAGAGTGGAAAGTATGATATTATATGAGTTGTTATAAAATGATAATAATCTAATCACGTAGTGGAATGTTAATGATGTATAGTAATAGTGTGATGGTTGCTTGAATATAGAAATGGTAGGTTGTTTGTTGCATGTGCCCTTTCGTATTTAGTATATGCGTTTAATGTTTATAATGTATCATCGTATTATGGATCATTACGGATTAGCATTGTCGAGCGCTCATTAAGTATGTCATTATTCACTCCTCTTTTCCCCTCTTTAGTGTATGCAGGTGTGTTAGTTAATTAGTTGCTCAGCAAATTCGAGTGCGATAGTTAATACTCAAATGATTAGGAACGGGGTGTTGCATAGTGTTACTTTGGGGATAGCATGTTGTATTTGGGATTAATGTGTTAAACTTTTTCGCTCTAAGTTTTGTTTTAAAGCATGTTGCTTTCTGGATCACGTAGAGACATGTTCCCAAACAGGACATCGCTTTGAATAGCGGGATTTGCAGATAATCGATGTAAGAGAAAGAACGTCAAAGATCTTGTTAAAAACAAAATCTTATTAAAAGCCATACATATATAAAGGCTTAGTATAAACGTTTTATTTTCTTCTTGAAAACATCAATGAAAAGTTCTAATATAGAATTAGTACGATAAATTAGATATTGCGGCTTAATTTGTACGTAAAATTACCCATTAACATATAAACATTAGATAGTTTTAGTAAAAATAATTGAACACTAGGCTTTTTTCCAGGGAACTGCAAAACCGTCGGGTCTTCCATATTTTTTCGTAGTATAGATCCCATCTTTTCTAGTAATCCATGAACGTAACTGACCACATCGAGGTAGTTCGGCTGAATGATATGCTTCAAGATCAAAATAATACCTTGGATTTTTCCCGTGACTAAGGTCACAATACCATGCTGTATCCTTGCCCCAATTACGAGTATCAGAAAATGCAATGAAAAAGAATGGCTCCTTATACCCTAAATTTTTAAACCTTGTAGGTTTGGCAATATTACCCGCCCGACAACTAATATTAAGAACAACATTAGGTGCAAGTTCGTTGTGAATCACAACATGATTTTTCTTGCAAGCTTCAGTTAATCCAAAATACACCGTAGTAACTAACAAAAAGATGATGAGATGATTCATTTTTTTAGGTATATGACAAGTTATGGAGTAAGAAAAATATCAACATGTCCAATTTATAAATAAATTGGGGAAAGCATTTTTTGTTATTTTTAGTAAATAATGCTTTTATGACCTTAGTTAAATTTAAAAATAATTATGAACCAAGTAAACTTCTAGTTGCACTAATTTTAGTGTCAAAATGTATGGCTAGCTAACGTTTTCAAACCAAATGAACAAAGCCTCACAAATTATAGCTGACCTTGATTACCACAAAAAACATTATTTAATAATTTATTAAGTGCTTCTCCGTGCCATGCGCAAATTTGAAGATTAATTGTTAAATTTTAATATGTTGTTTTACATATTTGTTTTTTTTTATGTGTTGTCATTGGTCGGTCAGTTTTTCCTTTTTTTATTTAAAATGTTTTCGGTGATAACGAATTGTATGTTTAAATTTGGTTTTATTGGTAAACGCAGGTAAGGTTGTGTATATAATACATTTTACCTTAATTTGTTCGTCATTTCTTGTTTTAATGTATATTTCGTTTGAGATATTTTTGTCAAAGCTAATCGATAAAGTTTTTTTTTTTTTTTTTTTTTTTCATCTTGAACTTTCATTCCAAAAGAGTTACGGTCAAAGACCATAGAACAGAAAATATAGAGCCTATGGACAAACAACAAGGGATATAACCATGCCCATAGCCCTCACTATCATACATAATCTTACTTCAAAACACGATCAAAACGGAAGCCTTAAGGACAAGATTAAAAATCAAGTAACTCTAGCTTCCCCTTCGAAAACGTCTTTTAACCACAAAGGGTAACCAATAGAGACATACGAGTGTATTCTACAATCATTGGTTACACTCCGTGCTATCAACGTCGCACCACAATTAGCTTTCTTCATTGAGATCTCAACTCTCCATTCCTGCATTCTAGATAAAGAACTTAACAACAACTGCGCTTTGGATAAAAAATTAGGCCAAGCCTTTGGCCTCAGAATTGCACCAAACAACTCCGGTTGTTGAGCCGAGAAAATCACTCTTTTCATCTTATGGCTAACCATACACATAATCGCCCAATCCAAAACTCCTAAATTCAAGTCCTGAATAGATTTAAATTCTCCAAAGGATTTCCTACTATGGAGCCACACCACTCCATGAGAATCACGTAAAACCCACGCTCCCCCTCCAATCTTATCCTTTTGGTTCCAAGAACTCCCAATATTGCATTTTAACCAACCCAAAGGTGGAGAACTCCACCCCATTGGCATGAACTTTGGGATTTCAACAACTCTAGATTCGGATTCAACTAAAACCACTTGAGCCAAAAACCATTCATCCGAGTCCTCCTTAACCTTCTTCATTGTTTGATTTGCCTCATAAAACTTTCCTTCTATACATAGCCCATTCCTATTTTTCCATAACCTCCATAAAATCCAAGGAACCGCTCTTCTAATGCCCAAAGAAATGTCAGATCTATCCATAAGACCAATAATAAAAGAAACATTAGCAAAGAGGGAAGACGGATGAAACCCATTTATAGGCGACGGCACATTTGATACCGCCCAAACTTGTCTCGCCACCGCACACGAAAATAAAACATGGTTGGGATCCTCTCCTTCCAAACCACAAGCTTGACACCTACTATCCAAAGAAACCCCCCTTCTCTCCAATGCATCCACCACCGGAATAGCATTGCTTAAAGCTCGCCAAAGGAAATTTCTTATCTTCAAAGGAGCTTTCCACTTCCAGATCAAATCAATTAGACCATTAATAGAAGGATTCCGGGAAGCAAGGTTAATAAGATCACTATTCTTCTCCAGGTTAGCTAACCAATAACCACTCTTAACCACATACTCCCCCGATTTCGTATGATTCCAACTCCAAAAATCATTATGAGACTGAGTCGGTTTTAACTCCAAGATAATATCGATATCTCTCTGGAAAAAAAGATCCTCTAACTTATCCTTAAACCACTCGCCAGAAGATGGATCAAACAAATCACTTACTCTGAGCTCCAAATTCACTTTTCTCCTTTTCATGATCGGGATTCTCGATCGCCCATCAAAAATCCAATGATCCCTCCAAACTCTAATTGATCTACCATCACAAATCATCTTGGAAATATCCTTCTCAATCAAATCCCTCCCCCATAAAATACTTTTCCAAGCGAAAGATGGTCTAGATCCCAAACCTGCTTCCAAAAATTCCTTATTCTCAAAATAAGCACTCTTCAGAACTTGTGCACACAAACAGGTAGGACTTTGCAAAATTCTCCAAGCTTGTTTACCAAGTAGGGCTTTATTAAAGCATTCAATATCTCTGAAACCCAAACCCCCATTTTCTTTAGCAAGACATAACTTTTCCCAACTTATCCAATGAATTTTCCTTTTCTCCTCCACTGAATTCCACCAAAAATCAGCCATCGCACTAGATAAAATGGTACACAATGTTTTTGGCAACTGAAATACCGACATCGCATAAACCGGCATAGATAGAGCAACAGCTTTCAAGAGGATCTCCTTACCGCCCAAAGACAAAGATTTGGCAAACCAACCGGACATCCTCTTCTTTAAGCTATCATTAATATAGGCAAGCAAGCTAACTTTAGAACCACTAAAACATTCTGGTAATCCCAAATAATAGCCCACTCCACCTTCTTTTGAAATACCCATAGCCGATTGAATACTAGCTTTAACGTTCTCATCTATCTCTGCACCGAAGGAAATTGATGATTTATCCGGATTAACCACTTGACCAGTAGCTAAACCATACCTCCTTAGAATCTCTTTAAGTTCAAGGCATTGATTAAGATCAGCCCTACAAATAAAAAGACTATCGTCCGCAAAAAGCAAATGATGGATAGCCGGCCCACTAACTGAAAACTGAATCCCAGAAATACGACCTAGTTCTTGAGCTTGCACCAATAAATGTGACAATCCCTCGGTACAAAGGACAAAAAGAAAGGGAGAAAGGGGATCTCCCTGTCTAAGACCTCTCTTGGGTACCACCAGACCATGTGGTTGATCATTTATCAGCACAGAAAAAGTCACCGAGGAAACACAATACATAATCCAGGAAATCCATAATTCATGAAAACCCAAAGCTCGAAGAAGAGCTCTCACATAAGCCCATTCCACTCTATCATAAGCCTTTGACATGTCAGACTTAATCGCCAAATATTCCTTCTTGATTCTAGGATGCGTTCTCAAACTATGAACCACTTCATGAGCCACAATTATATTATCTGAAATAAGTCTCTCCGCTACAAAAGCTGACTGAAACGGAGAAACTAATTCAGATAAAACCGGTTGTAACCTTTTAACCAAAATCTTTGAGACAGCCTTGTACAACACGGAACACAAGCTAATTGGTCTCAAGTCCCCCATTTTAGTAGCTAATCGATAAAGTTATATAGGCCAAATTTGAGGATCACGGTCCATTCAAAATAAAACAAAGACGAATAAAATAATTAACATCTTTTTCCCCAAATTTTTTCTCTCTGTTGGCATTGTTCATGATGTCTGAGTAGGTTTTGCTTAGAAATTGTTTAGCTTAGTGAAGAAGCCCTTGTTTTGAAGGGCCTTCGTTAAATTGTTTTAGAAATTGTTGAATTTGGTGTTTTGTTTTGATTTTTTCATATCTTTAGATTCGAGGTAAACGTTTTCTTAATTTTGGTTTTTTTGTTTCCCGAAAGACGAATGAACGTTCGGGTTGATTTAACGAAATTCTTCCGATTCTTCCACTTTCGGGTTTAAATGGTTTAACTGTTTTTAATTAATACTTAGAAGTAGAAATGGTTTAATTGTTTTTTAAATCAGTACTTAGGAGCATATCATTTCATGTATATAATTCACCAAAAAAAAAAATCATTTTATGTATACGTAGCCAAATAAGTTATCTTTATTTTGTTTTGTTTTTATCAAGGTTAATGACATATTTCTGAAATATGTAGCAAGTGTTTAGTAAAATACCCATGAACATATACTCACAGTAGCAAAGAGATTATCATCCAGTTTCAAATTATACATGATTGAAATGCTGTGCAATGTATATTCTTTCATGTCTTGAATTTTTTCTTCCAAATTATATGGACCAAGAGTTTGATGCCTCTTAATTTTTAACCATAACCAAACACAATCATATACCTATTTTAAAACAAATTAACTTATGATATGTTTTGGAAAATATAAAAATATTCAAAAATCAGACAAACCATGTAGCTGGGAGTTTGAAGTGGAAAAAAACAACGTGATATATCATCCAACTCATTAATAATGATGGTGATTATAATATAATTTACTTGCAATAGTTATCTTCCTGTACCAAATGTCAAAAGCAGAAATGAGAAAAAATTAGACAAACCTAAAAAGTGAAGTCCAATTAAACCAGGGCCGTCTCAAACTTTGTAGAGGCATGTTCAAATATAAAATTTAAACCCTAAATATTATTAGTTTTTAAACGTTAATTATAAAGAAAATTACATATAACTTATCGTAATGAATAGTTTATAATCAAAAATATTTTTTTCTTATTTTTTTTACAAAAAGTAAAATTTTATTACTCAAAATTGTTTCATTCATACAATTATAACTAAAAATTATATTTAAACCAAGTCATTCTTCTTATCGATTGATATATTAGTATTTTAGCCCCTTTTACGTATTGTTTTCTATTGTTTTTCGGTTCTTTCTAGTTCTTTTTGTGTCTTTTCAGGTTCTAGGAGGCTCTCGAGCATGAATTGGAGTTATTGGAGCTCATTGGAGCAAACGAGGCAGAATTGGAGCAAAAAGGCGATTTTCCTTAACCGAGCACCTGCTCGGTTTGCTCGACCGCCTGCTCGCCCCACCTTGAAGAATTCTCCTCCCTGGAATCGGGACCGACCAGTCCGCACATTGGAAAACACGAAGGCCAGCTCCCTGGAATCAGGACCGACCGATCCACTTCCAAGGACTGACCGATCCCGACTGAAGACTTGAAGACCGAAGGCCCGCTGGGAATGGGACCGACCGGTCCCATCACCAGACCGAGCGGTCCCGTAGCCAGATTCGATTTTAACCTAGTTTTAATTATAAATAAGAGGGCAACCATCTCTAAAACATTATTCCTAATTCATTTTTGCACGTTACTTTTCAGACTTCTTTTTAGACTCTCTTTTACACTGGGAGACTTTGATCAATTGTTCTTTGCTATTGGATTCAAGATTTGGAGGATCATTCCACAATCCTATTGAGAAGAATTCTAATCTCTAATCTCTTATCATAATATCATGAATTCTCTTATTTGCTTTGTTGTGTTTGATTTCTCCATGTTTGAGTAGTCCTTTAGCTAGATTAAGGTTTTCAATGATGATTTAGGATGATTAGTGACTGAGCCAAATAGGATAAATATCATATGTCTTCATCAATTGGGATTCGTAATGCATAGATTAATTTGATCACCTAGTCTATGATTTCAAGTTAAACTTATTCACGACAGTGCTCTAGGTTGCTAGACAAACCATTGGTGAGCAATTGGTGTGTAACCAACGACAGTTGATTGTTACCATCAATTGTGAACAAATTGAACCAATTCATTAATGCTTGTTTTCATCGCTGAATTCAAACGACAGTTTAGGCATTTAGGTTGTTAGACAAAGATATTGATGCATCACGACAGTGGGGCAATATTACTTTTATGTTTGAGTTCTAGACCGTACTTAAATTGAATCCTGAATAGTTGCTCAGTCCTTAGTCAGAAATCACCGGCGAATTACCTTGATCTAGTGCTTGTTTTATTGCATTTTATACCGTTTAATTATTTGCTGTTGCTTGTTACGAAAATTACCAACCATATTTTATCTTAGCTTTAATTGAAAATCTCATAATTTCATAGTGTAACCTTGGTCTCTGTGGAGCACCCGCTCCCGGAAGGAGCACCTGCTCCAGGAGAGAAAAAGGATGAAGGGGTTGCTGGACCATCTTCTACAGTGCTTCGACCGAATGAGCTTGTTGATAAGATTCGGTCGCATGGCTACAACCCCCCAGTTCCCTACCCAGTTCCGCCTAGAGATCAGAGGGATCCCATAATTGCAGAGAAACTAGATATTTTTAAGAAGATGGTGAAAAGGATTCCTAAAGAAATCTCCTTTAAAGAGGCTTTGGAAAATCGTCCCACACATGATTTCTTTTGGAATTGTAGAGAGACTCAAGAGGAGATTAAGGCAATCTTTGCACAATCAAGGAGTACACCACCACCATTGAGGATATTGCCTAAGGTTGAAGATCCAGGGAAGTTTGTTGTTCCATGTTTCATCTTTGGAGTTGATTTTGAAGATTCTCTATGCGATTATGGATCTAGTGTTAACCTCATGTCAAGGGATACTGCAGAATCTTTGGGTATTGTTGATATAAAGACTTCTCTAATATCGACAAGCTGATCTCTTACAACGCCATTTCAGACAAGGATGGCGGTAAATATGGCTCTTGTGTTGCGCAAAAGGGCCGGAGAGAATCGAGTCGACACTGCATCTAAATCACTCTTTCAGAAGAACGAGCACCTGCTCCGAAGGATCGAACACCTGCCCCTATTTTCAAAGATGATTTTATAATGAGGAAGGAATAGCAATGATGAGCTCCACTTGGGTATGTACATCAATTCTATCTATCTTGGTGTTTGAGAGACACATGCTTGTAATTTAAACCCTCTTCATCATCATCATTCTAAAAAAAAAAAAAAAAAAAATCGATGATGAAGAGTGGTAAATCTATAAAATAGTGTCTCTCTGCACAGTGAATGTACCCAAGATGGACGATGGCTAGATGAGGCGTTAGAGAGATTTAGAGAAGAAAGAGTGGTTTAGAGAATGTGGATATCAACGAACTTATTCTCTCTTGCAATTTTGTGCGATATCCTGCATCCTCTACGAAACATCGGGTAACCCTTAAACACTTTAAACACTTTGAACTCCACCTCTAAATGGCCTTACACCCTTAGCACCGTCTACCCTAAAAAGGTGCCTTTAGCGAGATCCTCACGCATACTTTGAATGCGTTGAGTTTGTGCTTGGGAAATGGCTTGGTTGAGAAATATGTTGAGGTTGTTTTGGTAAAGCATTGCTATTCGTAATCTGAATTATGTGGTCTGCAGATTGAAGGTTATTAACTCGGTTCACTGAGGATAAAAGAGTTCCCGCGTTTTCAAACCTCTCTCCTTTACTTATTTTTGAATTTGTTTGAGGACAAACAAAGATCTAAGTCCGGGGGAGTTGATATATTAGTATTTTAGCCTCTTTTACGTATTGTTTTCTATTGTTTTTCGGTTCTTTCTAGTTCTTTTTGTGTCTTTTCAGGTTCTAGGAGGCTCTCGAGCATGGATTGGAGTTATTGGAGCTCATTGGAGCAAACGAGGCAGAATTGGAGCAAAAAGGCGATTTTCCCTAACCGAGCACCTGCTCGGTTTGCTCGACCGCTTGCTCGCCCCATCCGCTCGCTAGAGACTTGATGAATTCTCCTCCCTGGAATCAGGACCGACCGGTCCTCCACAAGGGACCGGCCGGTCCGCACATTGGAGAACACGAAGGCTAGCTCCCTGGAATCGGGATCGACCGATCCACTTCCAAGGACTGACCGATCCCGACTGAAGACTTGAAGACCAAAGGCCCGCTGGGAATGGGACCGACCGGTCCCATCACCAGACCGACCGGTCCCGTAGCCAGATCGGATTTTAACCTAGTTTTAATTATAAATAAGAGGGCAACCATCTCTAAAACATTATTCCTAATTCATTTTTGCACGTTACTTTTCATACTTCTTTTTAGACTCTCTTTTACACTTTGGGAGACTTTGATCAATTGTTCTTTGCTTTTGGATTCAAGATTTGGAGGATCATTCCACAATCCTATTGAGAAGAATTCTAATCCCTAATCTCTTATCATAATATCATGAATTCTCTTATTTGCTTTGTTGTGTTTGATTTCTCCATGTTTGAGTAGTCCTTTAGCTAGATTAAGGTTTTCAATGATGATTTAGGATGATTAGTGACTGAGCCAAATAGGATAAATATCATATGTCTTCATCAATTGGGATTCGTAATGCATAGATTAATTTGATCACCTAGTCTATGATTTCAAGTTAAACTTATTCACGACAGTGCTCTAGGTTGCTAGAAAAACCATTGGTGAGCAATTGGTGTGTAACCAACGACAGTTGATTGTTTCCATCAATTGTGAACAAATTGAACCAATTCATTAATGCTTGTTTTCATCGCTGAATCCAAATGACAGTTCAGGCATTTAGGTTGTTAGACAAAGATATTGATGCATCACGACAGTGGGGCAATATTACTTTTATGTTTGAGTTCTAGACCGTACTTAAATTGAATCTCGAATAGTTGCTCAGTCCTTAGTCAGAAATCACCGGCGAATTACCTTTATCTAGTGCTTGTTTTATTGCATTTTATACCGTTTAATTATTTGCTGTTGCTTGTTACGAAAATTACCAACCATATTTTATCTTAGCTTTAATTGAAAATCTCATAATTTCATAGTGTAACCTTGGTCTCTGTGGAGCACCCACTCCCGGAAGGAGCACCTTCTCCAGGAGAGAAAAAGGATGAAGGGGTTGCTGGACCATCTTCTACAGTGCTTCGGCCGAATGAGCTTGTTGATAAGATTCGGTCGCATGTCTACAACCCCCCAGTTCCCTACCCAGTTCCGCCTAGAGATCAGAGGGATCCCATAATTGCAGAGAAACTAGATATTTTTAAGAAGATGTTGAAAAGGATTCCTAAAGAAATCTCCTTTAAAGAGGCTTTGGAAAATCGTCCCACACATGATTTCTTTTGGAATTGTAGAGAGACTCAAGAGGAGATTAAGGCAATCTTTGCACAATCAAGGAGTACACCACCACCATTGAGGATATTGCCTAAGGTTGAAGATCCAGGGAAGTTTGTTGTTCCATGTTTCATCTTTGGAGTTGATTTTGAAGATTCTCTATGCGATTATGGATCTAGTGTTAACCTCATGTCAAGGGATACTGCAGAATATTTGGGTATTGTTGATATAAAGACTTCTCAGATGTCTATTAGGTTTGCGGATGCCTCAGTAACAACTTCACAAGGGTTAATTGAGAATTTAGATATCCAGATTGGGGATTGCTTGATCCTGACTGATTTCCAAATTGTGGAGATGAACAACGGTTCATACATGCCCTTGATTCTAGGGAGACCTTTTCTTGCGACAGTAGGTGCAGTTGTTGACTTACCAAACAGAAGGATAGTTTTCTCTAATATCGATAAGCAAATCTCTTACAACGCCATTTTAGACAAGGATGGCGGTAAATATGGCTCTTGTGTTGCCATAGACGATGTAACAGGGAAGGTAAGTGTCTTGCCAGCTGCAGCGCTTTGCAATAAGAATGAGGTTAATGAAGTCTTGGATGGAGACATTCGTTCTTATGCAAGGAAGCCCAAGAAAGTCAACAAGCGGGATAAACCAAAGCGCGAGAAAAATATTACAGGTTCGCATATAACCTTGACATCGCAGAGATGTGTTGGAGACACAATCGAGTATAAGCTGAAGGGCAAAGGTATGTCTAGGCCTTTCTCTAAATTCAAAGTTATCATTACTCCAAAGTTTAAGGAAAAAGGTCAAGTAGCTATTGCTAGTATGCTGAACAAGGTTCCACAACTAGATATAAGTGATCAAAGAGCAAGTGGACCACGCCTCAACCCACCTCCACCGAGCCCTGATCCGGACAAGAAAGTCTCTAATCCTCATATGGATTCTGCTCACACCTGAAGGGCACGCACGTCAAGCTAACGACGTTAAACAAAGCGCTTGGTGGGAGGCAACCCACCGGTGAGTGTACATACTTTCTTTCATTCTTCAGTTTTCAATTTTACCTTTGTTTTTGTTTTTCTCTTTGGTTTTCCTTGGGAATTTTCATCACAGAACTTTGGATTGGAACTCTAACATTCGGACCGGTCGGTCTACTTTGGGACTGGTCGATCCTATTCGTCCCACAGAACAACCATTCTCTCTGGAATCAAGACCGGTCGATCTTCAGGTAGAACGACCGATCGGGTCGCTCGGGTGAAACTCTGGCCATTCTCTGAAAAGCAGACCAACCGGTCCAGTATCGGGAAACTCACCCTCTCCGTCCCTCAATCCTCCTTTCACCGAGTCTCTCTCTCTTTCTCCGCCAAGCTCTCACCGACGCCGTTCGCTCACGATGCCTCCAAGGATGAGATTCGGCAACAAGGGCAAGGGCATAACCTCCTCCTTCACTGCTCGGAGACCCTCCACGCACCCTTGGCCTCGCCTCGAGAACACTCTGTTCGATCTTGGAACCAATGAGCTCCCACCTTCTTCACAAACCGCTTGGGACGAAATCGACGCATACCAATACAACCGTCTCTTGGATTTGAAGCTCGAACCGACTAGGTTCTTGTGTGAGGCAACATTGCAACAATTAGGCCTTAAAGAGCAAGTGCGTCGGCTTCTCTTCAACGCGCGCTGCATGAGTTTTGCGTTAGAGGAGGATGTGCTTTATCCGGATATCACTAGGCAGTGCCTTGCCACCGCCACGCTCACGTATGCCAACCCGGAGAAGCCAACCTTCGATGAGGCCACTTTCTTGTTCTTAGTTGGAGAAACGAGATAAGAGGTTTCGACGCACGAATTTTGCATAGTATATGGCTTTCGCGAGACCGACAAGAAGTTGGAATGCCCAAAGAGATTCAAGGAGTCCAAGACGTTTTGGAGCCTCATCGCTTCAGGAGAGTACTCGAGCAACTCCGCAAGCCAGAACCGCCTCCGTCATCCCGCTCTCCGTATCGTTGCGAGGATACTCAGTAACATGCTGTCCGCCCAAGCCGATGGTAACAAGGTCCACATTGATGAATTGCAGCTTTTATTCTTAGGCCGTGGACCAAAATTGGGCGATAGGAACACAGAGCAGTTTGAGGATTATTACTTTAACGTGAGCATCCGGTTTACACTTCGACCAACAAGGGACCTAGAGTTGAGCGTATTGGAAGCTTGCTCACCACACTATTCCGCCATCTCAGAGTGGATTTATCAGAGGCTTCTTGCTTCGACAAGCTGGCACGGTTGGACATGAAGCACCTACTCCATTCCAAGATCATCATCAATGAGAGCGTGTACCAATTCATAGCTGCAAACGGGGAAGCCAATTTCATTGAGCTTCCAAACATGGCCATCACACAGCTCAACACGATGGATGATCTTGCGTTTCAGCTGCCTCCGGGGCACCTTGTGCCAAATCCAAGCCGTTCTTCTTCAACTGCCAGATCGAGCACCTGCTCGCGTAGGACCACCTCCTGACCGAGCACTTGCTCGCAACCTGAATCCGAAGATGCTGGCCCTTCAATCCCACGCCTGACATATCACATCATCCCTCCCCAAGGTGAGTTTGATCTCCCACACATCTCTGATGATGCTGATGGTGCTGAGTACAGGAAGTGGATGATCCAATCCACGAAGAAGAACAATAGCCTCATGCAGAGGATTATGGAAACACTCTCCAAAGGATGTTATCACGCCATGGCAGAAAGGGACGCTCAGCCAGTTCCCTCAAACTCAACCTCAGGCTCAGGTCAGCCATTGGCAAGGAAGAAGCGGAGGACGCGTGGCGATGGAGGCGATGAAGCTTCTACTCTGTGATATTTTCTTTCACCCTTCTATCATCATTGTATTATCCGTGTTTATTTTTGTTTTCATTTGAGTCCCCAATCTTTTGAACTTTTCCACACCGGAGACGGTGTGATTTAAGTCCGGGGGAGCGGTCTTGCTTTTGAGTTTGTATTTTTTTTTATTTTCTGTTTTATTGAGTCAAAACTTTGTAGGGAATTATGACTTTATCTTATGATGATATTTGAACTATCTCTGTTTAATCTTCTCTCTAGTGACCATTTTTACAGAGCATGGGTACAAGGAACAGCTAGAACACTTCGATACAGTATCTTCCAGGTTTCAGATTGACCAAAATTTCCTCTCGTTACTGGCTCTAGATTAGGGAAACGAACCATTTTCAGGACTCCTTATTCTTTTGACCACTCTTGTTGTTCCTGAATAGCTAGCTCATTTTTAGCTAGTACCCTCCTTAACCATTACCTCTTTTCAAACTCCTTGCATTCTTGTTACTTCATGGTCACATGTGCAACATATGCGCAAAAGGGCCGGAGAGAATCGAGTCGACACTGCATCTAAATCACTCTTTCAGAAGAACGAGCACCTGCTCCGAAGGATCGAACACCTGCTCCTATTTTCAAAGATGATTTTATAATGAGGAAGGAATAGCAATGATGAGCTCCACTTGGGTATGTACATCAATTCTATCTATCTTGGTGTTTGAGAGACACATGCTTGTAATTTAAACCCTCTTCATCATCATCATTCTAAAAAAAAAAAAAAAAAAAATCGATGATGAAGAGTGGTAAATCTATAAAATAGTGTCTCTCTGCACAGTGAATGTACCCAAGATGGACGATGGCAAGATGAGGCGTTAGAGAGATTTGGAGAAGAAAGAGTGGTTTAGAGAATGTGGATATCAACGAACTTATTCTCTCTTGCAATTTTGTGCGATATCCTGCATCCTCTACGAAACATCGGGTAACCCTTAAACACTTTAAACACTTTGAACTCCACCTCTAAATGGCCTTACACCCTTAGCACCGTCTACCCTAAAAAGGTGCCTTTAGCGAGATCCTCACGCATACTTTGAATGCGTTGAGTTTGTGCTTGGGAAATGGCTTGGTTGAGAAATGTGTTGAGGTTGTTTTGGTAAAGCTTTGCTATTCGTAATCTGAATTATGTGGTCTGCAGATTGAAGGTTATTAACTCGGTTCACTGAGGATAAAAGAGTTCCCGCGTTTTCAAACCTCTCTCCTTTACTTATTTTTGAATTTGTTTGAGGACAAACAAAGATCTAAGTCCGGGGGAGTTGATATATTAGTATTTTATCCCATTTTACGTATTGTTTTCTATTGTTTTTCGGTTCTTTCTAGTTCTTTTTGTGTCTTTTCAGGTTCTAGGAGGCTCTCGAGCATGGATTGGAGTTATTGGAGCTCATTGGAGCAAACGAGGCAGAATTGGAGCAAAAAGGCGATTTTCCCTAACCGAGCACCTGCTCCGTTTGCTCGACCGCTTGCTCGCCCCACCCGCTCGCTAGAGACTTGAAGAATTCTCCTCCCTGGAATCGGGACCGACCGGTCCTCCACAAGGGACCGGCCGGTCCGCACATTGGAGAACACGAAGGCCAGCTCCCTGGAATCGGGACCGACCGATCCACTTCCAAGGACTGACCGATCCCGACTGAAGACTTGAAGACCAAAGGCCCGCTGGGAATGGGACCGACCGGTCCCATCACCAGACCGACCGGTCCCGTAGCCAGATTGGATTTTAACCTAGTTTTAATTATAAATAAGAGGGCAACCATCTCTAAAACATTATTCCTAATTCATTTTTGCACGTTACTTTTCATACTTCTTTTTAGACTCTCTTTTACACTTTGGGAGACTTTGATCAATTGTTCTTTGCTTTTGGATTCAAGATTTGGAGGATCATTCCACAATCCTATTGAGAAGAATTCTAATCCCTAATCTCTTATCATAATATCATGAATTCTCTTATTTGCTTTGTTGTGTTTGATTTCTCCATGTTTGAGTAGTCCTTTAGCTAGATTAAGGTTTTCAATGATGATTTAGGATGATTAGTGACTGAGCCAAATAGGATAAATATCATATGTCTTCATCAATTGAGATTCGTAATGCATAGATTAATTTGATCACCTAGTCTATGATTTCAAGTTAAACTTATTCACGACAATGCTCTAGGTTGCTAGAAAAACCATTGGTGAGCAATTGGTGTGTAACCAACGACAGTTGATTTTTACCATCAATTGTGAACAAATTGAACCAATTCATTAATGCTTGTTTTCATCGCTGAATCCAAATGACAGTTTAGACATTTAGGTTGTTAGACAAATATATTGATGCATCACGACAGTGGGGCAATATTACTTTAATGTTTGAGTTCTAGACAGTACTTAAATTGAATCCTGAATAGTTGCTCAGTCCCTACTCCGAAATCACCAGCGAATTACCTTGATCTAGTACTTGTTTTATTGCATTTTATACCGTTTAATTATTTGCTGTTGCTTGTTACGAAAATTACCAACCATATTTTATCTTAGCTTTAATTTAAAATCTCATAATTTCATAGTGTAACCTTGGCCTCTGTGGATTCGATACCCCTTATACTACTGCAATTGTCTGTGCAGTTGCGGATTTATTTTGGGTTAAAACTTTACACATCATCGATCAAAGAATAATCACGTAGAGTCTTTTTTATTTTGAGTTTGTAATTTGAAGAATAAATTTACTTAGAAATATAACAAAAGGAATGTTTAGTATAATAGACATTATAAACAACATATCACTAAGTAAATAAATAAAAACATGAAAGTACTTTAAGATGTGAAACCCGAATCAATTTTATTTATAGCTTTGTTATGAAAGTGTTTGTAAAAACTTTTTTCTAGAGAATTGGGGAAGAATTTGTTTGATTTTTTTAATATATACCAAATCTAATTATTAAAAAATATCTAAATGTAGTCAAGTAAAACAATTTTACCTAATTAATATTCAAAAGCCATTTTCCTTTAATGTTAACAATTGATACTAATTCCTACATCATTTTTTCTATGCTAATTATATATATCAAAGGTAAGTAATCCATAATTTAGTTCTTTTTTTATTTGGTTATCTAAATAGAATTATTTTAAAAAAAAATCTTTAATGGTTAACAAAGTCAAATCTTTTTAATAACATATACTTATATGAATTTTTTTTTTTATGAAAAATCTTTTTAATGGCCTCGTTCGACCGCACTACTTGCACACGTAAATGGACGGGGGAGTCCCACTGTGTCCACTGATCCTGAAAGGTTTTAACCTCCCAGCTTGAAGATCGGCTTGCGTTTAGCGCTTGGCTCTCTCTCCCTATTTCTTCTTATCTTTGGGAACTAAAATTTGTTGGAATTGAATCCTTGATTTGAATCTGCAAAAATAAAAGTAAAATCAATGAGAAGGAAGATGAAGAACAAAGAAGAATCTCAAGCACTGAAGAAGAAGAAGCAAGTTTACCAAAAAAAAAAGAAGAAGCAAGTCAATGTCAAAGTCAAGAACAAGAAAAGAGAGACTTGCCGTGACTTGAGAGAAGAAAGTGAATGGGCTCAATGTGTGTTATGGCTCAAATTGTTGAAATATTTTTTGTTGTGCCAAGTTAGAGTCAACATAGTTGTTGGATGTGTAAGAGACATGTTTAAGCTCTTACTTGTAAAACTAGCCTAGTGATCTTAAAGGATGGACTAAGAGTAAGTGTATGTGTGTGGTAAGTAGATAAACCACTATATGTATGTGTGTGATGTAGCGGAAGCTTTAAAAGATGGAAGTAATCCGTTGATTCGGAGAATACCCGGAAAATTGAGATAATCACAAGGTTAAATGTTTAGTCTGAGAATTCTCAAATAAACCAAGTCTTCTTAGATTCGTTGAGATCTCTCTAGATCTACCGAAAACAAGGAGAAAAAGAAATAAAAGCTCAATATTATTAATCAATTATAAACTGCATACAATAGTAAGTCTAAACAACTATTTATAATAAACTTTAAATTCTAGGAAAACCTTAATAGAATAATAATAAATGTAAAAAATTGAAATATTTCTACATATCTCTCTGCATTGTGTTGTGTAAGGAAAAAAACACAAGAATGTTAACAATTTGTACGTGTGTCTACCATCTCTGGATGCATCTTTTCTTCTTTTGTTTATTGTTTTGAGCAACTCGTAGGTTTCTTCTTAAATAGATTGATGAAAAGTAAGACTCCCGTTTTTCTTCTCTTGAGCACACATAGAAGCGCAAATAACGCTTCATTTTTTTCTGTTTGAAGAAATCTTTCCTCATCATACGTATCAAAAACTGGATCTCCAATCATTTATCTGAAATTTTTGGAGAGATCTTTGCATGGAACAAACGGATCTTCTTCCGTGTGATAGGAAGGAAAAACTCCCAAACAACATGATATAGAAAAAAGAATCGAACCTCGATTGAAAAACTAAGGTGTTGTCTCTGATACCAACCGATGTACCAAAAGCTTTAAAAGATAGGATAGTAATCCGTTGATTCGGAGAATACCCGGAAAACTAGGATTATCACACACTACAAGAAAATAGGGGGTATTCCGACGGCCCAAACCGTCGGAAGGCCGTCGGAATAGGCCATTTTCCGACGGCCTTCCGACGGGACTGGTCTGTCGTTTCTATCACGTCGGAAAATAAGTTCCGTCGGAAATTCGTCGATCACTTGCGACGGAACTTTGACGTATTTATGTCGGATTAGAAAGGGAGACGGAATTCCGATGGTTTCGGTTTTCCGGCGATAACCGACGGAATTTCGACAGTTTCGGTTTTCCGGCGATAAACGACGGAATTCCGATGGTTTCGGTTTTCCGGCGATAACCGACGAAAATCATAATTAAAAAAAATTATAATTATTTAATTTAAAATAAATACTATAATAAAATATAATAAAACATTTAAAAATATATGAAAAAATAAAAATAAAAACTAATTAAATTAAAATTGTTTTAAAAGTATTTTAAAGTTTTACAATCAATTTTAAAACTCTAAAAGACCTATTTCGGCCTACCGGTACTGAAGAAGTTGGTCATCTTCTGTTCCATTGCTCGAAATCGTGCATCGGCCTCCGCCTTATCTCTCGCTCTCGCTGTCTCGGCCTCCTCCTTATCCTTCTGTCTCTCTTCCTCCATTGCCCTAAGCCGGTCGTGCAGCTCTCGGTTTTCCGCCTCCAATCTGCTAGCACTGCGATGTCGAACCGACGAAACGGACGAGCAACTATCTTCAAGAAGGCCGAATACACGGCCTCTGGTCTTGGGAGTCACCTAGGATAAAAAAGAAATTAAATCTTAGAACTTAGTTGTATTAAAAGTTAATTTCAAATTACTTTAAAAGTGACACGGTTACTAACCTCGTAGGTGAACTCGTTGATCTTATCGACTGGAACATCGGTGGGCGCCGGAGTTCCTTTCTCGATCGGTTGCGATTGGAGGTACTCCTCCTGCCGCCTCTGCACGGTTTCCACGATTTCACGAGCAATCGGATCTTGAATTTGACCGGTCTTCTTGTTGGTGTGCGAAACTTTGACCAAATCAAGATTCGAAGGAAACACACCGGTCTCCTGAAACTGTTAACATATACAATTTTGTTAGCGAATTTAAAATTTTTTTGAATTATTTAACTACTTACCATTTTCTGAGCAGCTGAAGCCTTGCTCGTTGCTACGAGGTTGTGGGTCGCGGGTCCCTTCCTCTTCCGGTCTCTCTTGCGGTTAGTTGAGTATTGTTCTGAGGCCAACCGAGTTGCCTCAAGTTCCCAATGTCGAAGTAGTCCAGCCCAACACTCTTCTTTATATTTAAAAACCTTAGGCACCTTCCCGTTTTTATACCACGCATCTTTCCACTCGTTCATCTTCCACGAGTACTTCCTCGCAGCCTTTGTGTCGAATTCCTTTCGGACCATCGAAGTGAGCGGTGGGTCCCACGTAAAATGTTGCTGCAAAAACACCACATTCCCGCATTAGTAATTAAAATGTGAGTCTTATAGGAAATACATTTGAAACAAATAAAATAAAATCATATCGCAAATTGTCGGAACCAAGTGTCCCGGTCCTCCAATGGCATCTCGTTGTATGTGGGATACAATTTATCTACCAAGCAATTCATCATGTCGTTGATACAACCCATTATCCCGTTTCCCGAGTATTGGAACCTATTAAAATATTTAGTTAAATATTTATCTAAAATAATTTAATCCACTACATATATAAATAAGACTTACCAGGTCGTGTTAGGTGGCGTGTCTGGATCTAGACGAGTCAACCTATCACGTCCGGGTTGCGCCATGGACGTGGAAGCTGAGTAGGCTGTAGGTGGGGGCTGAGACATGTATGGGGTCTCTAATTTGTGACTACTCTCGAGATTATCCGTCTCACTCGCAGTCCGATCTCCCCTACTGGAAGTCGCACCTACTCTAGAATGATGAAAATGCGCATAATCCCTACGATTTTCAAAATTCTAAGAGTTTGATATTTCGGGATTTATGGAATATGGAATTTATAGGAATTCGGGATTTTTATATTTTGCGATTTAGTTATTTGGAAATTTCGGATTTAGGGATATAAGGATATTGGGGATTGAAGAGTTTTATAATAAATGAATTTAATTAAATTGGGATTACGTGGTTTTGTGATATATGGACTTAGGGATTTAGGGAAATTGCAATTTTTAAATTTCAGTAATCTGGGCTTTTTTTTATATTGTATATTCATAAACCGAAGATCATAGATTTAGGTTTTGTTTGATTTACATTATTTAAAGGATTTAAAGTTTTAAATTTATTAATTTTTAATTGTTAAAAAATTCTATTAACATTAATTTTCCAAATTTTTAAAAATTGAACAAATTTAATTGTTAAAAAACGTTATTAAAATTAATTTGACAAAATTAAAAAATTGTTAAAAATTTGTAAATATGAAGGATTTAAAGGTTTATTGTTTTTTAAATTGTTAAAAATTGTTAACATTAATTTCACAAATTTTATTAACGTTAAAAAAAATTTAAATTTGAAGGATTTAAAGGTTTAAATTGTTAACGTTATAAAATTTAAAATTTATAAAATAGTAAATTTAAATTTTTTTAAAACTTACATAATTTTTGATTTGGTTGAAGAATTTAAAGGTTTAAAATGTTAAAGTTATAAATTATAAAATTTTTACTTTTTAAATTTAAAGGATTTCAAGGATTTAAAGTTTTAAATTTATTATTTTTAATTAGTTTTAAATTTTTCAAGGTTTAAATTGTTTTGTTAATGTTATAAATATTTAAAATTTTATAATTTTATATCTAATATTCTATATTGTTTTAAATTTAAATTGTTTTAATAATATTATAATATTATGTTTTAAATTTAAATGGTTTTAATAATGTTAAAATATTCTATATTGGTATTTACAAATTTAAAATTTTATGAAGATAAAATTTTTTTTTTATGAAGAACAATTTTTTTTTTATGAACAAACTTTGTAATCATCAAAAAACTTACATAGCTTTTTTGTATTCGTGAAGGAGGGTGTGGATTAGGATGATTCCGGCGGTTTGTGTGAGTTTTCCGGCGGTTGCAAGAGAAATCCGGCGGTGAAAGGTTTTTTTTTTCGTTTTCTCCTTTGAAGAATCGGGAAGAATAAGACACCGAGAGATTACACGACTTGAAACAGAGATTATACGGCGGAGAAGAGATTACACGGCGGGGGATCGGCGGCGGAAATAAATTTTGTGAGTTAAAATTGTTTTTTCCCGATCTGGAATCGGGGAAGACGAAGACTGTGGATTTATTGGAGTGTCCGACGGCAGTCAGACGGAATTCCGACGGTACTTCCGACGGTTGTCCGACGGTTTTCCCGCTTTAACGAAGATTACGAAGTCTTTTGGCGGCTGGTCAAATTAGGGTTTCCGTCGGAATTCCGTCTGACAGTTAAGACGGAATTCCGACAAAATTTAATTTAAAAGATTAAATTGTACATTTTTTTAATATTTTCCCGGCGAAATAAATTGTTTGTATCCGAAATTTTAAGAGTTTGAGATTTCAGGAGTTATGGAAAATGGAATTGATAGGAATTTGGGATTTTAAGATTATGTGATTTATTTATTTCAAAATTTCGGATTTAGGGATATATATAAGGATATTGAGAATTAGGGGTTTTTTGAATATAGAAATTAAAGAAATTTAGTTTTTGGACATTTTGTTATGTAAGGACATATGGAGTGATGGGAATTTAAGATTTTGGTAATAATAAAATTTATTCAATTTGGGATTATGTGGTTTTTTGATTTATGGGCTATGTGATTTCCGACGGATTTCCCGGTTTGATGATGATCACGAAGTTGTTTGGTTTTTTTGAAACAAAGTATAAGGTTATAACCAACTACTATTTTTCAAATTGATGTTGTTATTTTTGAAACATTAATTATCATATAATTTACAAAAATCTTATAATTATTTTTAAAAACCTTATAATCAACTTTAAAACCATATCATATACTTTAAAACCATAAAAAACACAAAACCGTCGGAATTCCGTCTTAAATTTCAGACTGAATTCCGACGGGTTTGGGGTTTTTTATTAATTTTCTTTGTCTTTACAAATTTAATTAAATAAAAAACAATATCCGTCGGAATTCCGTCTTAATGTTAAGACGGAATTCCGACGGTTTTGGGTTCTAATTTATTTAATTTGTCGATGCAAATTTAATTTATTAAAGAAAACGAAATCCGTCGGAAATCCGTCTTAAATTTAAGACGGAATTCCGACGGATTTGGGTTTTTAAAGATTTTAATTTGTGTTTGATATGGTTTTAAAGTTGATTATAAGGTTTTTAAAAATAATTATAAGATTTTTGTACATTATATGAATATATTACAGCGGCTGCGGCTTCGAAACTTGCACTGAACATTGGATTGTGTAAACACATTGCATTGAGACTAGTATAAGTTTGATAGTATACCTGCCTTTTTACTAACTATCCTTTCATGATCAAAGTTTTTGTTTTATTTATTTTTCCCTATTGGCTATCCGGTTAGCCCCGGATGGTTTAGCATGTAGTCAACGGTACAAACTTTTTATATATTTTAGTTTCATATTTTTTTAATGATTTGCGTACCAATTTGGCTTCGAAACGTATTACACATATATAACACCAATATTTCACAATCCCTAATAGGAAATAAAACACATCACAACATTATAAAATCGTACAATAGATACTAGGACATTATTTAATATTAATGCAACATAAAGGTGTTATCATTAAATTATTCTTAATCATGGACGAGTTGGATGTTTAGTCTTCATCGGAGTCTGGAACTGTTTCATATTCGTACCCAATAGTTCCTCCACCTTCCTCTTCGATGGTAGATACTTCCATTGGTTGGTATTCAGCAATCATCGAATTAGCACCGATTATCTGTTTCAAAAATGAATTTACTTAAGCATTCGCATAAATATTTATAAACTTATGGTGTATATACCTTAACAATGTTCCGCTCTGTGATGTTCAGGTACTTTGGGTTCCTATCAAAACGGCAAACGGTAACATTTTTCAGGATGACCACCGCACCTACACCAGTGGTGAGTCGGTACTTGTCCTTCTAAAAGATGTTATGGTGCATGGTTCCCTCGATTTTTCCTGAAGGATCTTTTAAGGTTACTAGCAGATCTCCCAGCTCATTGGGCGTTAAACTAGAGAGCATAGCCACAATCTGATAATGAAATAGAATATACTTGTCAGATAAATTGTATGTCTAAATGTTAATAAAATATGTTCCCAAAACGTAAACCTTTTTTACTTAAAAAAATTGTGAATGCGGGGATTGAATTTCTGCAACCTGGGTCCAGAATGGTGTTCTCCTTTTGTTATAAGAACCTACATGTATGAATGATAGATTTAGTATTTGTCAGCTACAATCATTATTGTAAAAGTAAAACCGGTAATTATATATATATATATACCTTCACGGATTATGTAATCGATAGTAGAAGTCCACGAACGACTACTAAAATCCTGGTCCGCCTGTGGTGCCTCATTAATGGCCTCACGAATAAAATCTTGTGTTGGGCGTGGTTGAGAACTTTCACCTCGCATCACCTTTGCATCATGAGACCTCTTTCGAAACAGACCTCGCCGTACAACTTGGGCAGGTCCCGGTATTACGGGCGTTTGGTTCTGGGATTGTTGAGTTGGATGGAGTGAAATAGTCGGTTCAGCATAAGTAACATTTAAGTTATCGTAAGGAGGGCTTGAAGGAAAAAGATTTGTGGCAGGAGGGTTATGACCGGGGGCTCAGTTTTGCATATAGTAATTCCACAAATCTCTGTTTGCCATTACGTAATTGAATTTTTCTGTGTTATGAATTTGTGTTGTAATTTTCTTATGAAGGCATGACAAAATGTGCAAACTTATGTAGGACGGATATCCGTCGGATTTCCGTCGGTAAACCGTCAAATCACTCCGACATAAGACCCCACCAATCCCTTCGGCCACTGCAGACGATTTATTAACCACTCAAATTTTGCTGACATCGGAAACCGTCTGCAAACCGTCGGAAATCCGTTACATAATTCTGACGACATAGCTCCGTTGGAAATCCGTCGGTACAACTGACCAATCAAACTTTATCGACATCGGATTCCGTCTGAATGAAGTCTGAAAACTGTCACTACTTCCTACGGATTTAAGGCGTCAGAAATCCGTCCATACCCACTGACCAATCATACTTTACCGACATCGTGCTGTCTGAATTCCGTCGGATGTCAAAACATCCGACATATCACCCCACCAATCCCATCGGCCACTGCAGACACTTTATTAACCACTGAAACTCTCCCGACATCGGATTCCGTCTGAATTACGTCGAGAATCCGTCACTACTTCCGACAGATTTTGTGCGTTGGAAATCCGTCCATACCCACTGACGAATCATACTTTGCCGACATCGTGCTGTCTGAATTCCATCGGTATTCTGGTGGAAACGGCGACGGTATACCGACGGACTACCGACGGTTTAGACATATAACGTCTTATATAAATACTTCCTATGGAGTGTTTTATGTTCTACACCTTCAAATTACAAAAAAATGTCTTCTACCTCTCCTAATGAAGACTCAAACACAAAAGCCGTGGCTAATTTTTTCCATGTTCCAAAATACTCGTGGGAAACAGAATCTCATTGCGACGAATTTACCCAAGAAATTCCCACTTACTCGTGGGAATTTGATACGTCCTCACCAATCTATAATGCAAATTCTACATCGACAGTAGTGCCTGACAGCCAGTACTTGGCAAACATCCCCCACATTTACGATAGGCAGCTACAATGTCTTAATCACAAGCAGGTTATCGAAGCCGATGAACCATGTCAATTGATGGAAAAGTCAGATATTTACGGTGCAAGTACTTCAAACGTATGTAAGGATGAGTACTATGGTTATGAATTCGCCCAAAGCCCTGAAAAGCCAAACTTAAATTTAGATGTTGATGCAATCAAAAGTGAATTGTGCGACGGATTTATAGATTCTCCAGGCAAGGATCATTACTATGATTTCGAATTCACCCAAAGCCCAGACAAGGCATACATAAATCTAGATGTTGATGCAATCAAAAGCAAATTGTGCGACGGATTTGTAGATTCTCCACAAAAGAAAAAAAAGGGAAAGAACATCACCAAATGGTTCTAACAAATGGTAAGTTCGGAGTGGAAACCGACATTTGATTGTAAAATGAGAAGTTTATTATGTACTTGTACCATAACCGAAGTTGACCTTTGACGTCCTTCCTCACGGATCCTGAACGAATATCCCCTAGTGCAAAATTTGGGATATGAAGTCGCGGTGCTGCGTAAACCATGAGCAACCTCCACTAACCATGACGGGAGTGAGTGACCACTTGCTATACTTTCGGAAACCTAAAAATGATATACATTAGATATAAGTAACATATGAACGTGAAAACATATATGGAAAAGTAAGAGTAAGTAATTATATTAAACTTACATAACATTTTAACCACCCCGGGAATTCTTCATCTTTCAATACAGCAAGTTCGGCATCTGTCTTACCATAATGGTAATCACGTGCGAGAGACATGTAGATCCTATAACATAACAGTCGTTAGTTGATGAAGACAAATAATTCCATAAATTTAGTTCAATAACTGATATACCTTTCGTACTCCAACATTTCGTCACAGTTTCTGAGGATATACATATGCAAATGTGTGACCTCTTGTGCTGATAGTATGCGTTTCTTTCGTTTTCCACTTGCTCGACCAACTTGGGCAAACAACTCAGGAACAACCACAACATAAAATGCTTTCTCACCTCTATCATCATGTCGTGCAAGACGTCTCGCCTTAGTACAAACTTCCGATGGAAAGTAAGATTCGGCAAAGTGTGAGACTTCCTCGTTTAGGCTTTGTGCGACAATAGATCCCTCAACCTTGCTCAAATTTTTAATCTTTTTCTTCAGGTGGAACATGTAACGCTCGAACGGATACATCCATCGGTACTGAACAGGGCCTCCTAAGGTTGCTTCTCGTGGGAGGTGAATAGGAAGATGTTCCATAACGTAAAAAAAAGACGGTGGAAATATCTTCTCAAGATTACAAAGGAGAACCGTGATATTGGCCTCTAAGTTACGTATCCCGTGGACGGTAAGCGTTCTTGAACATAAATCTCGAAAGAATGCAACAACTCCTATAAACAAAAATTAAACAAGTTAGTACATATATAGTAATATTATGGTTGTTAGAAACTAATGGGAGTAAGAAATATACCTCCTATTGCTTGGTGGATAGGTTCTGGAAGAAGATATGCAAATACAAATGGAAGAAGACGCTGCATCACGACATGACAATCATGACTCTTCATTCCTATAAACTTCCCTTCCGTCGAATCCACGCAATTACGTAGGTTAGATGCGTAGCCGTCTGAAAATTTTACAAATGTTTTGAACCATTCAAAAAAAACTTCTTTCTGACGAGCGTCTAACCGGTACGCAGGCATCGGTAATCTACCGGCCGAAATATGAAGAGATGGCCTCGTACAAATCAATGGCAAGTCGAATCTAGACTTCCAGTTGTCTTTGGTCTTTCCTGGGACGTTTAATATGGTATTCATGATGTTGTCGAAGAAATTCTTTTCAACATGCATGATGTCTAGATTATGCCGAAGTAGATGGTCATTCTAGTAAGACAAATCCCAGAAAATACTTTTCTTGTGCCAATTGTGATATTCCCCACAACCGTCGACGGGGTGATGGCCATTACCCCCACATTCTGGAGTTCGCTCTGCACCAAAATCACGTAACTGTTCCAACATGCTGCGACCATCTATCTCAGGAGGTGGACCATGAAACACTTGTACATTCGTCTTGAAATGTCTTCTAGACCGACGATATGGATGATTTGCCGGCAAAAAACACCTATGGCAATCAAACCATGAAGTCTTCCTGCCGTGCTGCAATTGGAAAGATGAAGTATTGTCTTGGCAATAAGGACACGCCAATCTTCCATGCGTTGTCCATCCAGATAACATACCGTACGCCGAAAAACTGCTTATGGTCCACATAAGAACCGCACGCATGTTGAAATTCTGCTGCACTGAAACATCGTATGTCGTAACACCATGCTCCCACAACATCTGCAACTTACAGATCAATGGTTAGAGGAATATATCGAATGACCGTTTTGGATGATCTGGCTCGGGAACTAGAATTGAGAGAAGCATGAACTCTCACTGCATGCACATAGATGGAGGCAAATTGTAAGGTGTTACGATGACCGGCCACAAAGAATATTTTCTTCCATGCTTTCCAAATGGGTTGAAACCATCAGTGGATAAGCCTATGTATACATTCCGTCGTTCGTATGCAAAATCTGGATATACGGATTGAAAGTGTTTCCACGCTTCCGCGTCAAAAGGATGCGTGATATATCCATGTTGACTATGCTCTGCATGCCATCTCATAGCCTTTTCTGTGCGGTCTGATTCGTACAACCTCTTCAACCTCTTCGTTAAGGGTAAATACAACATCCGTTTGAATGGAATCTTTACCCTGCCACTTATCTCCTCGAACCGGGATTTGTGGCAAAATTTGCATTTCTTTCGGTTCTCGTCCTCTCTCCAGTATATCATACAGTTGTCGATCCACACATCTATAACCTGGTAGGGCAAACCAAGACCGGCAACAAGTTTTTGGATCTCGTAGTATGATCCGGGGGCCAGATTATCTTCTGGCAAAATATCTTTCACGAACTCGGCGAATGCATCAACACATTCTTCGGACAAATTGTGATCAGTCTTTATGTTCATCATCCTAGTAGCAGACGATAACGGTGAATGACCCTCCCTACAACCGCTGTACAGTGGTTGCTTTGATGCGTTTAACATATCGAAAAACTTTTGAGATTCTAAATTAGGCTCTTCAACCCTATCACCCTCATACCCACCCGACTGCAAATTCTCTCTAAATGCATCATTAACCATCGCAACCGTACTTACCCCAACATCTACTTCCGCTGTAGGTTCCCCTACGCTATCCGGAAAATAAGGTTCATTGCTACTAGTACAACCATATTCATAATTCCTTTCTCCATGTAAATACCAAACCTTATATCCCGGCCTAAAACCATATCTATATAAGTGAGTCCAAACATTATGAACGGCAACACTAATTCTATTACAGAAATTAGAACAAGGACATTTGATATCCTGACCTTTTTTGGCTGCTTCTACATTACTGGGTAAATTCATGAACTCCCATAATCCTTGAGCGTACTCGTCCCTTAATAAGTCCGAGCCCTCATTCGTCATTGGCTCGTCTATCCATGCCCGAAAATATGAACTCATCTTTATAGTTTTTTTTTCTCGAAATTTTGTTATGATGAAATGAAGCATTCTACAAACTTATGTAGAATGGAATTCCGTCAATACCTCCGACATAACACCCCACCCCACCCATCCCATCGGCCACCGCAGACGATATGGCAACCACTCAAACTTTGCCGACGTCGGAAACCGTCGAATTGCCGTCAGAAATCCGTCCCTAATTCCGACAGATTTTGTCCGTCGGAAATACGTCCGATCAATCAAACGTTGCCGACATCGGAAAGTCCAAATTCCGTCGGTAATCTGTCGCAATGCCGTCGGAAACTGACGATAGATCATTGCCATCTGTATTCCGTCGGTATCTTCCGACGGAATTCCAACGGAATGTCGACCGCGTGGATTTCCGTCGGAATGCTGTCGGAATAATTTGACGGAATTCCGACGCAACGATTTTGGTCGGTAGTTCGTCGGAAAACCGTCGGATTTGGTAGACAGAATTCCGACGGAAAAAAAAATCCGTCGGAAAACTGCATGTTTTCTTGTAGTGGCAAAGTTATTTGTTTAGGCTAAGATTTCCCAAATAAACCAAGCCTTTTTAGATTCGTTGAGATCTCTCTAGATCTACCAAAAACAAGGAGAAAAAGAGACAAAACTGCATACAATAATAAGCCTAAACGGCTATTTATAATAAACCTTAAATCCTAGGAAAATCCTAATAGAATAATAATAAATAATCTAAATAATTGAAGTAATTCTTAATATCTCCCTGCATTGTGTTGTGTAAGAAAAAAGAATGCTAACAATATGTGTGTATGTTGTGTAAGAAAAAAAACCCAAGAATGTTAACATTGTAGTCTTCAAAGAGAAAAACATTTTCATGTTTTCTCTCTTTAACAAGTAAACAAAATAGAACAAGAGATAGAGAGAAAGAGAGAACTAACCTTTGAGAGTGAAACAAAGGTAAGATGCAAGAAATCCAAAAAAATTCCCTTATCTTTGGAATAAGTCGCTTTTTGCGATTTCTTTGTCTTCTTAGAACTCTCTGGAGGAGTATCCAGAGTCTGTTGAGTTATCAATCCAAGTTCCACATCTGAAGTTTAGACAAGATTGGTTTAATATATAAGTAATGTCCAACTAAATTAGTATGAGAATTTTTGGGAAGGAACCCAAAGATAAATCCGTGCAGGCTTTGCAGTTGGGCCCAAAGTGGACAATATCATACTAATAGAGGAGTTGGACATGAGCTTGAAAAACCCCCAAAATAAATGGTATCAGAGCCAAAGTTCAAGAAGTGGACCTGGAGAAGTGTGGATATGGGCAATAAACAATGTTGGAGGAGAACCTCTCAGGATGACCTCACGAATAAGGGATAAAGATGGTGCCTAAGGTTTTGCTAGAGGAGAGGATACGAGCTTATGTGATCCTTGGCTTGAAGGAGAGATTGTTGGGATATCAATTCAAGTCCCACATCTGAAGTTTAGACAAGATTGGTCTAATATATAAGTAATGTTCGACTAAATTAGTATGAGGCCTTTTGCGAAAAAGCCCAAAGATAAATCTGTGCGGGCTTTGCAGTTGGGCCCAAAGCGGGGAATATCATACTATTAGGGGAGTTGGTCATGGGCTTTAAAAAACCCCCATAATAGAGTCTTATTATCTTCGGCCTTCTTTGTGATGGAATCAGCCTCGCGAGGACCCCCCCCCCCCAAATAACTGAGTCGACGTCAATCATCGTAATACTTCGGAATCCTCTTGCAAGGAGGAACCACATGGGTTATGATTTCAGTGTTCCTCTCCCAAATTCTCATCTCCTTAGCCTAATAACGACGATCACAAGTGTCGTGTCTATTGAAATGGAAGTTGGATTAATAGAAACCTACTAAAGGTCGGTATGAGGAAACATAAGAGAAAAAGTAAAATGAAATTGATCTTATGATGGTGGAGTCTCAAATTCAAAAAAATTACCATAATATTTTGCGAATCCCAAGGAAGACCCAAGCTCTGCGAAATCCTTCATGTAATCCACCGAATATCCTCTTCCTCTACATCTGAAATGATTAAAAAGCGTAGTTTCTTCTCTCCGACATTTTTACACATATATGCACTTATGAAAATGAAGACAAGAGTACATGAGATTTGCAATCCAGACTTAACTTGCGCCGTCCCGGTGCGAAATCAATCAATGCAAGAAAAGTAATGATGAAGACGGTACATTTTTTATGTTGCTCCTAGTAGCAGAAAAATAAAAAAAAAAACTTTTTTTCGGTCGATCCTCAAAATAACATTTTATATTCAAAAAAAAAGTTTTCTTGATCGTCTGAAGCGTTCGATCAATCGTTAGTGATATGTCCTCTTGGATCTCATGCATCTGATCGATCATCTAGTATGATTGATCGGTTGTTAACTTTTGTAATCAGCATACTCTTTTGTTAGGCATTCGATCGAACGATCACAGAGGCAACCGATCGATCATGCAGTAAAAAATAGGAATGTTATAATTTCTTTTGAAAACACTAAATAGTACTGTTAGGGATAAAAGTAGAAGTAATAAAAAACATAAACAGTCTAATAAGGTTCAAACGATAAGGATTGAAAACATTAAAATAAATAAGGAGATAAGGATAGAAAGTTAGACTACAATCAATGTTCCCTCTGGACTAGCACTCGGGTTCTAGATGAGGATGCGACGGCCTCTCTGTAGGCGTTCATCTCTGGAAGGCAAGGATCCACTAGTACCAGCATCATCGGTCCTATGTCTTCGTCTTGGACGATCCACCTGAGTAGGCGGAGCGTTGAAGCAAGAAACTATCAAGACTCCTACTCTAGCTAGGATTAAATTTAAATAAAAAATAAACTCTACTTTTGATTGTATTTATGATTTGAGCTCAACATTTAATGGCAAAAGAGAACTTGATCCTTCCTCGACTCTCCTCCCTCTACAAACCTAATTCGCAGCCACCAGTAACGTTCTTACCTTGAATTTCATCATTTTAGGATTTTTTGCTTTTTACATATTAAATTTATAGATCTACCACATGAAGACAACAACATTGTTTGATTTTTAAAATTTTTAAAATCCAAATATATGTTAAATTTAAAGAGAATGTGTATTTAAAAAGTTTAATCATTAGAATTCTAAGAATCCAATTGTTTTATGACATATTCTCAAAATTTTGTTTCATGAGTAAAATTAGAACAATTTCATCAACCCATTATAATAGATTCTAATATATTTATAAAATTACTAAAAACTATACTTTTTGAATAACATTGGATTTTGAATGGAATTTAAAACTCATCAAACCAATAACTAATATTTTCTGTAAATTTAATTTGCTTTGACTGTGGAGAATGGTAGAAAATCATCTCATGGTCATAGCTGCTATTGGGAAGCATTGGTTCATTTTTAGCAAATAGAAATAGTAAAAATAATATTTTATAGCTACCAATTTTATTTCAGAAGCTTCTTAGCAAAGTCTAATTTGCTCTAACAGTGACGACACAGAATATCATGGTCATGGACTCATGGCTGCTGCTTGTTGGCATTACTATTGGTTCCTTTTATTGCAACTATAATTAAAAGTTTGTACAACTAATGTTGAACAAATCTAACAGTGCTAAAGCCTCTTAGCAAAACCCAATTTGCTTTGACTATGGAGAATGAGAGTCTTGATTCTCATGGCTGCTTCTTGGAGTGTCTCTGGACAAAGTTATTTAGCCTGGAAAACCCGTCTATGAGGAGCTCGAGCTCAACCGCAAAGGTGATACGTAGCCAGTTCTTAAGCCCAACAGCTCGGCCTGCAAGAGTCGCATTGATTATTTTAACTGCCTGTAACTATCAACAATGCTCCTTAACAGGACTATAATATTACCTGGTAGGATGATCATGGATTCTTCTTTAGCTAGCTTGTTGCAGAAATCCAAATCATCAGTGATATCTTCGAGTAACGAAAGGTTTAACTTTACCTGCACCACCAACAAACAAATTAGCTTATGAGCTTGACGGTTGAATAATTTGATTCCCGTCGATTCATTACCATTGTGAACATGGACCCTTCAGGTTTGCAGGGGCAAGTGAGGCAAGGGATCTTTGTAATCTCCTCATAACAAATCTCTGCACATTCTCTCACCATTTCGAGTTTCGATGAGAAGAATTCTTCTTTTGTATTCCCAATAATATCAGGAATCGCGCCCTGGCTCGGACAAACAAACATAAATTTCATGTTAGACATGTCTTACACCTACCCTGATTCAACACCAAAATACCTGAATGAACGTTGCAGCATCCGTTGACATGCTGAGAACATCGGTAAGAGACTGAAGAAACTAATAGATAAAGAAAGAGATTAATCACATATACATTCTTGAGTAACCAAAATGTAACTAAAATTGCTTAAGCAACAAACCCCAGAATCTTTCATGATGCTATGAGGGTCAAGAGTCACCATCCAGCCAAGTCTCCATCCAGGAACAAACCATCTTTTCGATATGGCGCCTAACAAAATCACAGGCACTATATCCGCAAACTCTGCCATGGATACAAACGGTTTGTCCCCAAACGCATAATGGTCGTAGACTTCATCTGCAATCACAAGTATTCCAAGCTTGCAAGCTGTCTCTGCAATCTACATCCACCATATATATAGCCAAGACAAAGACATATTTTTCACTTACCGCTGAACCAGGTATCGAAAATCGAACAAAGCAAGTGCTTACCGTTTGAAGATGTTGGCGAGAAAAAACGTTTCCACATGGATTACAAGGGTTGATAAGAACCATGGCCACAGTTTTATCATCAGCAAGAGCTTCAACTGCATCGAGATCAACATCCCAACCTTTTTCTGGTAAGAGGTCAAAATAACGGACCTCTAGCTGGCTCAAAGACGCTCGAGAATCATACGTCGGGTAAGTGGGTCTAGGCAACAGTATGTTTGCCCCAGGAGTTGCAAGTGCAGAGATCAAAATCTCAATGGCTTGGAAACAACCAGCTGTTATATGAACATCATTTGGAGATATCTCGTACGACAAATCCCTGGAAAGATACTCTCCAACAGCCCTATTCAAATTGCAAATGTTGTTTGAATAAGAAAAAACATATATACAAAAGTCTAGTCTTTAGGTCCGAAACCAGAGCATGCAATATTAGTTTTGTCCCAAACATCAAGAAATTTAACCAAGAAGAAGTGATCTTACTTTCTGGCGATAGGAATACCGGAAGCAGGAGAATAGTTGTTAAAGTTGGAGGAGCGGACAGCATCGCAGATGGCTTGGACGGCGAGAGGATCGGTACTAAATCTGGGGTAAGGAGAAGGATCGCCGTGTCCGAGAGGAATGAAGGGTCTACCGTTGTCGCTGAGATTACGCATTAAAGTATCAAGGTACTCACGAATGCTGAGAGAGCTTGATCGTTCAACGATCTCGTTGGCTCCGAAGTTCCATTGCTTTGTTTCCATTTTGTTTTCTTAGAGACCGAAGAAACTTCGAAACTAACGATTTGTGATTTCTGTGAGTTAGACAGGTGTGGTAGTGGTGGTTGTTATTTTTTAATGTGTTTCTGTGTTTGTTTTGACATGAGAGAAACGACAAACTAACGATAAGTCTTTGTTTATTTAGACCCACTAAAGCGTAATTAGTCTTTACAAACTTATTTTGGAGCTTATTAGTATTTTAAGCATTGATGTGTGTATATCTACATGAAACGACAAATTTTGTCTTGTAGGATTTACGATAAGTCTCTCTGTTTTTTTGGTGCGTCTACCATTCAACTTAAATCTTGAAACCAGGGACCATTTGTTTACGATGGAACTCTTGTCCGAAACCTCAACAATAGGTCCAAATCTGCTAAGGAAGGTATCGGATCTAACAGCCATTTTCCACATCTGATGAAAGCAAAGAAACAATGTTCTTTACTATAACCATATCATCAACTAACCACCATCTTCAAGAACATTGATCCACATATTCGCAACACAATTACTTGTGGATTCGCTAGTAGCACCAAATCTAACACAAAATTATTGTAACTTTGTTTATTTTAAATTAGATATGCTCCACCTTTTGTTAAACTCGGGTTGAGATCGACACTAGAATTTGTAATAGGTTAGGGGAGTTTTTGACAAATAGATAAGAAGGTTGAAAGAAGAACTGTGATTCTGCTCGGATGAACAGTAACCGAGTAGGATATTTCGGATTTAGGGAGATTAACTGGATTAACGAAAGGAATAAAGTGGCTTGCTCAAAAAGTGTGATGTATTCAGCCTTGGGCTAAATCAGTGGTGTAACAGTAAGCACCCCCCCCCCCCCCCGAGTCGGCAAATCGAGCCCGCTGAGTTCGTCGAATGATTGCGAGCAGGTGAGAGAGCGAGAAGGTTCGACTCGTTTCCTTGCTCGGATTTATCCTACTCGTTGCGTTGTTTGGACGCGTTGGACTGTATCGGCGCGTGAGCGCGACTGGTCTTTATGGCTCATCACACCTTTTCGTGGTTTCTTATACAAAGTTGCGCTTGTAATTCTTCTTTATCTTCTCCTCCATACTCTGAAGATCTCGATCAGGTATTTCCTTTTCAAATCCTCTTCTTTTTACTTTTTTCCAACCCCTGGGTTTAATACCGACGTCGACTCAAACAACCCTCGAGAAACATGTCCTCGGGGCATTCTTCTTCTGGATCTGATAGCGCGGCGCTGGTTCGCCAGAGCAAACGGAAAGTTAACCGGCTAGTTGTCTCTGTTTCCGCTTCTGCTAGGTCCTCATCTAGCAGGCATGACTCGGGCAACGATGGCGGAGTTGTTTCTTCGTCCCTCCGCCATTCTGGGTAGTCGGCGAGGCAAAGCGACAATTCCTCTGAGGGGAAACAGATCACCTTCCGATTAACGCCAGGAGGAAAAAGTCTGAAACGCAAGGTGACCTGAAGGTTGCTCGGGCGAAGAAAGAACAAGCCGAGAAGGAGGAGAAGAAGCAGGTCGAGCGGGAAAGAAAGGCAAAGCGCAATGAGCAGTTGAAAGCTCTGGAATCAGTTCCTGTTTTTGGCTTGGGTCCCGGTCTTTGTTCTCACATCATGCTGGACCTTGATGACAACAAACCGTCGACCTCCTCGGCCGACAGCGTTATTCAGTGTAGTAGCGGAAAGAACTGGCTCTCGATATAATTCGTCATTCTCGGCTCAGATTGCAGGCCGTGGTCTCCTCCCAAGGGCCACATGTGTGTTTACGAATGCTTCTTTTATCAAGGTAGGCTTGGTTTTCCGATCCCTCCGGTGATTCTGGAGTATTGTGCTCGTCGCAGGGTCTTTATATCTCAATTGACCCACACGAGCTTTCGGAACTTAATGTCGATTCTGATACTGAGTTACGAGGCTCGTCGGGTGGTCACGTGGGACCACTTTGAGGAAGCTTGTGAGATTGCTCGCGGGAACACTTTTGATTCTGGTCAGTTCCAGGTCAAAATGAAGAGCGGGCTTGTTTTGGAAGATAACTTCAAGACTAGACTCGAGGGTAACTTGCAGGAGAAGTATTTCTTCGTTGAGATAAATAAGGCCTCAATAGGGAGCTACAACGGGAAAATCCCAACAGGCTGGAATAAGCAAATTGGTACGATTTCCTTCTCGCCTTCTTGTCACAATTGATCTTTGATTTTTCTCTTTTTCTCCGCAGATACCACGACGCGAAAGCTTCCAGATAAGTCTTCCAATTGCGTGGTCGGTCTACTGCAACGGTACCCACCTCAGGACTGGCCATCTTTTCTTAACGTTCGGATTCGCGAAGTGTATAACTGGATTGTTTCAGGTTTGTCCATACTTGGGATAGTCTTTCCTCGGCCTTTCCCGATAGATCTCTTAGTTCTTGCATCTTGTTTCTCAGGTGACCCTAGTCTTGGTTACGACGTTTCTAGGCGCGTTGCTCGTAAATCTGATAAAGGGAGTCTGGCGAAGTTGAATCTGGAGCAGCCCCCTCTTCCCAAAGCTAGGACCACTGTTAAGACGAGTAAACCGGCTACATCAGGGGTGAAAAAGTCTGCTGACATATGGACAGGCAAATCTGCTGCTCAAGGTCGAGCGAGTGGGACTCCGAGCAAGGCAAAGAAGGATCCGATTGCTCGGGAAATGACTGGGACCACTTCGAAGAAGCGGTTAAGGGACGAGAGCCCCCCAAACGTTGTCAAGCATGGCGCTGGAAAAGACGTTGTTGCCATGTTCGTTCATAAACGCGCGCGTCGGAACGCCAAAGAATCCTCGATGGGTCTTGACGACTTGGTCGTGGATGCCACATATGACGACGTCGTGGAGCAGAAGAGGGGCGATGTTAACATCATAGGCATTAGTTGTGGCACAGGGCCGAGCGCCGATGTTGAGGATAACCGGCTCGTTCTTCTTGGCCCTGATAAGTTTAACTCCTCTGACAACTTCGTGTATAGTTTCAAGGGGTTTGGCGGTCATATCTCTGAGCATCCTGAGGAATGCACCAAGATTATCAACTTAATCTGAGGGGGAAGTAAGGGTGCGAATCCTGGGTTGGATGAAATGTTTGACCGAAATGGTTTCTGTCAATCTGCTGCGAACGTCGTGGGGGTAAGTTGGTGATCATCCACCTTTCTGTTTGAATGACTTGGCTTATGTTCCTCTGCTGCTTTTCACAGACTATAGTTGATTTCAACTCGATCTGGAGGCGACTCGACGCCTCTCTAAGGAGGGAGCATAGGCTAAAGGAGGAGAGGGATATGGACGCGGCTCGTATAGAACTGCTCAGCGAGGAGAACGAATCACTGAAATCTCAAGGCATGACGAAGGAGCTCGAGAATTTGATAAAATACTCCGAGGGGCGGGCAAAGATGTTGATGGAGGTCTCCAAGCAGTATGAGAATGAGAGGAAGAAGAGGAGGTATGCGGAGGTGAGGTTTGACGATGTCAGAGAGCACCTCAAAAGAGCAAAACAAGTTTATACTGTGTTGATCCAGCACGTCCAGGCGCATGTTCCGTCTGAGGGCCTCAAGGAGAGAGCACGGTCTATCATGTGCTAAGTTGGCTGCTGAATAGGTTCGTACTAAGCTGGTCGGTCAAGCGCAATCCTCGCTTAACCGAGCCCGTGAGTAGTGTACTGAACGATCGGAGTGTATGCGTCTTAATAGCCTGGCCAGCCAGGTTAAGACTCAGCTTGATATGATAACGGAGTACGGGATTGAGATTGACCCTAAGAAGATTCGGGCTAGTTTTGACGACTACAAGGGGAAAATCGAGGCGATGCAGCTGATTCGCTCCCAGTTTGAGCGTTCTCTCGGAGAGCTATTAAGAGGATTGTGCCCCGTCTCTGCTCGGGGAAGACTTTGGAATAGAGCACGGTTGGATCCTCGAACCTTACACGAGCGTTGAGACTGAGGGTACCGATGAAAATGAGGACGCTGCTCATGATGAGGATCAGGTCGCTCAACCTGAGCAGGATCCAGAGACTATACTCGAGGCCGCAAACTCGAATTCTCCAAGGTCAGTTAAACTTGTTGAGCAATTTGTATGCAGTATTATTTTGAAAGTTGTCGAGGATTTAATGGATGAAATTGCGGACAGGGTTCTGGCTGAGTCTGCTGCTGCCGACCAGACTATGGCCGAGGTTTCGGTGAAAGACCCGAAGACCGGTGAGGACCTGCTGCCCCTCTATGCTCCAGCTCCTTCAGTTCCGATGCCGAATGATCAAAATTGAGGATTGCCCCCTTTATATATATATATATTATTTTTTTTCGTGTATTACCAGGCCGGGTGTGGCCGTTGAACTATTTAGATTGTATCAGTGAAACCTCCCCGGGCTGATGGAGTCTTGGTTAACTCTGCTTGTTTTTCCCGAGGAATAGATCCTCAGGTTCTTTTAATGGAATTCGAGTTTCCTCCGTGCGGTTAAGTTTTTTAGCTTAAGCATTTTTGTATGTACTTGATGCGGCTAAGTTTTAGAGCTTAGGCATAGCATGCTCAAGGAGGGTGTCCTTCGAGTTTGCTTTGTTAAAATATTGATTTCATTTTTGATGCGGCTAAGTTTTTGAGCTTAGGCATTGATTTACGCGTCCAGGGAATGGATCCTTAGGTTGTGCTGATTTTGATCCGACCGAGCTCGCGCGATGGATTGGCCAAATCGGGTTGCCATCAGGTCGGAACCTGGCATACGACTGAAATCCATCTCATGGTTAAGTGTGCGAGAAGTATTCGGCTTAAAATTCTAACACGTTCTTAGGAAATCGTGTAGGATGGGGCCTGGCTTTTGATCCTATTCGAGAGAGTTATGGTGAACTTCTTGAGTTCAGTTTGTAGATTATTTCACTACTGCATCTATGAGAGACGCGTATTGGGATCCTGCTCGGGTTTAACTATGGTGGGCCTCCCAAGTGTGATCTATTGATCGAGTACTTGATCAGAGTATCGATGTGAATGAGCTCGGAGCTGTTCGGGCGGAAATCGATTGGGTTGATGTTGGGGTCGGTATTCACCCCCTCAGCATCAACGTCTAAAGACAAACCGATAGAAGAGATGGCCCTCCGGACTCTTTATAAAGGAGGCCTAACGGAACCTGAATCTTCCTGCAGAGCGAAGCATGTGACAGCGGAACGGACCTGGGCAAAGCAGGAAGAGACCGGCCTAGTACCGATTGCATGCTCACTACCGCGCCGACCATACGCTCGGTACCGTGTCCGACCACGTGCTCGGCACCGTGGTTGACCACGTGCTCGGCTCCGTGGCCGACCGTGTGCTCGGCACTGTGGCCGACCGTGTGCTCGGCTCTGTGGCCGATCATGCGCTCGGTCGGTGTGGTCGACCACGTGTTCGCCTTCTGGGCCGACCATAGGCTCGAAGTTGGTAGGGCGATCTCACGTTCGGCCCAGTCGCTAATCACCTCTTCAATACGAGAACAGTCTTCAGCCCAATAGCATTGTTGTAGCCCAGGTCCGGATACGAATCCCATGTTGATGCAGCCGACTCCGCAGAGGATCAGGAGACTTAGCCGCCTTAGAATAGTATATATAGCTAATGTAAAAACCCTTTTTGGGGGATACGATTTTGGATACACAAGCCTTGTACTCAACTTTACACAGTAAAAGACACATCGCTTTCTCAATCTCTGGTGATCCTAGCTAGACATAGAATTCTCTAAATCCTCCTCACGAACTCTTACAAATTTAGTTGTGTTGGTTTCGACCCCCACAATTTGGCGCCGACTAAGGGGACAGAGAGTATCTTACACATGAAAGCTAGGGTTTCACAAACACCGTGAAGATGTCAAGCAACAGCAGGAGCAGCGAAGGGTCCTCGTTTCATAGGAACTTGGACGATGAAGGCACTGTCAATATGATCATGGGAGGATCGCAATATTGTGATGACAACGTAACTGCAATCGAGGCTTACCAGAGGCGCGCCGAAGTCTGCGCTAACATCATCACATCCCCGAAGACGAAGCATGCTGACAATCCTATCGCTTTCGACAAAGAAGATGTTGAAGGTATTGACCATCCGCATAGCGACCCCTTGGTGATCAATCTCACAGTCTTCAATTTCAACATTGCTTGAGTCCTCATTGATACCGGAAGCTCGGTGGATGTTATCTTCAGAGATACACTCGAGAAGATGAAGATCAACCTGTCACTCATCACAGGGCAACCGAAGCCTATAACAGGCTTCTCTGGCGAGACAACCATGACAATGTGAGTGATTCGTCTTCCAGTGGAGGCTGGAGGCGTCAAGCAGATGGTAAACTTCACAGTGTCTGATCATCCCGCCATCTACAATTTGGTCATGGGAACACCGTGGCTCAGTCAGATGCGAGCTGTTCCGTCAATATACCACCTGTGCCTGAAATTCCCGACCAGAGATGGTGTGAAGACTATTTTTGGAAGCCAAAGAGATTCACGCATGAGTTTCTTAGCAGAGCACAAGCTGCGCAATCATAAGAAGAAGAATGACCCGACCCCGCGGGAGCAGCAGAAGAAGGTAAAAACGAATTCTAGTCGGGCGAAAGACCTGGCCAATCTCCTACAGCAATTGCAGGTTACCGATGGTCGCGCTGAAGAGGAGCGGCCAACCTGCGAACCCGTGCTCTCTGTGTGCATCGACGAACAATACCCAAAGAGATGTGTCGAGGTTGGAGCAATTCTTGACGAAGCCCTCAAGGCAAAGCTAGTGGCCTTTCTCCAAAAGAACATCAACACCTTTGCCTGGGCCGCCGAAGATATGCCTGGGATAGACATCAATGTCGCCAGCCACGAGCTCAATGTTGATCCTACGTTCAAGCCTGTTAAGCAAAAAAGAAGGAAGCTGGGTCCTGAGCGAGCAAAGGCTATTAATGACGAAGTAGAAAGGCTTCTGCGAGTCGGTTCCATAACCGAAGTCAAGTATCCCGACTGGCTCGCCAACCCAGTCGTGGTCAAGAAGAAGAATGGGAAGTGGCGCGTCTGTGTGGACTTCACGGATCTTAACAAAGCCTGCCCGAAAGACAGCTTCCCCTTGCCTCACATCGACCGCTTAGTGGAGGCAACAACGGGTAATAAGCTTCTTAGCTTCATGGACGTTTTTTCCGGCTACAACCAGATCCTGATGCATCCCGAAGATCATGAGAAGACAGCTTTCATCGCGGACCGAGGCATCTATTGTTACAAGGTGATGCCCTTTGGCCTGAAGAACGCCGGTGCAACATATCAGAGACTGGTGAACAAGATGTTCCAGGACCAGTTAGGGAGGACTATGGAGGTCTACATCGACGATATGCTCGTCAAGTCACTCGAGGAAGAAGACCACATCGCCCACCTGGAAGAATGCTTTAGCCAACTGAACCTCCACAACATGAAGGTAAACCCAGCGAAGTGCAGATTTGCCGTGTCGTCAGGCGAATTCCTTGGGTACTTGGTCACTCGTCGGGGCATTGAGGCTAACTCGAAACAGATTGATGCATTGATCCTGATGGCTTCACCAAAGAATAAGCGTGAAGTGCAGAGATTGACTGGAAGAGTGGCTGCACTCAATCGGTTTATTTCGCGCTCCACTGATAAATGCCTTCCCTTCTACAACACCCTGCGAGGAAATAAGCAATTCGAATGGTCAGAAAAGTATGAGGACGCCTTCAAGCAACTTAAGGAACATCTGGCAACGCCGCCCATCCTTGCTAAACCAGTAACTGGAGAACCTCTTTTCATTTACATTGCTGTCTCGGAAACAGCTGTCAGCGCTGTCCTGGTGCGGGAGGAAAGAGGTGAGCAAAGACCTATCTTCTATGTGAGCAAAACACTCACCGACGCTGAGACAAGATACCCCCAATTGGAAAAGCTGGCGTCGTCCGTCCTCATGGCATCCAGAAAGCTAAGGCCTTACTTTCAATCTCATTCTATTATTGTCCTTAGTACTTTCCCACTGCGCTCAGTCTTACATAGACCTAGTCAATCTGGCAGGTTAGCCAAATGGGCTGTGGAGCTCAGCGAATATGACATCGAGTATAAGGGGCGCACATGCAACAAGTCACAAGTGCTGGCGGATTTCCTTATAGAACTTCCAGAGGACAAGGACTCAGAGGGGGTACAACCCGGGATCTGGCAGCTATATGTGGATGGCTCGTCCTCGAAGAGTGGTTCTGGAGTTGGGATACGATTAGTATCACCAACCGGAGAAGTCCTTGAGCAATCGTTTCGACTTGGGTTCAAAGCTTCCAACAACGAAGCAGAGTACGAGGCCCTCGTCGCTGGCATGAGGCTCGTACAAGGACTGAAGATCGAGCACGTTCACGCATTCTCCGATTCACAGCTGGTGACTAGTCAGTTCAGCGGCGAGTACATCGCAAAGGATGATCGCATGGAGGCTTATCTGAAGATGGTAAAGGATCTTTCCTCTGTATTTCAGGAATTCACCCTCACAAGAATTCCCAGAGGTGAGAACACGAGCGCCGACGCATTGGCCAACATCGCTACTGCCACTGCCATGCCAGAGGATCCGACTTTGAAGCGGGTCATTCCTGTTGAGTTCATTGAATTCCCTAGCAATCAAGAGGATCTGGCATTCACCATCTTAACACGCTCTCAAGCAGCGAAACAAGCGGGCGCCTTTGCTGAAAGCATCAATGAAGACATAGAAATGGCGGAAGCTCCCGAAATCCCGGACGCTGACATGCACGACGCAAACGAACACATTGATGGCATCCCCATCAGTGATACCTCTCATGTCAGCAGCTCTCACCATCCTGAAGCGATCCTAATGGACACGAATGCCGAAGAGCCAGAATACGGCTGTGACAAGTTATGGATGGGCGAGATACGAGAGTATATTGTCGATGGCACGCTGCCTAGTAGCAAGTGGGCAGCCCGCAAGTTACAGAAGCAAGCAGCTCGTTACGTTCTACTTGATGGTAACCTCTTCAGGTGGGGATTCTCTGGTCCTATGCTCACCTGTGTAGAAGGGAAGAAAGCAAGATGGATAATGGAAGAGGTCCATAGTGGATCCTGCGGCAATCATTCCGGGGGCGAAGAGCTTGCGGTCAAAATCAAGAGACATGGTCATTTCTGGCCTACTATAGTCGGTGATTGCATAAAGTTTTCAGCCAAGTGTGAGAAGTGCCAGCGGCACGCTCCAAAAATTCATCAACCAACTGAGAGGCTCTCTTCTCTGACTTCACCGTACCCATTCATGAGATGGGCCATGGACATTGTTGGACCATTACACCCATCAAACCAGAAGCGGTTCTTACTCGTTCTGACAGACTACTTCTCCAAGTGGGTGGAAGCTGAAGCATATGCTACAATCAAGGATGTCCAGGTGGAAAGCTTTGTCTGGAGAAACATCATATGTCGTCACGGAGTTCCGTATGAGATAGTTACGGATAACGGTTCGCAGTTTATATCCAATCGGTTCGAGACATTTTGTGCAAAATGGAATATCAGACTTAGCAAGTCCACGCCACGCTACCCACAGGGCAATGGTCAAGCAGAAGCCATCAACAAGACAATCCTTGATGGCCTTAAGAAGCGATTAAAGGCGAAGAAGGGTCGATTGGCCGACGAGCAAGAAGGAGTTTTATGGTCCCACCGCACAACTCCCCGTCGAGCGACGGGCGAGACTCCTTTCGCCCTTGTCTATGGAACCGAGTGTGTCATCCCTTCCGAAGTCTGCTCGCCTGGGGTCCGACGCCAGCTCTTACCCAGCAATGAACCAGTTAATCGATCAATGCTTCTTGTTGCTTTGGACTTCCTTGATGAGCGTCGCGACCAAGCACTCGTCCGGGTTATAAATTCTCAGAGCGCAGCATTGAGATATTACAACTCTAGAGTCAGGGAAAGGCGTTTCAACATAGGTGACTTGGTCCTCCGTGAGGTGTTTCAGAACACAGCAGAACCAAACGCCGGCAAACTCGGAGCTAACTAGGAAGGCCCATACAAGATCACAACAGTCATTCGTCCTAGAGTCTATGAGCTCGCTACCATGTCCGGCACCCCAATTCTTCACTCTTGGAATGCTAAGCATTTGAAGAAGTGCTACCGCTAAGCTATTCCACCAAATGAACTACGAGGCGACTTGATCCCTGCAAAGGGTACGTAAGCAGCCTATCTTTGAATAGGTTCAGTTGCCCCCCCCCCCCCCCCCCCCCCCCCCCCAATCAAAAAAGGGGGGATTTCATTTCACAACAGCCTTATTCCAAACGAGCTCACACGATCTCCTCCGCCTCTAGTCGACTTCGGTACCCTCTTTCGTTTAAAAGGGGGGGGAGTGGGGTGCCCATACGTCACTCCTTGACACCGTCACTTCCAAAACAACTCGCCACAGCATTCACCACGCAAACAGCTTCTCCTTCAAAGCTTTAATCGAGTAGAGTCGTTCTGCATTTATTGCTGTTGGCCAACAATAGTGTAGAAATACGAACACAATGACATCCACAACGGACACAGCGCGCTATATAAGTACCAGTGTTCAGTATTGGGTCATGCCAACTGATCACCAGTGTTCAGTATTGGGTCATGCCAACTGATCACTCAGAAACCCAACAAACGTCGTTGGTAAAATGCAGCTGCTAATGACCTCCGTTCGAATTATACCCTGAACATGTCATTCAGAAACCCAAGATACACTCTGGTCAAATCTAAGGTGAACTTGTTCTCGGACAGACGTATCTCGAGAACGGCACCATTCCACAAAGTCCAACAGCAACATTGGCAGATAGAGAGCGTAAACGCATTCGCATTCTCTCTACTTAACAAAGCTTCATGCATGAGCAAACAAAGCCCCATTCGGGAGGCCCAACGTCAATGTTGGCAAACACATGACAGAAACGCATAAACAGCTCAAAGAATTCCTAAGTATAGGAACAACATCAACAACATCTAAAGCAAGTGCCTGAAACTGAAACCATCAAGGTTCATCATGAACAAAAGCTACAAAGTCATTCCGCATTCTCCACAATGCAAGGATCCAAAATAATAGCAAGGATACAAACCATCCAATGCTACAACCGAGATTATCAAATACACCAAAGGTTTTCAGAAACAAAAGTCATAAAACGACTACAAATCAACTAAGTCATGAACAAAGAGGAATGGTCACTCGTCGTCCTCATCAGCTACATCAGAATCCTCTGTGATCTCTAAGGTCTGCCTCACGCTAGAGACAAGCTCATCAAATCTTCATCACCAACAGGCCTCCTCTCTTCTTAAACATCAGCTAAGTTACCAAAAGCATCCTCATCGCCTCCATTGGTTCCGCCAAAACAAACCCGCAGAACGGTGAGCTTGCTACGGAGACGAATCCCAACGCCGACATTCTCGGACCGACTTGAAGATGCAACCACGGGGTCGGCATGACTTGGCGACGTAACCACGCATGCGGTCAGGTCGGGAGGCGCGACCACGTGATCAGACCGGACGGACGTCGCGACCACGGCGTCGGCGTCACCCAAGGACGCGACCATGCGCTCGGTTCCGCTCGGCATCGCAAGTACTGGCTCGGTCCGGCGTGAAACCGCGATCGCCCGGTCGGCTCCACCAAGCGCGACCACGGGGTCGGTCCATGCGCAACCTGTCGGGAATGTCCTGAAATCACACTTGTATTCACTCCACTGATAGTTGTACTGTCGAGATTAGACATTCATATAATACTAGGTGATCATTACATTTTGCTAGAAGCCGCTTATGATCTATGAGTTATGAACTCATTACTAGTATTATATGATCCTACAGGGTCACACACCTAAGCAAATAGGATTCACTTTATAAGGGAATGATCGTTAATGTAATGATCTAAATGATGTGTATTTGATACACATTATAAACATGTTTTAGAGGCAGTGTCGATCGACACTATAGTAGTGTCGATCGACACGGGGTTTTGACCGAAATAAGATTTTGGTTTAATAACTTAATTGATTCTGAATCGGTTCAGGATCAATTAGGTTTTCTCCATGGCCTATATAAGGAGTTATTAGGCACGACCTGAAAGAGGGAGTTTTTGAGAAAACCCTTTTGATAGCCGCCTTTGAGAAACACAGAAATCCCTGAAAGATCCGGTTCCAGGCACTAGCATCCTAGCGGATTCCTATTTGTGTGCGTGTGGACTATCAGTAGAGGCACTGCATTTGAAGTACTCAGAAATACGAATCCCTGATCATAACTCCACTGCAAAACTCCAGGTATATTCGAGATTTGTTCTATCAGATTTATCGTTTACAAACCCTAGATCCTAGGAAAAGGAATTGTGACCAGGTTGATTAATAGAGATTAATCCGGTAAAACCTAAGTAAACTCCTATAGTGGTATCAGAGCGTTAGGGTTTAACAATCTACCTGATAGTAATCGAATTTGATCAATTGTTTCGTTGCAAAATCGTTTTGTTGTTGAATTGTTCAAATCGGCATGAAAAACCTAGTCGTGTCGATCGACACAATGGTTGTGTCGATCGACACAATAGTCTCTGCCATTGCGTTTGATGAACAGGTTTAATTTGATTAAATCGGTTATCGCGCTTGGTTAACAAATCAATTAAACCGACTGATTTCGGTTTACTGCGAATTGGTTGGTGTCGATCGACACAAATGTTGTGTCGATCGACACGGACCGGTTATCGACCCGGTTCAATTGGATTGACCGGTTATCGCAAAATTGATTTTTTTTTGACTCGTGTCGATCGACACAAATGTTATGTCGATCAACAGAGGGCAATTATCAACCCGGTTCAATTGGATTGACCGGTTATTGAAAATTAAAATTGGTTCTATCGGTTATCGAAACCGGTTCAATTGGATTGATCGGTTGTCAAAGAACTGTTCCAGAGAGGTGAGTGTCGATCGACAACCTCTAAAGATTGAAGGTTAGTGAACCTGAAATCAAACAACCGAACCAGATTTAATTAGATTGGGTTCCTGAATGCATATGTGATATGTGTTAAGGATTAAATGTTCAGTTCCTCGACTAAATATCAAGTGTTCTGGATGTCTTCCCGATCTTGTCAGCTGTCAAGGCTCGTTTCATTGCGTGATAGGCTTGCAGTGCAAGGTATCTGCAGTTACATGAGTTAGGCAGTAGGTAATTGAGTTGATGGGCTTGCAGTGCATGGCATCAACTATTACATGACGGAAGAGATAAGTTTACTTGAATGGGCTATCAGAAGTTCTGGGCCCAGAGACATCAGGTGGTTAGAACATAAGATGTTTTATCCACAACCAAGAGTCATATTGGATATGATTAGCAAAGTGTTGCTTACCTATATAGCTAAGATTGGAGTGACAGCCAGTGGCTCGCTCGGGTTTTGGTGAAACATGGATCTTGGACCATTATATTTTTTTGAGGAAACATAGTTTTGAATATAATGCGAATTTTCTTAATTGTTAAGTTTACTCTTTTATTGAACATCGTAACTTACCCTCTACCTCTTTTGTTTCAGCAATGTCTAGCTCAAACAACACATTCTCCTTGAGATCCGTCCTTGAGAAGGACAAGCTAAATGGATCTAATTTTTTGGAATGGTATCGGAACCTGAGAATTGTTCTCAGGTAGGAGAAAAGAGACTATGTCCTTGATAAAGTTCTCCCCGAGAAGTACCGTGCCAATGCCCCGCAGGCAGAAAAGAATGCTTGGGATAAGCATTCAAATGATGTGGTCGATGTGACTTGTCTGATGCTGGCTACCATGAACTCAGATTTGCAGAAGCAATATGAGAACGTGGCATCGCCCATCGAGATAATCACTAGCCTGAAAGCAATGTTTCAGGAGCAAGCTCGAACTGAGAGATACCAGACGGTTAAATCTCTAGTTGAGTGTAAGTTACCAAGTGATGCTCCAGTAAGTCCCCACGTCATAAAGATGATGGGTTATATTGATAACTTGGGGAAACTGGACTGTCCCATTAGCCAAGAGTTGGCTACTGACATCATACTGCAATCACTGCCGCCAAGCTATGATACGTTCATTATGAACTATAATATGAACAGCTTGACGAAGACGTTGACTGAGTTACATGGCATGCTCAAGATAGCTGAGCCAAACATCAAGAAGGGTACTCCAAATGTGCTTATAGTACAAGGGGATATAAAGTTTAAGAAACCAGAAGAGGCAAAGGAAAGGGCAGGGCCGTCCAGGTTGTGAACCAGGACAGACCTGCGCCTCCTCCTAAGCCCAAGACTAGCCCTTCTGATGCTGATAAGTGTCATTTCTGCAATGAGCCTGGGCATTGGAAGAGAAATTGCAAGAAATTCCTGGATGGTCTGAAAAACAGGAAGAAGACGTACAAGACGACTTCTTCAGGTATTTATGTTATTGAAGTAAATGTTACTTCTACAGGTTCTAACTCGTGGGTATTAGATACCAGCTGTGGTGCTCATATTTGTACAAATGTGCAGGCACTAAGCAACAGTAGGACGCTGGGAAAAGGACAAGTGGAGCTGCGAGTCGGGAATGGAGCAAAGGTTGCTTCGTTGGCCGTGGGCACTTATCATTTGTCTTTGCCTTCATGCCTTGTTTTAGAATTAAACAATTGCTACTTTGTACCTGCGATAAGCAGAAACATCATTTCAGTTTCCTGTTTGGATTTGGAAGGATTTGATTTTTCTATTAAGAATAAATGTTGTTCTTTTAATCGCGATGGTATGTTTTATGGTAGCGGCCCATTAGAGAATGGGCAGTACGTTTTAAACCAATCAATGCCCGTTTATAACATAAATACTAAGCGGTTTAAGTCAAATGACGAAAACCCAACTTTTCTCTGGCACTGTCGTTTGGGTCACATAAACGAGAAACGCATACAGAAGCTCCATAGTGATGGGCTTTTGGGCTCATTTGATTATGAATCATGTGAGAAATGTGAATCTTGTTTGATGGGCAAAATGGCAAAAACTCCTTTCAATAAACCAAATCAACGGGCCAGTGACTTATTGGGCCTAATACATACAGATGTCTGCGGCCCGATGAGCACAAGCGCTAGAGGAAACTATAACTACTTCATTACCTTTACTGATGATTTCAGTAGGTATGGCTATGTCTATCTAATGAGATACAAGTCGGAATCCTTTGAGAAGTTCCAGAATGAAGTACAGAACCAACTTGGCAAAAGTATTAAAGCTCTTCGATCAGAACGTGGAGGAGAATACTTAAGTCAGGAGTTCAGTGATCATCTGAGAGAGTGTGGAATTGTTTCACAGCTCACTCCTCCTGGAACGCCCCAATGGAATGGAGTGTCCGAGAGGAGGAATCGGACCCTATTGGATATGGTTCGATCAATGATGAGTCACACAGACCTTCCATTATCCTTTTGGGGATACGCTCTGGAAACATCTGCGTTTACACTAAACAGAGTCCCTTCAAAATCAGTTGCAAAGACACCATATGAGATATGGACTGGAAATGTTCCAAGTTTGTCTTTTCTGAAAATTTGGGGTTGTGAGGCTTATGTAAAACGTTTAATATCCGATAAGCTCGCACCCAAATTTGATAAGTGCTTTTTCGTTGGTTATCCTAAGGAAACCAAGGCGTACTACTTCTACAACCGTTCTGAGAACAAAGTGTTTGTTGCTCGGGATTGTACTTTCCTTGAGAGAGAGTTTCTTCATAAGAAGAATAGTAGGAGTAAAGTACTACTCGAAGAAGTTCGAGAATCACAGGAGCCTGCTCAACCTAATGAGGAAAAGCAGCAGGTGGAACCACAAGGAGTTGTGGAACCAGCACCTGTGATGCCTGAAGTTCGAAGATCCGGAAGGATTCGTCACGAACCCGAGAGATACTACGGTCTTCTCGTGAATGATTGTCTTGACCTATTGATCATTGACAGTGATGAACCTACGAATTTCGAAGAAGCAATGTTGGGCCCTGACTCCGAAAAGTGGCTTGGAGCCGCTAGATCCGAAATGGGATCCATGTCAGAAAACCAAGTTTGGTCCTTGGTAGATTTACCCGATGGTGTAAAACCCATTGAGTGTAAATGGATCTTCAAGAAGAAGATTGATGTGGATGGGAATATCCAGATATTGAAGGCTAGATTAGTGGCTAAAGGTTTTAAACAAATTCATGGTATTGACTATGATGAGACCTAAGCCCCATTCGCTATGCTTAAATCCATTCGGATACTCCTAGCAACTGCCGCTTATTATGATTATGAGATTTGGCAGATGGATGTGAAAACAGCTTTCCTTAACGGAATTGTGGAAGAGGATGTGTATATGACACAACCTGAAGGTTTCACTGATGCTAAGAATGCTAGGAAAGTATGCAAGCTTCATCGATCCATTTATGGATTGAAGCAAGCATCACGGAGTTGGAATCTTCGTTTTGATGAAGCGATCAAAAAGTTTGACTTCGTCAAGAACGAAGAAGAACCATGTGTATACAAGAAGACTAGTGGGAGCGGAGTTGCATTTCTCGTACTTTATGTAGACGACATACTTCTTCTCGGAAATAACGTTCCATTGCTTCAGTCTGTCAAGACTTGGCTTGGAAGTTGTTTTTCCATGAAAGACATGGGTGAAGCCGCGTACATTCTTGGAATAAGAATCTATAGAGATAGATTGAAGAGGCTTATTGGATTGTGTCAAGATACTTATATAGAAAAGGTCTTGCACAGATTCAGTATGCAGGATTCCAAGAGAGGTTTCACGCCTATGTTACATGGTATAACTCTTAGCAAGAAGCACTGTCCTTCGACACAAGCTGAGCAGGAGCGAATGAATAGAATTCCTTATGCTTCGGCAGTAGGATCTATTATGTATGCCATGCTCTGTACTCGCCCAGATGTTGCTTGTGCCTTAAGCATGACGAGTAGATACCAATCTGATCCAGGTGAGTGTCACTGGAAAGCAGTCAAGAATATCCTCAAGTATTTGAGAAATACTAAGGATAAGTTCTTGGTGTATGGAGGAAATGATGAGCTAGTCATAAGTGGATTCACGGATGCAAGTTTTCAGACGGACAGAGACGATTTCCGGTCTCAGTCTGGTTATGTCTTTTGTCTGAATGGCGGTGCAGTCAGTTGGAAAAGTTCCAAGCAGAGCACCGTAGCTGATTCCACTACTGAGGCTGAATACATTGCCGCTTCAGAAGCAGCAAAGGAAGCTGTTTGGATCAAGAAGTTCGTGTCTGAACTTGATGTGGTTCCTAGCATCGTAAAGCCTGTAGCATTGTATTGTGATAACAATGGAGCAATTGCTCAGGCGAAGGAACCAAGATCACACCAGAAATCCAAACACATAGAGAGGAAATATCACTTGATACGTGATATAATTGATAGAGGAGATGTGGAGATCAACAGAGTTCCCATGGATGAGAATGTCGCTGATCCTCTGACCAAGCCCCTCCCGCGACCTAAGCATGAGAGTCATACTGCTGCTATAGGACTTAAGGAAATGAAGATGTGATCTTGATTTTAGTGGGAGTTGTCTTATTTTAAGTTATGCTTTGATGTTCATGTAATCATACTTTGGTTATTTTAATGAAATTTGATTTCAGTATTATTTAAATGTGTTTAAATGATAGTCCCAAAATAATTTATGAAATTCTATAGGTCATCAAGTTGAGAACTTGATCATGAAACCCTATGAGATATAAATGACATAGATTATATTTGTCCCTGGTCGAGGTTGTTAATGTGGGACACTGACAACCGCGTGAGACTAGCATGTGAGGTGACTGATGACTAAGTTTCATGGAGTCATTAATAAGAGTATTAAAGTCAATCACATAAATATATGTTAGACAACATATGATCGGACATGACCCGCTAATGAGAACTCTACAGGAAAATTAAGTGTCATGAGAGGTTCTCATAACGACTATAGAGTATAGTCCTTAGACCTGAGTTCATCATGATTCCTTACATATGAATTGGTCCGTTTCGACTTTGTCAAACGTTATCCGTAAAAGGTGACTATAAAGGCATTGATTGAGCGTATCATGAAGTGTGTGAAGGAACAGGGATGGAACAAGATGGGATTTGTCCCTCCTGAAAAACAGGAGATAAATATCTCAGGGCCCATCGAAGATTTGATACTCAGGAATGTGTGGCCGCACTCGAACGAGCTGAATGTCAGTCGTTTGCTTTGTCCGTATAAATCGGAGTTCGATGAACATGATTTTGGTTGAATAAGGATGACACGGTTCTTGCCTTATGCCATATCGAGATATAGCGATAAAGGGATTATTGGAATAGTTGATTCCAGTACAAGTGGGAGATTGTTGGGAATGTCTTGAAATCAGACTTGTATTCACTCCAGTGATAGTTGTACTGTCAAGATTAGACATTCATATGATACTAGGTGATCATTACGTTTTGCTAGAAGCCGCTTATGATCTATGAGTTATGAACTCATTACTAGTATTATATGATCCTACAGGGTCACACACCTAAGCAAATAGGATTCACTTTATAAGGGAATGATCGTTAATGTAATGATCTAAATGATGTGTATTTGATACACATTATAAACATGTTTTAGAGGCAGTGTCGATCGACACTATAGTAGTGTCGATCAACACGGGGTTTTGACCGAAATAAGATTTTGGTTTAATAACTTAATTGATTCTGAATCGGTTCAGGATCAATTAGGTTTTCTCCATGGCCTATATAAGGAGTTATTAGGCACGACCTGAAAGAGGGAGTTTTTGAGAAAACCCTTTTGATAGCCGCCTTTGAGAAACACAGAAATCCCTGAAAGATCCGGTTCCAGGCACTAGCATCCCAGCGGATTCCTATTTGTGTGCGTGTGGACTATTAGTAGAGGCACTGCATTTGAAGTGCTTAGAATCTCGAATCCCTGATCATAACTCCGCTGCAAAACTCCAGGTATATTCGAGATTTGTTCTATCAGATTTATCGTTTACAAACCCTAGATCCTAGGAAAAGGAATTGTGACCAGGTTGATTAATAGAGATTAATCCGGTAAAACCTGAGTAAACTCCTACACGACCGCGGGTTCGGACTGAGCTAGGGGCGCGACGACGTCTCCAGTTTGACACGACACCTCCTCACATCCACCACGGTCAACCGGGTCAAGTTTCGTCTTATCCATAACGCTATCGAAATCTACATTAACCAAAAAGGATGATTAAAAAGTGAAGATTTAGCATTCTTCTCACAAGAACAAGCTCTATTCCTAAACAAGTGTCAAAGAAGGATTCTCAACAATCTATGAAAACCCAAAGCCAATCCTATCAACAATGAAAGCTAGGAAACAATGAGAATCAATGAGACTAGAGATCTATTCCTAACAATATCATATAGCTAAAGCTTAGCATAAACCTCATCATTCTTCTTGAGGCAAAGTCCAAAACCTATGGAAAGCAAAGGGAGATAGGTGAGTAAAGTAAACTCACCAAGGGAGAGGAAAAACGGCGAGCTCATAGTCGGCGACGGGCGAGCACACGGTCGGCGGCACGGAGCTCCGGTCGGCGTCGGCGGCAAGTAGAAATAAAAAAAAATCTCAAGATCTAGAAATTGTTGAAGGAAAGAGAAAGGAGGAAAGAGGGAGAAGGAGGAATAGTGGACTAGGTCAAAAACCTTATCCACTTCTTTTCACGGGTCCCGCACCCATTCAAAAACACTCTTCCCTCCGAAAATCGCTTGGCTACTACTCGGAATCATCATTGACATTAACAATCGCAACACGGAGTCTTAAAATCTCCATAGGACACGCGGAGTCTTAAAATCTCCATAGAAAGCACGAAGTCTTAAAATCTTCATAACATTTACAGAGTCTTAAAACCTCTTGCGAAAAAGTCACTCTCTACTACTGTAGGATAGACAAGCGCCTTGACTTCAAACGTTAACGCTGATATTCAACACATCTTTTAACTCGGCACTATTATCTCTAACACTACCGAGCTGGGGGGCTAACTGTTGGGGTCGGTATTCACCCCCTCAGCATCAACGTCTAAAGACAAACCGATAGAAGAGATGGCCCTCCGGACTCTTGACAAAGGAGGCCTAACGGAACCTGAATCTTCCTGCGGAGCGAAGCATGTGACAGCGCAACGGACCTGGGCAAAGCAGGAAGAGACTGGCCTAGTACCGATTGCATGCTCACTACCGCGCCGACCATACGCTCGGTACCGTGTCCGACCGCGTGCTCGGCACCGTGGTCGACCGCGTGCTCGGCTCTGTGGCCGACCGTGTGCTCGGCACTGCGGCCGACCGTGTGCTTGGCTCCATGGCCGATCGTGTGCTCGGTCGGTGTGGTCGACCACGTGTTCGCCTTCTGGGCCGACCATGGGCTCGAAGTTGGTAGGACGATCTCACGTTCGGCCCAGTCGCCAATCACCTCTTCAATCCGAGAACAGTCTTCAGCCCAATAGCATTGTGGTAGCCCAGGTCCGGATACGAAGCCCATGTTGATGCAGCCGACTCCGCAGATGATCAGGAGACTTAGCCGCCTTAGAATAGTATATATAGCTAATGTAAAAACCCTTTTTGGGGGATCCGATTTTTGATACACAAGCCTTGTACTCAACTTTACACAGTAAAAAACACAACGCTTTCTCAATCTCTGGTGATCCTAGCTAGACATTGAATTCTGTAAATCCTCCTCACGAACTCTTACAAATTTAGTTATATTGGTTTCGACCCCCACAGTTGATAGTAGTGGACATGTTTGTTTTCATTAATTATAGCTGGACTTCCGAGGAATCAAGCCAAACGTAGTTCAAATTACAAAGCGAAAGCTAGACAAGTCATTCGGAGACGAGCGAGAATAAATTGTTCGGAAACGAGTAGAAGTACATGGTACTTAGTTTTTTTTTTCTTGTTTTTTTTTAAAACTGGACCTCCGGGGAGGCTGCCTACGTACCTCGCTGCTCGGGCAAAGATCAAGTCGATCGTAGTTTGAGTAGATCTATGATGAAGCATAGAAAACTTGTGATGAGCTTGGAAGTGAATTTTAAGCGATGCGTTGGGATGATGTAGGGCTTGCTGGCCCGTTTTGTTATCTTGTAGTGCTTGGACCAATGCCAATCGCGTTGCTTGCGGATTGAGTCGAGGAAGGAATGAACTTGGGGCTTACCGGGCCGAGAAGGTATTGTGCTGCGAGCTCTGGTTCTTGCTCGGTGAAATTCGTCTTCTCTGGGGATAACTGAGCGGAGCTGTTTTTCCGCGATGAAGCATGTTCGGGCCATCTTTTGGTTTAAACACTCCGACCGGGGTCAGAAACTTGAGGCATAGATGGTACGTTGACGAGACGGCTCGGATAGAGAATAACCATAGAGTTCCCATGATTACGTTGTACACAGCCGGTTTATCTACTACCATAAACTAGACGTTTCAGGAGATTTCCTCGGCGTGCACCATCTGTTTGATCGATCCAATCCTCATTGTTGTGATGTCATCAAAGCCGGTGAGAGGCCTGACGCCCGGCTTGATACGGTCGTCGGGTATCCCTATTTTTTATAGAGTTTCTTTAAAGATTAGATCTACCAAGCTCCCCGTATCAATCAGAACCCTGGTTACCTCGCAATCCTCAATTTCAAGGTCGACTACGAGCGGGTCATTGTGGGGCATGACCAGGTTCCTCGTATCAGCTTCCGTGGAGATAATCAGTATGTCGACCTCGGACCGATCAAGGCAACCTTTGTTGGTAGTCTCCTTCTTTTGTACTGCTTGAGGGACCGGACTGAATCGTGGGTCAAACTGAATCCTCCCACGATCATCAATACTCTCTTGGTTGGATTTTGTTTGCCGACCTGGCCCTTGTCGGCTTGAGAACACTTGGGAGGGAGGGGTGAGTCGGCGTTTCCACTCGGCCTCTGCTCATTCCTGTCCGATTCCTCTTCGGGTTTTCTTTTCTCCCCTCGATCGGCCAGAGGTACAACTTTGACCGCTCCCTTCTGGTATTGTGCGAGCAGTTGTTCCTTCCGTTGGCGGTACTGCAAGGTTGAATGCCCGTACATTTGATAGTAGTCGCAGTACGACTGTCCACCGGAGGGTTCCTGAACCTCTTGAGGTCGCTGATACTTGTTCTACTGCTTCGGGGGAGGGTCAGAAGAGCTGTTTACGATGTTAGTCACTAATTTTTTCTTGTATTGGTAATCGAAATGTTGTCGAGGCTCCTGGTATTGCTCCTCGGCCGCATCTTTTGCCTTTATCTTGATTGCGGAGGTTTGATCAGGGAATTCTTCTTTACTTGACCGGCTCGGTCTTTTTTAAGCTTGACAAAATTGACTGAGCGATGCATGACCTCCTCGATAGTCTTGAGCGAGCGTAAGACCATCTCCGTCCGAAACTTAGATGATGGTCGTAAGCTTTACTTGAGGGCTGCTATTGCGGTTCAATCACTCGCTGTGATTTACGAGATAACGGCCTTGAAGCGGTCCATGAACTTTTCGAGGGTCTCCTTCTCTCCTTGGACCAGGCCCCATAAGTCGGCGTCGGAGGCTCCGTCCTCGATGTAGATGGCGTAATGCTTGAGATTCCAACCTGGAGAACCTGTCCAAGGCAGCACCCGACAAATATTCGATAAAGTACTGGCAGTGGCCTGCGTCGTACTCCTTGGGGGAGAAATGCACTCGTCCCATTGAAATAGAGAAAGCTGTGAGGTGCTGCTTCGGGTCGGAGTCTCCGGAGTATGGTTGGAGTCGAAGTTTGGCCGTGTGCCTGATCGGGATAGATGTTATCCGATCAGAGAAAGGGGTTTGCTGAGTCTCTGCTAGAACTCGGTTGATCTCCGGGGCCGAACTGAGGGCATGATGCATTCGAGAGTTTATCTCCCGGAGCTGGTTTCTCATGTCTTGGAGTTCAGTTTATTGGGCGGGACTAGTCTCCCAATCGGGGGCCTGCTCTTGCCGGGCGCTTGTCGCAGGCCCGCGGTCCGACCTAGTCTCCCAAAGAACAAAGGAGAAGAGCTTGCTCGAATTATCGGCGACTCGAATGTTGCTCGTCATACCTCGGTACGCTCCGGGGGAGCCCCTCGCGATGCGAACAGGCTGTCGAGTCTGATGTTTGTCTGCCGTGTTTGCTCCTTCTGCTCATTGAAGCGGCGCATAAGTGTCCCGAGGAGCTGGGCGTGATCTAGCTGGGCCCACTGCTCGGACTGAACGCTTGTCTGGACTGGGTTGTTTTGGGTGGTGTCCGGTTGGGCTACCATCGTTTGTCTTAAGCCTGCCGAGTTACCGAGTGTTTGTCGGAGGTTGATGGGTTCTTGTATCCTCTGGAACACACATGTCGGGGTTACCGGACGCTCGATTCTTTCGAAGACAGAGGTGGGAGCGTGTGGCTACTCGGGCCTCTCGGATGTCAAGGCGGAATTGGCTGGCTGATCATGCCTGTCGGGGATGAGGGCAGAAGTGTTCACGTCTATGAGATTGGGATTTTCTTGCTCGGGAACAAGAGTCGCTCCTCGGGCCACCGGAGTGTTATCGCCCAGGGCGCTTGTTCCCGCAGAGTGCGTTCGTGTACTCGCTTCTTTGTTAAAATCCTTTTTTTTTGCGTAAAAAGATATCCTTCAATAGAGCCCCTACCTGACGCGCCAAATGTTGAACTCGGGTTGAGATCGACACTAGAATTTGTAATAGGTTCGGGGATTCTTTGACAGATAGATAAGAGAGTTGAAAGAAGAACTGTGATCTTGCTCGGATGAACAGTAACCGAGTAGGATATTTCGGATTTAGGGAGATTAACTGGATTAACGAAAGGAATAAAGTGGTTTGCTCAAAAAGTATGATGTATTCAGCCTTGGTTGTACAAAAATGATGTACAACCTTTTTATAGTACAAGGATTTTAGGGCTTTAGGCACATATGGTTACATTCAAACCATATGTTTCCATAAAGTAACCCATGGTAATCATAAAGTAATTATACTAAGAATAAGGTGGTTATTACTTAGCTAGCAAGATAATGAGTTGAGCCTTTTCGCTTGATGGACTGAGAGCAAGATTTTGTCTTAGGCTAAATCCATGGTAACACCGTTCAAAAAAAAATGTCATTGTGACACATTTCACGTAATTAATAAATTTTTTAACTTACCAGAATATTCATATTTAACACATCATTAGTTAAAACATATTTTAGAGAGAGAGGCTAAAACATATAGAAGAAACACCTCTGAAGTTGGACTTCCTCTATCATTTGATTATGAGACATATGATGATGACTACTCATCTCCAGTCTCCACCCTGACATAGTTGCTGTTATTAACGAATCCGGGTCTCATTTGGAAAGAACCCAGGGCTTATCACAGATTCTGTCTTGAACATTTGTGCTCCCAATTCCTTAGCGTTTTCGGAGTAGACAGCTACGATGTTGACAGTGATGTAAATAAATAGAGCAAATTCTTGTTTTTGAGTTCAACCATTATTTTTTTGGTAATTTTCTTAAGATCAAATTTTTTTTGGAGGAGGTGATACTATCTAATTGAGAAAAATAAATAAAAGGAAGAAGCCTATCAACAACATTTCTAATTGGCTACAGTCGAAGCCTTGGCTAAAGTGTACTTATGCTTGAGGTAAGCTTTGATGAAAGGGTCCAAATCACCATCCATTACAGATGTGATATCAGAAGTTTCATGACTTGTTCTCACATCCTTAACCAGTTTGTACGGATGAAACACGTAGTTCCTGATCTGCTGTCCCCATTCAGCTTTCACTACATCTCCTCTTATTTCCTTGATCTCAGTCGCACGTTGCTCCTCCGCTATCACCAACAGTTTCGCCTTTAGTCGGCTCAGACCTCTCGTCTTGTTCGCCGATTGACTTCTCCCCTCTGCAATATCCAACATTTAGACGAATCACAGGTTGTTTTCTAGACTTAATTTATTAGAGTGGATTTGTGGAGAATGCAAAGACAAACCTGAGCAACGGACCGCTACACCAGTAGGGATGTGAGTAATCCGAACAGCGGTTTCAACCTTGTTGACATTCTGTCCTCCTTTTCCACCTGCCCTTGTGAAAGTAATCTCAAGATCCTCCTCTGGTATTTCAACTCCCACTGCTTCATCAGGTAGAAGCGGCATCACTTCCACACCAGAAAAGCTTGTCTGCGTGCAATATCAAATATTATTCTACGTTTCTTTCATATGCTTTTTAGTAATGGGGTTTTGGTTTTGGGGCAGCTTAATATTTACCTGACGAAGGCCTTTGGAATTGAATGGTGATTGTCGTACAATCCTATGAGTTCCTTTCTCCCCTGAAAGGTAACCATACGCATAACGCCCTTCGATTTCAAGTGTCGCTGACTTAATCCCTGCTTCCTCTCCAGCAGACATTTCAACAATTTTTGTCTTGTACTGTTGCTTCTCTCCCCATCTCATATACATTCTAAGCAGCATATCGGCCCAATCCTGCACTGGAAGTTATCGCACAACTTCACATAACATAGAAACCACTAAGAAACATTCATTAAATTCCGAGTTGCGTAAAACAGTAATTACCTGAGCGTCTGTTCCACCAGCTCCAGCGGAAATGTAGACAAGAGCGCCTTCTTTATCATAAGGTCCTGATAGAAGCTGAGTTATCTCAAATCGATCTAGCGATTTATTCAACTCTTTGATAATTCCCATAGCCTCTTCAAGTAAACTAACATCAGTAGAGTCCATCTCTTCTGTTAGTTTTACAATCGTTTCCGCATCTTCAACCTACCACCAAGAAGCAACACATTGATCTCGAAACGGTGTAACAACAATAGATAGAGCCAAAAAACAAAAACCCGGCAATTACCATGGATTTGAACTCAGAAAGCAACTTAAATCGATCTTTGAGATCGTTTAAGGCGGAAGCGTTTCTTGAGCTTTAGTACGATCATCCCAAAAAGAAGTATCAGTAGCTTTTGATTCCAAATTTGCAATATCTTGTTCTAGTTGTTGTAGATTAGCAGAAGCTCTAATCTCTTCAACACGAGCTGATGCTAATTCAACATCCTTTCTCAATGTATAAAAATCTATCACAAGAAAAATCAAAACCCTAATTATCCTCAATTGAACAAATTTTCAATTATTGGGAACTTAGAAGAAGGTACCTTGCATAATCCATTCGCTCGTATCGCTTTCATTGGATACACTTAGGTTACTCTCTTGTGAAGCGAATAGTACTGAAAAACAAGAATACAAGGAACAATTGTTAATGGCGAATTCTAAAGATGGAGAAGAGCGAAGATTTGAAATTGAGGAAGAGAAGAAACTGACTGGGCGAACTCGTAGAAGAGAGATTTGGAAGTGAGAGGCGAAGAAGAGGGAGATTCGTCGGACGATGAAGCGAAAGCGTAGGTTTTCCGGCGACTACGAAACTCCGGCCAGCGAAAGGTCGGAGAACGGTGACCTCCATTGACATTCTAAATGCTTTTTCTCCAAATTTCTTTGCCTCTTTTGCTGTTTACTAGTTATCCACACTTGCCACGTCATCAATTTTTTTTTTTTTTCTAATTTGTTCACATTTTGAAAATCAAACAAGAAGCATTTCATTATTGTGCAATTTGGAGGTTTAGCCAAAAGATGCTACCTCACACACATTTCGCATCAGGTAAGATCGAATAGTAATAGATTTTGTAATCCGTTAGCGAGTAAGGCTTATCTGCGCAAAGCATCGTTGGATTCACTTATTTTGTTGTATCGTATTGAAAATATGGAGCATATACTGATGCAATAATTTGTATTTCAAAAGTTCTGTATACGAACTTTGTAATTCTGATTTTAATTTATTGTTTTGCCAGAGTAAAAATACATTTCATTATTTGGCTATTGTTATTATCAGCCTTATCATATCAAAACTTTTGGAAATCAACAGAAAGAAAAGAACAAGAGTACCTTATATTTTCGGAAATAAAAGTTGCAAAATGGGTCTTAAGTAAATGTCTAATAACGGCGTATTTGTTTGAGATTTAAAGGTGACAAAGAAATGTCATGCAACTAAAACATATCTTATCTAAGCATCGAAGTTGTCAATTTTGAGGGGAGTGATGTCATCTGCAACTTTGAACCCTCCGATGACTCGGGCAAAGAACACCATCTGTTGCTCCAGTGTGTATTTGATGTTCTCCGCCTGTTAAAACAATTATACATTACTAATTACTATTACGATCTAAAGACTAATTATTGTTAAGATTCAACCCCCTTACCTTGCGAAAACCGTGCTGTTCTCCTTCATACTCGACAAGTGCAACAGGCAGACCTTTTTCTTTTAATGCTTGATAGATTTTACGCGATTGATCTGGCGTTACAACCTGCAATGTGTATGTGTTCAGCATTTTATACCAGAAAATGATAAATCTAACTAAGCCTTTAGTTACTGGGAGCATTAAGAAATGCCAAACTGAAAATGCATAGTCGTTACTTTCTTTGCAAATGAGCAAGAGGCGTAAAAAGTTTGAAAACAAGAAGACAAGAATTGGGAACCTTGTCTTCCAGTCCTTGGAATAGGATAATGGGGCAAGAGAACTTATCGACGAAGTTGATTGGTGATCTCTCATAGAAATCCTTTTCATCTCCTGCAATTGCGTACGAAATAATATTGGCGACTGATCGACATAACTAAAGCAAATATAAATTTGTCTTTTCAAAGCATTTGCTTGACTCACCAACAAGATTGTCGATATAGCGGGATTCAAACTTATGGCCTTCATCTTTCAACATTTTTAAGTCAGCCACCTGCATTAAGAAAATCCAAACTAATATGAATTATCAGTTGTTCATAAGGTCTTTCCTACAACATGTATTTGAAGATATATATTTTGATGAGTTCAATACATTTGAATTTCATTGCTTTCAAGCGTTTTCAAGAACATATTCCAATAAATAGCCAAAACTAGGGACACTGGAAAAAAAAATAGTAGTTTAGTACTCACTCCGTATAAGGACGCTCCAGCCTTGAATACATCTCTGAAAGCCAATGCTGCAAGAGTTGTGTAACCTCCTGCAGAACCTCCAGATATACAGAGCCGTTTAACATCTGCCTTCCCCGAAGACACCTGCCCAAAGAAAAATAAAAAGTGTTTTTGGGATTGCTTCCAGATTTGCTTAAAGTAAAATAGGCAAAGAAAAAACATACCAAATATTTAGCACAACCACAACAGTCATCAACGTCAACAATCCCCCACCGTCGTAATAACCGCTCCCGATACTCTCGACCATAACCTTCAAAATAATGTTCCCTATGTCACTTTTTCATGTGTATGACATCAGAAACATGATGAAGTTATGCCACAGTCCAATGTTTTCATTGTGACGACATACTGTGGTATGCAACTGTACAACTGTGGAAGAAATAACTTAGAGCCATAACAGCTAACCTGTGCTTCCACCATAATTGACATCAACAAATGCCCACCCTCGACTTGTCCAGTACTGGATATTCAGATTTAAGGAACCGCGTGATTCAGCAGTAGGTCCTCCTGAAGATTCAGAATGTCCACAAAAATGATTTATGTGGCATGTACAGCTGATTGCAAAAATTATGTTGTGGCTAAAGCACATACTTGAATCAAAAACATTATACGACGAAGTTTAAATACGAGGAAGCATTGTGGTTAAGTTTTAAAAATCGAGAACTGGTAATTTAAGCATACCATGGCTCTTAACTAGCAATGGAGGTTTCTCTTCCATGCTACTGTGGTAAAGCGGATTGGTTGGAGGATAAAAGTAAGCATAAGCGTTCTGACTTGGAATCTCTGTTGGAAATTCAATCAACTCTGGTACGCTGAAGAAAGCCTTGTACTTCAAAACATCGGGTGAAGAAGACCAAACAATCTCAGAACTGACTGCTTTCATCTTATGCTGATCCAGTGTTACCTGTTAATAAGAGAAACTATTAATCTACTGCTACTACTTCTCATTAGACACACCTTATCTCATTTAAAAGCTACAATGGGAATCATTTTCACCTTAGCAACTGCTGGTGGATGAACTGCTGATGCTCCCTCAACATAAAGGCATTGGTTTCCCAGTGTCTGAAAAACGAAAGCAGAATTTCCGTTACTTTCGGATTCAATTGGAAATCAGATGCAAGAAAAAAAAAGAAGGAAAAAGTTATATTACAATGCTATCGAAATCAGTCAAAGGAATATCGAGCAGGGAAAATGAACCCTGGGAATCATCCAAAACGCCAAGATATGACCTCCCTTTCTGCCTGCATTCAAGAAAAATATATATTGTGATCAAAACAGAAACACAAAGTTTTCCAGCAAATATGAAGGGAATATCAGAGAATAGTTGAAAGTATTTTTATGTTGGTCTGCTCAGTATTACCTATAGCTACACACAATTATGTTCTTCTCTTCAGAGCTCTCGAGTATTGCGTAGGAGTTTGTACCAAAAACCCATAGTGGTTTTGCAAACTCACCATCGAGGGGATATAGAGAAATAACATCATTGGTACTTTCAATCTGTGACACAAAGAGAAAGAAGAAAGAATAAGAAGTAAGGTAGAAAACATGTCCGCATAGGCAATTTTCTAAAACAAGTTCCCAGCATTTCACATGCAAAGGCAGACTAGAAAACTAAATGTAACTACAACTGGCGAGAGCAAAGGTTTTTTTACCCATTTATGAATATTCCAAAATCCATTCTCTCTGTCAGTTACGAAAAAGAGTTCCCCTGCATAATACAGTCAGAAAGTCTCAGGTCAATGGCACTATCAAAAATACCAAAGATTGACAGAGTTAACTACGATATGAGAAATATAACTGATTCACCATTTTTAAAATCTCCAACAAAAAATACAATGGTTTAGAGAACACTCATGGGCACATCTACTGAAAAACTCTAGTTTTAACTGATACTTCCACATAGTGGTTGATTGCTAAAAATTAAAAGATTCTAGTTTCGACTAAAACTGTAAAAACATATGAGACAGGATCAACTGCTGAAGGCGAGAAAAAAATAGAAAGTCAAAAATTAAAGGTCCATGTCTAGAAAATTGCAGATCAATCTTTCCCCAAAGACTTTCACAATCCTTGTAACTGTGTAGAACAATTTTCTGCATATATTTTATTTCAGACAAATACCTCTTGATGACCACTTTGGCTCAGTGGGTGATTCCACATATTTGGGATCACAACCAGCAACACATACACGTTTATCAATACTTCTGCAAAGGGAGTAAATCAGATTAAACCAATGCACATGGGAAGAAATAAGACAATACAAAGCATGAAAAATCAGCATTGAAGATCATGTTAAGCCTCTCAATATTAAAAAATATGACAGTATGCATTGCATTTTAATACAACTAGCGTATGCTCACCCGCCCTCAGATATGTACCCAACCCACAGCTCTGCTTTATCCCAAGGCATATTAGGATGACTCCATTCAATCCATGCTAGTCGCTCACACTTTGGATCCAAACGTGGAAACGCATAGAAATCATTGCCACTCACAAGTACTTTTGGTTCTGGATCACAAATATCAGAAAGACTCTATATAAGTGTCAATGATCAGATGTATTAAGCAAATAAAAAGTTGGAAACATAGACTACATGACGCCGTTAACATGTACCAGTTTGATATATAATTTACCTTCAAGTGTCTCTCCACTTAGATTAACCTCAACAATCGCTGTAATCGGGTTCGATCTATCCAAGCGACCATCTAAACACTCAAGCCAAGTATCAGTTAACATGTAAATCTTGCTAAAAGCCACAATTAGAGCAAACACTAAACAGAAGAGACCAAACCAACCTTCCCTAACAGTAATGTAACGGTTAACGCGCGCATCAAAGGCTCCATCTGCATAAGTTACACTTGGTCCACCATAATCTGGTGTAATTGGTTTCGGAGATAAACCTAAGTATCATCAATCCAGTACACAGAATCAGGACTTTACAAGGTAAATCTTCAAGGAACTTGCATTGATATAAGAGCTTATCTCACTTTTGTTAGTGATATGTTGCTTATAGAGTCGTTGATCTCTGTAATTAGAGAAAACAAGTGTATCATCTGAAGAAATCTGGAAAGCACCACCACCATACTCTTGAGTTAAAGTCCTCACAGCGAATTCTTTTGGTGTAATATCAATTGGTTTATTATCTCCTTGGAGAACCAAAACTCCTCTCCTGGAAAAACCACAAGATCTCGCATCAAATTCGGAATCTGAAATCAAAAGTAGAACAATCGGAAAATAGTAGAAATCTACCCGGATTCATTAGGGCGAGACTCGAGTATGACGAGACGGCCTTGAGAATCGACGGTGGTGCCACCGAGACGCTTTGAAGCACCGGAAACGATGTCGGCGGTGATCGGAGACTTCCAGGAGCCGTAAGGAGCGGTGGTTATCGGAGTATCGGAAGACGATGACATGGATGCCGAAGAGCGAGATGGATTGAGGGAAAAGAGAGAGAATCTTCTGATTGCGGAAGAAGAAGAAGGGAAACGAGTGAGTGAGACGAAGTGATTGAGTGAGGTCAATACGGCCATTTTATATTTGACTTCTCCATATACTCTCTCTCTCTTATGTTAAAAGAGAATAATATGTTAAAAAGAGAATAATACTCAAGGAAAGACTCTAAAAGAGACGGAAGTTTTAATACGGATGAATCGAAGGAAGAAGAAGATGGAAGAAGTTGAGAGATATTAGGCCTTGGCATACAAATCTTCGGGTCAGGTCCTATCGGGTACTTATTCTGTCGGATTTTAGAAATTGTAGACCCATATATATATATATATATATAAGATTTTGGGTCGGATACATGTTCGATTCTTACGGTAAAAAAGACACGTAGACATAGACATACAGATATTCAGATTGGGTTCGAGTTGGATCCTATGAGGTACGGTTCTGTCGGGTCTAAATTTTTAGACCCGTATAGGTATTTGTAAGGTTTCAGATCGAATATATTTCGGGTCAATTCAAGATTTGGGTATTCGGGTTCGATTTTTATGCCTAGGCATAGTTATATACAAAAGTTGTAGTTTGATTAAGAAGTCACGAGTTCAACTCTCATTTCCGCAAAACTTACGTTTCTTTATAAAAGAATCAAACAACATCGTTGGAGTTTTTTGGTTTAAAACGGATATTTTTTTTTTTTTTTTTACCGTTTTCCCGAATTAATCTAGATAATGTGAGATTAATAATACATGTTCATATTAGCTTATTCTCACATGTCACACATATTTTATTCGTACTTATAAAAAACTTATGAGAGAATCTTATATAGAAATGGACGAGCTTTGCAAACCGCTTGCAAAGGAATTGCTTTAGGTACTGTATTTCCAACTCCTTCCTTCATATCCACTTCCTCCTTTCCAACTCTTTCCCATTCAAAGCATTGTAGTAATGATCCGAGAGCAAGCCCCAAGATCCGCTGGGCTAAACCCGATCCAGGACACGCCCTTCTCCCTAATCCAAACGCCATAAGCTTTTGCGTTTCCTCTTCTTTCTCAAAACGTTCTGGTTTAAAGCTATTCGGATCATCCCACATGTTTGGATCCCTATGTATTGTCCATGCATTAACTAACAATGTTGTACCACGTGGCATATCATAAGACCCTACCTTGCAATTCTCTGATGCCATGTGTGGGACTAGCAATGGTGTTGCCGGGTGTAGCCGGAGAGTCTCGAGGACGATGTTCTTGAGATATGGTAGCTTGGTGAGATCTGATTCTTCGATAAGCCGGTCTAAACCAACATGGTAATCGATTTCGGTTCTTGCTTTGCATATCACGTCAGGGTGGTTAAGCAAATTGGAAAGTGCCCATCCTAGTGTGACTGCTGATGTGTGTGTCCCTGCTATTACCATAACCTACATTAACATCAAATGATTTAGTAACAATAGCAAAGAATTTAACAAAATATATTTATAATTAATACATAAAAAAAAATGGGAAGAAAAACTAAACCAGTATGATGCCTTTGATAATTTGATCGGTGTAATACTCGGTATCTGATTTTTGGAGAACAAGCAAATGATCGATCATCGTATTACCATTTTCTCGTTGCCCACGTTTATCATCAATAAGACCTTGTAAAAACTCATCTGTTTTCTCCCCTAACTTTTTAACCCTTTTCTCATAACTTGAGAAGAACCTTAGGATCGGAATGTAGTCAACAGCGTTGCCCGAACTCGTGTTGGCCCCAATATCAGCCACCAATTTACGGACACGTTTAGCTTCTTCCTCATCCGTTGTTTCTTCGCCGTAGTATCGTTTTCCGGTCATCATTCTCATTATGTTGTTGAATGTCAACTCCATAAGCATTGGTTTCATTTCCACAACCGTTTTTTCAGTTCCTATAATAAATGGTATGGTAACTTTTATAAGAAAACTTAGTTCTAACAATTTACATAATCAATTTAACTTCGCCACACAAAAAAAAAAAACATTTTAATCAACTCAATGAAAGAAAATTGATGGCCACAAGCTATCTCATCAATTCTTTCATACCATGATAAAGACTACTTTGACGACCTAAAGTACAAAGAATTAAATGTTTGTGATGAAGCATTTAAAAACAAGTTTATTATTGAGTTAGATTTGTTTTCTTGAGTTATTTGCGGTTGTTAATTAGTGAAGAAGTAGAAACCTGATTCTTATTTTCTTTTTGAATTATACTTTTATTTATGGATACATGATTCTAGTTATTTTTCCTATTTGAAAGAATGAAACGAATGAGTAAAGTCATAGAGACCGAATTCTAAAAACTTGTGTTTTTTATTTTCTTGAATGGACGTAGCCTAAAAGAAATTAGAGTTGAAAGGGACATCCTCTATCATATATCATCCACATGTACTATGTTCATGGTCAATATAACACTAAAATAAATGAGAATGTTGACTATATCAACAAAATTCCTTACAACAAAACCACATGTAGCATATTCATATACCTGCGGCACGGAAGAGGTGGTTTATGAGGCGGCGTACTTCGTCGGTACGGACATCAAGGAAGCAGTTAAGACGGTGGGTGGAGAAGATCTCGATGGTGCATATGCGACGGAGGTTGCGCCAGTGATCACCGTATGGTGCGGCGATCATGTTTGTGTTGTTGTACCCAACATGTTTTCCAATGATCACTTGAGGCCGGTTCGCCAGAACGACGTCGTTTTTCCCGAAGCACTCCTCTGCCGCCACCTTGTATGATGACACCACATAGACTAGGCGAGACCCAAATCGGAGGGACATCAGGCCGCCTCTGCTGTTAAGAGACTCGGAGAGGGAGCGGAAGGTGCGGTGGATGGGCGGCTTTAGATGGCGGAGGTGGCCTAATACCGGCAACCATCCCGGTGGAGACGGTGGATGATTATGCTTGTTTCGTTTCAAGAACTTGAAAGAGATAATCAAGAAGATGAGAGAGAAAATAGAGTAGAGAACAATTCCGATGTAATTTTCTTCCATTCGGCGTTTCCTATTTTTTTCCTTCGATATTGTATTATGTACAAGTTGTAAAATGAAGTGATGGAAAAGACATAAAGTAGTTATATGAATTGAATTTTGGCACGTTGGGAATTAGGATATTTAGTAAAACCTCTATAAATAAAAGGTTAATTAGGTGTATAATATTTTGAGAGGATAAATAAGCAGAGCTATCTAGAGAATTAAATTAACCATACTCATATATGTCTGATCCCAAAAGTGGAATCTCCAATTACCCCAAAGGATTTTAGGCCTGTTAGCTTATCTAACATCTCATATAAAATCATTTCCAAGATTTTAGCTGAGAGACTTAAGCCTTGGTTGCATCTTTTTATTTCGGAAAATCAATATGCGTTTATTCTAGGAAGATTAACTATGGATAATATTCTCATTGATCATGAGTTGTTGCATTCATTGCATACAAAGAAGTTAGCTCAGCCTTTTATGGCTATGAAGTTAGACATCTCTAAAGCTTTTGATAAGGTTGAATGGAACTTTCTTGATATTATGATGCAGCAGATGGGTTTTAATGAGACATGGAGGAAATGGATTATGGTATGTGTTACTTCAGTGTCTTACTCGGTATTGGTGAATGGAATTCCTAGCAGAATATTCTACCCTCAAAGGGGAATTCGCCAAGGGGATCCTATATCGCCTTATCTCTATTTGATATGTACTGAGGGTCTCTCTAGGTTGCTTTATACTTACAGCCATCCGCAATGGATTCATCGTTTTAGAGCTTTGAGAAGTGGTCCTGCAATCTCTTATCTCTTATTTGCAGATGACTTGTTATTATTTTGTAGAGCTAATAGAGAGGAAGTAGAGAGGTTGATGGAGGCTTTAAGGATTTATCAAGAGGCTTCTAGTCAAGAAGTCAATTATCAAAAGTCTGCAATAACCTTTGGGAAAGGTATCTCTGTTGCATTGCAAAATGAAATCAAATGGAGAACAAGGATCACAAGAATATGAGGATTTGGTAGATGTGGGAGCTGGATTCACACAATTGAGTTTGTAAGGTTCTGGGAAGAGTTCAAAGCTTCTAGGGTTAGAAAACACAAAAGACAAAGAAATATTAGAATTAGGGTTTTTTATTAATAGTTGGAAAGCTGTCCAAGAGTTTCTATATATTTTTCGTGATCCCCTCTTTATGAGGATGTACAAGGATATATATATAGTACTTTAAGTCGGTTGGGCCAGGCCCAATACAGAATAGGAAGTTTTTCTTAAGCTTTCTAGGTTTTCCATTTAAGCCATAACCACTAGGTCGGCTGGATCTTAAGTGGGCTGTATTTTTCTGGGCCTGATCATTGAGATGACTTGAATTAGCCCTCTGGTTCAGTCTCCGGTTAGAATACATCGTAGGACGACCGGTTCATCGCATACTTAGTCGTTCTAGGCTTATCGATTCTTCCAGAGGAGATATGACCCCTATAGTAGATATCTTGGTCTTCCAGAGCATATTGGCAGGAAAAGGTATGATACCTTCTCTTATATTGAACAAAGAATCCAGTTGAAGGTTACAAATTGGTATACAAAGATATTATCTCATGCTGGAAAACATGTTTTTATTAAATAATACCTACTTACTCTATGTCTTGTTTTCTCTTGCCTAAAAAGTTTCTAAACAAAATGACGTTCACTATTAGGAATTTCTTGTGGTCCGATGACATTCATCATAGGAAAATTCCATGGGTGGCTTGGAGAAAAATTACTCAAGCAAAGGAGAGAGGAGGCCTTGGATTGAGAGATTTTAGAGCTTTCAACATAGCTTTATTGGCTAAAAAAGGTTGGCGTATGATGAGGTATCTAGAATCTCATCTTGCTTTATATACCTAATATTTTACCTATTTTACTATATATTTTAAGCATTTTCTAAGTATTTTAATAAAGGTTTACACCAAAGAGGTAGTTTTTCCTCGTATTTGTAGTTTTAAAGTGTTAACAGGGAAAATCATCAAAATGGAGCAAAAAGAGATTAAAAAGGTGTATTCTAAGCTACAACAAGTTTAAAGAGCCAAAGACTTAGTCCAAGCCACGAAATTCTCAAGATATCACACTTTGCCGATTTGGACAGAAGCGATGAGCCCAAAGTTTTGATACGGACGGATAACCAAATCAACTTGGATTTTGATGAACGATGGCTACATTTAAATCTCTTTGAGTACCAGAATTAGAAGATATTCGTGTGGTCCAAGAGTTTCAAGATGTGTTTCAACCATTGGAAGGACTGCCTCCGCCCAGAAGCAATCCTTTCACGATTAATTTGGAGCCAGGTTGAGCTCCGATCGCTAAAGTTCCTTACCGTATGGCACCGGCAGAGATGACAGAATTAAAGAATTAGTTGGAGGACCTTATGGAAAAAGATTTCATCCGACCAAGTTCATCACCATGGGGAGCTCCGGTCCTGTTTGTGAAGAAGAAAGATGGGAGCATGAGATTGTGTATTGATTATCGTGGGATAAACAATGTCACGATCAAGGATAAGTATCCCTTACCCATGATAGATGAGCTATTAGACCAATTGCAGGGGGCAAGTTGGTTCTCAAAAATAGATTTGGCATCCAGGTACCATCAGATTCCTATCCAGGAAAATGATGTGATGAAGACTGCATTTAGGACCCGGTACGGACACTACGAGTTCGTAGTTATGCCGTTTGGTCTTACAAATGCTCCAGCCGTATTCATGAGACTTATGAATGAAGTGTTCCGAAAATACTTGGATAAGTTCGTGATTATATTCATTGATGACATCCTAATATACTCACAGACGGCATAGGAACATGAGGTTCATCTGAGGATGGTCTTGGAACGACTTAGAAGTCAGAAGTTGCTCGCAAAATTCTCTAAGTGCAGCTTTTGGAAAAGAGAAATTGGATTCCTAGGTCATCGTGTCTCGGAATAGGGAGTCTCCGCAGACCCTAAAAAGGTTTAGGCGAACCGAGAGAGGCCTCAACCATCTGCAACCACAGAAGTAAGAAGCTTTCTTGGACTGGCTAGGTACTATAGGAAATTTATCTAGGGGTTTTCATCGATAACAAAACCTATGACACGGTTGATGGGTAAAGGGGTAGCGTTTGAATGGAGTAAGGAAGCGGAAGAGGCATTCAATTAATTGAAGGACGCTTTAACTTTAGCCCTAATCTTAGTTCTACCCGACCCTAGCCAGCCCTACATAGTGTATACGAATGCTTCATGAGTTGGCTTGGGGTGCGTGTGCTGATGCAGGTAATAAAGTTATTGCGTATGCATCACGACAACTGAGGAAACACGAAGAGAAATATAGTACACATGACCTAGAGATGGCTGCAGTTGTGTTTGCACTTAAAATATGGCGGCCATACCTATATGGTGCAACGGTTCAACTGTACACCGATCACGTAAGATCATGTACCACCCTGGGTTAAAATTGAGAGAAAGAATATGGATGGAGTTCGTAGCGGACTATGACCTCAAGATCATGTACCACCCTGGGAAGGCGAACGTGGTGGCAGACGCGTTAAGTTTACGGAAGGTGGACGTAAGTGTTACAAAGGATATGTCGTCCTTGGCAGAACAGTTTAAGTCTGTGAAGCTTGCAGCATTGGAAGAAGAGTCTAGTGAACCGTTAGGCTTCCAGGCTGTCAATCAGGCCAGTTTTCTTCAGAGGATCCGTGAAGAACAAAGAAGGGACCCTAGTTTGAAGAATATTTTCGAAGAGTTTAGTGGTCGGAACGATCAAAACTTAAGTGGATATCATGTTGCCGCGGATGGAACGTTATTGCTGTTAGGACGAATAACCGTACCTCAGGGGCAAGGACTATGTGATGAGATTCTGGGGACGGCACACCATTCGAAGCTGAGCATTCATCCTGGTAGTACAAAAATGTACAAGGATATCAACCGGTACTATCACTGGCCGGGAATGAAGAGAGCAATTGCTCAACATGTGGCATAGTGTCAAATTTGTCAACTGGTTAAAGCGGAACATCAAGTACCTGGAGGACTACTTCAAAATATACCAATCCCATAATGGAAATGGGAGGCAGTAGCTATGGACATGATATCAAGATTTCCACCGGCACCGGGAAGGAGTAATGATGCAGTCTTGGTGGTAATTGATCGACTAACCAAGAGTGCACATTTCATAGCAATCAAGTCTGGCGATGGCGCGCAGATTTGGGCGGAGCAGTACATTAAGGAGATTATCAGACTTCATGGAGTACCTGCAAGTATTATATCTGATCGGGACCCAAGGCTCACGTCACAGCTTTGGACGGCCCTAGAGGAAAGTTTAGGAACTCGATTTCACATGAGTTCAACATATCATCCAGAGACGGACAAACAAAGCAAGATAACCATCCGATCACTAGAGGATATGCTACGATTATGTGTCTTGGACTGGGGAGGATCATGGGAGCAATAGCTACATTTGGTTGAATTCTCCTACAACAATAGTTATCATGCCATCATTGGAATCTCTCCATACAAAGCCTTGTATGGACGGCCATGCAGAACCCCATTATGTTGGCCAGAGATAAGAGAAAGCCAGTTGTATGGTCTAGAACTTGTCCAGGAATCGATTAAAAAGATAAGGGTAGCTCGAGAGAACATGAAATGGGCTCAACATCACCAATAGAAGTATGTCGATCAAGGAAGGACAGAGTTGGTTTTTGAAGTTGGAGATATGGTATTCCTAAAGGCGAATGTGTCAAAGGGGAAGGATCGTTTTGCGAAGCCTAGTAAGTTGGGCCAAAGATACGAGGGGCCTTATCGAATAAAGAACCGTGTAGGAGAGGTGGCTTATGAGCTGGATATACCAAAGACTTTAAAGATTCATCCCACCGTGCATGTGTCGATGCTCCGGAAGCATATCCCTAATCCAGATTTACCAACCCCAGGAACCAGGGACATGTCAGATGGGCCCATAAGAATCAAAGAGAGATGTATTCGCAGAATACGAAATCAGCTAACTCCTCAACTTAAAGTTCTGTGGTGGAAGAACAATAAAGTACAAGAAAAATGGGTAAATGAAGCAAAATTTCGGGCTTAACAGCCCGAAATGTTCGACGAAGCACCAACGATAAGCGAGGCAGGACCTTCTACGTCGTAAAGAATTCGGGACGAATTCTAAATAAGGGGGGTGGAGAATATTAAGACCCTGTTGAGATCTAGGCCGGGACGAAACAGTACCAATTTTCCCAAGTTGCGGCCTCAAAAATATTTGACTTGGAATGGGTAAAAGGAGGACTTAGAAGGATTTGGCTCGAGGAAAATCTTGATTTGGTCGAGGGAAATTGGATTTTGGACGAGGAAGATATCACGGGACGGATCGGCACGTACTGCAGGTCGAGGCCGCTCGATGCCAGCACGACCCGCGTCCGAGACAAAATGTGTGGTGGGAATCGTGCCATGTCGCGGGTAGGTAGGATACTCGGCTATCCTCGTGCCACGTCGGGGGTAGATGGCTCTTGCGGTTTCGGGAGCGCCACGTCACCCGACCCGCATGGCTGCGTCCGAGCATCTGAACGTGGCCGTCCGTGCACCACACATCCTACCAACTTTCGCCTATACATATAGGACTCTTCCCTTAGGATTTCGGCTTGGTCCGAAAATTCTCATACTCCAAACCTTTGTTCCTTTGTTCTTTCGATTTCTTAATTGGTTCCTAAGTAATTTCTGAGTAAGTCTAAGGTGTTGGAAGAGTCTTTCAAGCTAATCTAAGGTAAGGACTAACATTCTTCCTTGGTTTCCTTAGAATTGTTGGGACCCGATCTTAGGAAAGTTTTGCCTTAGCTTCAGGATTGATTAAATCCCAAAGGAAGGAACTGATCCGTGGAGTCTTTCCTAGGAAAAGCTTCGGTTAAAACTGTGAGTCTCGGTAAAACGCGTTCTGATTTGATATTGTCCTAGTGTAGAATGAGTAAACGTTTCTTATTATAATCATTGAGGTTCTTAACATTTTTATTAAATTTTGCTAACTATGGATTATAATTCAAATGATGGTTTGGCGTGATACTGGGATTGGTAACGACTTATGATTGAATATCGTGACATGGTATATATTTTGTGGTAAATATGGTGAGTCTCAAAAGCTTAAGTCTGGTGTAACTAAGCTTGAGGTTGAGGCTGTGTTATTGTTGTGTTGTTATTAGTTATTAGCATGTTTTAGGATAGAGACATGCATGGTAATAACTTGTTGTGGTGCGGTTATTAGCATGTTTCAGGTTAAAGTCCTGCACGCTAATAACCTCACATAGCGATCCTTCGTTCCCAAAGAAAGACGTGGTGTATAGCATGCCATGGCGGATTTTTGGGTCGGACCCATGAGCTGTGATACACGACGGTGTATTGAGTTTAGGTTGGGAATTTCCCACGGAACTCGGGGTGTTGGAAAACTATGTGTCTTACATCCTAGTGAAGCCGGGAACAGGTGTAAGATTCGTGTTGGGGTCGGTTTCCACCCCCTCGACCTTAAACGATGAAAGTCAAAATGTTCACCGAGGTCCTCTTGCGGATAGTAGCAAAGTAAGTGATCGTAGAGTGAGGCGAAGCAAGAAAGTCTTGGACAAGGAAGGACTGATCGCGAGCCCGGAACACCAAGGGCCGACCTTAGGCTCGGCATGTCCAAGACCCGACCATAGGGTCGGCACGTCGGGACCCGACCATAGGGTCGGCACGTCCAAGACCCGAACATAGGCCTCGGCATGTCCAAGACCGACCGTAGGCTCGGGCACGCCTGGACCGATTGTAGGCTCGGGCACGCCAAGACCGACCGTGGCTTCGGCGTGGACGGACGGCCGAGTATGGACTCGGTTTGGCGATGCCTTAGCGGACCGATCCTGCCTTCGGTCCGATAGGACCTTCGGCCCAGCTACGTGAAGATAGTCCAAAGGTGAAAGCATTACGGCCTAGACGCGAAGCCCACTCTAACGTGACCGACCTTATCAGGGCAAATCCGCAGGGACATAGGAAACGAAGCCGACTTAGACATAGTATAAATAGACCTTTGTAAACACCCCAAAGGGGATCCGGAATTTCACACCTAATCTTGTACTCATACGTTTTCAAAGCAATAAACAATCTCTTGATATCTTTCTTGAACCCTAGCTTACCATAGAAATCTCACAAGCTTCCCTAGAACTCTTACAAATTCTAGTTGTGTTGGTTTCGACCCCCACAATTTGGCGCCGACTAAGGGGACGCGGAGAATTTCTGACACACAAGAGCTAGGGTTTCGCAACACCGCGAAGATGTCAAGCAACACCATGAGCAACGAAGGATCTTCGTCTCACCAGCACGACGAGGAAAGAAACAACTCCGTGGAGAACACCGCGCCTCGCGCCACTAGTCGCCCAGCGGATCTCGCGGAGATCAAGCAGATGCTTGAGATTCTGATGAAGAAAACTGAAGATACAGCGAGCGAGCTGCAATCGCTCAAGAGAAGGAAGCGCAGGAGGTCCCGTGTCCGTCCGACACGCCTCAGCTTCGCCACGCCTCGAACCAATCAGAGGGTTCCACACGAGGAGCTACCACATAGGGCTGCTCACACAGATCCAGAGGATCTGCCTCCTCGAAGACGTGCCCGTGTCGACCTAGACGTTGACCATGCTACGGCCGCAGAAGAAGGGGATGCGATCATAGCAGAGCTCTACAGGAGGGAACAAGAGCGCAGGGCTCCGCAAGGCTTCCGAGATGGAGAGGTCGCTGCGCTAAAAGCCCAGTTAGACCAGGTCGCCTCTGACCTAAAGGCTACCCAACTACAGATGTACCGGAGCACGGCGAAGGCTCCTGGGATCGCCTATGTGCTCGAGAAAGCACGGAACACACCCTTCGCTGAGAGGGTCGCGAGAACTCCAATCTCCGACCCCGGAAAAATCAAGCTTCCAATCTATGAAGGAACCACTGACCCTGCTATCCATCTGATGGAATTCGAAGTCGCCTTAGGAAGGGCAAACTTCACAGAAGCCGAGAAAGACGTTGGCTACTGCAAACTGTTCGTAGAGAGCCTCAAAGGGCCTGCCCTCCAGTGGTTCTACAAGCTGGAGAAGAAATCAATCCACACCTTCCATCAACTCTCAGAGATGTTTGTGCAGCACTACAACATCTTCGTTGAAAGAAAGATCTATGATGCGGAGCTGTGGACAAACAAGCAAGGAGAGAACGAAAGCCTGCGGTCTTTCGTGACAAGATTCAAGCACACGCTGTCAAAGGTGGACGGTGTTACCAACACGTCCGCACTGGAGGCCTTGAGAGGAGCGCTTCGATGCCCCTCTCCATTCTGGCAGGAGTTGACTGTCAACCCACCTGCGACTATCCAAGACGCTCTCCACCGCGCTACAGACTTCGCTCGAAGCGAAGAGGAAGTCTGCGCTAAGAGGGGCGGGAAAACCAAGCACGCGGACGAGCTCATCCAGTCCGCTGTGACGCCACCACCCTCTTAGAAGCTCTTGCAATGAACTACGAGGCGACTTGATCCCTGCAAAGGGTACGTAGGCAGCCTGTCTTCGGATAGGTTCAGTTGCCCCCCTCCATCAAAAGGGGGGGAATTACATTTCACTTCAGCCTCCTTCCAGATGAGCTCACACGACACCAACCCCAGTGACAACCTCATCGTCACACAACAAACACTCGCCACATCACTCATCATGAGAACAGCTTGTCCTCTACGGACTGATCAAAGCTTTATTCGAGTAGAGTCGTTCTGCATCTATTGTTGCTGGCCACAGCAATAGTGTAGAGATACGAACACAATGACATCCACAACGGATACAGCGCGCTATATAAATTCCAGTGTTCAGGATCGTCTCCGGATGACCCCCTGATCACTCAGAAACCCAACAGCGTCGTTGGTAATGCAGCTGCTAATGACCTCCGTTCGGCCTATACCCTGAACGTGTCATTCTGAAACCCAGGATGCACTCTGGTCAAATTCAAGGTGGATTTGCTCTCGGACAGACGTGTCTAGAAGAGCAGCACCAACTCACAAAGCCCAACAGCAACGTTGGCAGATAAAGAGCGTGAGCGCACTTGCGTTTTCACAGCCTTAACGAAGCCTCATTTATGAGCAAATAAAGCCTCATTTATGAGCAAACAAAGCCTCATTCATGAGCGAACAAAGCCTCATTCATGAGCACACAGAGCCTCATTCATGAGCACACAGAGCCTCATTCATGAGCACACAGAGCCTTATTCATGAGCAAAAAATAAACTAAGCCATAAACAAGGGGAGATAGCCAGTCATCGGCCTCCTTATCCTCATCAGCATTCGAAACATTTACAAAGTCTTAAAACCTCCTTCGTGAAGTCATTCTCTACCACTGTGATGAAGGATAGGCCAACACCTTGACTTTAAACGGTAACGCCGATATCTAACACATCTCTTAACTCGGCATCATCATTTCTGATATTACCGAGCTGGGGGGCTAACTGTTGGGGTCGGTTTCCACCCCCTCGACCTTAAACGATGAAAGTCAAAATGTTCACCGAGGTCCTCTTGCGGATAGTAGCAAAGTAAGTGATCGTAGAGTGAGGCGAAGCAAGAAAGTCTTGGACAAGGAAGGACTGATCGCGAGCCAGGAACACCAAGGGCCGACCTTAGGCTCGGCATGTCCAAGACCCGACCATAGGGTCGGCACGTCGGGACCCGACCATAGGGTCGGCACGTCCAAGACCCGAACATAGGCCTCGACATGTCCAAGACCGACCGTAGGCTCGGGCACGCCTGGACCGATTGTAGGCTCGGGCACGCCAAGACCGACCGTGGCTTCGGCGTGGACGGACGGCCGAGTATGGACTCGGTTTGGCGATGCCTTAGCGGACCGATCCTGCCTTCGGTCCGATAGGACCTTCGGCCCAGCTACGTGAAGATAGTCCAAAGGTGAAAGCATTACGGCCTAGACGCGAAGCCCACTCTAACGTGACCGACCTTATCAGGGCAAATCCGCAGGGACATAGGAAACGAAGCCGACTTAGACATAGTATAAATAGACCTTTGTAAACACCCCAAAGGGGATCCGGAATTTCACACCTAATCTTGTACTCATACGTTTTCAAAGCAATAAACAATCTCTTGATATCTTTCTTGAACCCTAGCTTACCATAGAAATCTCACAAGCTTCCCTAGAACTCTTACAAATTCTAGTTGTGTTGGTTTCGACCCCCACAATTCGCAAGGCCTAAATGGAATTGATAATGCATGCATAGTTATACGTTCATTGTTTATCGATTGCTTCCGCATGTGCATATTTGTGTGTGATTGTTATTTTGGGTTTTGGGTGGGAAACCACTAAATCCGTTAGAGGAACCCCGACTCACTAAGTAATCTTAGATTACTTGAGACTCAACTTGTTTTGCAGGTGAACCTAGCGGGTAGACCTTGGGGGAACATACAAGACTTAGGGAAACCAACAGTAGTTTTCCTTTGCCTTTGTAAAATGATAATATTTTCTGAACTCAAAAGGGAAAAACAGAGTTGCGTGAGTATTATCACAAATACTCAGTGAAGCGGTCATCCCGTCTACCGGATTCATAGTAAGGGAAAAAAATAGATTATCAATTTCTACACGATCAAACAACAGTCAACAATAAGTGAAAACTACATTTAAAAATAGTGGTGTCGATTGACACTCCCACGTGGTGTCGATCAACACTCCATCAGAATCACAATCCTTGTGAATATCAAACAGTGGTGTCGATCGACACTACCACTAGGTGTCGATCGACACCTTTCGCAGAAACCTGAACCGAGTCAAAATCCTCTCACGACTCGAATTCTGTTTCATCACACGAGATCAGTTACGATTCCAAACACATGATTGACACAGAATAATCATAGCAAACAATCCAATCAATACAAACACACATTCGAAAAATCCTATTAGTCTAATCCCATATCCACGATCACGCACTCACCTCGATTACGCGATTCGAGGAAAGAACGGTTAAGAACACAAAATCAGCAACCTCGCAGGCTCTATTCTCAACCAAAAACACCAAGGAACCCTTCCTCAATTACCTAGGACACAAAACTTGGATTTTTCCAAAACCCTAATTCAGATTTCCAGAAAACAGAACAACGCACTGGATTAAAGCGATCATATGGATCAGAGCTTACCTCCGAATTCAGATCGGAAACCCAATATGAAAACTAGACCGAAAGGGCTTTCTAATGGTACTTAGATCATCCTTTGATTCCCTCTGAAACGCTGGGAAAACACTTCCCAAGAAGACTGATTGAATCCCGAAACTACACAGACCACTCACTGGAAAACAATCATAACTCACAAACTACCGATCCAAAAGATAATCCTGTTTCTCCTATAGATAGCTATGATGAATAAGAACACACTTACGAAAAATCACGCAAATAAGACCTAAATTGATCGCCCGTTCCTCCTCTCTACCAAAACAATATAGTCTGTCCTCTCCTCAAGGATTCCCCAAACTCTCTCTTCTCAAAGCACCAACGATTTCCTCCTCTAAAACTGACCAAACTCCTCTTTTTCCTCTGAAAAATACGGCCATGACCTTATATAACACGTCCTAGGGTTCCGCACCCTTAACTGACGTAAACCGAGCAATTAAATTCAAACCAGAAAACAACCCAGAACTTGGTGTCGATCGACACCCACCACTGGTGTCGATCGACACCCCTTTTCCAAATACAAAAATTGGAAATGGGATGTTACGATTCTCTCCCACTAAACTGGATTCGTCCTCGAATCCTCACAAAATCGTCTATCAAAGACTCAGATCTGATCAAAAACCGGTCCATATCTCCCGAGATCCTACATCCGATCTCTGAGGCTCTCATCTAATCTAATGTTTATACGCCCATTTCCAGACATCTATTACTCTTAACTCATTCCACACCCCTCCCACTCGCAGGACGCATCCCTTGAGCTTTCGGTGTCTCGTGTCCCTTCCACTCTCAGGACGCATCCTTTGAGCTCCGGGTACACCGTGCCCCTTGCACTCTCAAGACGCATCATTTGAGCTCCGGGTACACAGGGGAGACTAATCATCCCCTTGAGAGAACGCATTCTCTCCAAAACAAAATGAATGAGTTATTCGGGATCGCAGCCCCTAGAGTAATAAATTCCAAACGTCTATAAACATCTATCGACTAGAACTACCTCGTGTGGCCAAACTCGATACTCCCTAAACCCAGGATATCACCACATCTCACATATAAGAAAACCCTCTTATAGAATGAGATAAATAAGAACAACTCCATTTTATAAATCTCCATAAATATAATCGTTACAACGAAAACGAAAATACATATATTTGAAACCTCAAGTTCGATGAACGAATGTTTGAAACCTACGTATATATATAAAAGCATTTTGGTATGTATTTAAGTTTCAAATGATACTGGTCTTGTCCGGGCCGGAACAACCGCACTGGTTTGGTTTGGGTTGCAAAGCCTTAGGACCAGATCAGTCGGGTAACTGTCCCGGGAACCTCTGGTCTTAAGTCCCTGGATACGTTTTGGGTCTTAGGATCATTTGCTCTCGGGCCGGTATGTGGCGTCCCTGGTCAACGGTTGTTGATTGACGATCGGGGGTGTTACATCCGTTCTCTCTTGCGATTTTGCATAATGTCGTGCAATCCTAGAGAATATGGTAACCCTAAACAGTTATTAGCCTCACCAATTAAACTAGCATTTCTATACCTAGCCGTTTACCTAACGATTCCTTGATGAGAAACTCCACACTTAGAGTCAATTGAAAGTGTTGTTGAGACTTGGTAAGATTGTTATTTAAGTATGGAACAGGCTGCAAAAGTCATGGATGGCATATGGAAAGGATGACATCGAACCGATCGCGAATCATAGTGTCGACGTTATGTTTATCAGAAATTGTAAGTTCCCGTATTTTTAAACCTTTTTTCTATTCTTGGATTTTGCTTGAGGACAAGCAAGGTTTAAGTCTGGGAGAGTTGATATACCTAATTTTTTACCTATTTTACTGTATGTTTTAAAGCATTTTCTAAGTATTTTAATAAGGTTTTACACCAAAGAGGTAGTTTTTCCTCGTATTTGTAGTTTTAAAGTGTTAACAGGGAAAATCATCAAAATAGAGCAAAAAAAGCTTAAGAATGTGTATTCTAAGCTACAGCAAGTTTAAAGAGCCAAAGACTTAGTCGAAGCCACAAAATTCTCAAGATATCACTTATGAGTTCTAGATGGTGCGGTATATCCTAAGGTCCCTAGATTAAATCAATCATTATTGTTGCATGATTCTCTGCGATTTCCTAAGTCCTAACGCTTTTCTCTCATTGATTTTAGTTTATTTAATATTTGCATCCGTGTTAATTCTCAATCACCCAAAACAGCAAACATATTTTGTTCTAGCTTTATTTTATTTATTACAATTCGTAGTGTGGTTAACAAGTCCTCGTTGAATTAGATCTCTTATCTATACTAATTGTGATTGTTGTGCACTTGCAGGAAGTTGGATTAAGTGGTAAAATTTAACCCCACATCATTGCTCAAGTGTATAAAGCCAAGTATTTCAGGAAAAGAATTTTTTGGAAGCTCAAAGTTATAACAACGCAAGCTATGGATGGAAAAGTGTAGTACATGCTCAAGAATTGGTAAGGAAATGATTGAGATGGATTGTGGGAAATGGAAGGAAAATTACTGTTTGGAAAGAGCCATGGATTCCTACAGATCCACCAAGACCTGGAAGTGGATAAATCCACCAAGACCAAGAAAGAACATCAATCCTTCCCTCATTGTTGACCAGTTGTTAAATCCATGGAGTAGAGAATGGGATTAAAGAATTCTTCGGAGAAATTTTTTGAATGAGGATGTTGATATTATTTTTAGAATTAAACTAAGTCTGACAGGCGCAAAGGATAAATTGGTGTGGACATTTTCTAAGTCAGGGAGTATAATGTTAAGTCTGGTTATTATGTGCAACATGATTTGCAGGATTCTTTGGATCAAGTTCATACTGTGGCTTTGAGTGACAGTTCTTGTCCAGTAGATATGAGAAGGCTATACAAGGCAATTTGGCACATGAATGCTCCTCCTAAGATAAAATCATTTTGGTGGAGAGCTAGTAGGAACAGTCTGCCAGTTGCAGCATCATTAATTCAAAGAGTTTGTAAATTAAACTCTACATGTATGCTATGTGGAGAATATGAGAAAACGCTTAATCACCTATTTTTCAATGTAGAGTAGCAAGGGAGATATGTGAACTATCTCTTAATTATGCAAAGGCATGTATCTTCATTCACTGTGATTCATTAATTGAGAATATATTTGTTTTGTTTCTAAAAAGCAATAACCAAGGAAATAAAGAATCATTGGGAGCATTCATTGGATGGAGGATCTGGAAGATGAGGAATAGATTGGTGTTTGAGAATAAGAATTTTTTCATTCCACAGGTGATAAACAAGGCCCTCATAGATCAAAAACTATGGGAGGAAGCAATGGCCTTGAATGATGCATTAAAGTATACACTAGCAGGTGTAATCAAAGGGTAGTTCCTGCTACTTTTGAGGAGTAGTTAAGCGGAGGTCATGCCTATTTCTGTTTGGTTGATGCTTCTTGGAAATCAGAGCAAGATAGAATAGACATAGCTTGGTCTCTATATTCAAAGGATAGCTGTAGAATTTTATGTGGTCAATATTCTGGTAAGCCAAGTGCTACCTCGTTAGAAGCTAAAGCTACGTCATTGCTAATAGCGGTAAGGGAGACAACAAAATTGGAATATGAGGATGTTCTGTTCGTAGGGGATAATAGGAACTTGTATGAAAGTTTGGAGAAGATGCTATCAAAGAATAGAAAGAAGGAATGATGTTTAATGGAAATAGCTATGCTAGTAAATGATATATCCTCAATAGCAAGATTTAGAAGATTCTATACCCTAGAGATTTTCATCATCACGGAGATGGGCTCCATACCCTAGATCTGTAGGACCGGTTCTGAATTCTCATTGGTCGTATGGTCCAATGATCCAAATCCCACGAAGCAAACGAACAAATCAAGCCATGATCTGAAACCGAAAGAAATGAAAAAATGAGTTCTTTCATAGAAAATACTTTATGTGGTCACGAAAAAACACTTTTACTGAAGCAATGATTTAGCAATAGAATTCTTGGAATAAAGCCTAATAAATGTCTTCTTTAAAGTTCAGATCTCAGTTAGAATCATCCAAAAGTAGGGTTGGTATAATTTATGACAAAGACAATCTTAGACGTGGAAAAATACTTTAACGAGGTTTGTGAGAAGCTTCAATTACTCTTTTTGTTAGTTGTGAACTAGGACTTTGTCAGTGAATACATGCAGAAGAAAGTGAAGCTTTGTCTGTTGGTTATGGTGAATATCTTCACCGACTAAGGTATTATATAGAGTATAATGTATTTGTGTTAGGATATGGATATAGATATATGTTTGTTACATAACGCTGTATGTAAATGTTAGCGTATATTTGTGGATTCAACATTTAATGCGCCGCCAGACAAATCCACTTGCCAAAGCTACATATATATGCGCCGAAGCTACAAAGATTTTTTCTGCCTCCTACGAAATCATGAGTCTGTGTTTGAAGGTCAAAGATGTCATTTGCCACACACACGGCTACAATTTTGTTTAGTTTTCGAAACTCATTGTCATAGAGCTAAATTAATATCTTCCCATGTATATTGAGCTAAATAACCCTATATTTTTTTTTCTTCCTTCTTTTCTTTTATTTTCTATTTGACTGATGAAAAAATAAATACTTTTAGTATATTTTTTTCTATTTTTTTTCTACTATAAGTGGTAAACAGTTTGACCCCTTGAGTTGAAATGGGTTAAACAGTTTCTTAGAGAGGAAGTAATATTATTATTAATGTAATGGATAATCATTATTCATCTATTAAAAATTATCAATTTTTTTGTTGTTTAGAAACAAATTCAATTTTAGCTTTTGCTAAATCTTCAAAAAATAAAAGAAAAAAAAAAACTCAGTTAGTTTATCTAAAAAATTTTAAAAAATAAAGTGCGGAGAGAGAGAAGAAAATCAGAGAACCAGAGCGGCATTATCGGTAATAATTTGTGGTTGGTCCTTAAATTCCGATTCTGATTCTTCCCGGAAATTCTCTTTTGGATCCGATTCTATCTCCACCTTTCGTCTCTCTCTCCTTCTCATTGCTAAAAGATTCTCCCTTTCTCCAATTCTGGATCAGATTTTGGATAAAACCATTAATCTTCTTCTTTTCCCTTCTCAAATTTCTAAAACTCTGCTTCTTCTACAACTCGAAGGAAACTTCTGTCTAAGAAACTCGTGTTCTGTCTTAAGAAATCCAAATTTAGGTGAAAATCAGAGCTTTCTTTCATAATCAAATCGGTGTTCTTGTTCAATCTCCAATCCTGGCGATTACGAGTGAAGGGTCAAGATCAAAAACGGTTTCTTTACCTGAAAACCGCGGTTTCGATTGTGTACGTGGTCTTGATTGTCTGATAAGCTTAATCAGGGCCCTTGACATGGGGTCCTGTTTATCATCATCATCATCATCATCATCATCATCATCAGCAAGAAGAAGATCTATCCATGGAGCTTCTCATGTTCATAATTCCAGAAGAAGGAGAAAAATTTCCAAGAGGAGACCAAGATCTTGTAGTTCTTCTTTCGACAGCATTGGAGAAGATGAGCCATTTCTCCATAGAATCCCTCGAAGAAATTTCTTGAATGGCTCTACCGACTCAGCTTCTCTTTTCTCTCAACAAGGCAAGAAAGGTCCTAATCAAGACGCCATGATTGCCTGGGAGGTCAGTTTTTGTATTATTTCTCCAACTTCCGATGTGGGAAAATATTACTTTACATAATTATCACCTATAGAGGATAATGTTACTCATGTGAGCTTCATCTGTATAGATCTTTAGTAATCAATGGTTGTTTACATGTTACAGAATTTCGGGTCTATGGCGGATACGGTTTTTTGTGGTGTATTTGATGGACATGGACCAAATGGTCACATTGTGGCGAAAAGAGTGAGAGATTTACTTCCACTTAAATTAGGGTCTCATTTGGAGTCGTATGTTTCGTGCGAAGAAGTTCTTAAAGAGATTACTCTCAACACTTGTGATATAAAGAGTTCGGAAAATCTTGTGCATATGTCTGCTGGTGGAGAATCTCGAGTCTACAATAAGGATTCAGATCAGGATATGATTCAAACGCTATTGTCATCGATTGTGAAAGCGTATAGATTCATGGACAAGGAATTGAAGATGCAAAAGGATGTTGATTGTTTTTGTAGCGGAACAACCGCGGTCACCATGGTTAAGCAGGGTCAACATCTTGTTCTCGGTAATATTGGTGATTCGAGAGCCGTATTGGGTACGAGGAACAAAGAGAATAAACTTGTTCCTTTTCAATTAACTCAAGATCTTAAACCAGATGTTCCAGGTGAGCTACTGTACATAAAATCCTTAAACTTGCCTCTAGAAGCATATCTTAGAGAACTTATGAAAATTACGAGTTTTACGTCTTTAACTATCTTCGATAAGTGTTAAGTTCTCTCCAGGAACTATATTTGTAGCTTCAAATGCTGAAGAACTCTTCTAGTGGTAACGCTTGCTTTCATACATAGCTGCTAAAGAAAATCTGATTTTGTAAAATTAAAGATTGAGTTTTTCTTGTTCTCAGCGGAAGCAGCGAGGATAAAGAAATGCAGAGGACGTATATTTGCTCTTCGAGATGAACCGGGAGTTCCACGCCTCTGGCTTCCTAACCATAACTCGCCTGGTCTGGCCATGGCACGTGCTTTTGGAGATTTTTGCCTCAAAGACTTCGGTCTCATTTCTGTACCTGACGTGTCATACCGACTTCTCACCGAGAAGGATGAATTTGTCGTCTTGGCAACTGATGGGGTAAGAGAAATCATATTAGTTTTCGATATATAAATCTATAGCGAAAAGCGTAATTAATGAATGTAGTTCTTTCATTAAACTTTGCTAGATTTGGGATGTATTGTTGAACGAAGAGGTTATAGAGATTGTAGCGAAAGCCCCAACACGTTCATCAGCAGGTCGAGCGTTGGTGGAAGCTGCGGTACGGAATTGGAGATGGAAGTTCCCGACTTCAAAAGTTGATGATTGTGCTGTAGTTTGCCTCTTCCTTGACTCGGAACCGAACTACAGATTATCTACTGCTTCTTTCTCGGAGGACAAACAGATGAACAACAATGAAGATACAGCATCAACATCAACTCCAGACTCAGGACTGGGATCGCCTGAGCTGGGTGGAGTGAACAGAATCGACACACTTGTGAATCTCCCGGTATATGTGCCGAAGAAAGAGTAGGAGGAAGATGGAACAGAGGCAGTAAGTAGCCAGTAGGTGAAGATGTGAGATTAGTCTCAATGTCTTTTATGCTCTATGTTTCTGTCTAGAGTTTTCTGATTTGGCTTGGGTAAATTAGCGTTACAGGCGCGCTTGTGAGTATGATGACTCTTTGTGTACATATATATAATTTCTTAGTTTGAATGCAAATCCTATTGAACTTTGTTCGACAAGCTAGTTGACTTAGAGTCAATGCAATTTTGGAATGTTTCAGTTTTTTGTTTATTATTTGGTTGTGAGCCAAAGTATTATCTTTAAGCTGCATTACCAAAGTTTTATCTTTAAGCCAAAGTATTATCACTTAATTTTACTGATAACTCTTTTGGTGGTACCATCCCTCAAGAGGTTGGAAACTTGTTTAGACTCCAAGACTTGAATATGAGCTTTAATTTTCTCAGAGGAGGTATTCCCATCAGTCTTTATAACTGCTCTAGATTGTCGAACCTTGATTTGTATTCAAATCATCTCGGACAAGATGTTCCTTCAAAACTAGGGTCGTTGACGAAGCTTGTTACTTTAGATCTTGGTCAAAACAACCTGAGAGGGAAGCTGCCTACATCTCTAGGAAACTTGACATCACTCATATTTCTTAGCTTTGGGGATAACAATATTGAAGGAAGGATTCCAGAGGATATAGCTAGATTGGCTCAAATGGTGTCTTTTGAATTATCAGTGAACAATTTCTCAGGTGTTTTCTCTTTAGCTATTTACAATTTCTCCGTTTTGGGGGTAGCTTGAGGCCTGATGTTGGCAATCTGCTGCCAAACCTTCGACATTTATATATGGGAAAGAATTATCTCACAGGAGTCATTCCAATATCTCGAATCTTCAAGTATTGACAATGGAGTATAACACTCTATCAGGGCCTATTCCTCCAAGTTTTGGTAAAGTAGGAAATTTGCAACTCCTTGGTGCTTTGGCACACTGCACCCAACTACAAGGATTATATGTTGGTCACAATAGGCTTCAGGGAGACTTGCCTAGCTCTATTTCCAATCTGTCTAGGTACCTCATCAATTTAAGTCTACAAACATGTCATATCTTTGGAAGCATTCCTCATGACATTGGAAATCTCATGAGTCTACAAAGACTTCAATTAGGAGAAAATATGCTGGCTGGACCACTCCCAACCTCCCTTGATAAGCTTTCAAATTTGGGGGAATTAAGTCTCTATTCAAATAGAATATCAGGAGAGATACCATTTGCAATAGGCAACATGACTCGGTTAGAGATATTGTATTTGTTTAACAATAGTTTCGAAGGAATTATTCCACCAAGTCTGGGCAGGTGTAGTTAGTTGCTAGACTTACGGATTGGGTATAATAAGTTGAATGGGACTATCACTACAAGAAAACATGGTTTTTACGACTACAATTGGCGACTAAATCTGTAGTCGTCAATTTAGCGACTAATTACCTACTGATCAGCGACTATGTTACGTCAACACAAACTTAGTCGTCTATTAGTTGGTGTAATGCGACTACGGCTATTAGTCGTAAATATAGTCGTAAATTAGCGACTAATATACGGCTAAAAGCGATTTCGGTGGCGGGTCGTAACATAGTCGCTAGCGACTAATATGCGACTAAAACGGCGAGTCGTAAAATAGTCATAACGTACGAGGAGAAAAAAACACATGGTTTTCATGTTGGGTCGGTAGTTGTACTGGTTTTTGGCGACTACGTGGATTAGTCGCCAATTTAGTCGCCAAAATGAGCCTATATATACTCGCCCATTTCTTATCTTCATCACACCCACATCTTCTCTTCCTCTAAAAAAAAAAACGTTTTCCAAAAAAAAAAAAAAAATGTCGGGCAATTCAAATTATTGTAATTCTCGAGAGTGGATGTACAAGAGATTTGATGAAGTTACAAAAAAATTTTCTGAAGAATTCCAATTGGGGGTGGAACAGTTCATAACATTCGCTAATAGCCATCCCCTAACACAGGATAATCTCGGTAAATTTTAGTGTTCTTGTAATGTTTGCAAAAACAAAGTATTTCTCCCGGGGAGAAAAATTTGGAATCATCTACTTAGCAAAGGATTTATGCCTGATTATTATGTTTGGTATATGCATGGAGAAGAAGTCAATATGAATTTAGGAACGAGTTACAATGGTCCGACGTATGTAGATAGGGGTAAAGAAATTGGTAATGTAGTAGAAGATAGATATGTGGATATGGTGAATGATGCATTTCGGGTAAATGTGAATTTTGGTGATAACTATCATCAGGATGTTAATTATCAGGATGTTAATTATCAAGATGATAGTTATCAGGCCGTAGAAGAACCGATATATAACCATTCAAAAAAATTCTACGACTTGTTAGATAGTGCAAAAAATCCATTATATGATAGTTGTCGTGAAGGTCACTCGCAGTTATCCTTAGCTGCTTGAGTCATGCAAAATAAGGCTGAATATAATATGAGTGAAAAGTTAGTGGATTCTGTTTGCGGAATACTGACAGATTATTTACCAGAAGGAAACCAGTCTACTAGTTCACATTACGAGATAGAAAAATTGATGCGCAATTTAGGCCTCCCATATCATACCATTGATGTTTGTATTAACAATTGTATGCTCTTCTGGAAAGAAGACGAGAAGGAAGATAAATGTCTCTTTTGTGGTGCACAAAGATGGAAGCCTAAAAACGCCCGACGCAGAACAAAAGTACCATATAGTTGTATGTGGTATCTACTCGTTGCTGACAGATTGAAGAGAATGTATCATAGCCACAGGACTGCAGCGGTAATGAGATTGCATGCCGAGCATCACGCAAACGAGGGAGAAATGAGTCATCCTTCTGATGCGGCGGAGTGGAGATATTTTAAAGCTCAAAATCCCTTGTTTGCTGAAGAACCCCGTAACGTATATCTTGGATTATGTACTGATGGGTTCAATCCATTTGGCATGACTCGCAATCATTCGTTGTGGCATGTGATCTTAACTCCATACAATCTACCCCCTGGTATGTGCATGAATGAAGAGTACTTATTTCTTACAATTTTGAATTCTGGGCCAAATCATCCGCGAGCTAGTCTTGATGTCTTTCTCCACCACTTATTGCGGAGTTAAAAGAGTTGTGGTCTATTGGAGTAGATGCGTACGATGTGTCCTTGAAGCAAAATTTTAATTTAAAAGCAGTGCTTATGTGGACGATAAGCGACTTTCCAGCGTATGACATGTTATCAGGATGGACAACCCATGGTAAATTATCTTGTCCAGTTTTCATGGAAGATACAAAGTCTTTTTATCTACCGAATGGAAGAAAGACGTGTTGGTTTGATTGTCATCGAAGATTCCTTCCTAATGGTCATCCAATGAGAAGGAATAAAAAGGATTTTCGAAAGGGAAGAGATGCATCGAGAGAGTATCCACCTCAATCTTTGACCGGTGAGCAAGTTTATTGTGAACGCTTGAATGGTGTAAATCCTCCTAAAACTATGGATGTGGGTGGAAATGGTCACGAAAAGAAGATGCATGGCTATGGAAAGGAACATAATTGGCACAAAAAAAAATATATTCTGGTAGCTGCCGTATTGGAGGGACCTTAATCTCCGACATAATATTGATGTGATGCATACGGAGAAGAATTTTTTCGATAACATCATGAATACTCTTATGAGTGTGAAGGGTAAATCAAAAGACAACATCATGTCAAGACTTGATATACAACAATCTGTTCTCGGCCACATTTACATACCAGTGGGGGTCAAGCTCCTTTCCCAGCCTACACATTGATAGAAGCTGGAAAAACAAGTTTATTGGAATGTGTGAAACATGCGGTTAAATTCCCAGATGGTTATTCGTCAGATTTAGCTACTTGTGCTGATTTGGTGAATAGAAAGTTTTCAGGCATGAAGAGTCATGATTGCCATGTTTTTATGGAGCGGCTACTTCCATTTATCTTTGCAGAACTCCTAGACCGGAACGTCCACCTTACTTTATCAGGTACGAGTTATTTGAGATATGCAACACGTAATATGATTCTAGTCTTTTTATAGTAATTAACTTGATGCAGTTAAAATATCTACATTGTAGGGGTTGGAGCTTTTTTTCGAGACTTATGTTCGAGAACTTTGCATACAAGTCGCGTCCAAATTCTAAAACATAACATAGTTATAATTCTATGCAATTGGGAAAAGATCTTTCCACCGTCATTTTTTGATGTGATGGAGCACTTACCTATACATCTCCCCTACGAAGTTGAATTAGGTGGCCCGATCCAATATAGGTGGATGTATCCTTTTGAAAGATTTTTCAAAAAGTTGAAAGGAAAAGCAAAGAACAAAAGGTATGCATCAGGATCAATTGTTGAATCATATATCAATGACGAGATTGCATATTTCACAGAACACTACTTTTCCGACAATATACAAACAAAATCAAGGTACATGTTAATTTGCAAATCATTTTTACTAAAAGTAACACAATTTATTATTTTATTTAAGTTACTTACTTAAAATTCATTTGGTCAGGTTAACAAGATTTAATGAAGGTGAAATCCCTGTATATCATGTCTCTGGAGTACCTTCTATATTTACTCAAGTCGGCCCCCCAAGTGGGGAAATGCGTGAAGTATGGCTTTCAGAAAGAGACTATCAATGTGCACATTCATATGTTTTACGAAATTGTGACTATTTTCAGCCAATTGAAAGGTATATAAGCTGCCATCTCTCAACTTAATTATGCTTTTATATAAGCTCTCATATATATATATTTGTTGGTGTGGTATATATATAGCATGTTCGAGGAATACATTTTGGCCAAATATACATGACTTACCGAAAAAGAACTCTCTGCGAAAAGGGCTGACGAATATCATGAATGGGTTAAAGCTTATATAAGTGAAAAATATATTCATATCTATGTTAATACTATATCTTATTATTCTATATTTTCATATTGTTTAAGCTTATGGAGGTTACTTACTGGAATGCCACAAATCCATTTCCTACTTGGGTTCAAGAGATAGTGCAAGGACCTTTGAACAAGGTCAAAACATGGCCAATGTATTTTACAAGAGGCTATTTGTTTCATACGCAAAATCATGGCTTTGGAGGAAAGACATGTAACTATGGGATATGTGTTAAAGGTGAAAATTACACGGATGCGTCTGATGCAGGGGATTTCCATGGGATCTTAACTGATATCATGGAACTTCAGTATGAGGGGATGGTCAATTTGAGAATCACACTTTTTAAGTGTCAGTGGTATGACCCTGTTATCGGTAGAGGCACTCGGAGGAGCAATGGTGGCGTTGTAGATGTTCTTTCATCGAGACAGTACAATAAATACGAACCATTTATTCTAGGTACATATTTATTTACATACATATATACACACATATGTCATCATTTATTAAATTCTACATGTTTATATTGCAAAAAGCCTCGCAAGCAGGTCAAGTTTGTTATATTCCATACCCATACATAAAGAGACCGAAGAAAGCGTGGCTCAATGTTGTGAAAGTCAACCCGAGGCAAAACATTGAAGTAGGATATGCGACCAATCAACCGGCGCTTTTGCAAACCGAAAATGATGATGGTGTATTAGTGATTACATTTGAAGATCTCGAACTCGAAAATGTGGGAGAGGGAGTAAATCCAATAGATCTCGATTACGATGTCGGAGATGCAGAACCAGAGGATGAATTCTAGTGTAATTTATCGTCTTCAGATGATGAATTAGAAGCTGATCCACAAATTCCGATGTAATGGATAATTTTAATTTGAGATAATATTAAGGTTAATAAGTTTATTCATTTTGAATAATTACAATTTTTAAGTTACAATTTATCGATTAAGTAAGTTAAATTGTTTAAGTTAGTGAAATTTGCATATGATTAAATTAATTAGTAAGTAAATTGATTACAAAATTTTTAACACACAATACCAAATGTTTTATGTTAATTAATCAACATAATATATACTTAGTATTAATTAAACACTTATTAATTCTCATATTAACCCAAACCCAAACACAAAATTCTCATATTAACCCAAACCCAAATTAATTTAAAGCCCAGCCCAATTAATCCTAAACCTACACGACAAATTAACCCTCTTCTCTTCCATAAACCCTAAAACATCGATCTCCTTCATCTCCTTCATCTTCTTCGATTATCCCGCAGAATCTTCAATCTCCTTCATCTTCTTCGATTTCTCTTCGAATCTTCTTCTACTCGACCAAAAATGGCCGGAACAAAGCAGCGAGGACGAAAGAGAGGAGCTGCTCCCAACGTTTCTCAGATAGCCGCAGCACCAAAAGACCTAACTCCCTTCCTACTCAGTACGATTTTACGCCGACGGCTCCAAATCCTCCGAATCAGTCAACCCAAGAGCCAGTCCGTGGTTGACCCCAACCTTCAACTCCCGCAGCACCACATTTCTTGGACTTTCCACCGCCACTTACACTTTTCCAGAGCTCGGCTAATCACCAACGTGAAGAACGTGGAAGTCAAGAAGTTCAAAACAATCCGTATGTCCAACTGACCCATTCACCTTCTCAAGGGAACTCTCAGCCGGCGCAGAGTCATCCATCTTCTCAAGGGAACAACTTTGATGAGTATGACGAAGATGTTGTGGCAGAGCTTCAGGAGGACTCACTGAGGGAGCTAAATGCTTTGTTAACGATGCCAGACCGTGATAGTTTTTTCACGGTTCTCTCTCCCACACCTACGCCAAATATGCAATGGTATGACTCTTCTTCTTCAGCTTTAAGACAATACTGTCAAAGATTTTGAGAATTTAGTTTTTCAGTGTATTTCGTTACTCTTCTATGAAGCTTAATGTGGGTTTTAATTGAATTTGGTTTAGATTAGGGATTTGTGTTCTGTTTAATTATGTGGAAAATTGTTGGGAACAATTAGAGGATGAATAAAGATACTAAAGTTTCATTTGATACTAATTCTCTCGGTTTCATGCTTATTGTCCTGAGAACGCAAAGTTTGTCATTTTCATATTATTCCTTGCCTTATCATTATGATTTTGCAAAGCTGGATTGATTCTTAGGCTCAGTTAATCCGTTTGGGTTTGCTGTTGAGTTTCTTTGTTGTTAAGCTATAGTTGTGAAATCTCTTTTCAAGTTTCTACTATGAAAATTGTCTTCTTATTTGTATGAATCTGGATTTGACTTTGTTTGCTAGTTAAGTACTTTACTTTGAATTAGCATTGTAAGCAGAGCAAATGTCGAAATGTGTAGCTTAATTTGACCCAGTAGCTTAAAGTTATTAAGTACTCTACTTTAAATTTACATTAGCATAGCTGCAACTTAGTTTTGATTGAAACCAACTTTGTTTTGCTTTGCTCTGTGCAATTTGATTGGAGTGATTTTAGTATTGGTTTAAAAGTAGTGGTTTCAGTATTTTCAATTTCATACACAAAGGGTTTTCATTTGCAGGTTTACTCATGATGTTAAATCACGCCTGGTTAGGAAGATTACTAAAGTTTTTACAAACAAATTCAATGTTCCCTACTATAGCTGGTCACGTGTGCCTCACGATAAGAAAGAAATGTTATTCCTCGAGTTTGCGGTAAAGTTTTCTGTCCTCTAGCCTTCTTAACATATAGGCTTACTTATATTTTTATTACTAACATCAGTTTACTCTCTTTGTTTTGTAGAAAACCCAAACTTGGGATCCCTTGATAACAGGGACAGTTCAACAACATTTTGAAACTATTTACGGACGGCGGATGAAAGACATGGTAAGCAACGTTAGGACTAGTCGAGAACGCCCTAAATGGATCAAGAAAACTCCCTGGAAAACAATGATTGAATACTGGAATACTGAAGAAGCACAACAAAAGAGTCTCACCTATTCCAAATGTTGTATGTCTGACCGTAATGGTCTCGGCCCTAGCATCCACTTATCAGGGCCGATATCGTTTCAAGAAAGAAAAGGAAAAATGGTAAGTCATTGTAAGATTTCATTTCTGTATTTTATTAACTTTAATTTTTTCATAATCTTTGTTTCTTTTGTAACAATGCAGGAACAAGAATTGGGAAGACCAGTAAATATTGGTGAGGTTTTCGTGCCAACGCATACAAAACCAGATGGTACTTTTGTTGATCGGAAGGCGGAGGATATCGTTCTTACTTATGAGAAGAACATGGAAAAGAAGTTGGCTGAGATCTAGAAAGAGACTTCATGTGTTTCAGACGGTGCTTCACGACCTCAGGAGCTCACAGAAGATGAATGTCATCCCATATTTCTTCAGGTTAAATAACATATCTTCTAGACTATATGGTCTTTTAATTCAAATTAGTCATGCTCTTTATTCAATGTTTTCTTTTGTTTTGACAAGCCACTCAGAAGGATTCACAAGGTATTCCTTATGGAATTAGAAGCATCAATCTGGAGAATGCTGTAACTCCTAACCAACAAGAAGACTCTTCAAAGTTTGTGACATTGGAAGAGAAACTGAAGGAGGCTCAACGTCTAATCGAGCAGCAAGCTAAGGATAGTGCAAAGCGCGAAGAAGAGCATTTCAAAGTGGTTGCTGAGCATAAGGGCAAGCTGAAGACCTTCTCCTTGGTGGAAGAGTATCTGCGCAAAACTGATCCCGCCTTTCTGGATTTTTTGGCGCGTCGTTCAGCTGAACCAAGCACAACAAGGCCTCTCTCAACCTCTCCACCAACAACTCGTCTTTCAACTCCACATGATTCTGCTTCTTAGGTTTCTTATCTATCCCTCTCAACTTCTTAACTATCATGAACAAGTATGAATGTGTGTACAAACTCTATGTCTTTTATTTGGTGTTAAGATTTCTAAGAATGGTAATCTATGTAATTTTTACTCTTTTGTGTTTTATATTTCTAGTGCTCTGATCTTTGTTTTAATTCCATTAGGATTTTATGTATTTTGTTGATATGAGAAACAAAACAAAAAGCAGGCAGCCAAGAATAGGATACCATACATTCTTGTCCCTCATTATATTAGTCACCAAATTGTCGTAAATCCGTCGTCACATAATTGTAATGTAGTCGCATATTAGTCGCTTATTTTCCACAACAAAACATTTATCGACCATATTAGTCGTAAATTAGTCGTAAGTCAGTTGGTAAAGTAGTCATAAAGTAGTCGCTAATTTTTACGACTATACTACGACTCCAACAAAATCACCTGTGGTCATGCGAATTAATCGTAAATTTGACGTAAGATAGTCGTAAAATTAAGCTTCTATGTTACGACTACATAAAATAGTCGTAAATTAGCGACTATATTTACGACTACTGTAATCAGCGACTATGGATTTACAACTACACTAAGTAGTCGTAAAATAGTCGTAAACCTTGATTTAGCGACTAAATTGCTACTAATCTTGCAGTCGTAAAAACCCTGTTTTCTTGTAGGAAATTATGCAAATTTCATCCCTGGTTAACATAAGTATAGCTATAACGCCCTGACCGCCCCTCCTATGGGCCCCGTCCACTCACAGATCTGTGGGCCCATCCATGTCTGACAGTCGATGCGTTAGTCCGGGAGGCTCGGAAGTCATGTTTACTGACCATGCAAATCACCATGCGATCTTTTCTCGTGTTTCGACCTCACTCACACGATATTGAAAATCACTTCCCAGTAGGTCACCCATCCTGAAACTATTCTAGCCTAAGCACGCTTAACTCTGTTGTTCTCTCAAGACTTGTGACCGAAAAGATAAGTGCACTTTGGTGATATAGTAGCCAAATCAATTCTTTTAAGCCTCTCTGCATATACCGCATATACCATATATGCCCTAAAACCGAGGTGTCACAACCAACCCCACTAACAGATCGCAACGTCCTCGTTGCGCAAACCAAGATTGTTACACCCGACAATCTGACTCACACAGTTGTCAGGGTTCGCTCTGATACCCCTTATAACGCCACGACCGCCCCTCCCATAGGCTATGAGAAAAGCCCCTGGCGAGGATCGAACTCGCGGCCTTTTGCTTACGAAGCGAACGCAATACCACTATGGTACGGAGACATCACAAAATCATCACAAACATCAACGTCTACCGTCTTAGCCTAGAAACCTATGCTCGCACACTCACCTCGGGTTTTAGGAAAGGACGAAAACGAATTGAACACGATGACTCACACGAACCAGACCCTCACAATCTAATTCCCACGAGACCAAACGAACAACACACGAAAACTACCACGAACAGAAGAACTAACGCCTCTAAAACGCTAGAAAAGGCCCCAAATTGATTTCTTTGGAACAATCAATCACAATCACCAAAATTCACACAACTAACGCTCAATACTTTTATGATCTCTCTGACAACGACGGCTGGGGAAACTGCACGCAGCCCTAGGCCTATTTATACAGAAAACCGAGCCAAAACCGCGATTAAAAACTAATTAACCCGGTTCAGAAAAATACATGTGTCGAGCGACACCAAGACCGTGTCGATCAACACCCTCAAAACCTTTGTGTCGATCGACACACTCAAAACAGGATCATCAGACCAATTATCTAGATCTTTCCACGTTGGAGGTTTTCCACGAGAAGATAAGTTATGGAGATCTTCAAAATACTACAGATGACTTCTTTTCTAGCAATTTGATTGGGTCAGGCAGTTTTGGTATTGTGTTTAAGGCAGTGCTTCCGTCAGAGAACAAGGTTGTTGCAGTTAAAGTTCTAATCATGCAGAGACATGGAGCAATGAAGAGCTTTATGGCAGAATGTGAGTCTTTGAAGGACATAAGGCATCGTAATCTTGTGAAACTATTGAAAGCTATTTCGAGTATTGATTTCAATGGAAATGCATTCAGATCTCTCATCTATGAGTTCATGCCGAATGGAAGTGTAACATTCTCAAACCAAATTTTGTGAATTTGGTAAGGAATTGGTTCAATTTTAAATCGTCCAGTTGATTCGATTTGATTCGGTTTGAGTTGAGAACCCTAGAATCATGTTTATAAGGCTGAGCCGCCTCCTTTTTTATCATGGTTAAAGTCAGAAAATATGTTAGTGGGGTTGAGAGAGGTTTTGGTGATTCATAAGAGGTTTGGTGATTAAGTGAGGAGGATGCCGTTCTGTTCCGTTATGGTAGAGAAGAGAAACAAATAGGAAGATCAGTTCTGATCATCGTGAAATTTTAGGGGTAAGTTCTACACTCTCTTATCTAGCCATGAGGTAAATTGTTTTGTCAATCGGATGCGTATGCTAAGAGATCTTTCTGTTTTCGTGAGGGATATCTGTGTAGAATCGGGTCTGTGATCAGACCACTTCAAGGGCTTTTTCCGGAGCTCCAGAAGGAATTAAGAAACTATTTATATATCATAGGAAATCCCTTTGTGTCTAGTTTCAAAATCATGTTTAAGATCATGATTCCGAGGTAAACTTCATCTTTTATGGTCATTCGAAGTCAGTATGTCGTTCTGTTTTCAGAAATTCTGATTCGATTGAGGGAAAATCTTGTTGATGAGTTTTAGGGGATAGAGAAGGGTTAACCAGTGACTTCTGGCCTCATTGAGGCTGTGTTTAGTGCTGCTTGTGTGGTTGTTGGATTTTCTTTTCCCGAAAAGCTAAGGTGAGTTCGCGACCATAGGTTTCTAGGCGATGACGGATTGTTTGATGATTTTTCTGATGGAATTTAGTGTGAAATGGATGGATATCATTGATTTGTGATTGTGGATTATTATTTTGTTGATCGTATGCAGGTTTGCGACTCGTATTCGTCGGAATCGGGTTAAGAGTGGAGAAACTCGTTTCTGATGAATACAGAGGAGTGTCAATCGACACCAGGAGGATGTCGCTCGACACGAGTGCAGTAGTCGTGTCGATTGACAACCTTCAGGTGTCGCTTGACATGAGCACTTTAGTCGTTTTGATCGACACCTTGCTGGTGTCGCTCGACACGACCTGTTTGGTTCCGAAATGATTTTTAAAATACAATGTGGTGTATTTGATGGATTGTGATAATTATATTGTTGTTTGTTATGTTGCCTGAGCCTGATTTTTATGCCAGTAGATGGTATGACCGGGTCACTAAGTATTTATGAAATGCTTACGCAACTCATATTTACATGTGTTACAATTAAAGGAAAAGTGTGATCGCAAAATCATGGCAGTAGGAGGAGGATGATAGGAATTTTATTATTGCTTAGCCTAGTGAACCTGATGCTTAGGTTGCTAGAGTTTATTTGAGGTATTGAATTCTGGAATTGAATTGGTTGATTGAATTAAATTATATATTGATGATTTAAATTATGTGTTTTCCGCTGTTATTGATATCGTTGAATTAGCCATTGAGAATTAATAATTATGGGATTTTAAATTCGGGTTAATTAATTAAAAAAAAATAGTGTTGGTTGTTTCATTTTGGTATCAGAGCCCTTACGGTTTTAGGGCAGTAGGTTGTGTGAACTGAGACTATGTGTTTAGAATTGATTATGTGTAGTTAGTCAGTTCTTGAGTCTTAGATCATCATCTTCGTGCAATTAAAAAGATTTCGTGGTAAGTATTTATTTGTTGTTGGTGACTTCTATTGTTGAGTTCTAGTTTTGGTAGTCTGTATATTTGGGAAATGCAGAGAGTGATGGCTAGACTTGTTAGAGGTCATGGCTATGGAGGCTGAGGTTAGGATCGGGGACGCGTTAGTGAGTCCGCCGATAGTGTGGTGTCGAGTGAGACGCGTGAGTTGATTTCTGATTCGAAGACGTTTCATGAGGGATCCAGGAGTGTAGCCGGTGTTTGTGCTAGTCTGAGGACTGGTGGTACCAGTGAGGGTACGAGTGTGACTGGTAGTGCGGGAGGCCTATGTGGGGGTGCGACTGCCGAGATGATTGTCTGGCGGATCTGTTGGATTAGTTGTGGGAGCGGTTACCGATGGCGGTGCCAGTATCGCCACGTGTAGCAGAGGTGTAGCCGTGGGTTGGACTTGCAGAGCAGGTTTCGTCATAGTTGAGGATGATGGAGCAGATCGAGCGTATTGGTTTGAGTTTCTTTTTGGGGTGCGCTAAGTCCGAGGAGGCTCGAGTGGAGGTTAAGATTGGAGCGGTTTTTCCATTATTTTTGGTGTCCTGAGGGATACCGGGTGGGGTTTGGCGGTTCCTTACCTTGATGCGCATCTCTGGTAGAGAGGTGTTGAGGCCAGCCTAAGGCAAGCAGTGTGGACCTGGGGAGAATGCTTAGCAGATTTTGATGCTAAGTTCTTTCCTTAGGTGGCATTATACCATCTTGAGGTGAAATTTGTGGAGCGGGTTCAGGGAGACCGGTCTGGGGAGTATGATGTTGTGTGGAACATGCTCTTGGTCTATGCGGGTAGAGGCATGGAGGATGAGCAGGGGCAGATGAAGAGGTTCTTGTAAAGACTTTGACAGAGTTTGAGAACGCCGTGGAGAGTGTCCAATTTCACCTCGATGGCGGAGTTGGTTGAGTCAACTGTTGATTTTGAGTAGGATCTAAGAGATTAGGCAGCAATAAGGGTTGTTCCTGCTATTCTAGCTGTTCAGCCGAGGAAGCAGCAGCAGCTAGCGGGTCTTAGCAAGGGCTGCAAGCCTGCGCAGGGACAGAAGAGGAAGTAGGTATTATTCTGGTGGAGCTGTATGATGTCATTCTGAGTATGGATTGGCTGGAGCGTTCAGATTTCATCTGAATGGTCAATCAGGTCGCGTAGTGGTTGAGCGCGAGAGACTGAGGTATGGTCGGTATAAGTTTATGGTGATGCTGATTGGGGTGACGAATGCACCAATAGCGTTCATGTGTTCGAGGAAAGGCGTGTTTTAGGATAATCTGAGTGTTTTTGGTGACCATCTTTATGTATGATTTTCTGGTGTTTCTTCAGTAAGGTCTCAGGAGTGTGAGGCTGAGGCTTTGGGTAGAATGGTTGACAGATTCTGATTCGAGCATTTTCTACAATATTGGTTAGGTTAACTTGATGGCAGATGCTTTAAGTCAACGGAGAGTTGACCCAGCTCAGGAACAGAACATTGAGGCATTAGTGAGCGAGATTAGCACGTTGCGATTATGTACTATTTTGCAGAAATCTTTTAGTTGGGAGGCAGTTGACCAGGTAAACCTTCTGAGTAGGTTCTTGTGGCTTAGGAGTGTGATCAGGCTTGTTGGTTGCATCAAGGAAGTTGGTTCATTTTTAGGTCTCTTTGAAGGGGACATCTTAGTTGCGTAGGAAAGGGTGTGGCCCATAGATGGGTATGCTAAGGATTCAAATGTTGGTTTGGGCTACTTGAGGCAATCCTAATCTTGTTGTTTATAGGCATTTAGTATTTGTTACTCTAGGGGCTGCGGTCTCGAATAGCTCAATCTTTTTGAGGATATTTAGCTTCCCAGATATCGGTGGCTTAAGGGATGCGTCTCGGGAGTGCGAGCGGTATGTTACCTGATAACTTCAGGATGCGTCCTGCGAGTGTCAGGGTGTCGTTCGCTCGAGGGATGCGTCCCGAGAGTGCGAGTAATACGTTGTTGAGAGATAGTTTCTCTCGTGGGGATATGTTCCCAAGGTATTGTTGGCTCGAGAGATGCATCCCGAGAGTGCGAGCGATATGTTTTTTTTTATAGTTCCAAAATGCATCCTGCGAGTGTCAGGGTATGGAATGAGTTAAGAGCAATAGATGTTTATGACGTACGTATAAACATTAGGTTAGTGATGAGCTTCGAAGGTCATGAATGGATCTTGAGAGTGAGTAGTTGTGTTAGTTAGGTGTTCAGTCAAAGCAGAGATTGATATGCTGGAGTATGAAATGGCATGTTAGTATCGGGTGGAATTTCTAGTCTTCAGGTGCTTGTACACATATGAATTGATTACTCTAAAGGAAGTGTTTTTCCTTTTTATCTAGAGCTTGACGGAGACGTCTTGAGAGTAGAGTGGCACCGACATCATTACCTTGAATGAGATGTCCTGAGATTGTCATGGTGTCGGGATAAGTATGAGTAATCAATATTGGATCCTGGTATAAGCATGTGACTGGATTTAGACCTCGAGTTTAGTGAGTGTGAGCCCAGGTGAGTAGGATGGTGAGTCGCAGAGTGCGATTCGAGTCAGCTAGTAAGGGACTGAGCATAAATTTTCGAGTGGATTGATGTAGTGATTGCCCATTCCAGAGTGGATGTGGGATATTGATTGTGATGAATTTTTAGAGTTTCAGGCATGTATGCTGAACCCAAGTGAGGGAGGAGCATTTTTTGTGCTAGTTTTATTTAGGAGAAGATCCGTGTCTTGCGGCTCAACATGAAAGAGGCTCAGGTTCAGCAGAAGAGCTATGACGATAAGAGGTGGAGAGAGTTGGAGTTTGCGATCGGAGATAGAGTGTATCTCAAGATGGCCATGTTGCGAGGCCCCAACAGGTTGATTTCAGAGAATAAGCTGAGTCCGAGATTTATTGGTCTGTTCCCGGTAGTGGAGCGAGTTAGACCGGTGGCTTATCGGTTAGAGTTACCTCTAATCATGAAGGAATCTCATAAGGTGTTCCATGTGTCGATGTTGAGGAAGTTCCTGCATGAGTCGGAGGAGTTGGTGGCTAAGATTCCGGAGGATCTTTAGCCTGATTTAACTATAGCGGCAAGACCTGGGAGAATCCTTGAGAGGAGAAACAAGGTTCTGCGTCGAAAGAGGATACTGTTGCTGAGAGTCTTGTGGTATTGTAGCGGTACAGAGGAGGAGACTTGGGAGCCAGAGACAAAGATGAAGTTAAAGTTCAAAGTGGTTTGACAACCAAGTCGCGGTGCGAGCTTTACTTTTCTTTTTAGTTCCAGTTTCGGTGGTTTAGCATGTTGATGCTTTGTTGTATTTTGTATTTTTCAATTTGTTGTAATGATTTATACTTTTGGAGATTTATAAGATGGAGTTCCTTATATTTCTTTGTTATAAGATGTGTGATCCTTATTTTTTGTGTGGATATTCCGAGTGAGAGAATATCGAGCGTGGACCACATGAGGTAGTCTAATCTTAGATATTTATAGACGTTCTAGAATTTATTACTAATAACTCATTACTTGGAGACGGTTGTACTCTAGAGTACTTACTTGGGACAGTGGTTTCCAGTGTAAGTACTGAGAGACGGTGGCTCTCTCTAAGGAACGGTAGTTTCCCTGTGTACTTAATTGGGACAGTGGTTTCCAGTATAGGTACTGAGAGATGGTGGAACGCTCGAGAGGACGGTGGTTTCCTTGGTTAGCTTTGACTTGAAGGATGTATTCCCGAGAGAGAGTGTGTGTGGTAATGAGTTAAAGGAAATAAATGTCTAGGAACTGCGTATAAATAGGGGATTAGAGGTAAGCCTTTGGGATCAAGCGAGGATCTCTTGTGGTACTAGCCAGTTAGACCATGATTTTTGGGTCATATGTATGGGGGTATTCCAGGCCAGGGAATATCGGGTTTTGGGAGATGAACTTTCTCCAGAGGGACGAGGTTCGTCCGGAGTGTGGTTGGAGTTATGTATGTGGGCGTCCAATCTAGGGTTGATATTGCTTTTGGAAATTTCAGTTCAGACGACCCTGGTGACGGACGTAGCGTCTTTGGTCGTGTATGTTCTTGTTTGATTGTTGCGCGATCAATCGGGCAGGATATTTCCAGGCGAATCTGGTCGGGTTGTGGACGGCAGTGTTAACCTTAGCGAGAAGAAGTTGTACCTTATTTATCTGTGTTATATAAGATGAGTAGTTCTTATATGTGAGGTTGATGGCGTTGACCAGTGTTGGTCATGTGGTTTTTGATATTCCGGGTTAGGGAATATCGGATTTTGGCCACGGGAGATAGTTCTAGTCGATAGATGTTTATAAAAGTTTTAGAATTTATTACTCTAGGGGTTACGGTCCCGAATAACCCATTTATTTTGGCACGGAGATGATTAGTTCTCCACTGAGGATGATGATTAGTTCTCATGTATACTATTTTGGGATGATAAGTTTCCATTACGAGTATCGAGGGATGATTAGTTCTCTCGAGGGGAGGATTAGTTTCCCTGTGTACCCGGAGCTCAAGGGATGCGTCCTGAGAGTGGAGGGGTGTGAAATGAGTTAAGAGTAATAAATGTCAGAAAACTGGACGTATAGGCATAAGACTGGACGTATAGGCATAAGACTAGACGAGACTCTCAGAAATCGGGTGATAGGATCTCAGGTGGTATTGACTGATTTTGGGTCACGTTTTGGGTCTTTGATAGACGTTTTGTGGGGATTCAAGGACGGATCCTGATTAGTGGGGGAGAATTGTAACATCCTCAAACCAAATTTTGTGAATTTGGTAAAGAATTGGTTCAATTTTAAATCGTTCGATTGATTCGGTTTGGGTTGAGAACCCTAGAATCATGTTTATAAGGCTGAGCCACCTCATTTTTTCCGTTTTTAAAGTTAGAAAATATGTTAGAGAGGTTGAGAAAGGTTTTTGTGATTCATAAGAGGTTTGGTGATTAAGTGAGGAGGAGGCAGTTTTGTTCCGTTGTGGTAGAGAAGAGAAACGGATAGGAAGATCAGTTCTGATCATCGTGAAATTTAGGGGTTAGTTCATCTCTCTCTTATCTAGCGGTGAGGCAAATCGGCTTGTCAATCGAATGCGTATGCTAAGTGATATCTTTGTTTTTGTGAGGGATGTCTGTGCAAAATTGGGTATGTGATCTGACCACTTCGAGGGCGTTTTTCCGGAGGTCTAGAAGGAACTAAGCAACTATTTAAATATCATTGGAAATCCCTTCGTGTCTAGTTTCTAAATCATGTTTCAGATCATGATTTCGCGGTAAACTCCATCTTTTATGGTCATTCAAAGTCAGTATGTCATTCTGTTTTTCAGAAATTCTAATTCGATTGAGGGAAAATCATGTTGATGAGTTTTAGGGGATAGAGAAGGGTTAACCAGTGAATTTTGGCCTCATTGAGGCTGTGTTTAGTGCTGGTTGTATGGTTGTTGGATTTCATTTTTCCGAAAAGCTAAGGTGAGTTTGCGACCATAGGTTTCTAGGCGATGACAGATTGTTTGATGATTTTTGTGATGTTTTGTGATGGAATTTCGTGTGATATGGATGGATATCGGTGATGTGTGATTGTGGATTATTATTGTGTTGATCGTATGTAGGTTTGCGACTCGTATTCGTCAGAATCGGGTTCAGAGAGGAGAAACTCTTTTCTGATGAATACAGATGCATGTCGATTGACAACCTTCGGGTGTCGCTCGACATGAGCACTTGAGTCGTGTCGATCAACACCTTGCTGTTGCTCGACACAACCTGTTTGGTTCCAAAATGATTTTTAAAATACAATGTGGTGTATTTGATGGATTGTGATAATTATATTGTTGTTTGTTATGTTGCCTGAGCCTGCTTGTTACACCAGTAGACGGTATGACCTGCTCACTAAGTATTTATGAAATACTTGTGCAACTCTTATTCAATGTATTGCAGGTAAAAGAAAAGTGTAATCGCGGAATCATGGCAGTAGGAGGAGGATGATAGGAATTTTATTATTGCTTAGCCTAGTTTACCTGATGCTTAGGTTGCTAGAGTTTATTTGAGTTATTGAATTCTGGAATTTAATTGGTTGATTAAATTAAATTATTTATGGATGATTTAAATTATGTGTTTTCCGTTGTTATTGATATCGTTGAATTAGACATTGAGAATTAATAATTATGGGATTTTTAATTCGGGTTAATTAATTAAAAAAAAACGTATTGGTTGTTTCTGGAAGCGTGGATATGTGGATGCACCCGGAGGAAGCCGAAGAGATTTGTAGGCCCTCAAGAACCTTGACACTTGTCGAAAGACTCAATATTGCCAAAGATCTGGCTTCTGTTTTGGAGTGTCTTCATATTTATTGTGAGGACCCTATAGCGCATTGCGATCCTAAGCCAAGCAACGTCCTCCTAGACGATGATCTAACAGCCCATTTGAACGACTTTGGTCTAGCCCAAGTGCTCCTCAAATTTAACAAAGATTCCTTCCTCAACCAACTAAGCTCGACTGGTGTCAAAGGAACCATTGGCTATACCGCACCAGGTAAAACTATTACACATATGTAATGTTGAAATGAAGGAAATTAATATTTTCGTTTTTCATTATTACAACCTTGTTGTTTTTGTGGATTTTGGTGTAGAATATGGAATGGGAGGACAACCATCAATACATGGTGATGTTTACAGCTTTGGGGTTCTCATTTTGGAAATGTTCACTAGAAAAAGACCGACCAATGATTTATTTGGGGAAAACTTTACCCTGTACAGCTTCACCAAGTCAGCTTTGTCAGAAAGAGTATTGGACATTGCAGATGCATCGATTCTTCAAAATGGTCTCAAAGTTGGTTTTCCTGTTGCTGAGTGTTTGACACTGGTTTTGGAGGTAGGACTTAGGTGTTGTGAAGAATATCCAACAAACCGGTTTGCTACAAGTGAAGCTAATATAATATAGTCACTCAACATATTTTCCGCCAAACTTTTTATCTCTTCATTTTACTACACAAACTTTGTAATCTCTTCATAAAAGTACACATAGTTTTTTTTCTCTTTGCAATTAACCAAACAAAATTGAGTTGCATCAAAGACTAGATCAAGCAATTAATAAAACTGCCGTTTCTATAGATTAACCTAAGATCAGATTTCAGTTCTCAAAGATAAAATCAGCAATAAACACAAGTCAAGATGAAAAACTTTCTAAAGATATTAATCCTATGCAATTCAAATCAGATCTAACAAATCATCAAACACCTTTGAAAATCCCTAAACCTAACAAGGTTACTACTCAGACATAATCGAAGCAAAAACCATTATATTAATTGAAAGATATTTATTAAACTTAGTAAAATAAAGCATAAGCCTAAATAATGGCTGTAAAAATGTATATATAGAGGTCTTAAACCGTCATAGAACATAAAAGTAAACATCTAGAACTTTCGGGCTTCAAACGGACATCTTCGAAATTGGGCTTTTGGCTTCTGCGACCATGGTGTCGATCGACACTCATAGTAGTGTCGATCGACACCTCTTGAAATCATCGTGTCGAGCGACAAGATAAATGGTGTCGCTCGACACAGCTTCTAAAACTTCAATCCGAACTTGACTCTGCAAGCTCCAAAACTTTCAGTAAACATCTTTTATGCTCCAGACGACTTAGTACCTGAAAACACTCTAAAACACTACAAAGACTATATAAAAGGACTTATATCATGGTCTAAACTAGGTAAAAACCATGATATATCATAAACTACTCGTTAAACCGTCATTAAACCGACTCTTTACTCTCTCATCTCAATTTTACCAAACCGAAAAGAAAAAAAGAAACCATCGAACCTGAGATTTTGCCAGATTACGCGTCGTGTATACCCGACGATTGCTTAGCGTTAGTGTTTTAGTTCTTAAATTTCGGTAATCGAATAAGATGTGCTCTCGTTTGTCGACGGTGGATGATCTCGAATGACAAAATCGTTACCGTCTCTCTCTCCACGCTCGCTAATATCTACTTCCCTCTATCCCTTGTCTATTTTCCCGATTCGATTCCGTTACTAAACTGTTGTTGAAATGTGACCGTAGATCTGTAAGTATCGGTGACGACGCACTAATCAAGATCTCTCTATGATGCTAGAATCCAAAGAGACTTAAACTTAGAGCTTGCAGTGAGCTCATCGATTCTGGCTTGAGCCTAGTTAAGCCTGAAGTTCTGTTCACCGTTGGGCATTGGAGTGCCGTTGTAAGTCTGTAAAACCCGCTCAGCTGCATCATAGTTGCCAAACTCAATGAATCCATAACCATCACTCTATCCACTCTGCTTATTGCGACCACAAATTCAAGAAAAAGAATTTACAAACATCTAAAGACAACAACAAAAGAATCAACATTTCCAGCCCTAAGAGTAATTCTCATCAATACTTGTCACATGATAACTCAAAGACTATTAACAATGAAAAGACAATTTCTCTTCCCATTCCTCAACGAGCAATTGTCAATCTTTCACAAGATAACTGTAACATCCCGAAACCAAAATAGGGATTTTGGTCAGGGGTGTTGATCGACACCAATGTTGATGAACTGGGGTTGGTTCGTTTTTAATTGCGGTTCATGCGGTTTAAGGTTTGTAAAGCCCTAAAGCTTCTCTTATAAACGTGCAGTCGAATTGTTGGCCGTTTTCAGAGCAGAGAAAAGAGAGATTATAGAATTGAGAGAGTTTTGGGTGTTTTTGAAGGATTGTTGCAAAGAAATTCATCATAAACTTTCCCGTTTGATTCTAGGATCTTAGAGAGCATCGTTTGTCGAAGTTCGTGGTGTTAGATCTTTGTTTCCGTCGCTGTTTCTGTCCCGTTTTTTGTGTTCTTCGCGTTCTTCCTTTTCCTTCGTTAAATCGAGTTGAGTGCGTGATCGTGGATATGGGATTAGGTTGTTAGGAATTTCGAATGAATGATTGTGATGATTGGATTTTTTATGTGATTATTTCTGTGTGTGAATTGTGTGATTGAATTCATGAATGATCTTGTATGATGAAACGAAACTCGAGTTATGTGAGGATTTGACTCGGTTCAGGTTTCTACGAGAGGTGTCAATCGACATCTAGAGGTAGTGTCTATCGACACCACTGTTTTATGATCGCGAGGATCGGTTGCTTGAATGCAGTGTCGATCGACACCAAGTGGGTGTGTCGATCGACACCCTCTACTTTTTAATTTTAATTTGGTTTGTTATGAAATGTTGTTTGCTCGCGTAGAATTGATAACCTATTTCCTTACTATGTATCCGATAGATGGGATGACCGCTCCACTAAGTATTTATTAAATACTTACGCAACTTTGTTTCTCCTTTTTGAGTGATTGCGGAATCAAGGCTAGTTGAAGAGGATGATTAGAGTGTTGTAGTTCCTGTTTAGTCTAGTAGAACCTGATGTTTAGGTTGCTATATTTTTATGATTTCTGGAATTTGATTGATGAAATTGTTGGATAATTGTTTTAAATAATTTATTGAATTATTTTGTGAGAATTTCCGTGACTGTTTAAGTTTTAAAAAAAAAATGTTAGTTGTTTCATTTTGGTATTAGAGCCTAGACGTTTTTAGGACTTGGAAATTGGATGAATTGAGACTATGTGATTAATTGGTTATTGGTGGTTAGACAATTAGTAGTCTTAGATCATCCTCTTCGGCCTTTAAAGAGATTCCTCAGTAAGTTGTGTTTTATTTGTTTGCGACTTCTCGTTTGCGACTTCTCGTTTGCTCATGTTTTTCTGTCCTCTGTGGTAGTTGGATACTGGAGCGAGAGGTCGTGCCAGAGGTCGTGCCAGAGGTCGTGGTCGTAGCCAAGTGCCTGAGTCGTCTAGCAGTGTGGCTGCATCCCAAACTCATCAGGTGGAGACCGCGAGCGAGACCAGTGCCAATGTCAGTGTGGTTGTAGGTGTCGGGAGAGGTGCTGGTGTTGGAGTGGGCCCGGGTGGGGGTGCTGCTCCAGCTCAAGGTCGGGATGATGTCATCGTGGGGCTTCCGGCGGCAGCTCCGGTGCCGGCTCCAGCAGGACCTCCGGCTGCAGAGGTTGAGCAGCCGAGGGATGTGGTTGCTGAGCATCCTCCCGATCTCGTGATGATGGGACAAATGCAAAAGATTGGTACGCCTTTCTTCACTGGCAGAGTTGGGACCGAGGGGGCCGATGAGTGACGATTGAGAGTGGAGCGCAATTTTTGATCGATTCGATGTCCTGCAGAGTATCGAGTAGAGTTGGATGTGCACTATCTGAGCGAGGATGCGCATAGTTGGTGGAGATCGACAAAGACCCGGAGGCTTGTGTAGACTTGGGACGAGTTTGTGGGAGAGTTTAATGCCAAGTTCTTCCCTCGGGTGGCTTTGGATTACCTGCAGAAGAGATTTATGGAGCTTACTCAGGGAGCGAGTTAAATGCAGGAGTATGATACCGAGTTCAACAGACTTTAGGTTTATGCTAGCCATGGTATGGCTGAGGAGCGGACTCTTATGCAAAGGTTCTTGCAGGGACTTCGTATGAGTATCAGGACCCAGTGTCGTGGTTCAGTGTACGCCTCGAGGGTGGAGTTGGTGGAGCTTGCTGCTTCTATAGAGGAGGATTAGCGTGAGCAGACTGGTTCGGTGGTTGTTCCACCTGTGGCGGTTCCATCTGTGGCGGGTCTGGTTGTTCAGCCAAGGAGACAGCAGCAGTAGCAGCATTCTCGAAGTTCTGGTTCGGGCAAAGGCGGTAAGCCTGCGCAGGGCCAGAAGAGGAGGTTCGATGAGGTTTCTGGAGGCGACCAAGGCGGTCGTGCTTGTTATGGATGCGGGAACACTGAGCATCGAGTGGCTAGTTGTCCCAAGAGAGAGGCATCTCAGGATGCCAAGGTGTGTTTTCATTGCCGAGAGCCGGGGCATATCCGGCCGATGTGTCCTAAGTTGCAGCAGATGGCAGTGGCAGCGGTTCAGCCAATGGCAGTGGCAGCGGTTCAGCCAGTAGCAGGGCAGCAGATGGCTGAGTTGGCAGGAGATGGCTCAGTTGGCAGCAGTTCCACCTTTGGGTCAGCTTGGGCCTGCACCGCGTGTTTATGGGTTGTTGTTTCTTTTATTCGTAAATTCTTAGTGGTTGAATTGTGGTTGTTGTTTCTTTTATTTTTGCATGTGATAGTGTGTTAGGGTTCTGAACGCATGTAATTGTGTAGGGACCTTATTAGTGGGAGGTTTCGAGTCCCATGTTTTTTTAATTCTTGAGCATCGAACTGCTTAATTACTCCGGGGCATGCCGAGAGCAGTGGCATCCGGAGCAGTGCTAGTGAGCTGTCAGGCTGGGTTAAGGTGGCTGGAGGCGGATTCCTGGTTACTTTCGGCTGAGCTAGAGCAGTGGATGTTCAGATTGTCGGGCAGTCGATGCTGGCAGACCTGGTGATTAGTCTGGTGGAGCTTTACGATGTGATTCTCGGAATGGATTGGTTGTCATTTTATAAGGTTCATCTGGACTGTTTTTGAGGCAGAGTAACTTTTGAGCAAGTTTTAGGGAAGTTAGTGTTTCAGGTTGTGAGACCTACTTCCGGGAGTCTGGTAATCTCGGCTATTCAGGCAAAGCAAATGATAGCACAAGGTTGCGAGGCTGCGAGGCTACTATTTTGATGCCGGAGTCTAGTGGTGAGGTTGCTATCGGGGAGATCCGAGTTGTTTGGGATTTTGTGGATGTTTTTTAGTCGCTGCAGGGATTACCACCGTCTCGGTCAAATCCTTTCACAATTGAGTTAAAGCCTGGGACAGCTCCAATTTCTAAGGCTCCTTACAAGATATCTCCAGCAGAGTAGAAGAGCTGAAGAAGCAGCTGGAGGACTTATTGAGCAAGGGTTTTGTACGACTGAGTGTTTCACCTTGGGGAGCACCAGTTTTTTTTATGAAGAAGAAGGATGGCAGTTTCTGTTTGTGTATCGATTACCGAGGTCTGAACCTGGTCACTGTGAAGAACAAGTACCCTCTCCCGAGGATTGATGAGCTTTTGGATCAGCTGAGTGGTTCTCCAAATAGACTTGGCTTCGGGTTATCATCAGATCCCGATAGATGAGGCAGATGTTCGTAAGACAGCGTTCAGGACGAGATACGGGCATTTCGAGTTTGTAGTCATGCCTTTTGGTTTGACGAATGTGCCGGCGGCTTTCATGAGATTGATGAACGACGTGTTCAAAGAGTATTGGACGTGTTCGTTATCATCTTTATTGACGATATCTTGGTTTATTCAAAGAGTCCTGAGGAGCACGAGGCTCATTTGAGATTGGTTTTGGAGAAGCTTTGGGAGCAGAAGTTGTATGCTAAGTTGAGTAAATACAGTTTTTGGCAGAGGAAGATGGGATTCCTTGGTCATATCGTGTCTTCAGAGGGTGTTTTTGTGGACCCAGCGAACATAGAGGCTATCAGGGATTGACCTAGACCGAGTAGTGCTACCGAGATCAAGAGTTTCTTAAGTCTGTCAGGTTATTACCGGTGGTTTGTCATCGGCTGAGCCATGACGAAGCTGGCTGGTAAGGATGTCCCGTTTATTTGGTCGCCGGAGTGCGAGGAGAAATTTGCGAAGCTCAAGGAGATGTTGACTAGTACGCCGGTATTGGCATTACCCGAGCCGGGAAAGTCTTATACCGTGTACACTGATGCTTCAGGAGTTGGTCTAGGTTGTGTTATGATGCAAGAGGGCAGGGTCATTGCGTATGCTTCGAGGCAGTGGCAGGGTAGTGAACGTAACCGTTCTGCGCATGATCTTGAGTTGGGAGCGGTGGTTTTCGCTCTGATGATTTGGAGATCTTACCTTTACGGTGGGAAGGTGCAGATCTATACGGACCATAAGAATCTGCAGCATATCTTCACTCAGCCGTTGCTGAATATGAGACAGAGGCGCAGAGTTGAGTTACTGGCGGATAACGATCTGAAGATTGTGTATCACCCGGACAAGGCTAATCAGGTTGCTGATGCTTTGAGTCGACGGAGATTCAATTCAGCTCGGGAGCAGGATATTGAGGCTTTAGTGGGCGAGATTAGCAAGTTGCGTCTTTGTGCGGTTTGGCAGGAGCATTTGGGTTTAGAGGCAGTCGATCATGCAGATCTTCTCAGTAGGATTAGAGTGGCTCAGCAGAGTGATCAGGGTTTGATTGATGCATCGCGAGCAGTTGGTTCTGAGTATCTGGTCTCTCGAAACGGGACGATTCTAGTTCGTGGTCGAGTTTGTGTTCCTCGAGATGAGTTGTTGAGGCAGGAGATTCTGAGTGAGGCTCATACGAGCAAGTTCTCGATTCATCCGGGTGCGACTAAGATGTAGCATGATCTGAAACGGTATTATCACTGGGTCAGGATGAAGAGAGATGTGGCAGATTGGGTGGCAAAGTGCGACATGTGTTCGTTAGTAAAGGCAGAGCATCGAGTTCCGAGCGGTTTGTTGCAGAGTTTACCCATTCTTGAGTGGAAGTGGGACATGATTACTATGGATTTTGTGGTTGGTTTATCTAACTCGACGACTTTTGATGCTATTTGGGTGATTGTGGATCGGTTGACTAAGACATCACGATTTCTGGCCATTAAAAAGATCGATGGAGCTGAGGTTTTGGCTAAGAAATTCGTGAGGGACATAGTAAGGCTGCATGGAGTGCCAGCTAATATTGTGTCAGACCGGGATCCCAAGTTCACTTCAGAGTTTTGGAGAGCCTTTCAGGCAGAGATGGGCACTAAGGTGCATTTAAGTACGGCTTATCATCCGCAGACTGATAGTCAGTCAGAGAGGACCATTCAGACCTTGGAGGATTTGCTGAGGATGTCTGTGTTAGATTGGGGTGGTCACTGGGTTGATCTCTTGAGCCTGGCTGAGTTTACGTATAACAATAGTTTTTAGGCGAGTATCGGTATGGCTCTTTACGAGGCTTTGTATGGGAGGTCGTGTAGGATACCTTTATGCTGGACCCAAGTGGGGGAGAGGAGCATTTATGGTGCTACTTATGTTCAGGAAGCAACGGAAAAGATCCGTGTTTTGAGGCTAAACATGAAAGAAGCTCAGGATCGGCATAAGAGTTATGCAGATCGAAGAAGAAAAGAGCTTGAATTTACCGTGGGAGATCGTTTGTATCTCAAGATAGCGGTGTTGAGGGGTCCTAACAGATCCATTTCTGAGAACAAGCTGAGTCCACGTATTATGGGTCTATTTCTAGTAGTGGACCGAGTGGGACCAGTTGCGTATCGGCTTGAGCTACCTCTGATTATAGAAGCATTTCATAAGGTGTTTCATGTTTCGATGTTGAGGAAGTGCCTCCATGAATCGGAGAAGCTAGTGGCTAAGACTCCTGAGGATCTGAAGCCTGATTTGAAGGTTTTGGCGGTTCCTGTGAGGATTCTTGAGAGGAGTGTCAAGGTTATGCGTCGGAAGAAGATTCTGTTGTTGAGGATTTTATGGGATTATGGCGATTGCAAGAATGAGACTTGGGAATCAGAGGCAAAGATAAAGTTGAAGTTCAGGAAGTGGTTCGACAAGCAGGACGCAGCTTGAGCTTACTTGTATCTTTGTGTTTCCAGTTGGTTTTCGCATGTTGCTATTGTTGTTATGGTTCATGTATTTTTTTGTTTCGATGTAACGATATACATTTTCAGAATTTATAAGATGGAGTTTCCTTATTTATTTCCAGTGTTATTATAAGATGTGTGCTCCTTATAAGCGTGTTTTGGTTGACCATTATGGGTCATGTTTTAGATGATATTTCGGGTGGAAAATATCAAGGTGGGGCCATGTGAGGCAAAGCTAATCATAGATGTTAGTAGACGTTTTCAGAAATTATTGCTCTAAGGACAGTGGTTTCTCGAATAACTCATTACAATTTGAGAAGATGGGTGGGTCTTCGGCGGTCCTACAAGTGACGGGTGGATCACCTAGTAGTACTGAGTGTCACTTACCGATGACGGGTGGGTCTCGGTGTAGTATCGTGGGATGCCTACTTATCGGTGACGGGTGGGGCTTAGGATGAGTGTCAGGAGATGGGTGGGTCTCTTGAAGGGAATGAGTTTTCCCTGCATTCTTTGGGAGTTGGTGGTCTCCAGAATTTGAGACAGGTGGATCTCATTATAAATCTAGAGGGAAAGGGTTCCCGGTATACCATGGGTGGGTGGTATATTTATTGCTGAGGATGGTAATGAGTTAGGAGTAGTTAATGTCTGGGAAAGTGTGAGTACTAACATAGGATTAGATAAGAGTTCAGGGGTCGGGTGAGGGTTTCTGATGTGGGTGACCAAGTGGGGTCAAGTGTCGGTCTTGGATAGAAAGTTTGCGGGATTCGAGGTCGAATCTAGATTAGTGGGGGAGAATTGTAACATCCCGAAACAAAAATAGAGATTTTGGTCATGGGTGTCGATTGACACCAGGGTAGGGTGTCGATCGACACCAATGTTGCTGACCTGGTGTTGGTTCGTTTTTAATTGCGGTTCGTGCGGTTTGGGGTTTGTAAAGCCCTAAAGCTTCTCTTATAAACGTGCAGTCGAGTTTTTGGCCGTTTTCAGAGTAGAGAAAAGAAATATTATAGAATTGAGAAAATTTTGGGTGTTTTTGAAGGATTGTTGCAAAGATATCCATCAGAAACTTTCCCGTTTGATTCTAGGATCTTAGAGAGCATCGTTCGTCGTAGTTCGTGGTGTTAGATCTTTGTTTCCGTCGCTGTTCGTCGCTATTTCCTTCCCGTTCTTCGTGTTCTTAGGTTATTAGGAATTTCGAATAAATGATTGTGATGATTGGATTGTTTCTGTGATTATTTCTGTGTGAATTGTGTAATTGAAATCGTGAATAATCTCGTATGATGAAACGGAACTAGAGTCGTGTGAGGATTTGACTCGGTTCAGGTTTCTGCGAGAGGTGTCGATCGACACCTAGTGGTAGTGTCGATCGACACCACTGTTTTATGACCGCGAGGATCGGTTGCTTGAACGCAGTGTCGATCGACACCCTCTGTTTTTAAATGTTAATTTTGTTTGTTATGGACTGTTGTTTGCTCGCATAGAATTGATAACCTATTTCCTTACTATGTATCCGGTACACGGGATGACCGCTCCACTAAGTATTTATTAAACACTTACGCAACTCTGTTTTTCCTTTTTGAGTTGCATGTAACAGAAATGCGTGATCGCGAAATCAAGGCCAGTTGAAGAGGATGATTAGGGTGTTGTGGTTCCTGTTTAGTCTATTAGAACATGATGTTTAGGTTGCTAGATTTTTATGATTTCTGGAATTTGATTTATGGAATTGTTGGATTATTGTTTTAAATAATTTATTGAATTATTTTATGAGAATTTTCGCGACAGTTTAAGTTTAAAAAAAAAAAAAATGTTGGTTGTTTCAATAACTCAAAGACTATTAACTACTAACGAAAATATTCTCTTCAGATTTCTAAAAGATTCAAAAGACGCATGGTAAAGATTTTACCTCGCCAGCCTAAGAGAAGATGCCCGTGAGATAGTTCTCTTCCATCCATGGATGCAAGTCACCGATCCACAGAGACCGGATCTCACCATCGGATCCTTGATTCTGAGATCCAGCTTTGTAGTGTTGTTGACCCGGTAACGGCGCCGACTGCTGATTCCATCCAACCGGTGGCTGAGGTTGATTGGCCCATCTACGAAGGTTCTCCGGTGAATCGTACAATGGTTTGTGGCGGAGGAAATAATTTTTTTCGAATTTGGGTTTTTCTTTTTTTTTTGGGTGTGTTTGGTGAAATTGAGATGAGAGAGTAAAGAGTCGGTTTAATGACGGTTTAACGAGTGGTTGAGCTTAACCAATTATGTTTGGTTAATTGCGAAGAGAAAAAAAGTCTGTGTAGTTTTATGAAGAGATTACAAAGTTTGTGTAGTAAAATGAAGAGATAAAAAGTTTGGGAGGTAATACGTTGAGTGACTATATTAGGGGGGAAATAAGCAGCCAACCCTTAATAAATGCTTGTGTTATTTGGAGATCTTGGGGATTAACAATGTATGAACGTTTTGTGTTTCATAGTTCGGATTTATAATTGCTAATCCTAGATGTTCCCTTTTAACTCCAAATTTTATTTGGATTTTCTCCGTGTTTGTAATGCATAATTCTTTTTTTTTTCCTTGGTCGCCGAGTGATTTTGAAATATATATGTTGTTAATCTAAAAGCAACTTGTGACAACATAGGGTGCTTGATTTCGAATTTGTTGTCTTGACAACTGATGGGGGTAAGAGAAATCATACTGTTTCTGATAAACTATCAATGAAAATCTAAAAGTTCGGTATCAGAATAGTTTTGGACTAGTGAGATCATTCTATTAAGGATAATCATCTATCAATCTTTTGATTTCTCCTTATAATTATTCTCTATGATTCTCTCATTTATTATAAGATTGTGTAATTCAAATACATAAGGAACAATTCTTGGGTTCACTCCCTCTTCACTAACCAATCACATTTTAAAAAATTAAATTGGATAAAATGTGGGATCATAAACAAAAACAAATTTAACTAAAATAAATAATAATTATCTAACTAAACTTAGACATATTCTAAACCCCAAACTCAAACCCTAAACCCCAAAACTATACCCTAATTTGGGAATAGTTGATCCAAAATAAATCCTAACCCAAACTCAAACTCTAAACCCCAAAGCTATACTCTAATTTGGGAATAGTTGACCCAAAATAAATCCAAAATTCTAAACTCAAACCCTAAACCTATACCCTAGTTTGGGAATAGTTAACCCAAACCCAAAAAAATAAGAGATTTTTGCTAAATTAAACCACATTTAGTGGCAAAGTGTCTCACTAAGACTTATTTTCCCAACTAAGGTTCATTAGACTTTTACAAATTCTAAACACCAAAATTAATCTTATATTTAAATGAATATCATTTTTTTTACTATTAACAATAATCCGAAAATAACAAAAAGGAAACAAAATAAATATCAGTAAAATAACAACAAAATTTAAGAAACCTAGAAAATGAAAAACAATATTTTAGTAAAACATGATGTTTAACTTTTTTTTAAAAAAGTTTTCACAAAAATTACTATGTTTGATATGTTTATAGTTAATTAATTATAATTTTTAAATGTAATCAGAATTAAAATGAAAATAATATTTAGTAACTAATTATAATTTTTTTAATGAAATCAGAATGAAAACAAAAATATTTATAATTAAAAACATGAAAAACAGGAATTAAATTTATTTATAATATTACATTTTTGAAAATTAAATATTCATTCCTAATTAAATATATTTATAATATTAAATATTAGGAAATTAAATATTCATTTCTTAATTACAACAAAATTAGAGAAACATAGAAAACGAAAAACAATTTTTTTTTAGTAAAACATGATGTTTAACTTTTTTTTTTTAAAAAGTCTTCACAAAAATTACTATGTTAGATATGTTTATAATTAATTAAATTACAATTTTTTTAATGAAATCAGAATTAAAACAAACATAATATTTTGTAACTAACTACAATTTTTAAAATAAAATCAAAATATTTAAAATTAAAAACATGAAAACGGAAATTAAATATATTTAGAATATTACATTTTAGGAAACTGAATATTTTTTCCTAAATTTACTCCTACATTTATGGGAGTGGTGACCACTTGGTAGAATGTATGTTCTACAAATTGGCAGATAGAAGCTATATTGGTAGAGAGAGGCGGTACAGTCGGCAAACCTGACAGAACTTAGTAAAATTGTAGAATTTAGAATCTGCGAGCGGTAGATAGCTGTAAAATGGTAGAATTCAGATTCTAGCTCTTGTAGAAGACTGATAATTAGGTAAAAATAATGTTATACGCCTTGTAGATTAACAGTTAATTGGCAGAATCTAATATCTGCCAGTGGTAGAAGGAAAAACTCAAATCATTTATAAAACATGATGTTTAATTTTTTTTTTAAAATGTTTTCACAAAAAGTACTATGCTTCATAGGTTTATAATTATCAGAATTTTTATAATTTAAAATACCTTATATTTAAATTAGTTTGAATTAAATTAAGGTCATTATGGGAAATAATTCTTAAAGGTATATTGGGACATTTTACCACTAAATGTAGGGTATTTTGGCAATTCTCTTAAAAATTTAACTACAAAAAGTAATTTTCAATGGATTTGTATTTAAATTTTTTAGGTTTGGGTTAACTATTCCCAATTAGGGTATAGTTTTGAGATTTAGGGTTTGAGTTAGGGGTTTAGGGTTTATTTTGGGTTAACTATTCTCAACTTAGGGTATAGCTTTGAGGTTTAGGGTTTGAGTTTGGGTTGAAGATTTATTTTAGGTTAACTATTTCAAAATTAGTGTATAGCTTTGGGGTTTGGGGTTTAGGGTTTAGGGTTTGGAGTTTAAAATTTATTTCAATTGTAATTAGATTAGTTCTTTTAAATAGATTAATTAGCTTTAGTGGCTCCCACATCTTTGTTTTGATTGGTTAGTGAAGAAGAGGTGAATGAGAAGGTTCACCCCTAGGGGGTGAACCCAAGAATTGTTCCCTAGGGGTTGAACCCAAGAATTGTTCATACATATAGGCATGTAATTTTCATATCAAAAAATCAAATAATACAAGATAATATTCTTATACTCAATATGGTATCAGAGCAGGTTATACTCGACTTTAGATCTACCAATCAAACTCTGTTTTTCTTATTCTTTTGATCCTTAAGCATACGTGCTTCCAATTTTTTTGTTTTTTTTTTATCAAACCATGGAATTTCATACCTCGATTATATTCCTTTTTTATTTGGTTTAAGTCAAAGTGCTTCTAAATTTTTATCAAACTCTTTATGATTTCTAAACCTATCAATTATAGTGCTTCCTTAAGCCACAAGGCTTCCATAAGCCATCGTGCTTCATATTTTTATTTCTTCATTTTCCATGCAAATATAGCTTGTGCTTTTAAAGGTTCAAGACATTCTCAATTTTTATAAATAAAGAAAAAAAAAAAAAACAATTCTAAGTTTGATTTCCCATGGTGTCTTTGACAACAACGCATCAGATCCGTCGGACAACAACAACCACTCTTTCATCCTCCATATACATGTTCTTTGAAGTGTTCTCATCAGAGTAAATCTGTGACTTCACGCGTTATATACGCGAAAATAATAATTAAAGACAAATTTACAACAATTTGATATTGTGTATATGATTGTATTAATCATTTTTTATATCTACTACAAAAGTTGTGTTTAAAAACAATTTGGTATTGTGCGTAATATGATATAAATGATTTTGATATTACTTACTTTTTTAAATACCAAATAAATTACATAATTTTATTTAATGGTTATATATATAATTATCAGTCAGAATATCTATTTGATTAAAGCGTGTAAAATTTCTGATTTGTGAATAATAGTATAACAAAATAAAACATAATCTACTGTTGATGATTTGATATGGTTTGGTTTCAGTCTGTTTTTGTATTTAAATCAAAATATCAGTTTTTCCAAATAATAGTCATAGGTTTTTTTGTTAGGCCTTTAAAGTAGATTATAAAATGCTTGCAATTATATTTTGTCATTTGTGTAGTTCTTGATATATAAAGTATGATGTTTAATATATAAAATATAAATCATCCAAACCAATAGTTTGAAGAATACTTGTTTGTTTAATAAACATGTATAACTCTTGACAACAACAAAAACGTGTATAACTTATATGTATTTGAATTGTAACATTATTCTTAACTATATAAAATTTATCATGTTCGAATATCTTAAAATTTTTTTAAAATACACATACTGATCTAAGATTTCTCAAATAATTTTGCACATGAATGAGTTCGTTCTTGTGCATAGCATATCTGCTATTTTCCATCTCAACGACCCTCAACTTCTCTTGGATCTTCTGCTCCCTCTCGAGCGGAACCAAGTTCCAACCTCGCTTCATCAATTCTTCACCCAAAGCATCACTAGCAACGGACCCTAGCAGTAAAGAATTTCCAAACCACTCGTCTTCTCCATGAACTAACACCAGAGGTTTTCAATCTTCATCGTTCTTCTTAACAGCAAGAATCCCATTAGTTCCCCAAATCTCTTTCGACTTTTCAAAACACAAACGGTCATGGAGTTTTGAGATAGTCCCTACCTCTTTGTTTGCTTTGGCTTGATACTTCTTTTTCGTATTTCGTATCTTCACCTCATCTTGAGAGATGCTCACCTCAAACTGAATCAATGATCTGACAAATTCGTGAAACACAGCCTTCTCTTTTAAAGGATCCATCTCAAACTTGATTATAGAATCTAGTAAGGCGATTTCATCTTCTTCTTATAGGATCCATCTCTTCTTCTTCTTCTTCTTCTTCTTCTTCTTCTTCTTCTTCTTCTTCTTCTTCTTCTTCTTCTTCTTCTTCTTCTTCTTCTTCTTCTTCTTCTTCTTCTTCTTCTTCTTCTTCTTCTTCCTGTATTGTGGTTTATATTCATGTTCGGTTCTTCTGTATTGTGGTTTATATTCGTGTTTGAGTTCGGTTCGTTCGGATTAAATAAAATTCTAACCAAATTCAACCGAAGTTAGTTTGGTTCGGTTTGTGTTTGGTTCAATTTGGTTCGGTTTGGGTTAAGTTTGGTTTGGTTATACATTGGTTCGGTTGTTCTTCGGTTAACCTAATTCATAAAAGAAAATATGACCAATAAAATTATGATTTTAGTTATTAAGAGTACTAAACTATATGATTTTAGTTCAACCAAATACAAACCATCTGATTTTAATTATGATCTAAGTACCAATAATGGGAAACTAAAACAAACTATAACTCTCAAACATATAAATGGTTTATATTGGAAAAAAATAACAAAATCAAAAGTGAATTTATAATTTTAGAAACATCTTTAATATCATAAACTATAATTAAATATTAAGAAAAAAATACAGGGTTATGGTTTGGTTCGGTTTTGAAAACCGAACCGAACCGTTTGGGTTGAGAAAAAAATCAACCAAATGGTTTGTATGTAAACTTTATGTCGGTTTGGGTCGGTTTGGTTCGGTTAAAATGCCCACCCCAAGCTTCTTGCCCATTAGGACATTGAGAAAGAGTTTGAAGTAGAGAGAGAGAGAGAGAGAGAAGTGATATGAAAAGAAGGAATGAACGTTTATGGACAATTTATCTATTTATTTGCAATTTTCCATGAATCGAGTCACCTTCTATCATAACTTTTTGCGGCTAATTTGGACTAAGTTTGGCATTTACTGTTGTTACGAAGGCAATTTTGGAAATCAAAATATAGTCTTTATGACTACTAATCAATTCCTTATTTGATACTCCCTCCGTTTGTTTTTAGTTGATGTTATAGGGAAAAAAAATTATTTCTAAAAGATTGATTTTTTACATTCTTAATGCATATTTAATGAAAAAACAATGATAAATTGTAAATTTCAAAACACATTAATTGGTTTTATTGAATTACTATTGGGCTAAAGTTATAGAAAATTATTTAGTACAAAAAACAATACATTTATAATTAAGAATTAATGTGTTTTCTTAATAAGTTTGAAAATTCTAAAATATCAAACAAAAGAGAACGAAAGGAGTACTAATCTCGATTATAAATATATTTAAATAAAAAACACATTTTGTTTTGATAAGCAACAAAAAACATAGCCCAAATAAGTTTAAAAACACAACAACGACTAGGTGTTGATTGCTTTGTATGGCGCAGGGTTTGCTTATTAGTGTTCTATATGCTTCGTACACAACGATAACACAATGACTATTGAGTATTGGCTCCTCTCGCTCGCCTGCTAGATATCTAAGTTCGATAACCTTTTGGGATACTTACAGAAATGTCACAAAAAGTCAGTTACAATTGCTCAGATGTCACAAATGAATTTTTTCTTACAAAAATGTCATAAAAAATACTATTTACGTACGAAATTTATATTTAATACCAATATTACCCCTATTTTCATTCTGCTTTGATGAGAATTAATATAAAAAAAATGTACAGATAAGTGACTGACACAGAAAAGTGTTCAGCGCCATTAATGTTGAGAAGAGACGTTAACCTACAAACATTAATGAGGGGAGAGGGAAGCCATGATGTATACGTACACTAAGGCCAATATAATAAGTTAATATAAATTTATTTGTGGAAATGTTATATTCAGAAGGAAAATAAAGATTGAAAAAGATACAGAGTATAAGTTTATAAAAACACTGTGAAGAAGAAGCATTAAGAAGATGAGTTTTTAAGAAAAACATCAAATCTGTACACAGAGAAAGAATGGCGATATGTGTACGTATAAACCACGGCGTTATGTACACGGTATTGAATTTGGCATTGACGAATGGTGTTATGGACAACATGTTTGGCGCAAGGATGCCACATGTGTACATTGAATCGGAAGAAAGCATTGCGACATTCATGGCACTGCGCAAAAAGGTATCGGTAGTTGTATGTGTACGTAACGACGTGGTTTATACGTACACGGAGTATAAACCAATGGTTGACGAATGTTTGACAGCCTATCTGATGTATGGTATCGGTAGTTATATGTGTACGTATTATTCATCCCTCACGTACGTACTTGAAACTATATAGAAATGTAGACATTCGTCAACTTCATCCGAGGTTATATTACATAAAATCATTTAACTTAATCCTAAACACAAAGATTAATATTTACAAAATGGTAAAAATGACAAATGGTACATATGCAGGGTGTACGTACATTAATATTCATTCGAGGTTCATGTACTTCCATACATGGTGTACGTACATGAGTCGTCATCCGAGGGTCATGTACGTACTTTGGACAAAATGTATGTACATCAGCTGGCAGTGTACGTATATCATCTGTAAGCTCATCACCAGGCAGTGTACGTACACTAGTTGGATCTTCATCATTATTACGTACATCAACTGAAAGATCATCATCAGGCATGGGACATCAGGAAATCCATCGTCAACATTCGTGTGGTGTGCGCCTGACTCTATTGGGTGTACATCATCCTTTTATGGGTATGCATTGTCCTCTACGGGTGTACCTCGTCCACCACCACCGGTTCTACATCGTCCACCGCCACTAGTCCTACACTGTCCATCGGTTATACATTGTCGGCCGCCACCGGTTATACATCGTCCGCTACTTGTACATCGTCAACTACATACATTCATGTTCAAAGTAGATACATGACCCTCAGATGAGGACTCATGTACGTATACCAACTTTCTTCCCAAAAAATTGAGAACTAGTTTGTCGGAGAAATTAATTTCCGCCCGAAAAAAGAGAAAAGTTTCAGAAACACGAATTGGAGAGTTGATATAACTCACATACATGCGGCTAAATGACGCGACTCAGCGATGACAGTGAGGAGTTCGGGCTTGTTGTACACATTGACGTGAGCGTTAGAGGGATATTCGCCATGTCGGAATAATTATCTCCGGCAACGTATCCATATCTACATTCACATTCACTGATGTACCTGACCTTGTCGGTGTATGTGCCGATGTACCTGCCGTCATATCCATGCTGTCACAATCTCTTCCTAAATTGTGATTTTAAAAGCAGATCTGAAAATTAGAGAAAGAAAGAATGAAATGAAGAAGACGAGAGAGGAGAGAATATAAAGGACAGAGGTGAGATGTGAGAAAAAAATAATATTTTCTAAGAAAGAAAAGTTCAAGGAAGAAGACGAAAGTGGGAGAGAAGGGAGATGAGAGAAAGATCTGACAACAAATCATTTGAATCTTTTTTTTTAATATTTCCTTTTTAATTTTCTGATATAAAACGCAAGTCAGTCCGAGGGACTTAAATGTCTTTTCACTAACATAATGTGACATTTTTGCACATCAATTATTTCTATGACATTCCTGTATATAAAACTGGTTTTCCATGACAGATATGCAAATTTCTCTAACCTTTTTGTTTTCTTAGTATAAACACGAACCTTCATAATACACATGAGTTCTTCATAGCATTTTGTAATTACTAACCCTCATTAACCCATTCTCAAATGATTTTTACATCCATATTAAAAGCCTTATGGTATCATATGAATCAAATGAAATTACATGTTGCTTTATCTGAGACTCTATGCATGATGCATCTAGATATAGTAAAAGACTGCTCCATTAACAAACATGGGATTTAAGACCTCATAAAAAATAGAGTAAGCAAAAAACTATCAAGAATCTTATGTGTTGATCAAAACATGCATGCATATATCATCCATTATCTTTTGGTTTCGTTGAAATTATCATTATGGTTTTAGACTTTTAGTTTAGTTTAATATGTATAATTGGTTATGATGTAGCGTTGTTTACATATCATATTAATTAATGGAATTATTTCAAAACAAAGCATTAACCGAAACAAGTATACTGGTAAATCTAATTGGCCTTTCACCAAAACTAAAATTCTGTTTTAAAAGAGCGAGCACAAAAAAGATCATATACATTCGAAAATCTCCATAACAAGAAATTAACCAATCAAAATGATTACAAAAGAAACAACCCAATTTTTAGCCTAGGATAAGTAACAAAAATCAAGTTTTTCAAATAGAGATCTCTTCTAACAGTTCACCATCCAGACATACTAACTCTATATAAGACTAATAAAGTGGCCCAACACTTTTCTCATTGTGTCTTAGAAAACATATTTACAAATAATACATTTTTTTTTTGGTAAAAAAATAATACATATTTGTTATTTAAATAAACCCAAAAACAAAAGAAGAAGATGGTTTGCAATATTACTTATGCGTTCAAAGCTTTGTGTTTGTCGCTCTTGTTCATCGCAGTTGCAAGTCGTCCGACCGCCAGGTCAAAGGTTTTTAACGTCCAACGTTATGGTGCTAAATCTGACGGAAAGAATGATAACGCAAATGTATGTAAATGACAAATTTTCTCTTTTAAAGTTTTAGCTTCCAATTGTGTTTATTACTTGATTATAGTTTTGTTTCCAAAGATTTAAAACTTGCTCAATTTAGTATCCAAAATCTCAAAAATTTAAAACTTAACAGAACATTTTGATAGGACAAATGATAAGTTATAATTAGTAGTTATTCCACAAAAAAGTTTTTGTATTGCCTATTGGTAAAAGCACCAATTAAATTGATTTGTTCTTTAAATAAACACGTTTCTTATAAATTGAAATTTCAGTTTGGTATTCTTTATTTAAACCCATTAATACAAAAAAAACATTCTTTATTTAAACAAAATTAAGAATAGACCTCATATAATTCTTTATAATTTAAATGGGATTCTTTATTTAAACACATAAAATACCTTTTCTATTTCTGATTTTCAAACTATTTAAGAAAAAACTCTTGATAATTAACCTACATTGTTCTTAACTAATACGATATTAAGCGTTCACAAAAATATGGAAAAGTGCATGCACAAGAAAAAGTGGAAGCAGCAAAATCTACGTACCAAAAGGAACATATTATCTCGGTGGTGTGGAGTTCGTTGGTCCATGCAAAAATCAAATTGAATTCGTCATCGATGGAACTTTACTAGCTCCTTCAAATCCTAGAGACACTAAGCAAGACACATGGATCAACTTCAGATACATTAACGATCTTTTTATCTCCGGTTCTCGTATACTCGACGGCCAAGGGAAACACCAACTGTCCTAAACTAGCTATGGTACTATTTTTTAAACCTTTTTATATACTGCTTTATTTTAAGATATGAATGCTTTTACATTTAAACCTCATTACAAAACTTAATATGATATTCCTCGTATTAATTAATTTAAATATATGATAAACTTGAAAATTTTCATAGACTATGGGATTTGCATTCGTGAACAACTCAAGAATCAATGGGATAACTTCACTCAATAGCAAAATGGGACACTTTAACTTCTTTTCTGTCCATCACTTCAACATTACCGACGTTACTATAACAGCTCCCGACGATAGTCCAAACACCGATGGTATCAAGATCGGTTTCTCTAGCAACATGCACATCTCCAACACAAACATCGGTACTGGAGATGGCTGCATTGCTATTCTCTCGGGAACATCTAACCTTGATATCTCTAAATTTAAGTGTGGTCCTGAACATGGAATCAGTGTCGGAAGCTTAGGGAAGAACAAAGACGAGAAAGATGTTAAGGGATTAACGGTAAGAGATACAATTTTTAACGGCACAAGCGATGGTATTCGAATCATGACATGGGAATCTTCCAAAATCGTTGTTACTAACTTCGTGTACGAGAATATTCAAATGATTAATGTTGGGAAACCGATCAACATTGATCAGAAGTATTGCCCTCACCCACCTTGTGAAAAGAAGGTTAGCTTTTAACCACCGATCAACATGTTTCTTTCTTTTTTTTCTTTCATCACGAGAAATAGAAAAATAAATATGTTTTTATTATTCTTTTTAGGGAGAGTCTGACGTTCAAATCCAAGACATTAAGTTAAAAAACATATATGGAACGTCCAAAGAAAAAGTGGCAGTGAACTTGCAGTGTAGCAAAAGTTTTCCATGCAAGAATGTTGAGTTAATTGACATTAACCTAAAGTATAATGGAGTCAAGGGTGGACCTTCCACTACAATGTGCGAGAATATTAATGGTTCTGCACGAGGCAAGATGGTTCCTCAGCATTGTCTGAATTGATTCGGTTGGAACAATGACCGTATGTTGTATTTGATAAAAAACAAAAAAAAATCAAATTTGTTTAATTTTCTAATTGGTATATATATGCTTCTTCTTTTTTTGTTCTATTGTACAAATTTTACGGTTTCAATAAAGAAATAAATACATCTTTTTCTTTTTATTATATTTTTGATGAACATTAATACCAAATTTTTACTACTTTTTATCCTCATTTTATACACAAGAGCTTAGGCCGAGCATAATATCTTGTCAGGTATAACTCCGTGAAATCTGGACAGCAAAGTCTGGAGGACCAGAGCTTCAATATGCAAAGACGTGTCTCGCTATTGATTTTCCCGAAAATCTTGATAATATCTCCACAGGGCCGGATCCGGATAGTAAAATCACCAAATCGCACTTATTTTTTCGGTCACAAGTCTTGAGAGAACTCCATAAATTATGCGTGATTGAGCTGGAGCAATTTAAGGATGAATGACCTACTGGGAAGTCATTTCCGAGACCGTGTGAATGAGGACAAAACACGGGGAAATATCACGTGTTAATTTGCAGGATTAGCAAACAAGACTTTCGAACCTTCCGGACTAATACACCGACCGTCGGACAGGGGGAGCCCATGGACCGAGAGTGGGCCCATGAAGGGGCGGTCGGGCCAAGAGTTGGCAAGAGTATTAACAAAGACTTTAACGGCTCTAATAAATTTTAACAACTTTTAACCGCCAAAACAAGAACTTATTTTTCTCTTCCTTCTCCTAATCTCTTTATCTTTGTTTCTTCGTCTTAAAGCATGTGCATTGTAGACACTTTCATGCTCACCCGTTGTTTGACTAACTACAAAAAATATTTAAATTTTTTAAGTTTGTGGGTCCATTTAGAAAAATACCCAACATAAACAAATCGTGAAGGCCTAATACACACAATTAGTTGAAGCATAAAACAATACAAACTCCATAAACATAAAGGTATAAATGTTTAGCTTAGTTACTTTTATACTCTTACTTACTTTTTTCTTTCTCCATTAGAAAAAAATTGGAGTAAAACTTTTTCCTACACTTCCCTTCACTTTTAAAGTAAATCTTACCACTTTCTTTAGTTTCCAATAATCCTTTCCTCTATTTTAACTAGGATTTGGGCGTACTAATGTTCGTCTTGGGAGCATTGTCACAGTATCTAATCGCTACGTTAAACCTTCCATATATAATGTACAGCGCAAGATAATTTAAGACAGTGGATCGGATTCTGAAGCGTTCGAATTCAAGAGCAATACTAAAAATCTGTCAGAATTATACTATAAAGTATTAAAATACTCAACATGCCATGAGTTGTACAATTCTTGAGGTAATGTAAAGCAAGTGTTCGCAATAAAGATGATTTAACGTAATAGATATTTGATGACATATCGATCTAGCAAATTAAATATTTTTACGTTCAACCATATTTTCTATGATCACGCAGCTTTAAAAAATCTTTTAAAGACTCATATCTATCTAGCCACAATGTTGTGTGATGATTACTTAAATCCACCGATACATTTCTTAATTTACTCAACGATAATTTTTTATTGGACCAAAAATCATCTCCCCTATATAATCAAACCTTTGCCTAAACCACTCATTATCTCAAAACATAAACCCATTTGTCTTCAATGGATGACACCACCAAAGACAATGGCTCTAGCCAAAGCAAAGTGGTGCGTAAGGAAAAAAGACCTTACTTATTAAGAGAATGGACACGGTTCGATGTAATGAGAGCTACAACTATTATGGTGGTGCATTTGTTTTGTTTAATGGCTCCGTTTAACTACAAACGGGAAGCTCTCTTGTTTGGCTTTTGTCTCGCCACTGTGACTCAAATTTGCGTTACATTCTCATACCATAGGAACTTGAGTCATCGGAGCTTTAAACTACCTAAATGGCTTGAATATTTGTTCGCTTATGCCGCCATTTTTGCGCTTCAGGTAAATATTGTTTCAACCAAAAATTAAAAATGAAACTAAATACAACAAATACTTATATAAGATGTATCCTCAATGATTTTTGAAATGTCATTCTTTCCTCTTTTAAAGGGTCATCCAATAGATTGGGTAAGTACACATAGATTCCACCACCAGTTCACCGATTCGGACCGTGATCCACATAGCCCTATGGAAGGGTTTTGGTTCAGTCATGTTTTGTGGATATTTGACACCAAAAACATCACTGAAAAGGTGACAAAAGATTTTTAATTTTTTATTTTGAAACAAAAACTATAGTGTATAATCGATGTTGTAACAATGTAAAACACAAAATTGTAACAGTGTGGAAGACGTACCAACGCTATGGACTTGAAACAACAATGGTTCTATAGGTTTCTAGCAAATACAGTTGCTTTCCACATCTTAATGTTTTGGACCGTCGTCTATTTTTGGGGTGGTCTACCTTACGTTTGCGGTTTATGTTGGGGTCGGTTTTCACCCGCTCAACGTCCACGTTCAAAGATCAGACGATTGAAGAAGTAGCCTTCCAGACTCTCGACGAAGAAGGCGGAATGGCACCTAAAGTCTTCCCGCGAAGCAAAGCATGTGGCAGCCGAATAAATCTATGCGAAGCAGGAACGAACCGGGACCAGGCGGGCGACTGCGTGCTCGGCACCATGGAGATCCAACTGCGTGCTCGGCACCATGGAGATCCGACCATGGGATCGGCACCACGGAGGTCCGACCACGGGCTCGGCTCCACGGAGGTCCGACCACGGGCTCGGTTCCACGGAGGTCCGACCACGAGTTCGACTCCACGGAGGTCCGACTACGGGCTCGGCCCTTTGGCCCAATGACGCGAAAGTGACCCGACGATACAAAGACAGTGCAAAGCCCGGTCCAGACACGAAGCCCACTCTGATGCAACCGACCTTAGCAGGGATGGAATCCGCGAAGACTTAGGAATGTTTAGCCGCCTTAGAGATAGTATATATAGTTGATGTAAAAGCCCTTGAGAAGGCATTGACAATCTTATTCACAACTTTGTACTCAAACACATTCAAAGGAATAAAAAACTACTTTCTCATCTCTTGTTGTCCTAGCTTACCCTAGAATTCTCTGCTTCCTCTCGAACCCTAACAAATCTAATTGTGCTAGCTTAGACTCCCACAATTTGGCGCCGACTAAGGGGAATAGGGAATTTCTGACACAAAAAGGCTAGGTTACACGAGATCTGGGAAGATGACCAACGACAACAGCAAGTCAAACAGCACCGAGGAGTCCTCGTCTCGCAGGAGCAACCAGGAGAAGGAGAACTCCGTCGAAGCTCATGCACCCAATACTGCTAACAACCCAGCAGACATGACGGAAATCAAGCAGATGCTGTAAATGCTCGTCAAGCGGGCGCAGGAGCAGAAGAAGTTCAACGAGGCGATGACAAGCAAGCTGCATGCGCTTTCACGAAAAAAGCGCAAGAGATCCTGCATCAACACGTCTCGGACCAACATAAGAGATCGGGACAACGTGGTGCCACTTCGGACCGCTCGTACGGATCCAGAAGACTTGCCTCCACCACCGCCACGTCTAGAATTTGATGAAACCCCTGAACGTGCTAGGGAGGCATCGGACGAAGACCAACCTCCTCCTCGGAGATGTGCCCGAACAGACACTGCTGGCGACAACGCTAGGGCCGATGGAGGAGGAGAACCCTCCATAGCGGAGCAGTATAAGAGGGAACAGGAGCGCATGGTTTCCACAAGGTTCCGGAGACGAAGGGGTCGCTGCACTACAAGCCCAGTTGGACAAGGTCATCTCTGACCTAAAAGCTACCCAACTACAGATGTACCGGAGCACGGTGAAGGCTCGTGGGATCGCCTACGTGCTCGAGAGGGCACGGAACACACCCTTCGGTGAGAGGGTCGCGAGGGCTCAAACCTCCGACCCCGGAAAAGTCAAGCTTCCAATCTATGAAGGAACCACCGAACCTGCTGTCCATCTGATGGAATTCGAAGTCGCCTTAGAAGGGCAAACTTCACAGAAGCCGAGAAGGACATCAGCTACTGAAAACTGTTCGTAGAGAGCCTCAAAAGGCCTGCCCTCCAGTGGTTCTACAAGATGGAGAAGAACTCAATCCACACCTTCCATCAACTCTCAGAGATGTTTGTGCAGCATTACAACATCTTCGCTGAAAGAAAAATCTATGATGCGGAGCTGTGGACGAACAACAAGGGTGAGAATGAAAGCCTGCGGTCTTTCGTGACAAGATTCAAGCACACGCTGTCAAAGGTGGACGGTTACTTACTTTTTCCATTCTGGCAAGAATTGACTGTCAACCCACCCGCGACCATCCAAGACGCACTCCACCGCGCTATAGTCTTCGTTCGAAGCGAAGAGGAAGTCCGCGCTAAGAGGGGCGGGAAAACCAACCAAGCGGGTGAAACCACCCAGTCCGCTGCGACGCCACCGCCCTTTTAAAAGCTCTTGCAAGGAACTACGAGGCGACTTGATACCTATAAAGGGTACGTAGGCAGCTTGTCTTCGGACGAGTTCAGTTGCCCACCCTCCGTCAAAAGGGGGGGGGGGGCGGATTTCGCGCTTCACAAGCCTCATCTCCGGATGAGCTCCACTGACCTCCTCCACCTTAAGGGGGGGTGGGGGGGGGGGGGGGGAGTGGGGTACCCGTACTCTACTCTTTGACTACATCATCACCAGAAACTTCAAACAATTGGCACAAACCTCATCACGAGAACAGTTATGTCCATCATGGGCTAATCAAAGTTTCAATCAAGAAAAGTCGTTCCGCATTCGTTGCTGCTGGCCACAGTGATGATGTGGGAATACGAACGCAATGACATCCAGCATCGGATCCAAAGCGCGCTATATAACTATTAATGTTCAGTATTGGGGCGGACGAACCCGACGGATCATTCAAAAACCCAACAAGCATCGTTGGTAAAATGCAGCTGCCAATGATTTGTTTGGCATGTACCCTGAACGGTCATTCAGAAAACCCAGGTTCCACGCTGGTAAAACTTAGGGTGTACTTGTTCTCGGACAGACGTGTCCATAGAAAATCACTATTCTGCAAAGCCCAACATCAACGTTGGCAGATAAAGAGCGTGAGCGCATTGGCGTTTTCTCTACTTAACAAAGCCTCATTCATGAGCAAACGAAGCCTCATTCATGAGCAATTGACCAAGAACGAACCTCATTCATGAGCAAAAAATAAACTAAGTCATAAACAATGGTAGACAGTAAGATCTCTATCTATTTTTCTGCACTTAATTTCTTATATCAAATGCAGTTTAGATTATAGGGGATTCATAGTATACCATTTTTTTCAGATATTTAGCTTTTTAAAATGTGATTTCGCTAGTTTCTATTGTTTATTTATCAAATTTTACGTTTTTGGAAAACGATTCCTCTATATATTATATAAATAATCATTAATTAATCTACTAAACCTGATTTTGTAAAGTTTTATGAATATCTTACAAAAACAATTCTCGGTTTTCATTTACTCCATCGTTCCTCTATTCCATTAAACTAATTGTATCTCAATTACAGGGGTTTGGAGGAGTAATTGGTTACCATGGCTCATAAACTCGGCATGCCATATTTGCGGTTCGAAAGTGTGGAACACCAAGGACACATCTCGTAACGTTTGGTATATATATACCCACTCTATTCTTTATAGACATATATATATTCAATATCCAATTCCTAGACATGTAGATGATCAATCAACCCTCAAAAAAGAAACCTAATCCGGAAGATCACTCTATCTTCATATAATCATAGATTCAGTTCCAATTTTATTACTGTATATACTAAACCAATCCATAATAAATCCAGTTTCATTTTAGTCAATTATGTTATGTAAATCGGAAATAAAATTAAAACCGAGAAACCTTATTTGAACTAATATTTGATCAAATGTGAAATGGTGTTGGTGGCTAGCACTACTAACAAATGGAGAGAGCTGGCACAACAACCACCATGCCTTTGAGGCGTCGGCTAGACATGGACTGAAATGGTATCAGGTAGACCCAACCTGGTACCTCATTTGGTTTCTCCAGACTCTCGAGTTAGCCACGGATGTTAAATTGCCTTCTGATGCTCAGAAACGCAAGATGGCTTTCGCTCATTAAATCTTAATTCCTCTTCTACCCTTATTTCAGCCTTGTTTTTATGTTCTCTCTCTCTTCTTATTTCCGTAAAATTTGTTTCATCTTCATATTTATAAGGATAAACCTGCTCGAGAGGTGCAACTTTTACATTTACTAGAAAGTTACCCGCGTTATACGCGGGATAATATGATTAGCGAGTAAATCAATATAGTTTGAATTAAAACATTAAATACCACTTTTGAAAAATTGTTAAACGGAATCTGAAATATGTTTTATATTTTGAAATTTTGTCATTATTTTGAATAGAAATGTATTCCACTCGTGAAATAATTGATAATAGTGGTTTTAAATTTTTTGGTCAATGTATACAATCTCATAATCTTCAAAAATAACGATTTTAATTTCTTAGTCAATATATAGAATAAAATGTATTAATTTCATCTCATAATATACAAAAATATAGTTTATAACTCAACACAATGTATTTTTCTATATAATAAGCATCGTAGGTTTGTAAACATTGAAATGTTTGTAAACATGGGAACATACGTTTTTTTATTGAAGATTCCAAAGTGAAAACAATGCATTCCTTTATTAGTTTATTTTCAATTAAATAAAAATAAAAATCGTGATTTATGATTCCAAAATGAAGATTTTATATACTTTAAAATTAACTTGTTCACATTTAGTTATGCAAACTAACTACAAATTATTGTGTTTGGTTATAGGAATTATCTTATGAAGAGTGTTTGGATAAGAGTATAGTAGAACTTAATAATATAATTTTAATTTAAAAACAAAAATGAGATAAATTGTAAGCTTGACACCTAATATAATGGTTTAGAATTCTTCTTCTCTAATGTAATTGTATATTAGTATTTAATCCTCTATTTTAAAAGATAAGGAAAATATCTTTTATTTTTCCTAATTAATACACTTTTAGAATATATATTATTTTTTGTTCATAATTAGTTTTATGATTTTAATTTTGAATTTTCGAAATATATATATATATATATATATATATATATATATATATTTTTTTTGGTAAGTACTTGATTTCGAAATATTTCGATTTTGGTAAGTTTATGATTATTTCAATGTGTTTGGCATTGAGATTTAAAGTAATCAACATTGGTTAATTAGGAAAGAAATGTGTTAGGCAATTAGTATAGAAAGATTTATTTATATATATTTTTTTTTTTGCAATACTTGATTTCGAAATATTTCGATTTTGGCAAGTTTATTATTATTTCAATGTGTTTGACATTGAGATTTAAAGTAATCAACATTGGTTAATTAGGAAAGAAATGTGTTTGGTAATTAGTATAGAAAGATTAAAAAAAATCAAAAAACAAAATCTCAAAAAATTGTGGTGATGACACCTAAGCAAAATGCTCCCAAAATACTTCTCAAATAATATATAGGATGTTTGTATGAAGATGAAACAACCAATATATATATATATATATATATATATATATATATATTTTAAAACATTTAACTCAGATTTATTATTCCTATAAATAATAAATCCTCAACGGCTAAACCAGTAATTACCAATAAGAGCGGATCACACATAATCAAAACATCCAATAAAAATAATTTTTAATTTAAATAACCAACTAACTCAATTCTTGAATTCAACAATTAAACCAATAAACCAAATCCAGAATTCAACTAGCATTTCAAGCAACCTAACAGGTTTTACTAAAATGCAACATAAAATAAACATCCTATCATCCTCCTCCTACTGCCATGATTCCGTGATCACACTTTTTCTTTACCTGCAACACATGAAAATAAGAGTTGCGTGAGTATTATCACAAATACTTAGTGAGGCGGTCATCCCGTCTACCGGTTACATAATAATGGATAATAGAATGCCAAAAACTACGCAATCAATTAACAATCAACAACAATCCAAAAATCAACCGGCTCGTTGTCATGAATCTCGGTAAACAAGTCTTTCTTTAGGGGAGGAATTATCCTGGAGATCACCTCATCAAACCGCTCGAATGCACCCCCAAACTTGAGTAACCGCGACTCCATATTTTACTCTCTTCAGCAAACAAATGATGTTTCTCGCCAGTAAAAACTTCATTGAGCTGAACGTTAGCCTCTATGCAAGCAAGATCTAACATGCCTTCCTTTGCTGAACCATTTAGGAGCTCGATTTGCTTCATGGCGCAAGCGATCTTATCTTGAAACATATGCTCCACTTCCTATTTGGCCTCAATCACGGCTTGGGAAACCTGCGACTCCAACAGCTCGTTGCGGCACTCAAACTACGATTCAGCTCCGCTATCTTTGCCTCGTTCTTGGGTTTTGCCAACTCCAAAACTTTGCTTCGGCATTCCATCTCTGTACATTTAAATTTAGACTTCACCGCCTCTAGCTCGGATCTCAAGTCCTCAATCACCTTGGACATCTCTTTCTTTTCGGCTGTAACAAGATCCTTGGTCTCCTTAGCTAATGTTTTGGCTTTGCCGATACGGGCTTGGTCCTCTTGAGCACTCATGTCATACTCCACAACCATCCGGTTTATCGCAACAAATAACTGAGAGAACACAAAGAAAAAACGGATCACCCATCGATATCAGCCTAACCAAAGTACAAAAAATGAAACGACCGAGAAATGTTAAGAGTCGAAAGAATTCAATACCTTAACTCCTTTAAGAGTCATCTCCAAATAGGCTTTACTTTTTGTCAAGCTGCTCGGGATATACATGCGGTCATCTTTGTGTAGAACCTGCGCGAAAAAGCTAGGCGACGCCTCAACGTTGTTGTATAGAGCTCCTGGAGAAATGGGCGTAATCAGTGGGCTAGCACTAAGAATCGGCTCAGGCATGACTTGGCGCTTGTTGTGTTTCTGTTTCTTCACATCATTGCCATCGTGGTTATCACCAACTCCGTCTTTGGCGATCCCCTTTCTCTTGAGGTCAGTAAGGTATTGGCGGATCGTCCCGTCTTTTTCCTTTTCCACCATCGCCTTCCTTCTTCTTTGAATTGTGAGCGGCGAGATGAGAAGAAAACGGCCGATCATCAGAAGCTAAAACGGCGGGTTTCGAACCCCCTGGTGCAAACGGCTCACCTGCGGACGAGGATGGGTGAGATGAGCCCTTCGTAGGCGCGAATCCTGAGCTACGGCTTGGTGGAGGTGGAGGCGGAGGCAATATCCTATCCACGGAGGTCCTGCATCCCTTCTCATCGGATCGGTGTTCCGTCTCCTCAGCAGCTCGGTGCCTTTTCTCCTTAGCAGCCCTGCGCTCTCTCTCCTCGGCTATTTCCCTATCACGGTAAGTTGGCCTCCTCATGTCGCTTGAGTGATCTGAAGACGGCGGTGATGACGATTTGGCTGGAAGACCTTGAAGAACAGCTCGTGCTCTCTCAACCCGCTGCAAATTAAAGTATTTAACCCAATTGCACCGATGAGCCGCAAGTTTCTCATGAATACTCGAAAGACCCAAAAGCTTCTTGGTGCGCAAGGGGCGATAGGCAAAACAAAAGACAAACAAAATTGAACAAAATCATAAAATAATTTAAGTGTTAAAACTAACAGCTAAGCCGCGATCCTAAGCAAACTACGGATTCGCTACCAATATGTCTCCATTTAGTTTTGACCGAGCGAAGACTGTTCAGCCCCACTGAAACTTTGGAGATTTTCACAAAGAAAAAATAATCTTCTGCATTCTCATCTTTACTCGGAAAATTTTTGATGACCCTTCTTAGCTTTGTGTAGGAAAGGTAATATTTTCTATCTTCTTTCGGGCCGCGACGCCAAACTTCAAGAAAGCCAATTAAGTGGTCGGCTCCAATCTCTATCCCGCATTCGTAGCTTTGGTCCCAAACAAGTGACGGATTCCATGAGAGTTGATATGAGCAAGCGCAAGTTGATACTCCAATAAAAACAGAAGAATGGCCTCAGGAATCAGAAACCATAGAAAGCAAAGATAGAAGAACGATTCGTAAAGAGTGAAGTGTCCCTCAGGAGGCTCAATTGCTCGATCATAAGGATTCGGTGCCATCAGCTCAACCGACTCTGGAATCTTGAACCGTCGCCGGAGAGTAAGAAGAGTGTCATCGGTGGAAAGATTTGACCCGGGAGGATTGGGTCGAATCACTTTTCTTCTCTTTGACTTCTTGTTAAAAAATGGTTCACCCGATGATTCAGTTCCCTAGGCAGAAGAGTCGCGAAGAGAAGGAACGACAATCTCTAAATAATTTGGATGTTCAATGCTTGAGAGCACACTCGAAGACCTCGGCTCGGAAGAACACCCACGGTTCGATTTGTCCGTCGACATAAGAAAAACAAGCCACTTGTCAATAAACGGTTCGCTTATGAGAAGTGTGGCTCGTTTTTGAAGAAGACTTCAAGTTTGGAAAATGGTTCGTCTACATGAAAACGTGGCTCGTTTCCGAAGAAAATAGTTCGCTTTCAAGCAACGTGGCTCGTTTCCAAAGTCTTCTGGAAAAGTGGTTTGTTTATAAAAACGTGGCACACTTTTAGAAACAGTTTCACCGGATCACCAGATCCATGACTCGGTATGGCGGTGAAGCTCACAGTTCGGGCCTCTTTTGCTCACGATTCGGGTGAACGATCGATGACTCGGGTTAAGTCACTGGGTTGGGCGATGGATATACACGGCTCCACCAAATCATTTCGGATTGGTTCACGGCTCGGTTTAAAACAATGAAATGGTTGGGGATTCGTATGATGGCTCGGACTATGGCATACGACGGGTCGGAATCCTAGCAAAACGAATCACGATCGGTGGCTCGGAAATCTACTGCGGGTTCGGGATTCACGGCTCTGGGATTTACAGAAGATTCAAGATTCATGGCTCAAGGATCCACCGCCGGTTTGAAACTCACGGCTCAGGACAGAAGAACGACAGCAGTTCGGGTTACGGTTTGAAGGTGGCTCACGGGTTAGTTTCGAGTGATAGTTGTGGTCATAAATCGGTAGAACCGACAAACCGGGTGAGTAGCTCGCGGTGATTGGATCAAGAATCTTGCCAGGGAGAGATGGCGGCAGTGATATGGGATGGCCGGCGGAAGCAGATCCGAAATTTTTAGTAAAATAAAACCAACAAATAAAAAAAAACAAGAGAGAAGAGAGAGGAGAAAACATAAAAGGACATTTTCTTCAATGCATAATCTCAAAACTCCACCCATAAAAATAATTTTTTTTTTCATTTATTTTTAATCCGAAAAGTAGTTCAATTACATTGTTACCCCAACCCAAACATAAAAATTACATGTTATATCTCCCTCTATCCAAAGCAACATACTTTACAGAGATTTATCGCAAAGTCTAAGGTTTTATGCGATCCAAACACCAAATTCATCATTTTTTTGAAGACCCAGAAACAAAAAAATTGTAAATTGACAGACTTTAATCGAAATCACCATTGATTAAGAAAAGAGAAATTCTTGAGAAGTTGAGACATGGGTTTGCTAGGTTCGAGCTCCTACTTCTTCAATTTCAGATTCAATCTCCTCCTCTTCACTACTCACTTCGTTCTTAACCGCAACGCAAGGAAATAGCTATGTATTCTTCGCCAAAATCGGTTCTTCGATGTGGGTTTTCACCTCTTAATCCATTGAATCAAATCGAGTATTTGTTCCAATACCCTAATCTTCGAGATAAAAACTGCTGGTTGTTTGTTTCTCCGACCAATCTCAAGATCATCTTCTTCATCATTTCGATGGTGGTACTTTCTCTATGATGAATCCGTTGAATTTGTAGTTGGGTCGTTGGAGTTTTGATCGGAGGAAGTTGGGTTGTGATGAGATTTAGGAGATTGTTGCTGGAGTATTTCGTAGAAGGATCTCTCTGCGGCTTGTAAAGCCAGATTGTCTTGTAATAAGCGAGTTTGACCAACGAAATCTTCTTGTTCGTCAAAGCTTTGAAGGAATTGGGCTTCGTCGGAAAAGCTACGGATGGTTGAAGATGATAGAACGAAGAAACCCTTCGTGTTTCCGATCCCACACCGACCACTCCACTAAACGCCGCCGTAGCAGCCATCGTAGTCTTCGCCATTTCCAGCGAAGGCGTTGAGCGGTTTGCGAGGCCTGAAACCTAAAAGCAATGGCGGGCTAGGATTTTGAGAGCCGGGTTTAAGCCAGCAACAATAAGCAAACAGATCAGAGAGCGTGTTTATTTGAATTCAAATTGATACAAATAAAATAAAAAAATTGTTTTAGATCTGTCCTCTAAACATAAAGACCAACTTCATCTTCCATCACCATCAATCTCTCTATGTGAAAAATAAATTCCCGTTTTAGAAGATACAACTATTAAGAAAACTGATACAACTAAAAAAACTGGGTAAAATAAGTTGTAAAACTGAAAAATTATTTTTCATAGTATGGTAAAACTAAATATAAGTTAGATCACCAAAAGTACAACTATTAAGAAAACTGATACAACTAAAAAAACTGGGTAAAACTAGGAGTTAAATGACGGCGCATATGTCCAAATAACGGCGCACGTGCGCCGTCATTTAACTCTTAGTTTTACCCAGTTTTTAGTTGTACCAGTTTTCTTGATAGTTGTACTTTTGGTGATCTAACTTATATTTAGTTTTACCATACTATGAAAAATAATTTTTCAGTTTTACAACTTATTTTTGAAAATAAAAACACATTTCTTTAGTTACCATGTCAAAATATGTTGAATATCACATTTCCTGTCAGTATTTGTATCATAAGGTCACCAACACTATCAAACTATACTTAAAGTGTAATGTGATCCATGGAAGATTGTGAAAATTTGAGAATTCTTTTAATTTACTTATACTTGGGACTAAATTTAATTATTGGGAAGATTATAATTGTTCTTAAGTTTGAAACTAAATTTAATTATTTGTCTTTTTATTTTTATTTACATTACTTAATTTTTTTAGATAAATAACATATATTCGTTAAAAATATTTTTCGGCGACCAAACCTCGTTTTCCGGCGAGTCGAAACCCCGTTTTCCAGCGAGTCGAAACCCCGTTTTCCGGCGATGAAACCTCGTTTTCCGGCGACGAAACTTTGTTTTCAGGCGAGTCGAAACCCCATTTTCCGGCCAGTCGAAACCTCGTTTTCCGGTGAGTAGAAACCCCGTTTTCCGGCGAGTCGAAACCCCGTTTTCCGGCGATGAAACCTCGTTTTCCGGCGATGAAACCTCGTTTCCGGCGAGAGCTCGACCGTCGGCGATTTTGAGGAGAAAGCCTCGATCGGATTTTTTTTGTTTTTTTTGTTTTAAATGTTTTAAACTACATTTTGCAGTTTTAAAAAAAAAAATGAGACAAGGGTATTTTTGTCTGATCACATATAATTCATTAAAAGTGGGCATGGAGATTAGAAAGGGGTATTGGAGATTTCTCTTGACACAAAGTGTCCTTTTGAGCACATGGCTCAAGAGAGAGAGGAGGAAGAGGAAGTACCTTTGAAGATTTTGGGAGAATGAAATTATGATGAGACTCCCCCTTCCCGTTTATATAGGAGAGGAGCCAAACACCTACCTCGGAACCCGCAAAAACCCTAATTTTTCCCTCTTCTTCCTTGGAAATCCACTAAAGGCCCAAATTCTTTCATTTGCTCCACAAGGCCCGAGCCATTAAAATCGCAAATAAGAAGCCACAGATCGGCAAAACATAAACACAGCCCAACCAAATTATGTCGATTAAGAGCGACACCGTTAAAGGCTCAGCTCAGCACTTTTTACAGTACGGCTGTAAAAAATGACTATATCCAAGCTACGCCTTACTGCTACGATTTTTATTACACCTAGCGGCTCGGGAGATACGTTAACCAAACTAATCAAATTAGGAACCCGATTCCTAAACTCGGAAAGACAGTTAGAACAATCTCATTTGTCTGATCTTACTCACTAATACCTCGGCTTCACAATTACTGATAATTCCAAGCTACGGCGCTAACTATAGGGGTCGATTTTCCCCCTCAAAGATCAACAGAACAAATGACTGTCTGGATGAAGGAGAGCTCCTGTGAACGCTTAAGATCCATCAGCTGGTCAGAAGACATGTGAACCGCTGGTGATACCGAAGTAAACCGGGTGAACCAACTTAAAGACTGGGCTTCAACTTACCAGGCCCAATTCGGTGCAACCTGAATAATTAGGCCAAACCGAATCACAGATGGGCCGAACAGCTGATGGGCTGGCCGATTTAAGGAGTGCAGCTCAAGTAAAAACCCTAGCCGACTTAGTTTACTATATATATTGTTGTATTACCCTCATTAGACGGGATCACGGAATTTCTTAGCAAAGAACCCTTGTATCTTCTTTGACAGCTACACATCTAATAAAAATCCTCTTCTCTATTCTTGTTCTTGATTTCCAACTCAGAAGTTTTGCAGCTCTTCCGCGAACCCGACAAATCTAATTGTAGTAATCCAGCTCTTCCAGTCGCATGTCAACCGGAAGGGAATTTGGTGAATCAACGGGAAGAGATTACGACGAATCATCGGGAAGAGGATGTAATTATGATGGAGAATCAAACTCACACGTACGTAATACTCCTGTGGAACAAAACCATAATAGTTGTAGTGTAGCGAATCTGATGGATAGCTCTACTAATCGATCTAGGGATAATTGGTTAAAGAAATTGGAAATACCAATGTGTGATAATGTGTTTGAGTGGATTGCACGAGCTGAGCGATACTTCAAGATTGGGCAGTTTGATGAAGATGAGAAATTGGAGAATATTTAAGTAAATATGGTGGGAAAGGTTTTGAACTAGTATAATTGGGAGACGCGCATTACTCCGTTCAAAGATTGGAAATATTTTAAGGTGAAATTCTTTAGGAGGTTTGTCACATCAAATAATGTGACTTTATCATATCGCTTACATGGACTCAAGAAAATAGATTTGTGGAGGAGTTTGTAGAAGAGTTTGAAGAGTTATCATCACTGTTGGATAATGTGGATGAGGAGATTTTAGAATCTATTTTCAAAAATGGCTTAAAACTAGAACTCAGGGAGTTGGTGAGGATGGTGAAACCTTAAGGAGTGAAGGAGATGTTAGCTAAATTTATTGAAATGAAGGAAAGTATTTTGTCTACAATGGTGACTAGAGCTTTGGGACAATCAAAAGCGAGTCAGAGGTTTACAAATTTTCCTCTAAATAGATTCCAAAACAGTGGGGATTAGACAAGAAAGAGTGGGAATGGGAGGCGAAAACTTCGTTTATCTCCAGCTGAATATGAGGAGAAGAAAAAAAAGGGATTATGTTTCAAGTGTGATGAGAAATATTTTGTGGGTCATGAGTGTATGTATAAGGAGTTAAGAGTTAGAAAAAAGATTTGAAGGGAGAGAACAAAGAATTAATGGAGTTGTCACTGAATTCTTTTTTAGGAATCAGTTCTCCTACTAAAACTAAACTGAAAGGCTATATTGGCACAACTGAGATAGTAGTGATGTTAGATAGTGGAGTTATGCATAATTTCATGTCTCTAGCAATGGTGAAGGAAACAAACTTGAAACCAAGTACAATAACAATTTTGAAGTGTTAATGGGTACGGAAATCAAGGTAGAAGGCATGAGATGCTGTCAAGGAGTGAAATTCTCTTTACAAGATGTAGAGTTTACGGCAAACTTTATTACATTCGAGTTGGAGAATGTTGATATTATACTGGGTATTTTGTGGCTACGCACCTTAAGAATGTTTCAAGTAGACTGGACTTCTCATGAAATCACTTTTGTCTACAAAGACAATGACGACATAAGTGGAGACCCTACATTACACTCCAAGAAAATATCTTTAAAGACATTACAAACCACAACGCCAATGATAGGAGATAAAGAAGGAGTAAGTGAATGTTATATGAGAGGATTATAAGCAAGTCAAGGAGAGGTGGATTCTAGGATTGATGAATTGCTACATGAGTTTGAACAGGTGTTTGCAGAACTACCCATTGAGACGAAGGGACACCCAATTGTCTTGCAACTTGGCTCAGGCCCAGTGAGTGTCAGGGCATATAAATATCCTCATTACCAAAAAGAAGAGATGGAGAAGATGGTAAAACAGATGCTAGACGCATGAATAATAGGGCCAAGCCATAGTTCCTTTTGTATCCCAATTCTGTTAGTCATGAAAAAGGACAATAGCTAGCGTTTTTGTGTGGATTATAGAACTCATAACATGGCTACTATATCTAAAACGTTTCCTATACCTGTCATAGATCAAATTTTGGATGTATTGCATGGTGCAAAGATATTCTTCAAGATTGATTTAAGATGTGGTCACCATTAAATTCAAATGAAGGATGAAGATATTTAGAAAACAACTTTCAAAACTCATGATGGGCTCTTTGAGTTCCTTGTCATGCCTTTTGGATTGATGAATGCTCCTCCAACATTTTAGGCGTTGATGAATGAATTGCTCAGACTGTATTTGAGGAAGTTCATATTGGTGTTTTTTGACAACATTTAGTGTACATCTCTTCAGTAATAGATCATGTAGAACACCTAAGGATTGTGTTGGAGATCTTTGTGCAATATCAGTTGTATGGCAATAAGAAAAAATGCGTGTAGGGTCGACCACAAGTGGAATACTTGGGGTATATTATCACGGACCAAGGGGTATTAACTGATCCAAGCAGAATAAGAGCCATGGAAAATTGGCATGTTCTGAATAATGTAAAAGGAGTAAGGAGGTTCATAGGATTAACTCAATTATATAGTCGTTTTGTAAAAAGGTATGTAGCTATTACAAAACCCTTAATAGATCTGTTGAAGAAAGAAAAGTTTGAATGGACTCCAAAAACTTTATTAACATTTGATGAATTGAAAAGAGCAATGAATTCTGCTCCAGTGTTATCATTGCCCAATTTTGCTGAACCATTCATTGTGGAGTCAAACGCGTCAGGATTTGCTTTGGACGTTGCGTTGATGTAGAAGCATAATCCTCTAGCCTATTTCAGTCATGTACTGTCAGAGAGGGAACATTTGAAGCCCATCTATGGGAGATAGTTGATGGCCATAGTGATAGTAATACAGAAGTAGAGACACAATTTGTTGGGGAAGAAGTTTTTTTTGTCTAACTTGCAGAACCATTCATTGTGGAGTCAGACTCATCAAGATTTGCTTTGGGAGTTGTGTTGGAGAAGCATAATCCTCTAGCCTATTTTGTTCATATATTGTCAAAGAGCGAAAAGTTGAAGCCCATCTATGAGAGAGAGAGTTGATGGCCACAGTGATCGCAATACATAAATGAAGACACTATCTTTTGGAGAAGAAGTTTATTGTCAGAACAGATCAAAAGAGCTTGAAATTCTTACTGGAACAAAAATTTGTTTTTATGGAATATCAAAGATGGTTAATCAATCTTCTAGGATATGATTTTGACATCCTTTACAAACCTAGAGTGGAGAGTATGGTCCCAAGTCGCTGTAGAAGGTAGTAGCGTCAAGCAAGAAGGATATGAGGGACTAGTTCAGAGATTGAGTCGCCGGAGTAGTTTCGGCTCGGGAGCAGGATGTTGAGATGCTTATGGGCGAGTTAAGCACCTTGCGTTGATGTGCTATTTCGCATGAGCCTTTGGGTTTAGAGGCGGCAGATCTTCTGTGTAGGATCCGAGTGACTCAGAAGGAAGTGATCAGGTTTGATCGATGCATCGAGGAGTGTTGTTTCTGAGTATCTGGTCTCTTCGGATGGGACGTTTTGGGTGCGTAGGCATGTGTGTGTACCTAGGGAGGAGTACTCTGAGGTTTCAAAATTTGGTTTGGACCACCTGAGGCAGTCCTAATCGTTAATGTTTATAGGCTGTTAGTATTTGTTGCTTTAGCGGCCTCGAATAGCTCATTCAATTTCGGGGATGTTTAGCTCCCCAGATATTGCTGACTCGAGGGATGCGTCCCGAGAGTACAAGCTGTATGTTACCTGACAGCTCCAGGATGCGTCCTGCGAGTGTCAGGTCGCTGGCTCGAGGGATGCGTCCCGAGAGTTTGAGCGATGGGTTACCTGACAGTAACTTCTTTCTATGGCAATCAGCTTACACTGAGCTCTACTTTCCTAATGTTCTATGGCCCGACTTCGGCAAGGCTGAGTATCTCGAGGCCTTGGCTTGGTATCAGCAAAGGCAGAGGCGATTCGGTCGAAATGTGTAAACCTTGAATTTCATTTCTCACAAATAAATTGTTCACTTAGTGAACATGTGTGTTTGTTTTTCACGTTTACTACGTAGTTGAAAATGCTACTTTAGTTTTAACTGTTTTTGTATCAAGCATCATTTACAAATTTTCCTGTTGCGCGTTAGTACTTTTTAAAAATCTTATCTAATAAATAAAATTGTGTTCAATATCAAAACCGGAAATTCAAGTTACCAGTGGTTGGAATATGGACTTTAGACTAGTAAGTAATATTTTTACAGCCGAAGAGTTGAGGGACTGTCCCTTATCTAATGAGTATGATCAGCTGGATTTGTCAGGGTGTGGGCCGGGCTCATGGGCTGACAATTCAACGCCTCATGGAATTGCGTCAAAACCACTTTCCTGAGGTAATGTTCTTGATGGAAACTAAGCATAATATGAACGTTATGGAAGACTTAAAGGTGTGGCTAGGGTATGATAGGATGTTTATGGTGGATCCAGTGGGATGGAGTGGTGGATTATCTTTGTTTTGGAAGAAAAATGTTATTATGGATATTAAGTATTTTAGTAAGAATCTGTTTGATTGTAAAATTATATATGGAGATAAATCCTTCGTCGTCTCTTTTGTGTATGGTGAACCGGTGGTAAAGAATAGGCCATGGTTATGGGAAAGGATTACGAGAATCGGTGTGAATGGGAAAGAGGGTTGGTGCTTGATGGTTGATTTTAATGATATTTTGCATGATGGAGAGAAGATAGGTGGCCCTTGTAGAGAGGATTACAAATGTGAATATTTTGTGAACATGATAAAGGCTTGCACGATGGAGGAATTGCCTAGTAATGGTAATGGTTTTACTTGGGGTGGTATGAGAAGTAACAACCAATATGTGCAATGTAAGCTAGATAGGGCTTTTGGGAATAAGGCTTGGTATAAGATGTTCCCAGTCACTAATCAAGCTATTTTGGACAAACGAGGGTCGGATCATAGGCCGGTTTTGCTTAAACTGTTTTCGTCTCAAGAAAAGTATAAAGGTCAGTTTAAGTTCGACAAGAGAATGTTACATAAATCGATGGTTAAGGAATGTGTAACGCAGGCTTGGAGGATGGCGGAGAATTCGAACAGAAATAGGGTCTCTGATAGAATAAGAAGATGCTGAAAGGCCTTGAGTGGATGGAAAAGGGAAAACGTTTTTAATTATAAAGTGAAGATCGGTCTTATTCATGTGGAATTAGAAAAGGAACAATCAAAATCTCGGCCGTGTGTTTATGCTCAGGTTAGGTTGAAAAAAGATCTGTTAAGGGCTTATAAGGATGAAGAGACTTTCTGGAGTCAGAAGAGTAATCACAGATGGTATAGAGAAGGGGATGGTAATACAAAAAATTTTCACGATTCGGTTAAGGCGAGCAGGGCGAAGAAAGCTTTAGAGCAGTTAGAAGATACCCATGGGATTTTGCAAAAGGGGGAAGCTTCAAAAGCTCAGGTGGCCTTGGAGTATTTTGCTAAGCTTTTTTCCTCATCAAATCCGTTGGTGTTTAATCAACTGTTACAGAATTTAAAGCCCAAGGTTTCTAGAGATGTGAATGATCAGTTGATGAGAGTTGTTACAAAGGAAGAGGTTAAGGAAGCGGTATTTTCGGTTAAGGCAACAAGAGCTCCCGGGCCTGACGGGATGACAGCTATGTTCTTTCATCAGTATTGGTATGTGGTAGGAGAAGAAATTACAAAGGAGATTCAGAATTTCTTTGTAACTGGACAATTCCCGGCTGATTGGAATTACACGCATTTATGTCTTATTCTAAAGAAGGTGAATGCAACTAAGATGACAGATCTAAGCACATTTATCGATCGAAATAATATTGAACACATAAACAATTAATCTAGAGAGTATTATTTTTAATTTAAACTCATTTTTCTACAGCGAGCAACTAGTAATCATTAATCTTTTATTTTATTTGAAATTTCACAACTTTTAAATTATACATTTCTTAGAACGTAATTTCATTCAGAGGTATATGGAAAAAGAAAGATTATAGGGAACTAGATTAAGAAGAACAAAAAGAAAAATGGAAAATCTATATCAAATGCATGTATTTTTTGAATTTTAATACACAATATATATATATATATATATTTAATTTACAATGTGATATAGCGCGAATAAAATATTTTAATATGAGATATAAATATGTATTTAAGAAATAGATATTGACAAAAACTTTTACAGTCTTAACAAAACGCTCATACCCGGCAAGTCACCTAGTAATAAATATAAAAAGAAAGAGGAGAGAGAAGAATGAAATGACTCAAAATTATCACCAAGATGATACCATCTCTCATGGTTTTGAGAAACTTTTTGCCACTTGTCTTTGTTTAATTGATTGAGATTTTTTTTTAATAATTTAAAATTTAAACAAATAATTAACTGATTTTAAAATTAGGGAAATTGTGCCCTATATTACCTAATTGTCATCTAATTAATTATCTAACATATAATAAATCAAACTGTAGTAACTTACAATATAAGGTTTTGATTATCCGTTTTTACCCTTAATGAAAATTAACAAAGACTAAAATGATATATTTAACTATATTCAGAAAATATAATAGACAACTATGTTTCAAATAATAGTTAACTACGTTCCTATGGGTTACTAAAACCACTATAATAGTTAACTATGTTTCTTATAATAGCTAACTATGTATATTATTTTTTCATTATGCAAATTATATTAGGTAATTACTTTCTCAATATAGTTAACTATTTTTGTCTAAATAGCTAACTATTACAACAAAATTTCCAACTAGTCATTTATGTTATGAAATCGATAGAGTAAACAACTATACTTTTAAATTGATCACTATTTTTTGAAAAAATAGTTAACTATATTATAGATAATTCTAAAATAGTGTGAGATACTAAATAGTTAAATATGTAGTTTTAAAAATAGTCAACTATTTTTTTTATGAATTCATGTAAGGGTAATTTCGTCTAACATTTAATTATCTCTCCTAATTACCTAATTCTGTTTTTTGACATGTTAATTAGTAGTTGTATCTGGTTTTAGACACTCAAAAATCCTAAAATTTAATATATTTAATTCGAAAAAGTTTTTAGACACTCATGCGAGTGTCACCAATGCGGATACCCTTACTTACCTAATTTTATCTCCCAAAAGTATTATTCTACTAATTAACCCTTAAAATTAATAAGTGAGAAACTTTATGAGTCTAACGGTTGCGGATGCTCTTACCTCGTGAATCACTACAAAAACACACACACAAAACGTTACTGATGTTTGGTTCTGTGTTGCTGTCAAGCGTTACTTTTATATTACTATTTTGCTGCAATGAAGAGAATCTAGTATACGATAAGGGGAGAAGGAAGAAATTCGGAAAACGAGAAGCATGCTGTATCTTGATTTGGTGGGATTTCACTTACTAAAAGCATAAAGATTGACATATTTTATGATGCATCATATGTGTTAATATTATTGTATTAATATGGATGATCTGTCTTTGTGTACCAATTGCATCAAGGAAAGACATATAGCATCATATATTCCACTAATCCTATATATAGACGAGTAATTTGATCAATATTGAAAGCAAAAGATAATGATGTCTCTACTCTCTATTTTCTTTACTGTTTTTGCTCTTATTATCATCCCTTGTCTCTTCTTCATCTCGAAGCGCCTCAATGTTCCTTTCTCCTCGACAACTATCCCCGAAACCGCATCTTCTCAATACGATCTTGATAAAGAAGAGATGAACAAAAAATGGTATTGTGCTTCTACTAATCATAGTTTTTACGTGATAACCTTTTTTTTGTTTTTGGGTGAAAATGAATGGTTTCTCTTAGTCCAATCTGAAATGAACTGATCTCACGACCTACAACCTAGCTAGCTAGCGTGAATTCCACAGAAGACATGTGTGTCCGTACACAACAAACCTATTAGAGTGATTTTGTTTTAAATCAATCTGACACATTTTACTCTTATAATTATATACTATTATTTTATGTATAACATTTTACTGATAACTATATTAGAAGACGGTTGGGTCTAAACGTGAACTCGGACTACTATAATATGGGCACTGCAATTAGTGGATTAGTTATTAATGTCTTTTATATATCACTCAATGTCTCATCTCACTTCTGATGTGGGCTATTTCGATTTTCGAGCATGATATTTTTTTTCTTCATAACTTACCTACAAGCACAGTACTGTTGAATTTGAATACAAAATTATGACCCAACGGATTAGCACACAGACTAGTAGATTGGTTTCGAACTTTCGACTAGATCCTCTTATATGAAAGTTTCAAGCTCTATTTTTGTTCTTACTAATTTGTAGTGATACAATTGGAGAGAACGAGAATCAAAGGAAGATGCCAAAGCATGTGGCGATTATATTGGACGGAAATAGACGTTGGGCGAAGAAACGAGGACTCGGGGTAGCGAAAGGTCACGAAGCTGGAGGGAGAAGAATCGTGGAGCTTGCTATGGACTTTTTCGATAAGGGCATAAACACTGTCTCAGTCTTTGCTTTCTCCACTGAAAATTGGGGAAGACCCGAGGTGATTATTGAAAAAAAAATGAGAGATGAAATCTTATTTCATAACATTTCAAGATCTTCTTTTAATATATATTTTCTATCGTTTTGATTCGGTTTCGGTAATTTTCTTTTTATCAGGACGAAATTAACTACTTGATGGCATTGTTTGAGAAAAACTTCAAGTCAGAAATATCCTCTTTCGAAAGGTATAAAGTCAAGATCTCGGTCATCGGGAACCGGGCGAATATTCCCCAGTCGCTTCTAGATTCGATACAAGAGGCTGAAGAAGCTACAAAGAGCTACAAAGAGAAGCAACTCATTATGGCGATAGACTATAGTGGAAGGTTTGATATCTTGCAAGCCTGCAAAAGTTTTGCTGAAAAGGCGAAAAACGGGGTGATTCAAGTGGAGGACATCGACGAAAAGCTAATGGACAAAGAGTTGATGACAAACCGTAGTGAGTTCCCAAACCCTGATCTATTAATCAGAACAAGTGGAGAGCAAAGGATCAGTAACTTCTTCCTATGGCAATCAGCTTACACTGAGCTCTACTTTCCTAATGTTCTATGGCCCGACTTCGGCAAGGCTGAGTATCTCGAGGCCTTGGCTTGGTATCAGCAAAGGCAGAGGCGATTCGGTCGAAATGTGTAAACCTTGAATTTCATTTCTCACAAATAAATTGTTCACTTAGTGAACATGTGTGTTTGTTTTTCACGTTTACTACGTAGTTGAAAATGCTACTTTAGTTTTAACTGTTTTTGTATCTAGCATCATTTACAAATTTTCCTTTTGCGCGTTAGTACTTTTTAAAAATCTTATCTAATAAATAAAATTGTGTTCAATATCAAAACCGGAAATTCAAGTTACCAGTGGTTGGAATATGGACTTTAGACTAGTAAGTAATATTTTTACAGCCGAAGAGTTGATCAGATCCAAAAAGTAAATATATTTATCATTGAGTATACAACAAAGAATGAGTAAGTTGTCTATGTAAATTACATCCACAAAGGATCAAATGAATCAAATAATATCTCTTTTTAGCATTAACTATGAAGTAAAAGAAAAGAAAACTGAAATTAGTATCGACAACAATGTTACAAATGTTCCGTTCATCACCATCACCGAGGAAGACGATATGAGATTGTCTGCTCCGAGTGAGTAGGACGTTCCCGGTCCATCTTTCACTTTGATGCTTGACGAACCTAACAAAACAAAACAAAAACCATTTGGTGTGTTTGATATCGTCTTTAATCGATCGTCATCTAATTAGTTTTCCGAGGTCTATATACTTACAGTTATGATCTGCCCATCCAATGGTCTCCTTCTCCAGATCATATACTACTAACTTGTTTGAAAGTACCAAATCTACAGATGGAAAACCAAATTTGAAGTCAAATACATGTTAGTTTAACACATGGAAGACAAAAAAAATCACAGAGCTTTTTCACGCTGTTTGGTATGGTAACTGACCTCCCAAAAGGATCACATCAGATCCGTCCTGAGTTGTCATTCCACCAGATTGCCAACCAAAGCAATACATATCTTCCTGTTTGAGAAGGAAACATTAAGAGAGAGCTCAGTTTGTTGTGTATGAGAGAATTCACAATGGGAAGCTTGTTATTGACTTACACGAAGTGAGAAAAGATAATCGTGCGGATAAACAGTTAATTTGAGTGAGTCTTCAAAGTAAAGATTGACTACCGGAAACGCTTTATCTGTGCTGCATATACAAGGAAGAATATTTTAGCACCTCCCATTAAATAAAACAAAAACAAAAAATCTCAAGTCATGTTTTCAAGCTTCTTGGCACATGTCATGAAAAGGAAGCAAGTTAATCTTACTTTGAAGTGAAACTGAAACACGCAAAAGTCTCCTGTACCATGTGCAGTTTCACCGGTTGCCGAGCAGTAATCTATATACAACAAATACAATGTCAGGGTTTTAATAATATAAACTAGAAACAAAGAGTGAAAAAAGAGTTTCACCTTGTCAATTAGTGAGGTGTACAGAGTTTGTGGTAAGTAAGCTAAAGTTGTTCCACTGTCAATTATGGTTCCTCCATTCCCACCAAAACTAGCTAGACTTGGTGGAAGGTCAACAGGCTCACCATCCACATCTATTCCCCTCAAAATAACATTGTAATGTACCCTAAAATTGTTTAATAAAGTTATTACAAGAAACAGTATCCAAAATGTATACACAGCAGTTGCAAATGCCTAAGCCTAAAGGTGGTTTCTTAACTAAGAAATGAATGACTTAAGATGGTGTCACTTACTGATTAGGAACCAAAGGAGTTGTTTTCACTACTGGAGATTCCACTTCTCCAACTGCAAAAATTCCACCTCCATTCATATTGTCTAAGCAATGTGAAAAAATTCTCTTTGTATTCCCTCCGGCAGCTAGTTGTGAAATGATAGAGGAATTCGACTGTCCAAATCCCATAATTCCATCAACTGCTGAATCTGTTTGCCCAAGTTGCCCAGACTGATTACTTCCACACCTGTCTCACATAGAAATCCTTTACAATTAGCAGCGTTAAAAAAAAGAAGGAAATCAATCTCATTGCTCACCCGAATACTATTTCCTGCGCAAGAGGTGCAGTTCGAAGGTTTCCAGTAACTTGATCTAACGTAAGGTTATCCCTCACAAAATCTCCATCACTTGTGCTTCCATCTCCATACACCACATGATAACTACACGGCTTTTTCTTAGCTTCGCAAGTTTCCGATTGCATAATAAACGAGCAAAAATCATCTTCACAACCAACTTTCTTCGAAGTAGAGGAACCTTTTACGTCATACAACGATAGAGGTATCTGCATGATCCCAAACAACACACTTAGATTCTAAAACGTACGAGAATGAAATCAAGTTTTGACAAAAGAAGCATACACCAAGATCAGTTTTCACAGGACATTTGGGACAAGGTGCACAATTCACCCAAAGTATATCACTTCCTGTATCAACTTGAACATGGTAGTCCTTTGGTGGTGACCCTAGCTTGATTTTGGTAAAGTACAAACTGAAATCAAATCAAGCAAATATTATCCCATAAGAACAAAATCGAATCCAGATTTACCAAAAGGACCAAAATAAGCAACAATGCGAATCTAGAAATAGCGAAGAGTAGAGGGATCTAGAAGCAAAAACCCGATTGAATCGGCGCGACTATCGCCTCCGAGAGGGAGATCGATGTTTGCAAGCATTCGAGCGTGACGGAAACTGTCGTGAGATTTGAGCTCAGATAACTGTTTCTCTTTTCCGGCGAACTTATGCGACACATGAAAAACGAAATTCCCGGAAGAAAATTGAATCGCCACCATGAAAAACGCCGCGATAATGCGTAAATTCCGATTCAGATCCATCGTCACCACCGCCGTTTGATGTAATCCAGATTGTCTCCGATTCCGATTCCGATTCGTGCGAGAGAGGAAGGAGAAAGAAGAATTCTGAAATATATTTTGAATTTGTGAATTTGTGGAACTCGTGAGGATCTTCAAAGAGAGGCCAGAGAAGGCAAGAGAGGAAGAGAGGGAGACATGGGAACGAGAAGAGAGGGAAACGAAAGAGAAAGCCACGCGTTTTCAACGGTGAATTTGTATTATTATTTTTAAAAATGGGATTAATTAATTAGTTAATCAAAATTAAAATCAGCTCACTTCTCATCTTCACGTTTTCTTCACTTTCTTTCCCCAATAATGTCCTTTTATTCTAGAAAAATAATACTTTTCTTGTTGAGTTCGTAATTTTTTATAATTTTTTCGTTAGGGAAACGGAGCATAAAATAATGGTTAAATCATGTATACATATCAGATGATGATGATCTGTATTGAGCATAAAATTAGTTAATTAATATTGTCTATTGATATAAACTCTTAATCTACTGTGATATATGGTAATTTGTCTCTGGTTTCTCCATTTTATTGATGTTGAAGTTGAAGATTGAAAAAAAATATATTTATGGGTTCTTAACAATTAATACCAAAACCCAATTTTCTAAAAATATCGTTTCACCAAGTTTGCAACATTTTAATTTCACAAACCTAATTCTAAAATAAACACATTTTACTCTTTAAGAAATTTCATTGGTTTTCAACGAAGAATACATTAAGTACTGATTATGAATAACGAAAAAAAAAAAGAAAAAAAATTAAAAGAAAAAGAAAAAAACAAATTTTAATACTTTATAATGCATATTATAGTAATTATTCGATAGTTTTGCTCCCCAGTTCTTTTCTTTATACTATGGTTCTGAAGTGTTGAACGAGCCAACCACGTATCTCATTCATTTGATTTGCCCTGCGCATGATATAACCCAAATTTAGAGTGAAGTAGTCATTCATTACCATTGTTTGTTAAAAAAATGTTGATTAGAACAAAATAAAAAGGTAAAGTTATCGATGTTTAGACCCTTCACAAGATTTGAGCCAGGCTTGAAATCCGAACGAACGAAGGTTGTTAACGGATGTGTTTACCAATGCGGAGGGAATTGTATCCCTAGCACCTGTGACAAACAAAAATGCAAGAATTAACACAATCTCGTGATTGTTATATAAATACTAATTTAGATATATAGATTATAATATAACTAATGACACATACAAGTTGTATGTATAATTAAGATTCGCATCGATACAGCACAGAGAAAACTCCTAGTATCTTTATTCATCTGGGTTTGTAAGCTCCTACAAGATTGAGTTTGGCTTTCCATTAGTAAAAGGTAGTAATTTTTAAAACAGTTGTGATAAATTACATAAGGGCATGAAATCTTACCTTAAGTCAGGAAGCCAACCGTTAACCCCTATAACAAATTTTACCTCTACGGGGACCCGTCTAAGGGCACAAGAACTCGCATAAAAGAGAGCTTGTGATGCACCCATGCCAATACCTCCTACTCCTTTTATAACTACCAAAACAAAAATTATCGTATTAATTAGTTAATCATATATATATATATATATTGTTGTTGGGGAAAATTCCATAAAAATACCCCAACTAAATTCAGTTAAGCTTTTTAATACCCCAATTTTTTGGCTACCCAGTCTAATACCCCAACTAATTATTTTGTCCATTTTAATTTATCAACTTTCAAATAGTGCCCATTTAGCTACCTTGACTTAACGGAAAGATAACGTATTCGTTATCTTTTTATGTTTTAAATAATTTAAAAAATAAAATTTATTTAAACAAAAGAAAAATTCAAAAAATTCCAAAAAGTCAAGAAATATTTTCTAAAAGTAAAACAACACAAAAACTAAATTTTCGATGAAAAATATTTTATTATACTTTCAATTTTGAATTCAAATTCCAAATTAAATTTCAAACAAAATCAAAAGTTTAATATTCAGAAAGTTCAAACCAAAAAATTCATAAATTTACAACAACTTTTTCTGAAGTTCAAGATATATATTTATATATATATATATATTAATTTATATTCAAAGTTAATTTAGAATAAAATAGATAAATGACATATATAACACTTTGTTGTAAGAAATTTTTGAGTTTTTTTAAAAATCCTAACTTGTTTTTTGAATTCAAAACTTAAAATTTTTAATCTAAAATTTATAGCTTTTTACATAATTTATGATTTTTAAAGTGTTTTTAAAGTTTTGAAGATTATAAATTTGGAAATTTAAAATTTAAATTTAGGTTTTTAAATTTAAAACCGAATGTATTATTTAAAAAAAAATATTTTAAAATTAATTTTTTTTTTTTAAGTTTCGGAATTTTTTCACCCAATTTTTTTTTGAATTTAAAAAAATTATTGTGATGTTTGTTATTATTTTTAAATAAATATTATTTTCTGAATTATTTAAAAAATGAAAAGATAACGGATGTTATCTTTCCGTTAAGTCAAGGTAGGTAAATGAGCACCGTTTGAAAGTTGATGAATTAAACTGGAAAAAATAATTAGTTGGTGTATTAAACTGGTTAACCAAAAAGTTGGGGTCTTAAAAAGCTTAACGGAATTTAGTTCGGATATTTTTATGGAATTTTCCATTGTTATTTTATAGTAATCGTGGGATCTTTGACTTACCATGGGGTGGTACATGAGATAAAAGTGAAGCAATATATGTAGCTACATCAACAGCTCCCCTCTTTTGGGCTTAGATAACTCTAGTTGAGTGAGAAGGTTTGAGATTTTAATTTGTGTGGCTAGTAATCGTTTAAACACTTGGGGCTTAGCAAGTTTCAGGAAAAAAGATTTGTGTCTAGTTTCTTTCGGGTGTTCTTTTCTTTTTAAAAAAAAATTCTTTGCCATTTCTTGCTTGATTTGTCTTGAGTTAAGGAGGTTCTTGGTGAGAGTTTGTAGATCTGGTGGTTTGAGTCGGTAGATTTACGGTGGGAAGAGTTTGGAAGAAGATAGAGGAGTGGAGGTATGTCGGTGGCTATGGATAAAGAGATGCTTCAGATGAGTTTGGGGTCTGATCAAGAAGATGATACACCGTTTGAGATGCTGGATGCGCCGCAATTCCGTTCTAATAAGGATAATGAGCTAAGTTTGATTGGTAGGGTTTTGAATCCGGTGAGGCAAAAGGTTACGAGTTTGATTCAAAATTTACCAAGGAAATGTCAGAAGATAGGCAGAGTCAGGGGAGTGGCGTTATCGAAAGAGCGTTTTCAATTTATTTTCAAATCGGAGCATGATTTGGTGGAGATTTTGGAGAAAGGTCTTCATACATATAACGAATGGGCGGTGGTTATGGAAAGATGGGTGGAGTCTCCACCGGAAGACTATTTGCAACATGTTCTGATTTGGGTGCATCTTAGCAACATTTCGGTCAATCATTATACGGTTGCGGCGATTAAAGCTCTGGAGAGTTTTGCTGGTAAGGTTGTTGAGGTTCCTTATGATCCTGCTAAACATGATAATCGGGATTTTGTGAGGGTGCTCATTAGATTCAATGTAGCTCATGCTTTAAGAAGGTCGAAAGTAGTTAATCTTCCAAAAGGTGGTTCTGTCACGGTGTGGTATGATTATGAGAGGGTTCAAAAAAGGTGTTATGAATGTCAGAGATTGACACACGAGAAAGAGGTGTGTCTGTTATTGGATAGGAAGAGGACGGAGACACAATCACCTAATAAGGCTTTAAGCATAAGAGAAGCGAGTGGAGCCAAGGCTGTCTTGGAGAAAGGTGATCCCCTTTTCGGTTTGTTTAATGATAATCAAGTGGGGATGGATCCTCTTACAGGTAGACCAAAGATTACGGAGGCAGTATTGCAAGAAATCAGGCAGTACTTAGTGGCGGCAAATGGGGAACCTCAAGTGGTAAAGAAGATGAGAGTAAGGCAATCTGTTTCGGAATCAGAACTAGACCCCATAGCTAAGCATGTGGCTTTGTCTTTGGAACCATTACCAGTCATATCTCAGGTTCTGGATAAAGGGAAAGGACCGGTATTTGATTATGAGTCTTCAGGTTCCATCTACAAAAGGGGAGTAGGTTATGAAGAGGAGAAAGAAGAGTTCCCTGCGATAATAAGTGGTGATGCGATGATTTGGAAATCTGATTCCAAGCAAACTATGAGTGAATAAAGAGAATGGTGTCCTCAGTCTCTTCCATTCAAGGTGGGTCCAACGGTAAATAGAATGAGTCTCTCTGAGGCTTGCTCTTCCGAGGATTTAACTAAGAAAGTGAAGCCTTGGAAAAGGCCATATAAATCTAACAGGAAACCTAGAGTTCTAGATAAAGGATGTAGGGGGAAGGATGTGATTCTAAAGGTTGGGGCAGAAGAGGGTAGTGTTGATAAGAGGAAAGAATTCGATGATCATATGGGGAAGAAAGGAATGAGTGAGCAGAAGGAGAAGGAGGCGAAACGTGCCAAAAATGAGGTAGTCCCAAATGAGGGGTTGTCCCTTATCTAATGAGTATGATCAGCTGGATTTGTCAGGGTGTGGGCCGGGCTCATGGGCTGACAATTCAACGCCTCATGGAATTGCGTCAAAACCACTTTCCTGAGGTAATGTTCTTGATGGAAACTAAGCATAATAGGAACGTTATGGAAGACTTAAAGGTGTGGCTAGGGTATGATAGGATTTTTACGGTGGATCCAGTGGGATGGAGTGGTGGATTATCTTTGTTTTGGAAGAAAAATGTTATTGTGGATATTAAGTATTTTAGTAAGAATCTGTTTGATTGTAAAATTATATATGGAGATAAATCCTTCGTCGTCTCTTTTGTGTATGGTGAACCGGTGGTAAAGAATAGGCCATGGTTATGGGAAAGGATTACGAGAATGGGAAAGAGAGTTGGTGCTTGATGGGTGATTTTAATGATATTTTGCATGATGGAGAGAAGATAGGTGGCCCTTGTAGAGAGGATTACAAATGTGAATATTTTGTGAACATGATAAAGGCTTGCACGATGGAGGAATTGCCTAGTAATGGTAATGGTTTTACTTGGGGTGGTATGAGAAGTAACAACCAATATGTGCAATGTAAGCTAGATAGGGCTTTTGGGAATAAGGCTTGGTATAAGATGTTCCTAGTCACTAATCAAGCTTTTTTGGACAAACAAGGGTCGGATCATAGGCCGGTTTTGGTTAAACTGTTTTCGTCTCAAGAAAAATATAAAGGTCAGTTTAAGTTCGACAAGAGAATGTTACATAAATCGATGGTTAAGGAATGTGTAACGCAGGCTTGGAGGATGGCGGAGAATTCGAACAGAAATAGGGTCTCTGATAGAATGAGAAGATGCTGAAAGGCCTTGAGTGGATGGAAAAGGGAAAACGTTTCTAATTCTAAAGTGAAGATCGGTCTTATTCATGTGGAATTAGAAAAGGAACAATCAAAATCTCGGCCGTGTGTTTATGCTCAGGTTAGGTTGAAAAAAGATCTGTTAAGGGCTTATAAGGATGAAGAGACTTTCTGGAGTCAGAAGAGTAATCACAGATGGTATAGAGAAGGGGATGGTAATACAAAATTTTTTCACGATTCGCTTAAGGCGAGCAGGGCGAAGAAAGTTTTAGAGCAGTTAGAAGATACCCATGGAATTTTGCAAAAGGGGGAAGCTTCAAAAGCTCAGGGGGCCTTGGAGTATTTTGCTAAGCTTTTTTCCTCATCAAATCCGTCGGGGTTTAATCAACTGTTACAGAATTTTCAGCCCAAGGTTTCTAGAGATATGAATGATCAGTTGATGAGAGTTGTTACGAAGGAAGAGGTTAAGGAAGCGGTGTTTTTGGTTAAGGCAACAAGAGCTCCCGGGCCTGACGGGATGACAGCTATGTTCTTTCATCAGTATTGGTATGTGGTAGGAGAAGAAATTACAAAGGAGATTCAGAATTTCTTTGTAACTGAACAATTCCCGGCTGATTGGAATTACACGCATTTATGTCTTATTCCAAAGAAGGTGAATGCAACTAAGATGACAGATTTAAGGCCTATTAGTTTGTGCTCGGTGTTATATAAGGTAGTGTCTAAGATTTTAGTTAACAGGATTCAGCCCTTTCTTTCTTAATTGGTGTCTCCTTTCCAATCAGCTTTTGTGGCTGAGCGTCTTAACATAATTGTGGCACATGAGGTGGTGCACAGTTTAAGAACGCATTCCACAATGAAGAGGGAGTATATGGCTATCAAATCAGACAAGTCTAAGGCATATGATAGAGTGGAATGGGATTATTTGAGAGCTTTGCTTAAGGCTTTGGGATTTCATGAAAGATGGATCTCTTGGATTATGTATTGCATGTCTTCGGTTACTTTTTTGGTGTTGATAAATGATCAACTGCATGGGATGATCATTCCAAAGAGAGGTCTTAGGCAAGGGGACCCTCTTTCCCCTTTCCTCTTTGTCCTATGTACGGAAGGATTGACTGATATGATGGAGCAAGCTCAAGCTCAAGGTAGGATTTCGGGGATGAGATTTTCAAGTGGGGGTCCGACAGTTCACCATCTGCTTTTTGCAGACGATAGTCTGTTTGTGTGTAAGGCTGACCTAGATCAATGTAATGTGCTTAAAGAGATCTTACAGAGGTATGGTAAAGTTACGGGTCAAGTGGTCAATTCGGATAAATCATCAATTACTTTCGGATCAGAGATAGAGGAGGATATCAAAGTTAGTATTCAAGATTCCTTGGGTATAACAAAGAAAGGAGGAGCTAGTAGCTATTTGGGTTTGCCCGAATGTTTTAGTGGATCTAAAGTCGAAATGCTGGCTTTCATTAAAGACAGTTTGAAAAACAGGATTTCAGGATGGTTTGCTAGAACATTATCTATGGGAGGAAAGGAGATTTTGCTAAAGGTTGTTGCTCTTTCAATGCCGGTTTATGCTATGTCAGTCTTTAAGTTGCCTAAAATTTCTTGTTCCAATTTATCTAGTGCTATGGCTGAGTTTTGGTGGAATTCAGTGGAGGAAAAGAGGAAGATCCATTGGATAAGTTGGGAGAAACTGTGTTTGGCTAAAGAGAATGGAGGCTTGGGTTTTAGAGATATTGAATGTTTTAATCAAGCCTTGTTAGGTAAACAAGCATGGAGAATTTTGCAGAGTCCATCATGTTTGTGTGCCCAGTTTCTTAAAAGTTGTTATTTTGACAACATGGAGTTCTTAGAAGTTGGGTTGGGACCTAGACCATCATTTGCATGGAAAAGTATTTTGTGGGGAAGAGAGTTGATAGAAAAAGGTTTATCCAAGATGATAGGAGATGGTAAGACTATCAGGGTTTGGAAGGATCCTTGGATATTTGATGGGAGGTCAAGAATTCCCATTTTGAAACAGAGAAAGGTGAATTTGGAGCTTAAAGTGAGTGAATTATTTGATCAAAGATCAGGAGAGTGGGTGGAGGGTCTATTACATGAGCTGTTTTTTACGAAGGATAAAGAGATAATAATGAAGATGAAACCGGTCATTTCACAAGGTGATTATTGGAGTTGGAATCATACCATATCCGGTGATTACATGGTTAAGAGTGGTTATTGGCTGGCTAATCTGGAAAAGAACAGAGACCTTATTCAGCAAGCTTCGTTGCAACCTTCTATAAATGTTCTTATTGATAAGATTTGGAAATGGAAAGCTCCCCTCAAAATCAGAAACTTCTTATGGCGTGCTATAAGTAATGCAATTCCGGTGGTGGATTTAGTTGCTAGAAGAGGTGTGGCTTTGGATAGTAGATGCCAAACGTGTGGTTTGGAAGGAGAGGACCCCAATCATGTGTTGTTTACTTGTTCAGCGGCAAGGCAAGTGTGGGCTCTTTCAAATGTGCCTTGGCCAAAGGATGGGTTTCATCAATCGACATTGTTTGTTAATTTTGCTTTTGTCCTGGGACTTAAAGACAAAAATGAGATTCCTATGGCTATTAGAAGAATGGTCCCATGGGTTTTATGAACGATATGGAAAAATAGGATTGCTCTTTGTATCGAAGGAAAGCTTTTTGATGCTAATCAGACGATGAGGAAGGTAAGGGAGGAGTCCGAAGAGTGGTTCTTGGCTCAGGAGGTTAATGAAGAGATTGATGAATTGGGTATTGCAGATAGCTTTCAGAGGTTAGATTGGTGGAGTTTTCCACCAAATGGATGGCTAAAATACAATATAGGTAGCTCTTGGAACCAGAAGGAAATGAAGGGAGGAGGAGCATGGGTTTTGAGAGATTCAAAGGGGTTTGTGTTGTTGCATAGCAGAAAATATTTTGGAGAATTTAAATCTTTGGAGGAGTTGAATGCAGGTATAGTGGAGTGGGCGATAAAGAGTATGGTGAGTCATAGGAAAAACAAAGTGATCTTCTCGGCGGAGCAGCCGTCTCTTTTCGGTGCGCTTTTGAACCTAAGGCGTGGCCGAATTTTAAATTCCAATCTGAGGTTTTGTTAGGTTCCCTGGTAAGGCTTGAGGATTGGAGAGTTGAGATTTCTAGTAAGAAATCAAATCTGGGAGCTTCGCTTATAGCACGTAGTGTAACCAATGAAGGGAGGATTCACTCGTACGTTTCCATTGGTTACCCGATGTGGTTAAAGGATTTGTTTTTGCAGGAAGCTAGTGCTTTTTGATGAGTCTTTGTTTTTTCTCCTTTTAGAAGAGCCCTGGTCTGTTGTTATGGGAGTATTTTGTGGTCTGTGTATTTCAGAAGAGCTATGAGCGAGGTGTAGTGTAATGGTTAGGCTCATAGGCTCTGTGTTTTGTTAAAACTTTGGTCTGTGACCATTTCTTTTGGAATGCAAATTCAAGATGACAAAAAAAAAAGATGTAGCTACATCATTCATAGACCCCAAATCATCTCGCATGCCCTCAGAATAACGTGTGTATATATCAAACCCTGATTCATAGTACAAGATTATAAATAAATATTACTAGTTTTTCAGTTTGAGTAATATTTTAGAGACATCAAATAACAATTTAAAAGAAAAGAAAATTAAGTTAACTAATATTCTTACATGCAGTGTTTCTCGTTCCACCCAAAAAAGTAATAGGACGTTTAGGAGCAGTCGGACAAATCCATTTTATCTATACCAAATCATACATTTTGATTAGAAACTTCAATTAAATTCATGGAAAAAACATGTTATGTTAATAGATCCATACATTGGGAATTGCCACGCTTCTCAAAGCATGTTGTAAGCTGGAGACATAATGAACAAATACGTAGTGAGATTACTTCGAATACCGAAAAGAATATTAGTTAATGCATATAACGATGTGCTTGTTTTTTTCCCTAACAATACAAAATAAATAAGGTTTTTAAGGGTTTTACTCGGAGCCGATGCGTCCAACATCGTGGAGCCAGACTACAGTCGCTTTATGAACTCCTGTGGGTTGAATAACATAAGTCTCTCCAAAGCCATTTCCACTACCTATATAGAGTTATTTCACCAAATTCATTAATCAACTCCATAAAGAAGAAAAATAGTTAAATTTTGCTAATAACTATGTGATAAACATGGATAAAAAAGACAAACCAGAAGCCATGTTTTGATGAGATTGAATAAAAAGAAAATTGGTTTACAAGGTTTTAACTTGCACTAGAAATGGAAAATATAAGGAAGGTGAGTGAAGACATTATATATTTATACAGGAAATGAGTGTATATTTATACAGGAAATGAGTGTTTGCTTTCTTCTGTAAACGAGCAAAGGAGCTTTTTAACAAAATATCTTAATATTAAAAACGGACAGAAACAGCTTAATTTAGAAATGCTAAAGGTCTTATTATTCTAAATTAGACCATAACAAATCAAATATTTTCTAAAGTGAAAAGTACAAGAACCACAAAATTAACTTAATTAGGAGGAATACAATCCAGAGATGATTTAATTAGATGTAAAAGAAAACAAATTTCTATAAGAAAATAGTTAGATTGACACCTCAAAAAAAAAAAAATTTATGGTGTAATAATTTTGAACTATATTTACAATTTTTTTTTGTTTTAATTTTGTTAGTTCATTAAATTATTTATTTTTTATATCAAAAATATACTTTTTTGTAGACTATATAACATCTTGACTAAATTAAGTAAAGTTGACCCCCTAAAATTTAGATAAAAAAGACTAGTAGAAAAATATGAAATTCAAAACCCGTCCTTTGATTAATTATTCTACACTATAAAACTTGGTCAGCACTTTATTGAGTGTGATACGTGGCAGGCTTGCGGAGTTTCTTTTGTTCAAACACTTCTTTGATTTCTAACTAAATGGTTAAACAAAACAATTGGGAGACATATTTTAATAACTCATCTTTTGTGACGCAACTTTTGAATAGACCTTAAATATTCTTTTTTTAACAAAAAATCATAACCCTAAGAATAACTATAAAATAGTTGTTCAATATGCAACTCTTGCGAGGGTTATATTGATAAGACGCAACTCTTAAAAATTGTACTTACTAAAAATTATTTTTACGAAAAATTGTAATCCAAATATATTTATTTGTTTGAGTTTGTTATTATATATAGATATTTAGATTATGGTGATTATATGACTAAGATAAGTCGGAAGCGTAATGGCGATCAACAGTAGGTGATTAGCAATATTTCAAAAATAAAATTTTATTTAAAGGTTTTAGATTTTCTTATAAACTAGTTTTTGGAATTAAATATATTTGACCAAATATTTAATATTAATTTCTTTTTTATTATTATAGTATAACTAGGTGAGTATCCTAGCTACGCGAAAGTTTTTTTTAATTTATATTTTTATTTTAACTAGAACATTATAATACATGTGTTACCAATGTATGTGTGTTATTCGACTTTAGTTTGCTTTGTGTTATTGCTGATTTTATTTTTATTTGATTTATATTTCTTCCATAATGTGGTTTTAATTTACAAGTAGTTGAATTTTGAACTACGCCTATGTTTTTTACTTTTGTTGTCTAATCTTAAGGCGGGGTAATTGTTGTGATCATCATCTAAACTTGATTAATAGGTAGAAATTTTAAAAATTTGTAAGAATTTGTATTTAATCACATGATGAATTGTCTATGCTTTCTTTTTGAATATTTATTTCCTTCTCGTTCGGCATCCACATATGTTTTACATATATATATATATATCGATAAAAATGAGACAAACAAGATATTTGAGTTGATTATTAAACTCATTTGAGAAGATGATAATATATGTGGATCCAAGAGTTTAGTGTCCCAGCTTCTTCCTAGTAAGATTGACTTGATCGGAATGTGTAAGATATTGATTCAAAGATTCAAATCTCAAAGAATATTGTAATAAAAATTCAAACACGGGCACATGCAAAAAGGTTAAGAACTTTTTATAATAAGATACAATTTTTGTGTAGTGATTACTTGGCTTAGTTCTAACAACATAATCATTAAGCAACATCACACAGCCAACACATGACGAAATCAATATGCCCTTAACCTCTGGTTCCTCTTCTTCCCTATCTTATTTCATGCCCACACTCGTTTATGGATGTTCTTCAGAATGTTGGCCTTCTTCTTGAAATGTGGCACTATAGTTCTACGTTGCAGCCTCTTGAACTATAAGAACTAGGTGAGTACCCGCGTATGCGCGCGGGTTTTGGCTAGTATTTGTTTTTCAAATAAATTCCATATTATCGGTCTATGTGTGAAGTTCTTCTGCAAAGTACACTTTCAGATAAGTATCATGTCCATCTAGAATTCAAATGTTTTCCATACCCATGTAGTCTTGTAATGTGGAGCTAAACACTTGCCAATGCTTTTAATGTATCAAAGAATGAACAATTTAGTGTCTTCAGGAATCACCTTTTGCATGATTTTAAATGACAAAATAGATTGGTGAAAGAAAAAAAATAGAACATGAAAAGAATAACAAAGGAACTGAAACTTTAGTGAATTATGGAACTTCGTTTGGTCTTCACCGGTCGTAACAGACAATCAAAATAATAAATTTAACTGTAATCTATACACCATAAAATTTCAACAAACAAAGGATCGAATATCCAATTTGTTAAGTTAAATTTTAGTTCAAAACCGTGAAAAACGTATTTGTAACTAAATCTTTTTGAGCTTTAAAATCTTTTCAATCTTTTTGTAACAAAGTTTACTTTTGAATTTAACAATTTTAGTCGTAAAAATGTTGTTATATCAAATTATATGAGAAGAAAAGAAAGTTTTTGTTTGATGAACTTATTCCAAGTTAGTTTGACCCCGGCTTTTTTATTTGGACAAGGTTCCAACATTTAAAACCTTGAGCAACAACTCTAAACATTCTAGAAAACCAACGGGCACTACAGATCACAATGGACAATTCAAACTTGAAATAAAGTCTAAATGACTCATGGAAGGATGAAAGTATAAGAGAAAAATCTGCATCAACCCATTTTGGCTGAGTTTTATTATGATGTAACGAAACATTTCTTAGTACTATGACATTATTTTTGAGAAGAACTTATTGAAACGTTACATCTCCAAGACGGTTAAAGAACACTAACATCAGATCGTACACAAGATTTCCTATTTTGAGGACCAAAAACCAATGAGAGTAAAGCAAATGATGTTACTCATTGATGGCTAGCAATTTGTCCATTGCTCTTCTTAGCCTTCTCCAGCGTCTTCAGGAAATACCTGAATCCAAACACACACACACATAACCTTTCGCCAGAAATATTTATTTCAACTTCTTCTTCTTGCAATAAATACAAATTTGTTTTTCTTTACAAAAACTACTAACTAGAACTTGGACGTGGTGGCCCATAGCTTAATCCTGTAAATCTTTGTATGCTCATCATTCTTCGTGGAGAGAACACTTCCAAGAACCTAATGTTGGTGGAACTGCAAGAAGAAAAGACACATCGCAGAAAATAAAACTTACGATATGAGATACCGGGAATGCAGAACTCTGGTAAATATCCGAAAGGTACAGTAGAATCTATACCCAAGAGTTCTGGTCAGATTGCACGCGCTTTTCTTTACCTTGAAAGTACTCATTGTCACCGTAAAAGACTACTCTCCGTCGATATTTGATTCAGGTTTATGCAAAGACGAATTTAGAAGACAGAAAAATATAGAAGAGATAAATCCTCGTAGTGAAGTACGATGATCAAATAGAGGTTATGGTCTTTCACCAACATATATGATTAGCACCAAAAACAAAAGTTCCTATTTTTGCCTATCTGATTCATCAAGAACAAAGAAACCAATGAATACGTAAACCGCAATTTCAACATACCGTCGACAAGAGAAATATCATTAGAGGGTGAAATAGCATCAGGTTTGGCTCTCCTTACGATCTGTTTCAAGACACCACCATCTCCACTCAGAGCAATCGCATCACCCATAGCTTCATAGCAACCTACTTGAAGAAGACATAATTACTGTAATATGAACAGATATTACATGAATTTTTATAAAAGATGTACTTAATATACGTTTCAGTATTCAAAAAGACATACAAAAACCATAACAATTACATCAAGTGAGAATGTCAAACTTTTTAAAAAACATGATTTTAAATGAAACTACCAAAACTCGGTAAAAACATGATTTTATCGACGATATATCCAAATCGGAGAGAAGCAAAAATTGAGGACAACAAAGAGAGACCTTTTACTTGTGGGCGCTAAATTCCAATTCCCATGCGGAGAAAAATGGAGGAAACGAAGTGAACTTGAAAATATGAAAACTCCTTTGTCCAGCTCATATGCAAATATGATATACACATAGGTCTTTAATTTCTAAGGGAAGAGTAACAAAAGAGGGAACTTGTAACTTACATGTTTCCTTTCGACAAGTGAACTTGTAAACTTATAAACCTTGTACCCACCGAAGGGGTTTGATACAATGAAGACAAGGAGTTTTTGTATTGGCAGAGTAGACAAGTGTGAAATAACTTGGAAGCAGTTCGACCTGGATAAAGAAGAGAAGAACACCATGTGAAATTGTTGTAGCTAAAGTACCTATATGGAAGTGGAAGCTCTGGCTGGGAAAAAAATAAATGTTGTCCAATCTCTAATTAAATGAACCCACAAACACTTTTAAAAATTACAAAGGGTAAAAGCAAGGGGGAACTTGGTACCTTGACTCACTGTCTTGATCATAAATCTGTCATATTGAGTTACCTAAAAGAAACTTGCACATTTTCCATGTTAAGAAAATTCCGAAAAGCCATCGTTTCCACAGGTAGGTGGCATATAGCAGCTATGAAAGGCTCCCCAAAACGTCTAGACACCAACTTCACCACAAAAAAATAGAAGCAAATTTCATATCAAATATGTTGGTAATTTTATAATTCACTTTCCCAGCACTATAGATACAAAAGAGAGCAGAGATTCCTAGCAGCACTTTAAAGCAAGAAGCTTTTACTTACTCATTTCATGGATTTAGGGCGCAATAAAAACCCAAAAAGTATTAAATTCAATGAGATATGATAATTACTGAGAGAAGCAAAAGTATTGTATTTGAGCAATATAAGCATCTGATATTTCTTCCGCACCTTTAGTAAAATGTAAGCAAGTATTCAATCTGCAAAGCCCATAACACAAAATACAAGTAGTGAACTTCTCTGGTAAATAGAAAAAGTAATAATCTATTTTGAAGATCACTTTCATAGACCTATAAACATCTAAGAGTAATCAAAAAGGGAATAAAAGAAACACATGATAAAGTAAACTTTGATGAACTAACATTATCTGCCAGATCGTAGAGGTGGAGGTTAAGAAGATACAGTAGTCGTTTTAGTTTCGATTGATAAGTTTGACACATTTGAGAATCTAGACGGTGTAAATGCTTTAGATAATCTGAATTTGATGGTGAAGCTAGCAGATTAAAAATCTAGCCAAGAAGCTAAGCAAGCGATCCACCAACCTTTCAATCTTCCGGAGCTCATATAGCTCTGAAAACACCACAAGCACCAATCACACTTCCGATCACAACAACACCCGCCGATGTTGCCTTAAACGCATTACACTTCACCAATTTCTCCAACTCAGAAGAAACGGTTTCCCTAAACGAATTGGATCCGGATCCTCCACCTCATCAATCGCCGCCGCGCCAATCTGCGCATTAACGTCTTGCTCAGCGAAGAGCGTAGCCGCTAGTGGCTTTATAAACGCCAAAGAAAACAGAGGTTTTATCGTCCGAGAAGAAATCACCGACTCAGCCGCTACGCCAGTTGAGCGAATCAAAGAGTGAGGATCCCGGAACCGTGGCGTTGTGCGATCGCGGATGAAAGAGAGAAATGGAGATAAGGAATTAGGGAGGAAGAGAAACGGATAATACATCGAGCAAGTGAATATAATGCTGACAAACCAAAATACGTTTGTTGAGAAGAATGTGAATCGGAAAGGGTTTTTCGAAGAGAACGGAAGAAACTAAAGCGGCGATATTGATTCGAGATGAATCATGGGTTTTCGTATTGATTTGATATTTGGTTGTGAAGTAAAATTTTATAGTGGGGTCCACCCAAAAAAATGGCTGACGTGGACACCCTATATGGAGAGTGAACTCTGCTATTATATATAAAATTTATAGCCTCAAGATCTTACCATGTGGCATGTGCATGTCTCTAATCAACAAACATTCATGTTCTTCAGCATATTCAGAGCATTTACCTATCTCTTTCTCGTGGTCCATTTTCTCTAATCTTAAATCTCAATACTAAATTCATTGCGGAAGATTGACATGGACTATTGAAAACCAAGAGAAAGAGTGAAAAATTGATTACCAGACTTCATTTTGATCAGGCAGATCTTCACAGTAGGATCAGAGTGGCTCAGGAGAGCGATCGGGGTTTGATTGATGCATCGCAAGCAGTTGGTTCTGAATATCAGGTCTCTTCGAATGGGACTATTCTTGCGTGCGGTCGGGTTTTTGTGCCCAAGGTAGAGGAGCTGAGACAGGAGATCTTGAGAGAGGCTCATGCGAGCAAGTTCTCGATTCAATCAGGAGCGACTAAGATGTATCGTGATCTCAAGCGGTATTATCATTGGGTCGGGATGAAGAGAGATGTGGCTGATTGGGTCTTGAAGTGCAACATGTGTTCATTGTTTAGGGCTGAGCATAAGGTTCAGAGTGGTCTTTTGTAGAGTTTACCCATTCCAGAGTGGAAGTGGAAAAATCACGACGGATTTCGTGGTAGGATTACCTAACTCGCGGACCTACGATGCTCTCTGGGTGATTGTGGACCGGTTGACTAAGTCAGCACATTTTCTGGCCATTAAGAAGATATATGGAGCGGTTGTTTTGGCTAAGAAATTTGTGAAGGAGATCGTGAGGCTGCATGGTTTGCCAGCCAGTACTGTGTTAGACCGGGATCCCATATTCGCTTCTGAGTTTTGGGGAGCTTTTCAGGCAGGGATGGACACTAAGGTGCTTATTAGTACAGCTTATCATCCGCAGACTGATGGGCAGTCAGAGAGGACTATTCAGACTTTGGAGGATTTCCTGAGGATGTGTGTGCTGGATTGGGATGGTCACTAGGGTAATCACTTGAGCTTGGTTGAGTTCGCTTACAATAACAGCTTTCAGGCGAGTCTCGGGATGACTCCTTTTGAGGGTTTATATGGGAGGCCATGTAGGAGGCATTTATGTTGGACCCAAGTGGGGGAGCGGAGTATTTATGAAGCTGCTTATGTTCAGAAAACGACGGAGAAGGTCCGTGTTTTGAGGCTGAACATGAAGGAAGCTCATGATAGACAAAAGAGTTATGCGGATAAACGGAGGCGAGAGCTTGAGTTTCAGGTTGGAGATCGTGTGTTTCTCAAGATGGCTATGTTGAGGGGTACTAACAGATCCATAGCAGAGAACAAGCTGACGCCGAGGTTTATGGGTCTGTTTCCGGTAGTAGAGCGAGTTGGACCGGTTGCTTATCGACTTGAGTTACCTCCGATTATGAAGGCATTTCATAAGGTTTTTCATGTGTCGATGTTGAGGAAGTACATGCATGAATCGGAGGAGTTAGAGCATGCACATTGGTGAGACTTTTATGGTCTCATAAATCATATTTTAGTATTAGTTTATTGTTTGAGGCTCAATAAGAGACTGTTAATAAATCTGTCTCCAATGGTGAGACAAGTGTTGGTCTCATAAATTTTGTTTTTTTTAAATGTTTACAAAATAGATAATAATCAAAGTGGTACATATATAAAAACAGAAGATTACAAAAAAGGATAATATTCCACACAGTCAAATTTTATTTACAAAATGGAAAAAATCAAATTAGTATATATAAATATAGAAGACTATATAAAATCTTATTATATAAAAGAGAAGCCGGTCGACGAGAGCGCAACACGTAAGCAAAATTGTAATTCACGAAATTGTGACACGTGTCTAATATTGATTGATGAGAAATTTCAAGATATGCCACACTTTTACATGCTACTTTTCAAAAATGCCACTATCAATTTTTAAATTATTTATGTTTGTGTTAACTATGTTATATTAGGGTTTAGTTTTTTGGGTTTAAGGTTTGTGAGGGATCAAAACATTTTTTTAAATTGAAAATTTTGAGATATAAAATTTTTAAACATATTTTTAAGTGGCATGTTGGTAAGAAAATAACACAAGTGTGACATATTTGAAAAGTGGCACGGTAAAAATGACATTTTTGTAAATGTCTCTTGATCGAGATGATGAGATGTTTTAATATTTAAATTAATTAGAAAAAAAAATTAAAAATAGAATATTAACAATGTAATGTTTAAGTAACTAATCAAATAGTAAAAAGGAAAGTTTCAAATAGTCTGAACTAATTAGAATAACAAAACAAATTCTAATATAGTGTAAACAATAGTGCAAATTAATTATAAAACAATAAAAAAAAGTTGAGGGAATCAAAGTCGTAAAAAAATAGAGAATAAAAATTGAGAAATTATAACTTAGAGACAATATAAGTTGTAGAAAAACAAAAGAACATTGAGAGAATGAAAGAAAAAGACAAATGATAAAACAAAAGAGGACATATAAACTGAAAAAACAAAAAAGTAATTAGAAGGATATGAAAATCTAGATTTGAAAGTTTAAGATATGCATAACCTTTTCAAATATCGTATAAATTCTATAAGCATTTTTTCAATATAATTATAAAATTAAAAAAAACAAAAATTTTGAGTTAAGGCAATATTGGTACTTTCAATATTTTAACAAAAAAGGAAATTGTGTCAAATGAAAATTATCTATGTTAAAAAAAAGATAATAACAATATAAATACTATTAAAATAATTTATAGGTATTATGAAATTATTTACTTTAAGTTTATTATGTCCTAAACTCTACATTATTTGAAGAGTATACATTCATTATGGGTAAGAATATAGTAATTTAGTTTCTTTGTTTTGAAGGAATATGAAGTGAATTACTCTTATATATTTTAGGATTCGTATTAAAACATAAAAATGTAGATAAAAATTAATATCTAATGATTTAAGATCCGTATCTTATTGTATATCGATATATTTTAGTAATTCAACGGGTTATTAACTAAAACTTAAATATTTATTTAAATGATATTTAATATGATTAGCCGCGTATCAACGCGGGTCCTAACCTAGTAGAGTAATATAATAGGTTGCATAAAATTTTAAACGTATATTACAATTCGTAAAACCAAACTGATTCCGGTCACTACAATTGATTTGAGTTTGGTTTTGGATTCATGTCAAGATAAAATCTTTGTTTCAAACGTATCAAGAGAAAATTTATGGCAAAGAAACAAAATTATACTATCATTAACAAAAACAAGATATTACAAACAACCAAATACAAAGTTACAAGTTACAACAAGAGAGCTACAAAACCCAAAATTGATTGGCAAAAACACAATGGTTATCAAGTTAAAAGACTCATGAAGTAACAAACAACACACAGAAACAATCATCATGACAAGTATCAAGGAATAAGCAACTGACAAGTATGGTTATGAACCAATTATGTAAAGAATGATAGCAACTGAGTGTTCCAGTGAAGTGTAAATCTCCATTAAAAAGTGAGAATAAAGGAAACTCAACCTGTGCAGCAAGAGTGTGCAGAAACGTCCATGTAGCTCACCCAATAGCAGTGTAATGACGATGGGTTCGCATAATCACTTATTAAACCCTTCTCAATGAGGGTTTAAAGGTAAAACCTTCAAAATTTTGGATGCATTAAACCTTTAAAATTTGGATGCAGGCATCATGCAGGACACAGTTTTTCCTGGCTAAGTACATCATCATATCACAAGAGTGTACATACCAGTAGAAATATACTTACAGTAGAGCACCAATTCGCATTCACATGCAAACCATGTGAAAAAAGTATCTAAGTTTCAATCCTATGTTAAGAAAAGGTAGAAACAGTTGGTTGAGGAATTTCATCGAACACGTTGGTGGTAATCATAATTCATAAGCCGGATAAGGTTTTGAAAAAATGGAAATAAAACCCAGAAAACTAACTGATGACAAAAAAAAAAGATTTCGAACCTTGAGAGGGAGGTTTTGGAGATTACTGGGATTGTGGTTTGCGATTGGTGAGGAAGAGTCGAAGGAGATGGGATTTTGAATTGTGGATGACGAACTAGGATTATTTTTGACGCCGATGAAATTAGACGCAATTTGGCTACCATGGATTCTTACCCATTTTTCCTTTTTTCCGTTACTCGGAGAATTCATTTGAAGAACGATTTTGTATTTTTTTCTGTGTTTTGCTCCAAACAAAAAGCACACTCGAAACAGAACTCAAGCCCATATTTATTTTCTAATTCATTTTCTTTTTAATTTTTGGCTTATGAGCCTCACAAAAACTAACCATTGTAGATGGTCTAATCTAGGGATGAACTCCATTTTATTGATATTGAAATTGAAGATTAAAAAAAATTATTATATGTATGAGTATTTTTAAAATTAAAAATAGATATTTATATAAGATATAAGTAAGGTTGGGCGAAAATCCAAAACCGAAAAATCGAATCGAACTTGACTCGAAATTACTCAAACTCAACTAAATTGAACCCGTTTTTTTTAAATAGTCAAATGGGTTCTCAACATCTAATTTTCTAAAAAATATTGTTTCACCAAGTCTGCAGCATTTTAATTTCACAAAACTAATCCTAAAATTAACACATTTTACTCTTACATAACATAAATGAAAAAAAAAAATTATTCTTTAAAGATTTTTCAACTAAGAATACATTAAGTATTGATTATGAATAACGGAAAAAAAAAAGAAAAAAAAAAGAAAAAGTTAAAAGAAATATATAATTAAAATTCTTTATATGCATATTATAGTAATTAGTCGGTAGTTTTGCTCCCCAATTCTTTTTTTACAATACGTGTTGTACGAGCCAACCACGTATCTCATTCATTAGATTTGCCCTACACATAAAAAAAAAACCCAAATTTAGAGTGAAGTCGTGATTCATTACAATTGTTTGTTAAAAAAAAGTGTTGATTAGAACAAAAATAAGGAAAGTTATCGATGCTTAGACCTTTCAGATGGTCTGAGAATGGCTTGAAATCCGAACGAAGGAAGATTGTCAACACATGTGTTTACCATTGCGGAGGGAATTGTATCATTAGCAGCTGTGACAAACAAAAATACGTAAAAGAATTAATACAATTTCATGATTGTTATATAAATACTAATTTAGATATATAGATGATAATATAACTAACAACACATACAAGTTGTATGTATAATTAAGATTCGTATCGAATATGCACAAAGACATTTCTTAGGATTTTTATTCATCTTGGTCAGTAAGCTCCTATAAGATTGAGTTTGGGTTTCCATTAATAAAAAGTAGTGATTTTTAAAACTGATGTGATAAATTACATAAGGGCATGAAATCTTACCTTGAGTCATGAAACCAACCGTTAACCCCTATAACAGATCTTACCTCTACGGGGACCCGTCCAAAGACATAAGAACTCGCATAATAGAGAGCTTGTGATCCACCCATGCCAATACCTCCTACACCTTTTATAACTACCAAAATAAACATTAACGTATCGATTAGTTAATCATATACTATATTGTTATTTTATAGTAATCGTGGGACATTGACTAACCATTGTGTGGTTCATGAGATAAAAGTGAAGCAACATATGTAGCTACATCATTCATAGACCCCAAATCATCTCGCATGCCCTCAGAATATTGTGTGTACATATCAAACCCTAATTCATAGTATAAGATTATAAATAAATATTACTAGTTTTTTTAGTTCGAGTAGAGACATCAAATAACAATATAAAAGAAAAGAAAATTAAGTTAACTAATATTCTTACATGCAGTGGTTCTCCTACCCAAAGAAGTAATATGACGTTTAGGAGCAGTCGGACAAATCCATTTGATCTATACCAAATCATACATTTTGATTAGAAACTTCAGTTAAATTCATGAAAAAACATGTATATGTTAATAGATCCATACAGTGGGAATTGCGATGCTTCTCAAAGCTTGTTGTGAGCTGGAGACATAATGAACAAAATACGTAGTGAGATTCACTTTGAATACCAAAAAGAATATTAGTTAATGCATATAACGATGTGTTTGTTTTTTTTCCCTATATATTTTCGAAAGCATGTTTATACTTATGTTTTTAACCTGTTGAAAAACATGGTTCATACCATACATATATATAACAATACAAAATAAATAAGGTTTTTAATTAAGGGTTTACTCAGAGCCGATGTGTCCAACATCGTGGAGCTAGACTACAGTCGCTTTATGAACTCCTGTGGGTTGAATAACATAAGTCTCTCCAAAGCCATTTCCACTACCTATATATAGTTATTTCACCAAATTCATTACTCAACTCCATACAGAAGAAAAATAGTTAAATTTTGCTAATAACTATGTGATAAACATGGATAAAAAAGACAAACCAGAAGCCATGGTTTGAAGAGATTGATTTAAAAGAAAATTGGGTTTTAAGCTTTTAACTTGCACTAGATATGGAAAATGTAAGAGAAGGTGAGTGAACACATTGTGTATTTATACAAGAAATGAGTGTTTGTTTTCTTCAAAGGAGCTTTTAACAAAATATCTTAATATTAAAAACGGACAGAAACATCTTAATTTAGAAATGCTAAAGGTCTTATTATTCTAAATTAGACCATAACAAATTAAATATTTTCTAAAGTGAAAAGTGCAAGAACCACAAAACTAACTTAATTAGGTGGAATACAATCCAGAGATGATGTAAAAGAAAACAAATATCTATAAGAAAATAAACCCTATAAATAGTTAGATTGACACCTCAAAAAATAATATTTTTAATGGTATTTTGAACTATATATACAATTTGTTTATGTTTTAATTTTGTTAGTTCATTTAATTATATAATATTTATATCAAAAATATACTTTTTTTAGACTATATAGCATCTTGACTAAATTAAGTAAAGGTGACCACATAAAATTTAGTTAAAAAAATTAGTAGAAAAATATATGAAATTCAAAACCCGTCCTCTTATTAATTATTCTACACTATAAAACTTGGTCAGCGATCTTCTGAGTGTGACACGTGTGAGTTCTTCTTGTGCAAACACTTCTTTGATTTCTAACTAAATGGTTAAACAAAAGAGTTGGGAGACATTTTTTAATAACTCATTATTTGTAACACAACTTTTGAAAATACCTTATATCTATATATATATATTTTTTTTTTTTAAGAGAAAAATCATAACTATAAGAATAACCATAAAATGGTTGTTCAATCCGCAACTCTTGCAAGATAATTATAATAATAAGACAAAAATCTTGAAAATAACTACTAAATAATATTTATATGAAAAGTTGTAACCCAAATATATTTATTTGCTTGAGTTTGCTATTATATACCTATATTTAGTTTATGGTGATTATATGACTAAGATAAGTCGGAAGCATAATGACGTTCAACAACAGGTGATTAGCAATATTTCAAAAATAAAATAAAATTTAAGTGTTTTAAATTTTCTTATAAACTAGTTTTTGGAATTAAAAATATTTTTACAAAGATTTAATGTAAATTTCTTTTATATTTGAGAATTTGCATAGTATAATATTGGAAAATATTTTAAGATTTGCGTAAGACATCTGAAAACGATGAACAAGCACTAGGCATAGATGTGGGTGTTAGCTATGCTGCATGTTAAAGCATAGCTCTAAGTTGAAAATATCGTAAAACTAGACATGTATCAATTTCTATTCAATATGTGTATATTTGGATCTTCAAACTGTGTTAAGTTTGTTATCCTACTTGTTCTATGTTTCACTATTCCTTGTTGTAGAGTAGAGGTTTCAGCCTTAGTGACTAAATCAGGGAGTACATTGGCAATTTAGGGGGAAAAAAAGGAGTGCGCACTTCTAATATTTATTAAATAAAAAGGGCTAAACTGAAATTTAACGAAAGATATACGAAACAATCTTTTGGTTGGAGATCCCATAACTCTCCTTCTTCCCAATTTTTGAATCGCCGGAAAAGAATCTCCGGCGACGGTGACCATGCCGAAGCTCTCAGTCGTCTTCTTCTCTTCGATTTTACTTTTCTCATTCGCCTTCGCTTTCCAATCAGACGAACTCCTCCTCGACGACGAAGAATTTGGACTCGAAGGAGCCAAGCCGGAATCCGTTTTCACCGATTCACCGGTATCTTCAGAACGCACACCTCCGACTATCCGTAAACGCTACTCCGATCCCGATTTGGACTCGAAGATCCAATTCACTCTCGAACATGCCTTTGGAGACTCTGATTTCTCCTCCGCCGGAACTTTCTCCGCTCGCCTCAAAACTTGGAGCCATGGTGGTCAGGTCTGCTCTCTCTTTCCCGATCATATCTTACATAGAGCGATTTGTGAAAAACTGATGTGTATTTGCTTGTTGGATGCAGACATTAACGAAACTACGATTCTCAAGGAATGAATTTTCTCATGAAGAGAAAGATGCATTTGAAGTAATCTTCTTGATTTATGGACTTGTGCTTCTGAATCTTATTTAGTAATAATGTGTTTAACCATTTTGTAGAATTTGTTGAAAGGAGATGACTTTTATAGAATAAGACTACCATCAAATGTTGTTAATCCACCTGGGAGAGAATATGTGATTGCATCTGTGAGAGCTGTAAGTCCACTTCACCTTTGTTTACCTTTGATTTCTCAAGTTTGCAGTTGCTTAGAATTAGTTTATCCTTCATTAGGAATGATATAATCAAAATATTACCCTTAGCCGGAGACGTTTTTCGTTGTATCATTGTTGCCTGCTCGGAGGTTAATTATTCCGTTCAATTGCTTTTGACCTCCTAGTAGGTTGGTTAGTGTTGTTGCAGATTTCTAGAAATTTTGTCTATTCCCTTCTTCGAGATAAAAGAGCTTGCTTCTGTAATTCCATTCATATTTAGTAACCTAATGTTTGTTGTTGCATCATGTGTCCAATTTTATTATCTCCAAATGATAAAAACCGAGAAACGTTTTCATTGCTATGATGTAATTGCTTGCTTTTCAAAATCTGTTGTTGTTTTCTCCTCGCTTTCCCTTTGCTCAATGTGTCTAGGTCTTAAAGCAGTATATGTTTGATTACAGAGATGTCTTCCACGGGATGGTTTGGATGAGCATATCGTTATACACATGGTAATATATTCTTTTGGCATCAGTTTTTCAGTCTTTTGAGATCAAAATATTTAGGTTCCAGCTCTGTGTGACGCTGTATTCGGCTCTCGATATGAACTTGTTGCACACTGTCTTATTCAATTGCAGGATGGTGCCAACATTTTGGCAGTTAGTTATGGCTCTCCTGGAGCATGCCCGTATCCTCGACAGTTGAAACTTGTAAGTGAAACATGCTCTCTAATCATTCATAAAGCGGAGCAAATTTAATAGGATATGGTAGAATGGTATACTGGTATTCTAATCATTCATACAGGTATACGCAATCCTTATTTGTTTATATAAATCACTGCAATCTAATAAATGGTTTGCGTTTAATGTAGCCAGGAAAATGGTCATTCAACTCGCACACTATCTTGAAGAGTAGTGAGCAGGCACCAAGGTAGAAACGATGAAATTTTTGTTTGCATTTAGGTGTTTTAGTTTTTTTCAGTTTTCATATACAGCCATTGGTGTTTTAGCACACATAAGTTGGTAAATTATTCTTAATGCTACCTTGACTGTGGCGCAGAACGCCAATATTCGCAGAGGAGACTGTTGGCGGTGAGAATGTGGAGGAAGGTGAAGCAGAAGTGCAACCAGAGAAATCATTTTGGGCAAAATATGTGAGTATTTTAGGATTTGTTTATTTTTGTTCGATACTAAAATTTAAAAACAGAGGATGTGACTTGGAATGTGACATTTGGTATGACAGTGGATGTATTTGATACCAATTGGACTTATGTTGATGAATGCTGTGACACAAGCAACCAACATGGCCGATGAACAACCTGCAGGGTCTCAAGGGCAAGCACCAGCAGCGATTCAGCGCGGTTCAGGCTCAGCCGCACCCAGGAGAAGATGATAATTCATTTCTTATTTTCTTTCCATTATCAAAGTTTTAGATTATTGGTGTGTTTAAAGTTCACAATGATATGATTTTGATTGAACTACAATAAACGCTCTTCCCAAGTTTCCTCAATATCACATAAAAACCAAGATTGTATCATCATAGCGATAGATAAAAGTCGGGAAATGTTCAGCTCGTAATAGCCAAACGTAGAACAAAGCATTCCTTCTCCGAGATTCAAACACCGATGTAAATTCCTCTGACGGGTATAAACCAAAAGACTCTAAAAAGGAGAGTCTACTAAGGGGGTTGAATCGAATTCGAAGACAAGGTGACATGAATTTGAACCCCTTACCACAATATCCAATTCGTTGAGCATCTTACGTCTTTCCTCCAACTTGTTGAGCTCATTTGATTCGATGGGATTTGTGGAGAAAGTTGCCTTCTTCAACCGTCTTGCATTCCTTAAAATGTAACTAGCCATTTCTTTTCTTCCCCAATCGTATCTTTCCCACACAAATGTCTCGAGATTGGACAGCAAACATTCAGGTACATGCTTTGGTTCATTCCATTTCTCGCCGATCACACCATCATGCGAACATAGCTGTGACCAAAGAATAAAACAAAAATTCATTCAATGCATTTCATCATCACAGTTAATAACCGGAAAGAGAGACTATCAAAAATAGCTAAATAATGAAATGTCATACATCGGCGATCTTGAGGACTTGAAGTCTAGGAGAATTTTCAAGAACAGTCATAAGTAGATTCCACCATTGTGGTTGATTTGTATTGATATATAGATTTATTAGCTGATTGAAGATACTTCCAGTAGGATATGTAATCTATCCATGACACAAATTATTAGTATATAGAAACTATGTGAATAATTAAAAAGAAAACAAAAAAGAACTCAATTACCTTGAAGGGTGATAAATCAAAGGCAAGACGTTTGACTGAAGTAAGAGATCGAAGAAGCTTCTCAGTGATTATATTAGAAACATTAGCAATACCCGCATCCACCAGCTCGGGCGCATTAATACAAAATGCTTGACATTGTAACTCTTCAATTAGCAAGTACTTCAAAGAAGGAGTATTGATCATATATCCCAAAAACTCTTCACCACAATTGTCATCGTAAATCGATAACCTCTTTAAAGACGGAACATCAATAGTGAAAGTCTGAACACCGCCATCTTCACCTCTGTCCACTACTAGATTTTCAAGACTAGGACATCCAGACAAAAGATTACGGATAGATGCATCGTCTTTATAGCTGACGAATATAAGATGCAGAGTTTTAAGAGACTTCATAAGAACCGGAGAAGAGATATCTACGAGAATCAAAAGCTTGAGTTTCAAAGTTTCGAGTGTATGACAAGTACAGAAGCTACTCGGAAATACGAAGGTCTCTTGGTTAGGTAGATACTCAAGAACCAATTCACGTAAATGTCGAGCAAACGCAAGTCCAATCCAAAGTCCAATATCCATGGGAGTAGCGTTATCTAAACCGAATTTAAGACGAAAACGCGCTAGAGCAGAAGCTTTACTTGAAAGGAAAGAGTTTGAAACAATCTCTGAAAATGTATGGTGTTCACTAGTGAAAATGTATGGTGTTCTCTGAAAACAATCTCTGAAACATTTAGACCCACCCCATTTAGACCCCGTCCCATTTAGACCACAAACCCGTTAAGACCCGTTTAGTTTAGGGGTATAATAGGGCTACCCATTTAGACCCGTTTAGTTTACACTTACCCATTTACACCCATTTAGACCCATTTAAGTCATACATGATTTTGTTTTCTTTTTAATAATTAGTTATCCACATAAATTATTTGTCTTTTAAATTACTTTTTTTTATTTAGAATATTTTTTTAGAAAAGAGATACTATAAAGCAACTAGTTTTTAGGATAAATATTTTTTTTCGTAAATTTTCCGCCAAAACGCGTTTTCCATAATTTTTCCGCCAAAAATGCATTTTCCGTAATTTTTCTGCCAAAAAACGCGTTCCCGTAATTTTTCCGCCAAAAATGCGTTTTCCGTAGTTTTTCCGCCAAAAACGCATTTTCTGTAATTTTTCCACCAAAAACGCGTTTTCCCGCCAAAACGTGTTTCCGTAATTTCCTCGCCAAAAACGCGTTTCCATAATTTTCCCGCCAAAAATGTGTTTTCCGGCCAAAAACGCGTTTCCGTACTTTTTCCGCCAAAAACGCGTTTCCGTAATTTTCCCGCCAAAAACGCATTTCCGTAATTTCTCCGCCAAAAACGTGTTTTCCATAATTTTCTCTCCAAAACATGTTTTCCATAATTTTCCCACTGAAACTCGTTTCCGTATTTTCCGCCAAAAGTATGTTTTCTTTAATTTCTAATAATTTAAAAAAAAAATGTAAATGGGTTTAATAGGGTACCCACTTATCCTATCCTATATATTTATTTGAAGAGCATTTTGGGAGCACTTTGCTTAGGTGTCATCCCCATAATTTTTCTGTTTTTTATTTTTATTTATTTATTTCATTATCTTATACTCATTGTCAAACACATTTAATTCTAAATATACTTATTTTGATTACTATAACTTTAATTACCAAACACATTTGAATCTTCCTAAACTTGCCAAAATTAAAATATTTTGAAATTTTCAACTTGCCAAAATTAAAATATTTCAAAATTATAGATTTAAATCATAAAATTAAATGTGAACAAAAATTTAACGTATATACAAAAAAAATTGATTAAATTAAATAAAACTATTTATTATCTTTTGAAAATATGTGAGCATGTAAAAAAATGTTTTTACATGTGTTATTTTGTTTGACAAGTAGATATTTTTAATTTTTCATAAATGCACCTTCGTACAAGTAAAAATATAATTATTAATGAAATTTGGTGGTTTAATTATTTTACGGGTGAAACGCATATGTATGCAAAATAATCACAAAATTCAAATATATAAATTAATATGTATAATTATTCTTCATAATATTTTTTTTTTAACTAAAACTATTGATTTTATTCGATAATCATTTTATCTCGCGTATAACGCGGGTAATTTTCTAGTTATAATGTATAACCCATTTAATTAGTGTGTTTTAATAGGATACCCATTTAAACCCATTAAACTTCCATACATCTAGATGGGTCTAAATAGGCATTTAATCATACTAAAGGCCATTAAAAACCCACCAAACTAAAACCCATTTTAACATCACTAGTGTTCACTTTTGAGATCTGTAGAATCAAACTCTAAATTTGGAACCATTTTCCAAAGAGACCGCCATTGTTTGGACAAAACACTTGTGGATATGACAGTTTTTGTTGGAAGTGATGACAATATTTTGAGAATCAAAGCTTCAGGCAACTGATTTATTCTGTTCTCATTCACAAGACCTCTTTTTCTCATACTTTTAAGAGCCAAAAACAAAAAGAAGAAAAAAAAGATTAAGATTCATTATTCGTTTCCAATGCTATTGGATTTTCAAATATAAACGTAGCAAGAAAATTTACCGTTGTTCCATTGTATAGTGATTTCGATCACGTTACATTTCAAACTCTCGAAACGCGATTATAGCTCGACGGAAGTTGAGGAGGCAGAACTAAACTGCCGGGTAGGGTTTTGGAGGAGGAGGCGGATAGGAAATTTAATTTAAAAATAATTTCGTCAATAATCACAGAATCATAAACAAGATTACCCTGTCAAGAAGTACATTGAATTTGTCCCACGGGATAGTGTTTATTTGCTTATGAATTCCATATATGAAAGAAAAAATATATTTACAAAATAGAAAAAAGTACAAATGTTTATTGACAAAAAAAAATAGAGGAATTACCTTTACAAAAAAGAATCCATGATTTCCCTTTAACAAAAAAAAAACACTCAAATAAATCATCATTATTTATAGGGTAATTAGCAAAACTAACACACAAAAAAACTATAATCTATAAACTAACCATTTTCCCCCTTTTTCTCTCTCTATCTCTTCCTATCTCTCTCTAAGCAATTTGTTAGTTTATAGATTATAATTTTTTTTTGGTTATTCCACAAATTCACCCTTATTTATAAATTAGATTAACGTGGGTAAACACACTAAAAATTATTGATATAAATATATAAAATTTTATTAGTAACCCGTTAAATTATCAAAATATTTTGAAATACTATTTAAAATGTTTAATAGAAAATAGTATGATAATTTTCATTATATGTCACTCTTAGCATATCACTTTACAGTTGTGCCAACGTTTGAAAATTTTGGGGCAATTACAAATATGCCACCCACACTTGAAATATTTTTAATCAAACATGCCATTGTTCACAAAATCATTACGAGTGTGCCACTGTTCATTGGACAAATGACATTTTTGCCCCTATTTAAAAAAACAGGTCTGGCTTTCTCTTCATCTCTCTCTTACGAATTTCATTTCATCTCCCAAAATCTTCTCTTTCACAAAATTCTCTTCTCTGAAATTGCAAATCAGATTTGGGTTATAAATCTAGAGTTTTTGATCCTCTCTTTGACTCCATTGAATGCAAACGAATCGAGGATAGTTCTAGGATTTTCGATTTGATTTTTGTTACAAATCTAAGCTTTTTTATTCGATTTTGGTTACAAATCTGGGCTTCTTATTCGATTTTGGTTACAAGTCTAACTTTTTTGCTCGATTTTGGTTATAGATCTGAGTTTTGGTTCTTTTTTTGGGTTAGATCTGTTTTTGATGTTCCTCTTACTAATATAGGATTTTTTCGTTTTTTATAAAATTTTAAACAGCTTTATAAGAGTTTTGTATCTTCTTATTGATTTAGGGTTTTTTTGTTTTTTAAAAACTTTTTAAACAGTTTTATAAGAGTTTTGTATCTTCTTACTGATTTAGGGTTCTTTACGTTTTTTTATAATATTTTTAAACAGTTTTATAAGAGTTTTGTATCTGTCATTAAAATCTGAACAAGTAATAATTTATAAGGTTTTTAAAAAGTTTATAAGATTTTAAAAAATTGTTCAAAATGCTTATAATATTTTATTTTTACTTCGGAATACAATTTAAATAATTTTATAAGTTATTTAAACAATTTAATAAGCTATTTAAAGAATTTTATAAGCAATTCAAATAGTTTTATATGATTTTATAAACTGTTTAAAAAGATTATAATTTTTTTAAAATGTTTCATAAATTTGATAAATCAAAGGCAAGACGTTTGACTAAAGTAAGAGAATCTCATATCGGAAAAAACGAAAATCAAATTCAGATCCGATTTCACAAAGGTGAGATCAGATCTGATTTCACAATGGCGAGATCTCGCTTAGAGAGAAAAAAACTACGATTTTCAATTTCATGACGATAAGACCTGCATAGAAAAAGAGAAAAAACAGTGACATTTGGTTCACAGAGAAGAAGAAAAGTTCAGAGAGAGAGAAGAAGAAATCACGTTTATGTTTAAAGAGATTTTTTTTTTTTTGCACATTGTAATAAGGATAGTATGGACATTTTTTAAAAAAAATTTCACGCTTGTAATGATTTTCAAACAATGGCATATTTGAAAAGTGGCATATGGAAAGTGGCATATCTCAAAATTTCTCAAAGTTTTTGCAAGAATGGCATCTTTTTTTTATCTTAACTTGTGTATTTTTTTGATTTGGGTTAACTATTTTATATTTTTAAAAGCGGTATGTTTGTAATTTCCCCAAATATTATCTACTAGTACTTTTGCGTTTATAATGGTGATTTGCCTTTTGACCAAAAAAAAAATGGTGATGTGCCTAAGTGTATATGCACAAGTAATATTCCACCTCAACAAACAAAGCAAAATCCAAAAATATGTATACATAACCACACAAATTAATTACATAAAGTTGATTACATTATCATTATAAGTTATTATTTTTTCGTTTCTATCGAGCAACAAGCGTTTCCAATAATAACATAGTTAACTAAAGATTCTCCAAGAGGGATTGAGTTTTGTGTAATATATTCCGGTTAACCGGAGCTTTTTCCGACTTGTTCGGATTTTAATCTTCCGTTTAGCGGATAATAGCTTCCGATTCATTCGGATCTTATTTTCTTCCGACTAGTTCGGATTATGGCTCCCGATTAGATCGGGTTTTGTTTGTTCTTCATATCCTTGTTGATTCTGTCTTTTTCTTCAAGTTTGAGGTTGGAGATAAGAATCTTTGTTGTGATTTGGTGCGACTCTTCTCTGTTTTAGGCGTTACCCATCCCGGCTGGGAGTTAAAATCTCCCCAGATTTCCATCTTCTGTGCCAAAAGTTATGGCTTTGGTGGGAGGGTCGTGTGTTGTGGTGACCGGTTATTAGATTTAAAGGAGATGGGAAGCTTCGATCTGCAATACAAGGAGAAAATCAGAGTTTTTTGGGTTTTCCGAGCTGGTTCCAAAGCACGGCGGTGGAGCTCGACGGTGGCCGGAAGTGTTCTTCCGAATGTCGATTTCTCCGTTACTCTCCGAGTTTGACACGTGTGTCTACACGTGGGCTTCATGCATGAGTTGTTATTATTAACAATTCAGTTTATAGGCTTAACTTTCGGTTTGTATAAAACCCAAATTGTACTCTGTTCTGGCCATTTTGGGCTTATTTCAATATAATGTTTGTTGACAAAAAAAAAAAACTAAAGATTGTCCATATCATTCCTTTGTGAAAACGTCACGATCCAATGGTTAAATAATAGTGCTATAACATGTATCATATTTGTTTTCTATATAGATTAGGGATCTAAAAAGCCTTAGCTTTTATCTATTAAACATAAAGAAAACGTTAACTTTTAATTTGTCGTTCTCTTGCATGATGCATGCCAATTAGATTGTCCATTTGTGTATAATTAGATCTACTTTTTTTTGTACTTCTGGTGTATAATTTGTAAAACGTTTTTAAAGATATTAAATAAGATAAATAGTGATTCAACAAACATTCCGAATCAACATATGAATGAAATCTTTTATAAAAATCAATTTCAAATCTTGAACAATAGAACAAAACTACAATGAAGTTGCAAACTACTTATTTAAAATATATATAAATCGTATATGTACCCTTTTATCATTATCTTTTGAGTCTTCATTGGTCAAGAAATAAATATTAAAATAAGGTTCATTTCATAGAAATGGAAAATAAAAGGACATGCTCTTCGTGGAAAGAGACCTGGAAATTTTCCATGAATTTCTTTCTTTTGTCTTCTCCCTACTTTTTTTATATTTACTTTACTTTTCTATTCTCAAATTGCCTACTAATATTCAATTTTTTTCTGATACTATTGTCTAAAAAAAAGGAAAAAAGGTACACTCACATGACACATCCAATGAATAAAGACAAAGAGATATTAAGACTTGGAGGAGACTAATAATGTCACCAAATGTAAACCTTACCTTCTTCCTTAAGCTTTTTCCTTCTTTAAATATCTCTTTCATCTCTCACTCTCACTCTCTATCTCCATCTTCAAAGAAACAGAGCAAAAAAAAATATAAAAGAATGTTTTTCTCAAAGGATCTTCCTTCACCAACATCGTTTTTCACAGCTTATGCATCAATGGCTGGTTACATGATGATGATAAGGTCAATGGCTCATGAACTTATCCCAGCTCCAATCCAAGATTACATTTACACATCTCTAAGGACTCTGTTTTTCCGTTCTTCTTCTCCCACAACTTTGACTCTAACCATCGACGACGACAACAGGGGCATGTGCAACGACATCTACCGAGCAGCTCAAACTTATCTCTCGACCAAGATCAGTCCAGACGCAGTCCGGCTCGGAATCAGTAAAGGACATAAAGACAAACATGTCAATCTCTTTCTTAGCAACGGAGAAATCGTCAACGATGTGTATCAAGAAGTCGAGCTCAAATGGAAGTTTGTTACTGACGGTGGTGGCGACAAGAAAAGCGGCGAGGAGGACGGTAAAAGAGAGTATTTCGAGCTGAGTTTCGATAAACAGCATAAAGATTTGATCTTGAACTCTTACGTTCCCTACGTCGAAAGTAAAGCTAAAGAGATTAGAGGCGAGAGGAGGATCTTGATGCTACATTCTCTCAACTGTCTCCGTTGGGAATCTGTTATTCTCGAACATCCTTCGACGTTCGAGACAATGGCGATGGAAGATGACCTCAAGCGTGACGTTGTTGAGGATCTTGATAGGTTTATAAGAAGGAAAGATTTTTACAAGAGAGTTGGAAAAGCTTGGAAAAGGGGTTACTTGTTGTACGGACCGCCCGGGACAGGGAAGTCCAGTTTGGTTGCAGCCATGGCTAATTACCTCAAGTTTGATGTTTATGATCTTCAGTTAGCGAGTGTCAGGCGTGACTCTGAGCTAAGGAGGCTCTTGCTCGGGACTCGTAACCGGTCGATTCTTGTCATAGAAGATATTGATTGCGCAGTGGATTTGCCTAATAGAGTTGAGCAGCCTGTTGAAGGCAAGAACCGTGGTGAATCTCAGGTTTGATTCTGCCTCTCTAATGAATCCTATTAGATATTTCTACTATAATTGGTAAGGTATAGGTTTGGGAATTTTAACCAAATCCAACCAAACCAAATTTCGTACCAAGTTTTGTCTCCTATACAAACTGAATCCAAGTTTAGTCTTACAAGACTAAGTCTGATTAGTGTAAATAATTAGTATATTCTCAATGAATTTTATTAGCCACATTACCACATTCTCTCAAAAATTTTATTTGTAAACCAATTGTGTGTGTGTGTGTGTTTTTTTTTTCTACATCAAAATTGAATCCAAATGTAGTATAACAAGACTGAATCTGATTAGTGTAGAGAATTAGTACTATATCTAAATGGCTTTCTTTTTGTTGTTTTCCATGAAATTGTGTTTAGGGACCATTGACGTTATCAGGGCTGCTGAATTTCATTGACGGATTATGGTCAAGTTGCGGAGACGAGCGGATTATAATATTTACGACGAACCATAAAGATAGGCTTGACCCGGCATTGTTACGACCGGGTCGTATGGATATGCACATTTACATGGGACATTGCTCATTTCAAGGTTTTAAGACCTTAGCATCGAACTATTTGGGCTTGAACGACCCAACAAGGCCTCATCGTCTCTACCCCGAGATCGAGCGTTTGATGGAGGGGGAAGTAATAACCCCGGCACAAGTCGCAGAGGAGTTGATGAAGAGTGAGGATGCTGACATGGCGCTTGAGGGTCTGGTGGATGTTTTAAAAAAGATGAGGCTACAATGTGAGGAATCGAATCCGAATCCGGTGATGAAGAAAAAGGAGAGTAGAACGGAGATAAAGGAGATGAGATTAAAGGGTGATACAAAGGGTTCTCCGAGGAAGAACAAAAGAATTAAGAAACTTGTTCTGTTTTGTACCTAATCGTGTGTTAGAAACATTCATGGTCCATTAGTACAAGTAAGATTATGAGGAAACAAAAATAGACCTAAGAGGCTTATTACTCTAAAATTTGAAAGTTTGAAAATCTTTGAGATGATATAAGTGAAGTGTTTTAAAGTTTTTTCTTATATACTTATATACCAGGAATTGCCCAAGCGTTGCGTGGATTTTAAAATGAACATGATAAAATATGCAATAATTTTTAATTTATTGACTAATTTTGTATTTAATATTACATAATTTTGATATTTATAATAAATAATTATACATGTTAGAAGACAAAACATGTGTAGCAAATTGTTGTGTATATCCAATGTTATATGAAAAAATAAATATACCACTCGTAAATACATCATATAGAAAACATTTTATTTGACACAAATGTCTAACTTGTACATATGTCTTTATCAATATTCACTACAGGTTTCTTAAAAAAAAATGATTGGTCGACTTTTTTCTTCCATCAAAACACACTTGTCAAAAAATTTATTGATCAGAGAAGTTGTAATATCCTAATGATTCTACCAAAACAGCTGCAACTTCTCATCAAAGATTCCAACATCTTTGTATTTATTTCATTAGAATCTTAACTCGTAATGAGATAATTTTTATTATACCTTTCTCATATTTTCTTTATCGTAATGAGATAATGTATATATATATATATATTTTTAAAGTATATTATATTGTTGGATTTAGTAAATAAAATTACAATAACACATTAAATTGTTGGAATTAGCTATTAAACTGTTGAAATTAATTGTTAAAGTTATAAAATGACATTTATTTTTTGTTAATTGTTAGAATTAGCTATTAATTTTTTGGAATTAGTTGCTATGGTTATAAAATTAATTGCTAAGGTTATAAAAAGACAATTTTTCTTTCATTAATAAATTAAAAAAACAAATGTCAAAAGAATAGATGACACATGTCATCCTCTCATGACTTGGGTTTAGAGGAAACCTTAAAATATTATATAGATTAGTTATGAGAGAATGTTTAAAATGGCCGAGTATAGATCTATATTATTAATATCGAAGTATGAATTTGTTTTTAGGTATCGACCAGCAAAATACTAAACCATTAAGAATAATTAGCTCGGTGTCAATAGTGTAATGGATGGATTTTTAAAAATTCATACGTTATGCCTCACCGTTTTTTTCAATTCCGGCCGTGGAGTGGCGCTAGAATCCGTCAGTCAGCTTTGACCCCCAATCGAGACCTCCATCCCAATGGTTCACCATGGTTGGTTGGCGTATTTTCGCTATGTCGTAGATCTTTCAACGATCTGATCACCGTTATTGTAGAATCTTTTTCTCCTATCTCAGCCCCCAATCAGAGGAATCATTTAATCCAGATGCAATCAGGAAAGGCTGAGATGGTGCCAAATTTACCTCAATCTTTCCTATGGAGAGGCGGTATTAATTTGCTTGATAGGTGCATTTCATCCGGATCTGCAGTGATTAGATTGGTCCCTGCATTTAACACGGTCTCGTTGGATATAGAGAGCCTTATATTATGGTTTCCTGAGACAAAGTTTCCTTTGTGCTCTATCAACAGTCTTCCTTTCTCCTGTCCAAAACCATTATCTCCAATTCATTCTCCTTCTCTAATGGCATTTTTTTGGCAACAGTGTGGCTCAAAACCGGGGGACAGTGAGTTCCATCTCCATCAAACTCCCTCCTTTTGATAGATCCGAAGTGGTGAAGAAATTTGATCTGACTCTTGTGGGTCGGGTTCTCAATTTGGAGGCTCAGGCTCATCGTTTGAAAGTGTTGATTGCATACTTCCCATCGGTGTGGAAGTGTAAGGACAAAGTCCAAGGGATTGAGATGGAGAACGACAAATTTCATTTTTGATTCCGTAACGAGGCAGATCTCCAATCGGGTTTCGATCATCGGCCGTACTACTTTGACAACTGGATGGTGGCTCTGGAGAGATTGGTACCAACAATGCGCAAGGACTTTCCATCGACTATTACAATTTGGGTCCACATAAGTGGACTACCGAATTACTATTGTGTTGATTCCAAAGTCAAGAGCATTGGTGAGGCTTTGGGTGAATTGGGTCTCTGGGACTCTCGGCATCCAACACCTAGGGTATAGGTGGTCCTAGAGTGTGACACCCTTTGATTTTTCAGAGTAAATTGGAGGCTGATGAGGGCGAGAAATTTACTGTTACGTTTCGGTACGAGAGATTTGATCAGAAATGCGACCACTATTACAGGATTACTCACGATATTAAGCACTGCCCGAAGCTGATTAGGGTTGATAAAAGCAACCGTCATTCCTTTAGACGGAGTGTGGAGGCTGATGTTACAAGAAGGTCTGAACCAAAGATTTCGGTAAAGCTGATGGTTTCTGATGACCGTCGTGGTAAGGAAATGGTGGCGGAGGTTGATCGCAAGGCCCAGAGGACAAGAGATGCGGGCCAATCTTCCAAGTCGACGGCGGCTCCGGTTCAACGGAAACTGGTTAGGCGATAACTTTTCTCTTAGGCAACAAGTGACGAGGTTCAAGGGCCGAGCAAGCAGCGGCATGGTGATTCTACAAAGGAATGGGTCCGCAAGAGTTCCTATGTTGGGGATAACCGTGAAGAACCAGGATCGGGATCTGCTAATAGGGAATCGCAGATAGCTTTGCAGATTTTTCCGGTGCTCATCCCGAAGGTAATCAATCAACCGCCGACTACAAAGGGGAGTGGAAAAACATCTTCGTTCAAAGATACGGAGGAAGAGGTTCAATTGATTTATGCGGTGGGGGAACAAAACCGGCGTTGGGAGAGAGCAGGGGCGGAGTTGGAGATGACGGTGGCTAATGTCTTGGACCTAAAGCCCCATAGTGTGTCGGACCCGGGTGGAGATGATGTAATCTCACCCTTAAAAGGCCTAATTTCCATTCCAGGCCCAATTGGATTTCCCATTCCACATGTCCAATCAAGCCCAGTTGCAGCATCTCAGAATAAGTTTTTGGGAGTCAAGAAGAAAATTGGACATAGTCCGTTTAAAGGTATTCGAATTCAAAAGCAAGCGACTTTCGTGGCGAAGACAACACTTAGATCTTCAGGGGATCTTTGTGATGTTCTACTTCCGTCGTCTTCGAGGACGGCTCCTATTCCAGGGGAAATTTTGAATAAACTACAAGATCCGGTGGTTGGAGACAAACCATCGACAATCGATTAAATGATCCTAAGTTGGAACTGTCAGGGGATCGGTGGTTTTCTGATAGTTTGTCGGTTGCGTGAAATTCGTAAGAGACTATTCTCGGGAATATTTTTTTTTACGGAGACTAAACGTGATCAAAGTTACTTGCAAGAGTTACAAGTCGAGTTTGGTTATGATTTTCTTTTTACTGTTGACCCTTTTGATCTTAGTGGTGGTTTAGCATTTTTGATTTTACCTGACTTTCATATTCAAGTTCTTTCTTCTAATAAAAATGTTATCGATGTATTGGTTACATTTCATGGTAATAAAGTATTCATCTCTTTTGTTTATGGGAAACCTAGTATTTGTCGTCGCCGATTGGTTTGGGAACAGTCGGCTCATATTGGGTTTACTCGCTCTCGGCCTTGGTTGAGGTCGGGTGATTTTAATGAGATTGTCGGCCACCACGAGAAAACGGGCGGTCGTCCTAGGAGTGAAAACACTTTTTTGGACTTTCAGATGATGCAGAATAATTGTAGCATGCTAGATTCCCCCTTCTCTGGGAATTGCCTTTCTTGGGTGGGTCGCCGAGGGCGCAATGTTATTTGATGTCGTCTTGATAGTGTAATGGGAAATCAGGAGTGGTGATAAACTCAAATTAACCCTAAGCTACTCTCTCAAATTAAGAGATCAATTGCAGTATTTAGGGATCGAATCCAAAGGGAATCAGAGAAACACAATAGATTTATAAATTCAGATTATGCTAAGAAGAATTAGGTGAATGCAAAAACAAGTAAACAAAGCAGTTAAAACAGTGATGAAATCAGTAAAGAGAAACGCTAGGCACAGGGATATCTCAGGTGAATCAGAATTGCAGATCAATAAATAAAAGATAGGATATTAAGCACAATTCTTAAACATGAACGCGAATCCACAGGGAATCAGAAACACAATAGATTATTAAATTCATATTATGCTAAGCAAGATAATAAGAATGTAAGTAAATAAAGCATTAGATGAAACGGTTGGAAAAATAAATTAAAATAAAGCTAGGCACACGGAAATCTCAGGTGAATCAAAATTGCAGATATAAAATAAAAGATAGGATATTATGCGCAATTCTTAAACATGAACACGAATATAAAATCAATCAACTTTCGCTGCAGATATTATCTATGTCTAAATCCTAGAAAACAATTTTTTTTTGCGAATCCTAACAATTTAAACAAGCATTAAAGTTCACGTTCAATTGTTCACAAAACCCTGAACCAAATTCTTTTGCGAAAAGAAATTTTGCTCATCAAAGTCTAGATAAAGTAATCAATAAAACTCTCGTTTCAATTAATTATCCTAAGATCAGATTTCAGGTCATGAATCTAAAATTAGCATTAAGCACAAGACAAGATGAAGAACTTTCTAAGGATATTATCCTATGCAATTAAAATCAGATCTAGCAAAACATCAAACACCTTTGAATAACCCTAAACCTAACAGGGAAATTACTCAAACATATACAAAGAAGCAACCATTACTTTTATTGATAGATATCTATTAAACTAAGTAAAATAATGCATAAGCCTAAACAATAGCTGTAAAAACGTATATATTGAGGTACAAAACCGACTGGAAACATAAAAGTAAACATCTGGAACTTCTTCGCAAAAACGGAAATCTTCAAAGTTTGGTAATTGGGCCTGTCCGTACGGGTGTCGATCGACACCTAGAGGTGGTGTTGATCGACACCAAGTCTGATTTCTGAATCTGAACTTTGACACTTTGACGTTTCATTCCGCAAAATTCCAAAACTCCCAGTAAATATCTTTTATGCTCCAAACAACTAAGTACCTGTAAAGACTCTAAAACAAACACAAAACACACAAAAGACTCTAGAAATTGGACTTATATCATGGTCTAAACTAGGCAAAAACCATGATATATCAAGTTGCATGATCTGTTTACTCACACACGGGTTATATGCGCTTTATGGGCTCGGATCACCGGCCTATCCTTACTTGGATAACAACTAGAGACTACCAAGGCGTAAAAAAGTTTTGTTTTGACAAATGTTGGTTATCAAAACCAAACTTTGAGGATACTATTAAGGAAGGATGGGCCCCGAATAATACTGATCCTAGTCTCGAGGTTAGATCGTATTTCTTTGTGCCGAAAGCTTATCTCTCGGTGGCGTAAGGCTGACCAACAAAATACCGGAGAGATCATATAAAACCTCAAGCAGGAGTTGCACAAAATTCAGAGTGATGATTCGGCGACACTAGAGGAGGTGTCAACCGCATAAGAAAGACTACGGATTGCTCTAGCCGAGGAGGAGGTGTTTTGGCAACAAAAGAGCAGGGTGTTGTGGTTAGTTGCATGTGATCAGAATATGAAATATTTTCATGACTCAACGAAGCAACGCCGGGTCCAGATTAGGATCATAGGCATTTTAAATGCCAGTGGTGTTTGGACGGAGAAGGAAGCACATATAGAGCAGATTGCGACAGTGTTTTCAGGATATTTTTTCCTCTGAGGCAGTTTCGGATCTTGAAACCTTGCTACGCCATATTTCAGAGACGGTTACACCTGACATGAATGTCGCCCTCACTCGTCTGCCGTCCCCATCGAAGGTCAAGAAGGCAGTCTTTTCTACCCATCATGAGAAGGCTCCAGGACCGGATGGAATGACCGCACTCTTCTACCAGAAGTTTTGGCATATCCTCGGCCCACAGATTCTTTCTATGGTCCAGGAGTTTATGGAGACTTGAGTTATTGAATCTAGTATGAATAAAGTGAATATCTTCCTTATCCCTAAAACTGACCGTCCCCGTGCTATGAAGGAATTTAGGCCTATTAGCCTGTGTAATGTAAGCTACAAAATTATTTGAAAGGTGTTATGCCAGCGGTTAAAACGGCCTTTGCCAAAGTTGATCTCGGAGACACAGTCAGAGTTTGTTTTGGGAAGAGTAATCTTCGATCATATTTTGGTGGCACAAGAGGCTTTTCATGCCCTTGTCATGAAGGGTAAATATCGGAAGGAATTTATGGCGGTAAAAACCGATTTGACTAAGGCTTATGACCGGGTCAAGCGAGGCTATTTGGATAGTCTTATGCGGAAGATGGGCTTCTTAGAAAAGTGGTTATCCTGGGTTATGCCCTGTGTAACAGCAACTTACCATCTTTTGCTTAATGGTAATCCTCGCGGCACCACGAGAGGCTTACGACAAGGGGATCCACTCTCACCGTACCTGTTTATACTTTGTACAAAGGTCTTGATCTCCAACCTCAAAGCCGCTGAGGCAGTAGGCGGTATTACATGACTCAAAGTTGCGTATGCCAGTCCACCAATATCTCATTTGCTATTTGTCGACGACAATTAGTTCTGTTGTCAGGCCAATTTGGATAAGAGTGACAAAATCTTACAGATCCTGATTGAATACAGAAATGCGTCGGGTCAACAAATTTATTTTGATAATTTTGCGATTATGTTTGGTGAGGATGTTGGTCAAGTTACCCAGGTGGCCATACATCAACGCCTAGGGATTTTGAATGAAGGATGTTCAGGAAAGTATTTGGGAATTCCCGAATAACTTAAGGGCTCTAAAGCACACATCTTCGCTTAAGTTCAAGATATGCTGAATGGAAGTATCAATGGATGGTCGGCCAAGTTCTTATAAAAAAGAGGCAAAGAAGTCATGATTAAATATGTGGCTCAGGCTATTCTAACTTATGTGATGTCCTGTTTCCTCTTACCTAAAGGGTTATGTTGGAAACTAGCTGGTGCAGTTTCAAATATTTGGTGGCGCTCCAAACCACAATCAAGGGGATTACACTGGATTGCATAGAAGAAACTGTGTTTACCCAAGAATCAGAGCGGTATCGAATTCAAATATTTTGAAGATTTTAATTAAACCCTCTTAGCAAAACAGATGTGGCGTCTCCACCAGTTCCCTAACTCTCTTGCGACGAGGGTCCTTAAGGAAAGGTATTTCTGACACATCCATCCTTTTTCGGCTCCCAAACCAAATCAACCTCCATATGGATGGCACAACATCTTGTCCTCGAAGGCCCTGATAAAGAAGGGGCCGAGGCGCATTATTAGGAATGGGCGTAACACGGCGGTATAGGAGGACAACTGGATTCCGGATATGGATCCTAGACTTCTGTTTAGCTGTCACACCATCACCAATCTGCTTCTTTGGGTGGCGGACCTTCTTAATCCAGGCAATTCTACATGGTGTATACCGGCACTTTGGGCTCAGCCTCCGTGTTTCTCCAAGGATGACAGAGGAAAGCTAGTGTTGGCACTATACCAAGGTTGAAGTGTATACGGTGAAATCGGGATATGAGATTGCTAGGAAGTCTACAGATGCAAATACTTGTTATTCATTACAATTGCCTTCCGATAACCCCATGAAGGCTCACGTCTGGAAGTTACTAGCACCCAATAAACAGTATCACTTTCTCTGGCAAAGTCTAGCGGGGATAGGGGCGGTAGCGGTCAACGAGCGTTTGAACTTTCGTTTGATTCGGCGTCCTATCCTCGGTGTGACGATCAGCGGGAGACTATTAACCATGCTTTATTTGTGTGTCCCCATGCCTTGGAAACATGGACTTTGTCAGGACTTCGTACTCGAGCCTTTCAATTCCCTTCTAAAAGCATTTAGACTAACTTTGATACCCTTTTATGGCATCTACCTCACTCGGATGCGCTTGTTGAGATCTTTCAAGCTATCCCTTAGATGATCTGATATATTTGGAAAGCAAGGAATGATAAAGTTTTTAATTCGTTGGCCCGTGCGCCATTTGAGACTTTGGCTATGGGCATCAAAGAATCGAAAGACTGGTTTCAAGCGAATATCTCGGATCATGCGGCAGAGACGCAACAAGTTTTAGATACTGACCAACCCCCACCCACCTTCAGGTGTTTTATAGATGTCTCGTGGAAACAGGAGGATCGAACGAGTGGTGTGGGTTGGGTGTTGCAGCTTTAGGATGGGACGACAGATCTGCTTGGACTTCAGGGCATTCAGAAGAGCCTTTTCCCTCTTCATACATAGCTACATTGTCTGATGTGGGCCATGCGTTGCTTAATTCGGAAAAACGGCTATTGTGCCACCTTTGTTACTGATTCAACAGAATTGGTAAATGAAACAACCAACATTTTTTATGATTATTAAATAACCCGAATTAAACATTCCCATAAATGCTAATTCCCTACGGCTATTTCTAACAGTTGTGGAAGTTCTCATTAAATAATCCAATAAAATTATTAACCATTTTTTCAACAAATAAATTCCACAAGCCAATACAAGCTATGTAGTCTAGCAGCCTAAACCGGGTTCTACTAGAACGACAATAACAATAAAAATCCCTAATCATCCTCTTCCTAAAGCCTTGATTCCGCGATCACATTTCTTTTTACCTGCAACACATGGAAATAAGAGTTGCGTGAGTAGTATCACAAATACTCAGTGTAGCGGTCATCCTGTATACCGGATACATAGTAAGGAAAAAAAATAGATTATCAATTTCTATGCGATTTCACAACAATCCACAACAATAACAAAATCAGCATTTCAAATCAGGTGGTGTCGATCGACACTCCCACGTGGTGTCTATCGACACTCCATTTACGAAAAAAATCCTCGCGATTAAAAATAAGTGGTGTCGATCGACACCTCTCGCAGAAAACCTGAACCGAGTCCAATCCTCTCGCGACTCGAATTCCGTTCCATCGCACGAGATCAATCACGATTCCAAACACTTAATTCACACCGAATAATCACAGCAAACAATCAAATCATCATAATCATTCATTCGAAATTCCTAATAATCTAATCTCATATCCACGATCACGCACTCACCTTGCTATGAATGAGAAAGGAATGAACGACTAAGAAAACAGACTCGAACGGCCCCCGAAAGCACTGATTCCTCGATGGAAACACAAGGAAATCGACACACGATCCTTTCTCCACGAAGAATTGAATCCATCGGTCCTAAAAACCACCAAGAACGATCGATTCTCACCCAAAAACTCTCCCAAACTCGATTTCACTCAATTCTGATCAAAGTGCTCCCTTTTTCTCTGCACATACAGCCAAAGACCTTATATACCGCATCCTAGGGTTTCTCCCAAACCAACGCAACAAACCGGATGATTTAATTTAAACCAAAACCGAACCAGAAACATGGTTTCGATCGACACCTTCCACTGGTGTCGATAGACACCCCTTACCAAAATCCAAAATTTGGTTTCAAGATGTTACAGATGGTGGACTCCTCACAAGAGTGGTCCGGCTACCACCCGGAACTGAGTGAATTGGCAATTCTCCGAGAATATTTCCCAGAATTCGAGCTCATCTACGAGCAACGGGAGAGCAATATGAGAGTGGATTTGCTGGCCAGGAATGTGCGCACTCGAGAAACTATTTCTGGATGTTACACCTCCCACAGGCGTCGATCCAAACACGATCTCCAAGGCCCACATCTAGCCTCATGCTCACTCACGTTACCAGAAATTGATTACTCTTTAGCTTATACTATAACGCTCGCACTCTCGGGACGCATCATTCGAGTCTACAATATCGGGGGAACTCGCATCCCCGCGAAGTAACTCACACTTAACGCACTATCTGGAGGACTCGTACCCCCGCGAAAGAACACAAAGCAATCGCTCTAAATGAGCTATTCGGGACCGAAGTCCCTAAGTAATCGATTCTTAAACGTCTCAGAGCACCTATTAACTAGAACTACCTCATGAAGTCTAAACATTACATCCCCATCCCGGAATGTCATCATAAAAAAAAAAAAGACTCACCACTGGTCTTCACTCACCAGTCTTGGACCTAACCTGGTCAGTACCACTCGAAATTACCACTCGCATCCACAAATCGTCTATCGAAGACCGGAAACTTGACCTCACTTAGTCAATAATCCCCCTAGAGATCCTCACCCGATCCCTGAACTTATATCCAGTCTTATGTTTATGCACACGTTTTGCCAACCATCTATTACTCTTTAACTCATCATCACTCTACCACGCTCTCAGGACGCATCCTTTAGCAGCCACATACTAACCACCCATGGTATCTGGGAAAATACTTTTCCCTCTAGACTTATATTGAGATCCACCCATCTCAAATAAATCTCTGGAGACCACCAACTCCTAAAAGAATGTAGGCAAAACTCACTCCCTTTAAGAGACCTACCCATCTCCTGATACTTATCCTGAGACCAACCCGTCACATATAAGTAAGCATCCCATGAAACTACACCGAAGTCCACCCGTCATCGGTTAGTACAACCGCGATACTACACTGAGACCCACACGTCACAGGTAGATCCATCATAGACCCACGCGTCTCTCTAAAATGGTAATGAGTTATTTGGGAACGCCACTGTCCCTAGAGTAATAAATCCCAAAATGCCCATAAACATCTAATACTAGATCTGCCCCACATGGCTAAACTGGATATTTCCCACCCAAGATATCCTCCAAGACATGGCCCATGCTGGTTGATATATCGTGGTTTTTACTCATTTAAGACGACAATATAAGTCCATGTTTTAGAGTCTTTTTGTGTTTTTGGTAGTGTTTTAGAGTCTTTACAGGTACAAGGATGATTAGAGCTTAAAAGATGTTTATTGGAGGTTTCAGAGCATTTCGTAATGAAGTGGCAAAGAAGCAAATTCGGAGTCAAGATTTGGAAGTTGTGTCGAGCGACGTGACCAAGTGTGTCGCTCGACACGATGAGTTCAGAAGCAAAGATTTACGATTTGAAGTTTGGTGTCGATCGACACCATCTATGATGTCGCTCGACACGATGTTCGTCCAAGCCCAGATTTTCATCAGAAAAGTCCGTTCGAAGCCCGAAAGTTCCAGATGTTTACTTTTAAGTTTCTAGCCCACTTTGTACCCTTATAAATACGTTTTTACATCCATTGTTTACGCGGATGCTTTCTTTTATTGAATTGCTTAGACTTATCTTTAATAAAACCATGTTTTCTTCTATGATCATGTCTGAGTAATTCCTTTGTTAGGTTTATGGTTTTTGAAAGTATTTGATGAGTTGTTAGATCTGATCTGAATGTTAGGATAATATCTTTAGAAGTTCTTCATCTTAACTTGTTGTTATTACTGATTTTAGCCTCGCGAGCTGAAATCTAATCTAGAGTTTATTAATAGAAACGACAGTTTTATTGATTAACTTGAACTAGTCTTTGATGAGCAAAATATCATTTCGCAAAGGGATTTTGTTTAGGGTTTTGGGAACAATTGACCCTGAATTTATTGCTTGTTTAGATTTATAGGATTCGCAACGACAGTTGGTTTTCTAGGATTTAGACATAGAAAATATTCGCAGCGACAGCTGGTTTGTTTTACTTTCGTGTTCATGTTCAGGAACTGCTCTTTAATAATCCTAATAACTGATTTATCTGCAATTCTGATTCACTGTAGAATTCCCTGTGCCTAGCTTCCCCTTTAATTGATTTAAAACCATTTTTAATTGCTTATTTACTGCTTTAATACTATTCTTGCCTAGCATAATCTGAATTTGATAATCTATTGTGTTTTTCTTGACTCCCTGTGGATTCGATCCTAAAGTACTATAACTGATCTCTTAATTTGAGAGAGTTTAGCTCTAGGGTAAATTTGAGCTTATCAAATTTTGGCGCCGTTGCCGGGGAGTCAATAGCCATTAGGTTTTTACTACTAGGATTTTGTCTAGGCCTTTTTATTTCTTGTTTTCATTTTTTGTTTTCCTTTGTTTTTGTTTTCGTTTTTCTCTCTCTTTGTTTTGCGTTTCAGGTACATGGGAAATCGCAATACCAGGAGCAACCAAGACAAAGAACTTTTGGAACTCGGACTTGAGGAACTAGCACGTCTAGAACGAACCAACAGAAAAGCGACGAAAGAAGCTAAGAAGATGGTTGCGCCAGTGTTGATATATCAGAGAGAGGATGGTTTCTTCGATAGAGAAGGAAACCGATATATTGAGGATGGGCAGAGGCTAGACGATGCTGGAAACGTGATCGTCGATGAGGCTGAACAACAACAACCTCGCGAGGAAGAAGAAGCAGAACAGGCTCGTGATTGTGAAGAGCAGCTTCGTGTCGAGTGACACAGAGAAGACGTCGCTCGACACGAACAAAATCTGCGTGTCGCTCGACGTAATGAGGAGATCGCTCGACACGATGGAATGCTTGGTGTCGAGCGACAGGATGCTGGTGTCGCTCGACACCCTGTCCAGAATTGTACCCTCTCTGATTTTAATCGTTCGAAGCAGTTTTACGCTAACCGAGCCGCGATTCGACCTCCTGCCTTCCAGCGCAATGACTTCGAGCTCAAGCCTGCGTACTTCTCCTTAGTTGCTCAAGACCCATTCTGCGGTCTTCCACATGAGAATCCAATGGATCACATAGAGCGATTCGAGGACTTACCTATTTGCAAGCTATTCCCCTATTCTCTACATGGGGAAGCTAAGTATTGGCTAAGGACGCTACCACCGGGCTCGCTAACTAACTGGATCGATGACGATGCAAAGTCTGAGGATCTAAAATCGAAGATCGCGACTTTCAAGCAGGGTGATCATGAAGCATTCAAGGCTGCGTGGTACAGGTTCAAAGGCTATCAGAGGGATTGTCCACATCATGGGTTCAATGAGGTGCAGCTACTTAATATTTTCTATAGAGGGATTGCGCTGCAAAATTCTGTGACTCTGGATGCTGCAAGCAACAGGAACTTCAACACGAATTCTCTAGGGACTGCTACCCAGCTCATTGAGAACCTTGCTAACAGTACCAGCGCCAAGAATATTGATTATGAGAGAAGCCTGCAGAAGCAAGACATCAGTGGAACCCAGCTAGCAGAGGTCACCAGGAAGCTCGATTTGATGCATAGTCTTCTAGCTGGAAAGAAGACGATTAACTTTGCGCAAGAGGTTGAAACTGCAGATGAGGATGTTAATTACATCAACCAAAATGGATTTCAGAAATTCAATGGTCAGCAGTGCTATGGATCGTCTTATCAGAAGCCATTTCAGAGCGGCAGCAACTATCAAAGGAACTATGGTTCTTCGTCTTACAAGCCTCCTGAGCAGAAGAGCAAGATGGAAGATATGTTTGAGCATATCCTAGAGGGACAGCATAAGTTAACAGTGAACATCAACCAGAAGATCGATGTTGTCTATCAAGATCTTAATGGGAAGTTCGAAGCATTAAACTCTCATGTCAAAAAGCTCGACGTCCACGTCGCTCAAACTGCAGAATCTGTCAGGAGACAAGAGGGCCATCTTACTGCAAAGACTGACATCAATCCCAAGAGAGCTTGCAATGCCATTAGGGTGAAGGAAGATGATTACTTTGACAATTTGATGCAATTTTTAGAGCTCCAGCGCCAGTGTCGATCGACACTGTGGATGAGTGTCGATCGACACGTGAAGAAATTGCTATATCTGAAATCGAGACTGTTGTGTCGAGCGACAGAGAGCATTGTGTCGCTCGACATGACGAAATCAGCAGCGTCGATTGACAGACACCCCACGTCGCTCGACACGCAGAGCAGACCAAACCGAAGCATCAAAAACCATCTCCAATCGTCGAGGAACCCATCCATAAGCCAAAGCTGCCATTCCCCAAAGCTAGAAGGAGCAAACAAGAGGTTGAGGAAGCTATTTGCAAGAAAATGATTGAGAAGATCATGATTGAGATGCCTCTTGTGGATGCCATCAAGCTTTCTCCTACGATTCGACGATGCGTAAAGCGAATGGTAGCAAATGGAAAATCACAGAATAATCACAGAAAATAATCAAATCATCACAATCATTCATTCGAAATTCCTAATAATCTAATCTCATATCCACGATCACGCACTCACCTTGCTATGAACGAGAAAAGAATGAACGACTAAGAAAACAGACTCGAGTGGCCCCCGAAAGCACTGATTCCTCGCTGGAAACACAAGGAAATCGACACACGATCCTTTCTCCACGAAGAACTAAATCCATCAGTCCTAAAAACCACCAAGAACGATCGATTCTCACCCAAAAACTCTCCCAAACTCGATTTCACTCAATTCTGATCAAAGTGCTCCCTTTTTCTCTGCACATACGGCCAAAGGCCTTATATACCGCGTCCTATGGTTTCTCCCAAACCAACGCAATAAACCCGACGATTTCATTTAAACCAAAACCGAACCAGAAACATGGTGTCGATCGAAACCCCTCACTGGTGTCGATCGACACCCCTTACCAAAATCCAAAATTTGGTTTCAGGATGTTACAGATGGTGGACTCCTCAAATTGGCTTTGTGGTCCCGTCAATGTCTTGAAGTCAACCAAGACAGCACTAAGACAGGTACGGGAACAGATTCGGGGACAGACGGGACGAGAAACGGCAAAATAAAAAATACGAAAAAGCGGGTAGCAAAACTAGCCATATAGAACATAAGTATCATATAAGTCAAGAACATAAGTGAAGAAAAATAGTTTAATGTTTTAACTAACGAAAAATAAGCAATGTAATTGTGAGTAACTGTGAGTTTTAGCGACGGTGAAGCCTCAGAGTGATGCTCGTGAGTGAGTTTTATAGAAAAACCTAGATTTCTTTTCTTTGTATAGTGAAGAGACTATGCTAATAAACTTTTCCCTTTCCTGTTTATTTTCTTTTGAAAAACATAGCTAAATAAAGACACATAAATACATTGAAAACTCCTATGTTTAGACCTAAAACCTTTAGGAAACGTTTCTGAAATTGGTTGTCGTCCCCGGTTTACATGAAACGCTAGTGAAACGTCCCCATGCCGTTTCCGAGCTGTTCTCGTCCCCGAAACATCCTCGGTACGGGAACGTTGCCTAAAATGGAGTACCCGTGCTGCCTTGGAGTCAACGACTCATGGGTTCCAGCTAATTCCACCAAGATTCAGTAGGGAAGAAAATTCGATATAAACCCCAAAACAGGCCTTAGGCCTATGTCAGAAGAGTTTATACGCCGACATTGTTAAGCGATGTGTTGTCGTGTTCTATTACTACTTAGCAATACTGCATCGTTTCACACTGATTATACGGTTACTTCTCTACAAAATGTGGAGCATATGGAGCGAAGGTAATACCGGATTTAAAAATCTGAGAAAGAGAAAACAATTGATTTTTCTCAAAGAGGACAAAGATATTGTATGACTTGATTTTAGATGGGGAAAAATCGGAAATAATACCATAGACAGACGAGAAGGAAATTTTTATGCCGTGGGAAAATTAACTGGTACAAATTCTTCCAGATTCCCTATATACCTTTTTTCAGAAAGAGTGCGACGATAAGAAGCTATTAATATAAAGAGAGCGAGTTTAATAACGTTTGATGAGAGATTCGTGATGATTGGTTTTACTCATTTACATGTGGCAGATTTTGGTGTATTACTAAGAGCTGATGTGTTGAGCCATGGAAAGATCCAAAGAACTTTTATATAGTAGATAGATAATTCGTTTGGATTATTAAAGAAAAATAATTCTCATAATATGGAGTATTAAAAAAAGGAGGTGAAAAAGAAGAATGGCTAGAACGAGTGGCGGTGCGCTGTGTCATGTAAGAAAAAATGAAGAAACCATTTGTTTCAAAATTTCAGGGTATCCTCGTGACACTATAGTAAAGAATATACTTGATCAAGATAGATCACATCACATGACACTAACCTAGTAACCTTCATTTGCTTTATATAACCACTAAGTTTATACAATACGTACTATTTGAATATGCATAAACGAAATTCAAAATCTTATGTGTATATTCAAATTTACAATTTTTTGTATAAAAATGTGTTCCAAACCATATAAGCCAAACCAAATCATAATTCACCCATTCGAATTTTAACATTTAATACTCCGAATGGATACAAAAAAGTTTCATACTAAACTACCTAAACAAATTCTAATTATAAAAATTCTACTAAAACTTATTACTTTATTTTATGTATTTGTATATTTTTTTTTAATTAATTAGCTAATTTTTATAAGGTTTTAAAACAGTTTTACTAAACCTTTTAAAAACTTTGAGGTGATGACACCTAAACAAAATTAGCATAGAATGTTTTTTTTTTTTTAATATATAGAGGATTTTACAAGCAATTTGATGTTGTCGATCAGGTTTATATCAACTTCACTGCTTCTTACAAGTTTATTTTTTCTAAAGATATGTAGATAGAGTGCAATAATGAAGTTAATATTCTTCTTTTCTTTTTTCCCGTAAGTTATATAGGATCTGATATAACTTTTTTTACACGTTATGTGTACAATATTACATTGTGAGATTCTAATAATATTTTTGTTTGTTTTAAATAAAAAACAACACATATCCTAGTTGAACCATCATAACTATATAACTTACAAATCGCTATTGCTTAAACGTCATGGCATTCGAAGTCTCTTCCCCCTCCATACAGAGTTTCATGGTCTCATATGGGCCATGCAATTTTTATTAAAGAAACAACGTTTTTGCTCTACATTCGTCACAGACTCAAGAGATCTGGTGAGGATGGTAGATGCGCCACATGAGTGGCCCGGTTTTGAACCGGAATTGCGTGAATTGGCAAACCATCAGGAGTCTTTCCCCGAATTCAATCTCATCTACCGAAATCGGGAGAATAATACGAGAGCGGATTTGTTAGCAAGGAATGCACGCACGCGGGATAGGAACTTTAAGTTTATTAGCACTTCTGTTTCCTATTGGTTCACTGATACAGATAATGTATTTGCTTACCTAATAGAGAAGTGTGTTTTGTGACAAAAAAAAAAAAAACGTCGTGGCATATTGAAACTTTATTTGACGAATTTTTTTAACCATAAATAAAGACCTATCTTTGATCATAATCTTTTGTAGTGAAAATCACTGGAAATATATGTTCTCCTTTTGTATAAACCCGCTGGTAGAAAGAAAAGTAAGAATCATTAAATACAACAAAACAAAATGCATTAAAAAATTAGCTTATTTATTTAAAAAAAATATTTAAAATAGAATCCAATTTGACTGTTGACAAAAAAGAAAAAGAAAAAAAGAATCCAATCTGACCAAACATTTCTTCTAGAAAATCAAAGATATAAATATAGTCTAGGTAAATTTGCCAAATGGAATCCAAACGTCAAATTAATTAAGGGATTGAAACAACCATTGTTGACAATTGAGAACCCTACAAAGTCTATAAATCTGTAAAAACATGAACACATTATTAGTATTTTCCGATTTTCCCAGATTTTAAGAGAATAAGATTTAAAGAGAGCTATGAATCTTGTATTTATTTTGTTGTCTCTCATACTAGTTTTGCATGTTGGGTCTAATGATGCTAAGTGCCCTAAAAACACTAGTTATTCAGAACAATCTTTCTTTAAGCTTTAGCATTCTTCAAGTCCATTGTAAATCAAGAGACGACGATCTAGGCTCCCATTTCATGAAATTTAAAGATGTTGCATACAATTTTAGTTTTCGTGATCATTTCTTTCTAGAAACAATATTTAGATGTGATTTGTGGAAAGGAGCTAATTTTGAGTATCATAAATTTTTTGTAGCACATGAAGCAGGTCATTATGGTAGATGTGACGAATTATATACATGGGACGCACGAGATGATGCTATTTATTTCTCAACTAAAGGTACGCCGATGAGGCTCATGTATAGATGGGATAAGAATTGAAGTAATGTTCAGACTATTGTGTTCTTTTCTTCATCTTATGAGCTAGCTATGTTGCATCTTTGTGTAAAGAGTATGTTTTGTTTGTTTATGTTTACAAAATATATATGAAATAATTTAAAGTATATGCACTTCCATATGAAAAAAGACCTCACCTATCTCTCTCTTTAACTTGGTAATTCTATATTCAAACATCCATACACTAAAAAATGTGTACAACAAATTTGAAACTTGTTAACTAAATGAGATATTGTATAAAATATTAGCGGTGGAATTTGAGGCAATATCGAATATTCTTTTTTTTCATAATATCGAATTTTAAGATTTTAGATTTTTTAGTTTTAGAAAAACTAATTATTCAGAAACACTAGACTAATACCCGCGTATAGACGTGAATTTTTTTTCTCACTAATCCCTTAATAATACTGTCTTATCACCAATTCTCAAACAAGAAGTCAAGAAGGGATACAAACAATATGGTATGATATCTAAATTTATCAACTAATGCATTTTCTATGTTTTTGGTATTTATTCCTTTTTCATTTTGGCATCATTTACGTGCATATAGATAATAGATCGGCTTTAAGTTGAGTATTGAACTCAATCGGCAAAATCTAAATACTATGTGGATCTCAGTGTTTAATGTCTCAACCTCTTCCTAGTAGCCAACAAGCTATACTATATTCGTTTTGGAACCTAAGCTTCCTCTTTTTAGCTTCAATTACAGGGTTCATACTTTGTCACATGCCTCTCACCACCATATATACATGTTACACTATATCCTTTGACCTTTATCAGCATTCAAAACTTCTATCAGGACTATGGTAGAAGAAACCTACCATTTTCGTGATTTGACAAAAATCTTGAACATAAAATTTTTCGTAAAACTTACATCATCAGCTTTAGAAGCTTCTTATTGACATGATGAAAAGAGAATTAGTCATTTTCGATGTAGAGGATGGAAGCTGAGAGCATGCATCATTTTTTTTTTGATTCTTCAACAAAAAAGAGTATGGTTGTGGAACACACTTTCCAATTTTCTCTAATCTCATATTCCAAAATGAAATAATTGCATCAGAGCATCAGAGAAGAGGATGTCGATCGAAAAGCGAGAAAAAAAGAGAAACAAAAGAATTAGTGATTATTTCACCTTGTGCATCATCTTTTATATTTCTTATTGCTTCTTCTCAAATTGGAGTTTGTAAACAAACTCATCATTGCATATATTATTCATCCCAAAAAATATCAGCAGAACTCATCATCATTTCTCCCTCCTCTCCATTCTTATATCTGTTTGGAGTATGAAATCCACGAACTATAAATATTTTTTATTTTGTCTAAAGTCTTGTTCGTATGGGCTACTCATAGTATCATTAGATTACATCAAAAAATAGAAAGTGATATCTTGAACAGGGAAATTTTCTCAAGTATAAGGTGGTAAAACATAAATTTCGCAAGGCAAGTTTTTTTTTAAAACAGTGAATTCTAACAATGCTTCGATGGAAAATTTTCTCTAGTCGGCGTCTGGATATTCAATATTTACTCTCTCTCTCTCACCAATTTCCATAAGGGATGTATTTTTTACTTTTTAATTGGAATATGAGATCCCATAAATCGACTTCCTCGATGTCGTTTCTGCTTGATTGATAGATCGATCCTCTGCCAATAAGTTTTTCAAATCTTTTAGCCAAAAAAAAAAAGAAGTTTTTCAAACTCGGGAATAAAAGGCTAGGGTCTTGTCTTGTTTGAATACAAAGAATAAAAGACTAGGGTTTCCTGAGAGTCTAGAATAAAAGACTAGGGTCTTGTTACATGACTAGCTTCCTGAATAAAGGGCATGTGAGAATCTCCATTTGCAATAGATTTGAGCACTCCCTTCAGTGCAATAATATTTCCTGGTTGATCTTATGATTCTTATGTGTATGTTGGGGGATATGTGCCAACTGTTTCCACAACATTTAAATTTAACATAATTAAATAAATAGAGAAATAGATAAGCTTACTTGCATGTGTTTTTCATATTTACTTGTCAACAAATATGAATCTTCCCTCGATTGCCTCATTAAGCATGATCTACAAAGAGAAACATTATTTACTTGTAAGATGTAAAAGAAAGAAACTTATAGATATATCATCTACATAAGCTTCAACCAACCGGGGGGGATCTTCTTTCATTGCAAAGTGTGGTTTTTAAAATTTTCCGTTTCTCAGCTTTTAAAATTTCGTTTGAGATGTTTTTCAACCTTTGTCCCTAAAGTGAAGGTTACATTTTTTTACCTTTTTGCCCATTACTTAAGCATGACTTTGTATGTATTCAATATTAGCTTGGACTCACCAAGCTACCTTATCGAAGATTTGATTTAAGTGATGATGTGGAAGAATAAACATTTCTTTAACACAAGTCGAGAAATTTTCCGGAGAAAATCAATAAACAAAAATTCGAAAGAAATGAAATGAAATGAAATCACAACATAGTATCACAACTGTTGACAAAAAAAACATAGTAATCATAATTATGCGGACTACAATTTTAAAATCTAAATATTCATATGAATAATTTCTGAAAATAATTAAAATTTTGAAGATAAAATAAGAGAAAATTACTCTAATTGCCATTTAAAAAAAATGTTACAAAATCTGCCATAAAAATAAAGGTCACAAAATCTGTTATAATGGGGACGCGAAAAAACGTAGTTGCCCATGAAACACAACTACTCTCCTTCTCTGACATTTGATTGACATGGTATTGTATCTGTTTTTTCTCCAGCACAACAACTTATCCTTGGCTTTGGTTATGTATGTACAGTTGAAGATAATGTTAACCACCGTCTCCGTCATCGTTGTTCACCGTTTCACCTTTTTTTGTCCACCGTTCATAGTTTCCATTTTGTCCACCGTTCACAGTTCTGTCATCTGCGATTATGTCCATCATCGTCTCTGGCTATGTCGACCACCGTCGACCACGATTTCTGTTTTTGTCTACTCTTACGATCTCTGTTTGCGTTTCTTTCATTGTTTTCGATTTAGTCCACGATCCGTCCAAATTTAGTCCACCGTCTTGTCTCCATTATAGTCCGTCTCTGACCCATCTCCGGGCACCACCATCTTGAAAGAAAAAGAAAGAAGAGAGAGAGAGAAAGAGAGAGAGAAAGAAAAAGGGTAAATGTGTCAACAATTACAAAGAACAGTGCGATTTGTAGCAATTTTATATACTACTTTCGGAAAATAATATTTCTTATAAGAAATTTAGAGCAAAATGACAATTAGAATAAATTTCTCATAAAATAAAAGGTGAATAAGCCCAATAATACTCAATAAATTGGAAATTGGGTATTTGATACTATTAATCAGAAACTCGAAAATACTATTCACTTTGGCCATTGTAAACTCAAAAATACTATTCACTTTGGCCAGATTGGAGAGAGAGAGGGAGAGAGCTAATTTTTGGTATTTTGAAAATATGAATAATGAAATATCACTTTACCAATTATAACATTATCTATTATTTTGCCAATTATCGCTAAAATAAATTGCACACTAATTTTCATGATTATACGGTTGTAATTTTAAGATCTAAACGCTTGAACCAATAATTTGATTAAAAATATCTTTTAATCAAAATGTTATAAACTAATTATATGAAATCCGGATCTGATATCCTGATTCTAATATCACAGTACACAGATTCCGAACATTTTGTCTACCAGTCCGTAAATAATGAGATTATTCATCTATAGTTATACTAATAGTGGTTAACTTAGTAATAAAGAAATAAAACACCTTTTATATAGTATAGATTTTTGTATACCATATGAAAATTTTGATTAATTCCTTTACAGTTACAGCTTTCAAATCCGCATACAGATCTCTGTTTCTCAGCTACTTCCTTTCCTTGGCTCGATTCTTCCAATGCTTTACTGAATCGCGTTAGGGTTCTCAATTTCTCAGATCCCAAGAAATTGAAATCGAGATTCATCTTCTTCCTCTCTGAAAGCAGATCTCGAATTCACTCATGGGTACGGGTTTCATCACCCGCCTGCTTCTCGTCGCTACCATCTTCGTCTTCGCTATCTCTGCGCAGGTACCTCCTTCGTTCATGGATACTGTTGATGAATCGATTCAGTGATGTATAACGCTTTTTCTCCTGTAAATTTAGGATTCTGGAATTGATAATAATGAGAAGCAGGAATCTGGTAAAGAGCTAGGTCGTCGTGGAATGGTGCATGTTCTTCTCGATCTGCTTTTTCGCTTTTTCGCTTTTTCGAATCGGAATTTGTTTTTAGATGCGAAATTATGTTTATAGATTCTTAATTTGTTTTGAAGATTGGTACTGATCGGATTGGACTTGATGCTGCTGGAGAAAATCTTGGTGCTCTTGGTTTGAATCTCGACCTTGAATCCACTGGACCTGGTGTATTTGATGCATTGATTTCGAGTTTCTCCATGATCCTCGTGACCGAGGTTTGCTTTGGATGCGATTTCGTGTTGATTTGGTTGTTCTTGTTTAGGTTAAGAGAGTAATCTTTGTTTCTGATTCATATGTTAGATTGGGGATGAAACGTTTATAATAGCGGCACTGATGGCTATGCGGCATCCTAAAGCTACGGTTTTATCTGGTGCACTTTCAGCTTTGTTTGTTATGACTGTAAGTGCAAGATTACTTATGGTATTCATTGTGCTGTGTTTTTCCATACCACAATGGGTACGTCTAATTGTTATGGTACTACTGAATTCTGTTTAGATACTCTCCACTGGACTTGGTAGGATAGTGCCAAATTTGATATCGAGGAAGCACACCAATAGCGCAGCTACAGGTATGTAATGTAGTTCGTTTTCATCCCAAAATCTTCTTGTTATATAATCATTTCGCTACGCAAAGCGATTTACTTGGCATTGTTACATTTGAATGAAAGTTTTGGTGGCTTCTTTGTTTATCTATCTGAGTCTCACTTGAAGGAGGTCTTACTTTACATTTTTGAACTCTATGCAGTTCTCTATGCGTTTTTCGGTTTTCGACTACTCTACATTGCTTGGAGGTCTAGTGATTCAAAGTCAAATCAGAAAAAGGAAATGGAGGAAGTATGTGGTTCTCAAGCTATTTATGTTACCTCTTGCTTGCTTTTTATTTGAAAGAGATTTTGCCGGATTTTCTTATTAGTAATCCACATTCAAAGCTGTCAATAATTTGGACTTGTTTGTAGCTGTTCCGTTATTTTGGACTATGACACTGACGTACTTCTCGTTATCTGTGCTAAAGGTTGAAGAGAAGCTCGAGTCAGGGCAAGGGAAGACACCCTTCCGTCGCTTATTCTCAAGATTTTGTACTCCAATATTTCTAGAGGTAATTCTTTTATTGAGCATGTTGATGCTTGTCAGTGTCCAATATCTCGATTCTGGCAGAGAAATTGCTTATTTACCATAAATTTAGCTGGGAATTTTATTTTTATGGTAGTAGCTCTGCATAACTGGAAAAAAAATTCTACTTTCTTACATACATTTCAATTTTCTTCCTCAAAGATAGATGACTTTCACTGACCTTATCTTGTATTGTTGTGCAGTCCTTCATCTTAACATTTCTAGCCGAATGGGGTGACCGTAGCCAGATTGCTACAATAGCTGTAAGAGAAAAATCTCCTTTCATCTCTATCATCTTTCAGTACTCTGAACATTTTCTATTCTTGAGATTAAAATTTTGTATGGTTGAAACAATGGACATTTGTCTCTTGTGAAGTTGGCGACACACAAGAACGCAATAGGAGTGGCCATAGGGGCAACAGTAGGACACACAATATGTACATCGTTAGCGGTTGTAGGAGGAAGCATGTTGGCTTCAAGGATCTCACAACGCACGGTCGCAACTGTTGGCGGCTTACTCTTCCTTGGCTTTTCAGTCTCTTCCTATTTCTATCCTCCACTATAGACATTTATTTACAAAGTAAAGTATCATCTCTCTTTGTCTTTTCTTTTTTCCCCTCTGATTTTTGTATGAGTTTGATGGCCAACAAGGAAATCCAAAGCCTATGCTTTTGCTTCAAGTATAACAAACCTAATTAAGTATATTTTGAACGATGGTCTAATCTCCCATTTTTAAATTCATCTTTGGGAGGAGGTAATGTAGAACTGTTGGTTCTGAAACAACAACAGTTTTTAACATCTTGTCCCCGAATAAGTAAGAAATGAAAATATTAGTTGAAAGTAAATTGGACATATATATATATACGAAGAAAAATTCACTATGATGAGATCTAAAATGGGACATTTCTGAACCAAAAGAATTACAAAATGTTATTAAAAGAATATTATCTAAGCTTAAAAACGTATGAAACAGAAAAAGTTGTCGTGATTCGCTCAGCGATACCAACTACCAAGTCATGTAGAAGAGCAGAGAGATTGTGTTCCAAAAGGGAGAATATTGAAGTTAGGAAATCTTTTTCATTTCATAGATAGATTTGATTTGACCAAACAGCCAAGTCGTATAATTAGAGTTCGGTTCTGATAATTTTATATACAATTTTTTTGTACCATTCGAATTATATACGTATTCGAATTTGTGAGAAGCCATTGTGTAACGTTGAACTGGCTTAAAGATATTTCACTAAACAGCTCAAATCAAATCAAACATGGAAAAATATATTTCTCGTGTTAAGCTTGTTGAGACCACAGCACTTTTCATGTAAATGTCACGAACGTACTTTTCGACTCCTTACTTATTAAATTGCATCTAACGAGCAAACAAAATTCATTTTTTATAACATATTTTTTATATAAGAGAAAATCTTGCTGTATCGATCAAGTCACTTACGTAGGTGATGTTGCAATTACGAGCCAATATCTTTCACATGGATCGTGGTCTTGACAACCTTCCGATATGTGCAGAGAACTGAAAATAATGAACATAATGATGATAATGTCAAGTAGATGACCAACTCAAAGAGGTATGTCTATGTTTTCTGTGTCAAAATTCACTACCAATTCTTGAAAGATATGCATTGCTGTTTCTCTAGTCAAAGAGCCTAATGAATTGTGCAACGTGTCATATTGACTATTGTAAAGAACATGTCCAGTTATATGATTATCATTTCTTTTGACTCTTATGCCTATAGCTTTAGTTAATGAATTTAGATTCATGAGTGATGTTTATACTACATTCAATTTGAATGATGAATTTGGATATAGCGGGTATGCAAGTCATATACTAGAGGTCTAGCGCTCTATAAGTGGTGAAAGAACTCGCGGAATCCTCGAAATAGTAAGAATATATGTTCGCTTTGGCTTATTTTACTTTTGAAGAATTGAAGAATACTTGAAGAAGCAAATAAAAATTCTTCTAAGTTTTTTTTTATTTTTTTAGCTTGTTAATCTTGTGTCATTTGACTCTTGAATTAATATATGCATTAACTGATCTTTAAAAGAAGTTTGCAAATGATACTTCTATGAAACAGATTTTTTAACAGATCTTTTAATAAAAAATTTAATAGATCTTTTAAAGAATTTATATATGCGCATAAGCGCAAATATTAAACAAATATAGCTAAAAATTAATGGAATATTGTGCTATTAAAGAACACAGATCTTGAGATTTTTTAACATATCACACATAAATTTTGATGCCATTTTTATAGTGTTTCTTTTCATTCATCATGTTTATGACTACAACTATCATTCCAACACAACATAATACCAAATAATATAAAAGCATAGAAACCAGTGTTTTGGTGGACAATGCTAGTCCTAGTTGCTCTGCTCCACAAAGTCCAAACTTGTTTGCAACCTCTCTATGTTTTCCCCTACATATTGTTTACTCTGGACATTTGTTTGGCTTCTTCTACTACCCTTGAACAACACCAATTTCGCAAAGAAGAAAATGCAATTTGAAGTTGGAGACTATAAACTTCTATTTATGTTTTTCGCCGTATTAAGAAACTTGATAACTGATTTTAGAAGTTATTGCTTTCAAACTCACCATTGGCCCTTTCAAACTTTTTTAATGGAGCCATTTTTCATTTTCGAAGAAAATGCCACTTTTAATTCGAGTGATGAATTATTAATAAAACCTAAACATGAAAATATTTTACAATAATTTACCAACAATCCCCAAAGACAATAATTTTTCACATAATAATTTGATCTTTCTTATAAAGACGGTTTAGAAGTGTCTAACAAACACTGACATTTTTTCTTTGATACATAGCTAAAATGGTATCTCGAGGAAAGAAAATATGCGCATCATAATCGAGGAAAAACCTAATGCGAAGAAAATTCTAATGGAAGACATATCTAAAACACTCAAAATTATATAGTTTTTAAACAGAAATATGTACGAGAGTTTCACTTTGGCCAAATGAAAAATATTAAAACCTTAAACAACAATATTTTTGTCATACTTTAAACGGCAGTTGATAATAAACTATGGAACCTAAATTCTTCAGCCATACCATAAATTTTTGAAGTTTTGAGGATGCTAAGGAACAAGAATAAATGACACCACTCATAGGTGAGAGTTGTACTCACAATGTTAAGAAAACTGATTTCTAGATTCTTGAGTGTAATTACGCTACATAATCATTAATTCGAACATGCGACTGAAGAAAAAATATCATTAGTATCCATTAATACACTACAACAATTAGCATAAAATAATTCTGATATCATAAATGTTGATAAATCATTCATGTTCAATGGGAGGAATTTCACACAAAGAACAACTATCAACTATCTTAATGAATCAAGCATCAGAAAATGTATTTTCAATTCTTGGAAGCATTTCATAACCCTTAATTCAATTTCTTCCTCATTATATGGCACTACATACATCTTTTCCCATAAACAATGTCATATATCTAACTCTTACCTTTGTTAGTTAGCAATAATTTAGTTTCTATCTTGATGGACCGCAAAAGAATACTTAATGCCCTTTTTGTACCATTTTTCTGTTTATCTATTCAACATTCTTGCAACAAACATTAAATTAACATTTTTCACAATTGCTAATTGCTAATTCTTGTAATTCTTAGGCAGCTTGTAAATTACTTGAATATGTTTCTTTCCTTCAAATCCGGAAATAGAAGCTATTGTGTAACCTTGAACTTGCTCAAAGTAAATTCACTAAAGAGCTCAATTCAAAAAAAGTTATAGAAAAAATCAATCGTGTGAAACTTGTTGAGACCACTACGCACACCATATAAATTTTACACACGTACTTTTTGACAATCAACTCCTTACTTATTCAATTTCTTACTGGCAACAAAACAAAATGATATTTCACGTTTGATTATATGATTTATATTAAGTATAGCTAAAATTTAATGCACAATGTAATATGTCGTACTAATGTCAAGAATATCTTGAGGATTTTAAACATATTACACACAAATTTCAATGTTAGTTCTTTTGGTGTATCATTTGCATCAACATTTTATGATATTGCAACTTGTGCATGTCACAACTATCATTCGAACAAACACATGCATAACAAACAATATAATGTAAAGATATAATCATATCTCATATTCTATATGTCAAGGATCTCATCATATCTTGGATTACACAAGTCAATGATCACTAATGGAATACTTTAAGGATTAGATTATGTCAAGTATATATTCTCATTAATTATAATTGTAATATCCTAGCATCTCTAATCGTGTATATATTGAGACTCATTGTAAAGAAATAAGATTATCACTTCTATAAACATCTTTATATAAAAGCACATGAACCAATTAATTGTTTCGTGGACATTGCAAGTCTTAGTTAATTCTACTTTAAGTCCAAATTTGTTTGCAACCTCACTGAGTCAATCTTTCATGTTTATGACATACTTTGAATCTTTATTTAACATCATGGACTGCCGTTGAACATCACTAATTTGTCATGGAATAAAATGCGAGTTCAAGTTTAAGACTATCATCCAATTCTTTTATTATTTTTGCTGCATTATGTGACTTGATAATGATCTCAGAAGAATTTTTTTCGTGTTTTTAACTTTTCACAGCTGCTACTTTCAAACTTTTTTTACAACGTCACTTTTTTTTTTTCTGAAAAAAGCCACATTTTATCCAAGGCGTGGATTATTAATCTACCAAATGTCCTCAATGACAAAAAGGAATAATATGATAACTTGATGTTTCTTATAAAGATGACTTATCCTAGGCCACTTGATGGCAAATTTCTTTCTTTTTGCCTGACAACATCAACAGTAGTAGTGTCCAATTAATCTCGAACCTTCTTCTTTTAGTACAGACTGGAAATGGTATCAGGAAGAAAAAAAATTATCATAATAATCGGGGAAAAACTTTGTTTGAAGAATAATCCAATGGAAAATAAATTCAAAAACTTTAAAATTATGAATAAAAAATATTGCAAAGTCATCATTCTTAACCAGGACACCACAATTTTCAAAATCATTTAAGTTTTGTAAGTTGAACATGTAACCAATTACTTCCTTTATCATTGTGAGTTTAATCGACATGAAAACATGCATGGCTCAACATAGTTAACTACATTGAGAGCGCAATTACCTATTATAGTTTATGAGAATAACACACATAGTTGACTATTATAAGAAATTAGTTAACTATTATCGAAAAAATGAACACAATATTACCTAGTTATTTTCGAACATAGTTAACTATGTCAATAGAAAAAAAAATCTTCTACGCGGCGTTGTTTTCGTTCGTAATTTTCCCTAATTTTAGGAGTGTTACAAGTATTCTTACTTCAGTCGCTAATTAATGACGGTTATATGACTATATGTTTCGGTCGTAAATTTGCGACTGTTTTGCCACTATTATCGTATCTAGTCGCAAATGTGTCGCAAAAGAGTCACAAAAAGTAGTCACTCATTATTTGTTTTCTTCCGTGTTGGCTTCTAGTTTCTCCATCTTTGTTTAAAACCCTAATTCGCTACTTCTTCTTCATGAAATATATATACACATAAACATAAACTAAAACCAACAAGGAAAAGAAATATGATTAATAAATAAATAACCAAGAAATGGAAACAAAATCGTGAGGATAACTTCAGATTTGGTAACAAGATACGATAGATATACAGTTCACAAAACTAGAGAGTAAGCGGTGCAACATGTGCGTCGAAGTGTTGACATAAAAGAATAAGTTCATTCATCTCTCTCTCTCTCTCTCTCTGTGAAATCGACGGATGATTAAATAATTTCTTGGAAGAAATCTTAGGTACAAGGTAAAACGTTCTAAACAATCATAAAACGGAAATATTTTTCATTCTTGCAAAGAAGTTATATATATGCTTAATCTGCATTCATGTTTTGTAATTATTTACTTTTTGGACTTATGAATCACAAAAATAATGATAGAATCCAATTATGAAAAAGCACACAAGATTACAAGCTAAGTAAAAAAAATGTAAAGAGATTAAAAGATAGAAAGTTATAAAAATGCATAATTAAGTGCCATTCCAAAATAAGAAAAACAAAAAGCAAAGAGAAACAATTACAACGACGTAAAAGTTTCAATGTGATTAGGGAAAAAATTGAGCACACGGAGACGTTTGTCCGGATCAAGTCCATTGCGTCGTCGAAAATCATCATCCACAATTCCTCTATATGCGACTCTTCTGAATGTCTCTCTCTTTGGATCAACATATACTATATCAAAAGATTTGAGAAACGTTTTTTGTACATATATCAACTCACCATCATCAGTAATACCTGTGAGCTTGAATGCTTTTTTGAAATGCTTATCGATCTGAGGAAGAGGAAAATTCCGATTAGACCATTCGTGTTTCTTTGCATCTTCTAAAACCCATATTGTAATGCTATTGTTTTCAATGGAATCAACTAAAGCTATCTTTCCCTCATAAGGTATCATGTCCATACGCCAAACATTTGGACTCCATGATGGTATTTCTATCAGTTCAAGCTTTTCAGATTTGATATCGAAGCTCATTATAACCGGAACATAATGTTCATTAAGTGCTTCATAATACAAAACCCCGCTGATGCATCGCCCGTAAATTGTGTTGGTATCACTATATGTCTAGTCAAAGCTCGATGATAATGGTTGGTTTTGACCGTTTTCCATGATCTTTCTTGATCTGATCCCAAAGTCAAAACCTGTAAATCATTGTAGAATCCATAAGGGAGGGACACTACTTTGTGTTTACGCTCGGTAGGATCGTATCCCAAACGGAATGTTGTACGCCTCGAGCTATCATCCGGTTTTGGCAAGATTGAGAACTTTCTCATGGTATGGTTCCAGATTATGGGGTTTGTTGATATGTAAAAGCAAATCAAGCCATGGACCAACTCGCCTTTAGTGGCGAGGCAACATTTTTTTGGGAAATCTGATGTTGAAACTATCAATAGGCTGAGAACTAGAATATGATAAAGACTCGTTCGGATTCTCATTATGTTGAGGAATCGTGGAAACAAAGAACTTTTCACCTTCTTTGAAGAAGAGTAGAAGACTCGGCCGTGTTTGGAACGAGTTGTTGAAATATTGTTCCTTGGTGATTGATGACCATAGCTTCGAAACACAACGAAACCTCACAACAGATTTTGAAGGAAGCTTTGAGAGGATCTCTGAGGATAGTTCGATAGGAAAAGACGATGATGGAGATTCACTTCTTCTTCTCTTGATATTTTCGGTGTTATCTCCTCTTTTCTCCATCTTTTTTTTCAAACCCTAATCATAATTTGATACTTTCCTCTTCATCATTTCGTTCTTATATCCTTAATAAGAGACTAGAGAGGCCCGACTCAACAAAAATTTGGGCTTGTCCGAAGATTTTTTTATTTCTGTTCTCAATATATGCAGCAATAGTGCAACAACAACTACTCATTAACAATCTATTATAAAAGGTTTTGATCCTGCAAGATCTTTCTATTATTCTCCACCGGAGGTATAGGCTTCTCTTTCGTTTATTTTTTTTGAATGAGAGATGATAACTCCACATATGATCGATGTGATCAGGCGATTTCGGGTTCAAGAAGAAGGAGAAGCTAAAGCTTTATTCTTACAGGAGAAGCTCTTGCGTTCATCGAGTTCGTATCACCCTCGCTTTAAAAGTAATTCTGGGTGATTTTGCTTTCGCTTTTACTAATTTTGTCAACAATAATAGTTTTTTTTTCCTAATGTGGTCTAAATTAGACTGTGTTTGATTGTTTCTAGGACTTCATTATGAGAAATACCAGTGATTTGATCAAAGGGGATCAAATCAATACAAGTACGTAGCTTTCCACTTTGTTTTGATTCAGATTCGAGGTCTTTGCAAATTATGTATTAGTAATCTTTACAAGCAGAGAAGATTTTGTTCTATGCAACTCTCACTTTATTCAATATGCGAGGACCCATTCTTTCCCTTTGTTTCTAAATCTATTACAAAATTAAGATATTAGCATAGTTAACTCTTATTCTTTCTTTGTTAATAGCACTTTGACAGTTTGGAGGAATTTAAGGACATCAGTGAAGAGGAGTAGAATAAAGAGTCTGCAAGAAATATGCAGTTTCCTTCGCCGGTTTGTTAGCTTTCTGTTTACATGTCGTTCAGAGGCAAAACGATTCCTTTTTGCGTCAAGCTTTTCGTATGTTCTAATTTCCCATGTGGCAAATGTTTTGGTTTGAGTTTTAGGGCATGTCTTATTGTTTGATTTTGTTGTGTCTGTCTAGTTTAATTGTGGGATTTATTTTTTTATTTGATTAGGATTCATTGATTTATTATGGCTTCGACTACTTAGAGCTTCAAGAAGGTAGGAGTATGTATTTTGTGTGTGTGTTTACTTGAAGAAGTTTGTTATCTCTTTTGTGGATGGTTTCTCAATTTAAGATAGATAATAAACTATGGGCTGATGCTTTCTGGTTGTAGCTTCAACTTGGATCATGGAGCCTCCCTACCTTATTTTATGGACAAGGTTTGATTGTTGATTTAATTCAAAGGTTATTGTTTAATGATTTTGAATATTGGAAGAGAGATTCGATTAATGTTGGGTCACTCAATTAGTTATGAAAGTTTGGTGTATTGAGACCAGAATGCTTAATTACCTCATGTTTTGAGTGTTGGTTACAGTAAGACCAATTTCTATGTTAATTATAAAATTAATTATGTTGCAGAAGCTGAGAAGAGTGATATTGGTTCTCTAAGTGAAGATGAATGGAAGAAAAGACTTACACCAGAACAATATAATTACATCACAAAACAAAAGGGAAAAGAGTGGACTTTCATTGAATATGTATATATGAATCATTCATCGAAGATTTCACCTTTTTTACATTACCACAATGATCTTAATGGTTTTTTTTCCAGGGAATACTTGAACACAATGACATCAGGAGTAATGATTATTCCTTCGAAAACAGCCCGTCTCTAATCCGACATGATCAAGTAATGATTATTCCTTCTAATTTTTCTTCTTCCATCATTTTCTCCTTCATGGAATCCCAAAAATGCATCGATATTAAATGTCATCATGAAGTTATGGTTAACATGTTTAGATGCAAACTTATTATTACCTAAATTTAGTTGATTGTAGACAGATTAACATCGGTGGTGGCATTCTCACAAACTACCGTGGAGAGGTAAAACATGAAGATCAAATTATTTTTCAGTTTTAACACAAATGAAAAAAGTGTTAAGCATTTTTTATGTGATTCTCAAGTTGTTACCGTTAGAGGAAACGATCCAAATTCTATAGTTCTTGGACTAATGGTTGCAGGAGAAGCAGCTTGTGCATCGGTTCATGGTGCGAATAGACTTGGCGCAAATTCGCTTCTAGACATTGTTGTTTTTGGCCGAGCTTGTGCAAACAGAGTTGCGGAGATTCAATAACCCGGTAAGTAATTCATATATTTCCACCTTTGAAGTTTGATACAAGTAAGTGTCTATATGTGAAAGATTTTTTCTCTATGGTGTTTGTAAAAAGGCGAGAAACTGAAACTGCTAGAGAGTGATGCGGGCGAGAAGAGTACTGAATGGTCTCTTCCAACTTCTAAAATCCGTTTAAACATGCAAAGAATAATGCACAACAAAGCTGTTGTTTTCCGTACACAAGAAACACTAGACAAAGGTAACCAAACACAGAAAATAAAACATGATATGATTTATAAGTCTTGCACAACGTTTTTGTAACATCCCGAAACCAAAGTGTTGACTTTGGAATGGGGTGTCGATCGACACCATGTGTGGGTGTCGATTGACACCATGTTCTAATTTCGGTTCGGTTTAAAGTTAATTGTTCGGTTTGCAAGTCGGTTTAGGGAAAACCCTAGGGCTCAGGTTTATAAAGGATGATCAGTTTTGGCCGTGTTCAGGAGCCGAGAAACAAGAGAGAGATAGATTTGAGATTCTTAGGCATTCTTGGTGGTTGACAAACAACGGGGGGAAAGCACGGTTGGTTAGCTATGTTATCTGGAACTTGGAGCGCTGAATCTACCGACATGATCGACTCAGCGTATGCGTTTACTAAATAATTGTTGTGATAGTAAGGACTGCACAAGGATATACGACATTTATCCCTGTACTCGGCAGCTGCGATTGCATGCACACATGGTAATTTCTCGCTTTCGGAACGCCGGCATGTGCATGTTTTTCCGTTCAAATTCACAACATGAAAAGAATCCCCAGAAGATCCATATATAACTTCAGTATAATAATCATCAATCCTTTGTGCCATCATAAGTCTGGCGGCAGTAACACGATCCTATTATAAATACAGAATAAAAAAATGTTACGGCTGACTTATGAAATGTTACGGCTGACTTATGAAATGTTACGGTTGACTTATGCAATGTTACACCTGACTTATGCAACCTGTTTACGGCTAACTTATGAAATGTTACGGCTGACTTATGAAATGTTACAGCTGACTTACATGTAGTTGTTTCTCGACACCACGCGAAAGCGTGGTTAGCTGCGATCTAGCATCCTCTCTCCGTTCAACAAACCAACTGGTCATCATAACCCGTATCGATTCTAATAGTCGAACAATGTTAAGACTTCTAGCATTTGACAGTGCATGGTTCATTGATTCCGCTATGTTCGTAGTCATCAAATTGTACCTTTCGCCCGGGAAATGAACACGCGCCCACAGTCGGACATCAGCTCTTTCGAGGTAGCCATGGAGTTCAGGATTAATCGCTTGAATCTCCTCGTATATCGCAGTAAAATCAGCCATCCTACAACATCTTGCCGCTTTCTTCACCAGACGAAAGACATCTTTTCCGTTGTACCTTCCCAAAATGTTCTTATATAAATGATAAGTGCAAATTCCCCGAGAAGACAACGGATACACATTTCCAATTGCTTTCCCAATCGAGTTATGCCTATCCGAGATTATCGCAAGACCCTCATCGTCAGGAATCACAAGTTTTAGCTGCGTAAAAAACCAGTGCCACGAATCATCATTTTCAGTGTCAACCACACCGAAGTCAATTGGGAAAATCTGAAAGTTACCATCCAGGGCTAGTGCTGTGAGAAGCGTCCCTTTGTATTTACCCTTAAGAAACGTACCGTCGAGAACGACAACTTTGCGCATGAAAGGAAACCCATTTACACTCGCACCAAATGCAAGGAACACATACATGAATCTTCCAAACTCATTGATTTGAAGACACGTAATTGTACCTGGATTTGCCCTTCTTATCTTGTATAAGTAAGAAGGCAAGTCTTTAAACCCACTCTTAGGAGTTCCCATCTCGATTTCCCTTGCAAATCTTAGCGTTCTATGTGATTTCCAATAGTCCATCTGACCACATGGAAAATGATACAAATAAGTCAGCCGCATCGTAATAATAAGTCAGCCGAAACGTACTAGTAACTCAACCGTTAAGTTTAAATAACCCAGCCGTTAAGTTTATAATATAACTCAGTCGTTGATATTATATAACTCAGCCGTCTCGTTTATATAACTCAGCCGTTAAGTTTATAATATAACTCATCTGTAATATAACTATAAATCAGCCGCATCCTAAAATTAAGTCAGCCGCAATGTACTAATAATTACCTTTACACCAAATTGCTTCTGGATAGATATTCCGACACTCCTAGGTCGAACTGACTGACCAACATCGCCGAGAAAGTCCTTATACAACTCTCCTAAAATAGCCGCTGTTGCTTTTCGGGATCGACCAGAACGCTCAGTTATAGAACATGTATGATCCGAATCGTAAATACGAACATAAATGTCGGGGGATCCCCTAGTGTAGTAGCACAAACTCTCCAGAGACATCCACCAACCCAATACTTAACAACGAGTGTATCCGAATTGGATACGTCTACATCAAAATCAAATCAATCCCTCACCGTAAGAAGTTTCAGTCGTTTCTCCAAATCGGCTTTACTCTCGTATCGTTGCCCTACCGAGAGGTTTAGGGAAGACATATCTAACCTTGGAACCTCTGGATTCCCTTTGGATCCGCTCGTCGACAAGTTATGAGGTCTCTTCTTAGGAGGTAGTGTCGGTGAATCTTCGTCTTCGTATAAACTGAAGTTATCATCTTGAGATGACTCACCATCCGAGTCGTCGAACATATCAAATCGGCTTTCAAATTCATCATCTTCTTCGCCTACTTCATTTTCTTCGACTACTTCATTCCCTTTGTCTACTTCATCTTCTTCGCCTACTTCATCTTCTTCTACGTCATTCCGACTAATTTCATTCTCCGTAATCTCCACACAAAGACGTAAGTGTTCAATTATTCTGAAGCTTAAAAAAACTTGCAACTGTCGAGTATTGGAGAGGTAAACTGGTGGAGTATCGTGCGCCATTGTTTTCAAAGCTTTATTCGAGAACATGTAGCTCAGTTGAATCTGATGGCTCGACTCCTTCAATCCGTAATCATCGAGTAATATCTTCGCAAGTTTGTCTAGTGTTGTTTTCTCATCTATATGCACAACTCTACACCCTCTACCATCGGCGTTGAATACATATCTGTGTTTCTTAACCCAGTTACCGGAAACAATAATTACCGGATCAATAAGATCTCTGATGAATGAAAATAATGAAAAAGGTAGATGAAGAAGAATAAGAAGAAGGTCGTAGATGAAGAACCCTAATTTGTAAGAGCTAATGACATGGAAAATAAGAGCTGATCACATGGAAAATCGGAACTGATGACATGGAATATCGGTAAGTTAGCCGCCAAACAAACACATAACTCAACCATTAATAAATCAGCCATCAAGTATAATGTAAGTCCGCCGTAACGTCAATAGTATTTCAGTAATTAATCTTTCGATAATAAATCAGCCGTAATTAGGCTAGGAAATATTAAGTCAGCCGTATTGTCAAATAAATCAGCCGTCAAATGAATGTTATTCTAGTAATTAATCTTTCGCTAATAAGTCAGCCGTAACCAGGTTGAGTTATTGTTAACCCAGCCAACTACGGCTGATTTACGTAAGTCAGCCGTAACTACCTCTCATAAGTCAGCCAACCGGAGAACATAACTCAGCCGTCTCTTATCTAAAACTCTGCCAATTTTCCACAAATCAGCCCGCCGTTGTATAACTCAGCCGTAACTTGTGTTCGTTAGTCAGCCGTTATCTCTTAAGTTAGCCAGATTTCTGTAAATCAGCCTTAACTAACAGTTGATTTATGCTCGTAAGTCAGCCGTTATCTCATAAGTCAGCCAGATTTCTGTAAATCAGCCGTAACTAACTGCTGATTTATGTTCGTAAGTCAGCCGTTATCTCATAAGTCAGCCAGATTTCTGTAAATCAGCCGTAACTAACGGCTGATTTATGTTTGTAAGTCAGGCGATCTCTCATAAGTCAGCCGCGTTTTTTAACTCAGCCGCAACGTAACTATAACTCATCCATAGCGCTTTACGACTGAGTTCATTAATACACGTCAGCGATTTCCTACGTGGTTGCTTACGTGGTTATGACATTTTTGTAATTACGTTTTTTGTCACAACGTAACAAAAGGCACGCTGGGTATTAAAAAATGTGAGTAATAAAAAAAAGTTTTATATGATTCTAGTTATATTACCTGATTTCTGTGGGATTTGAGCAAGGAACCCATATATATTACGTCAAAACACTTTACGACATGGCATATGACATAAAGATGTTAGCACGCTTTGAGTAGAACTTGTTTCCCTGCCATAGAGAGAAAGCGATTTGACCAACTAAGAGCTCTCTTTCTTATGTTGTCGAGGATTCCGGCGATAATGTCCTTTTTCTTTCAACCAACGTACTCGGGAAATCTCAAATACTTACCCATGCCTCCCTCGGTTCTTATACAAAGAAGTCTTTTAACTTAATGTTTAGATCATCCGGTGCCTTTGCGGAAATGGTAACGGCCGATTTCCCGAGGTTAATCTCTTGCCTTGAAACCAGTTCATATTGGTTAAATACTACCATTAAAGCTTTGCAACATTTGGTACTAGTTTTGGTAAAAAAACATCGTATCATCAGCAAATAACAAGTGGTTGTGGAGTGCCATTAGCAACTTTAACTCCGAGTGAGGCTCCTAACTCTTGTACACATTATAGAGAGGGTCTCGATGCAAAGAATAAAGAGATATGGAGAGAGAGGATCGCCTTGTCTTAGTATATTCGATGGTATAACTTTTCCATGCGGTATATTCCGTTTATAAGAAAAGAGTAAGAGACCAAGCTAACAAACTCCATAAGCCACCAAATCCACTTCTCATGGAACCCTAGTCTCTTTAGCACTTCCCAAAGGAATCTCCACTCGATACGATCATATGCTTTAGACATATCCGTCTTCACCGCCATTGAACACCGCTTACTTGCATCAAAAATCTTTAGAAAATGAAGAATCTCAAGTGTGATTAACAGATTGTCTGATATCGCAGCTTTAGGAACAAAAGCCGATTGTGATGGGGATATCAAGGCTGAAAGTAGAGTTTGAAGTCTCTTTGTCAATATCGATCTTTGTGACAATCTTATAATGAGTCGAGCACAAAGCAATGGGACGTTAATCTAATACCTTTTTTGGGGCCTATTCCTTTTGGAATTAAGCAAACATGAGTTTCATTGAATCTTTTGTTGAGTGAGAAAGACTCAAAGAAACACCTATAATCCAGTGATACATTCACTTCAATTATATCCCAAAAAGCTTGGTAAAAGCGGCGGAGAAACCGTTCGTTTTCGGAGCTTTATCCGAATGAAATGAAAGGGCGGCTTGGTGGATCTCCTCTTCTTCGGGTAATGCGTTCAAGGATTCGTTCATGGTTTATGCGATTCGAGGTTGGATATTGCGATTTGGTATGCTTCGAAAAATAGAGGTGCCCACTTCATCTTTAATGACCGAAAGATTATTGATCGCTTGTCTTCCTCGCACAATAGCATGAAAGAAACCCATTTTTTGATCTCCACCTTGAAGCCAAAGTACTCTACTATTTGGCCTCCAAAACAATTCTTCTTCACGATAAAAGTTCTCAAGTGTTTGAGTAAGAAATCTAATGAGTGCATCATCCGGTGGATCCACCGTAAGGGCCTGGTCCAGCTTGTCTTGGGCCTTTTTAATCTCTTTGGAGATATAGGGTTTTAATTTCTTTTCTTTTCTTTTATTTTATAGTGTAAAAACTGAGTAATTGTACAAAGGTATAATCTGAATTTGTAATAGGCTAAATGTGAGTTACTTAATTATGATTTATAGAGTGATAGATGTTTAAATATATGTACAAAGACTAATATACATGCTAATTTCCCTTCATATATGCATGTATTTCAAAGAAAAGAAGTAGTTAGTTTCATTTCAAATTATAAAAAATTGAATAAATAAAGAATTAGTTTTTTGTCAACTATAAAGAAAAATATCACATAAATAAAAAATTCATCACTAAATGTATAAAATTATAAAACACAAACTCGCGCTTGCACGAGTCTTGTTCTAGATAACTAATAATTTTAAAATAAAAAAAAATTATTTAGTTCCAAATCCGTATCAAACTGTATATAAATTGTATTAATATCCAATATAGAAATACAAATACATGTACAAATTTAAATCCAATTAAAACGTAACTTTGAAAAAAAAAATGTTTAAAATTGTATTAATGTCCATTTGGATTACCATATTTGAAAATATAAATTGATCATTCAACAACGAATCATATAGTTAAGCAAAAGAAATACATACATCTAATATTATTACACAACAGTGGAAAAACGACATAGATTCTCTTGTGTCTTCGACGTATACAACCAAATATTACTACAACAAATACACTTCGATTGCAACCCACATTTCCCTTTTGCCCTTTTTGGTTAGACAATTTATCGGACTGAATCTATTGAAGAAATCTATTAAGGACAAGAGATGAATCGATCGTGATAGAAGAAGCAAATTTCAAAGAGAGAAAAAGAGCGATGAGAAAAAAAGGGATTAGAGATTTGAGAATACGATTTGGAGATTTATCCTTTTGATTTTTTTCCTCTGATATTAAAACGGCACAATTTTGTTTTAACGGCTATAGTTAATACCGTTTAACGGTCATTCAATATAGATTTTGGTTGACTAGTTTTGTATCTAATATGATTCAGTCAACTCATGTGTGTAACTCATTAAGAAAATTATATTTGTTTTGGCGCTAAACGCAGAATCCGTTATTAAAATAACCGTTTTTTCAAAAAAAAAAAAAAAAAGATTCCCAAATCTTACATTCTCAATTCAAAGAAAAATAATTAAATTCTCGAAGAACTAAAATGGAGGGAAATGAAATGCGACGTTACAATTTACCAAAATAAATAAAATGACGATTTTATCCCTTATACACACAATTATCGTCATTACTCGAAAATATTTATTCCTCGATTCGCGCATGTATATGAGTAAAGGACCCAAAAAAACCATTAAAAACCCTCTTCTCTCTCGTTTCATGATGCATAAGCATAAAAGCTAATAAACCCTTGATCGCTCCACTATCCGTCTCTTCCTTTTCCTCTCTACAATGCCAATCTCCGACGAAGCTTAATCGGTGGTTCCTTCATACTCCGGCGTAATTTCGCCCCTCTCTCTCGTCTTTTCCGGCCGATTCGCCTGGGCTTTCTCCGTGATTTCGAAATTTCCCGGTACTGCCATATGTTCCGTTTCATTTCTTCTGATTAGGGTTTCGAATTTCATCTTCTTTCCTTCGATTGATCTGGTTTCGAATCTTACGAGTGCGTTTATTGTTGCTTTGATTTTTTGATTTCGTCACTTTTTGTTTTTTAATTCGTTGTGACGATGACCGGATTTTTGGCCGTAGGGTTCTCTGTTAACTCTGGAAAGGTGAACGAAAGGTGTGGGATTTTGTATATGGCCAAAAGTTGACAACATTATGATCAAATGTAATGGGACTTCTGAAACTAAAGAAGAGATTTTTAAGCATAGTGGTTTTGACTTGAACGAGTATCCTAATGTAGAGCCGATGATTAACTCTGAGGATGAGAAAACTGAGATTGAGGAAGCTAATGATTCTGGTCTCAAGGCTGAGTGTGAAGCTGGGATTGAGAAAACTCTAAACGATGGTAGAATGGAGAATGTAATCGAGTTGAAGAATAAGAAAACTGTGAAGCTTAAGCCGCCTAGTCGTGAAGTACTCATTACTCGGAGGGTTCTACGTTCAGGCTCTGTGGCGAGGGATCAAGTAAACAGTGACAAACGTCTCAAGGATGTGGAAAAGAAAAGAAAGGGTGCTCATAAGGAAGATCTAAGTAAAGGTGCTATATGTTCTGTTGTTGAGTTGAAAGACGAAGTAGAGCATGAGCATGTGAAATCTCCTGTACCTAAGGAGACTCATGGAGATGATTTTGGAAGTCTGATTATAGCGGATTATAATGGTGACAAATCAGTTGATGAAAATGGGAGTTTTGAGCCGCATGAAAAAGAACTGAAAGTTAAACGCAAAAGAGGAAGGCCTCCGAAGTCGCAGAGCTGCAGTCAGTCTGATGATATTGGTGGAAGCTGTTTTGGGAAGGAGGTAACAGAAGTTAATCTTGAGGGTGGGCAATCTGCTGATGATTTTAGGAGTCAGGTTGAAGATGAAATTAAGGATGATGTATCAGGTGATGGAAATGGGGATGTTGAGCCACATGGCGATGAGTCAAAAGTTAAGCGTAAGCGAGGAAGGCCTAAAAAGTGTGAGATTAGCTGTGAATTTGATGAGGGCGTTTCTAACACAAACTGTAATCTTGTGGGAACTCCAGATTTAAGCAGCCAGTTTAGTCTTGACAGACTTAGTTTGAAACCTCAGCGTGGTAGACCTCCAAAGAACAAGAAGACGGCTGTTGTTCTTTACGTAAAAAAGGAGAATAGTGACTCTATTGGTGAATCCAGTAGACCAAAAAGGAACGATGGAGGCAGGGCCAAGGGACCTGAATCTGATGGAGGCAGTTGCAGGGGAGGGAAGATGCTACGTAAGCGTGGAAGGCCTCCAACACCACAGAAGGAAAGGAACTCTCGGGTGGCAGATGAATCAGGTGGTAAAGCGAAGAAGAGACCGAAACTTCGTGAGAGTCCCTTGGAGTCACGGCACAACAATCCTTTAACTGATGGAGAAAGGAGGATTGGAGAACAAGAAAATAAGCAGAATGAAACTGGAAATCAATCCAAGTCAAAATCTAAGAAAATGCTGAGTGACCGGATAGTGCAGTTACTTCTAGCTGCTGGTTGGACAGTTGAATACAGGCCCCGAAACGGGAAAGAATATCAAGATGCTGTTTATGTTAATCCTGAGGGAAAGACTCACTGGTCAGTGACCAAGGCTTATAGCGTTTATAAAGAACAACTGGAAAGCAGCATGAATGATCAAAATAGCTCTACCACTGGTTCTGGTTTTGGCTTGCTACCAGAAGAGGACCTTCACCTATTAGCGAGAAACACTCAGAAAAAAAGATGTGATAAAGGTAAGCGAAGGCGAAACTGGAAGGACCAAGAGACTGATGAAAACATGGCCTCAACGAAGGGGAATAGGAAAAAAGTGCAGAAGGAAAAAATCCGAATGCAGAAGAAACAAAAAGGGAGTCATGGGTCGCTTAATGTAGACAGAATTTCGGGGTCAGTCAGAAAAATAAAGAGAGAAGAAAAACATCATAGAAAGCGTTGTGGTCTGTCAGCTCGTAGTTCTTTGGAGAATGCGGATTCCAAGGACAATGGGTACATTTTATTTGAAGGGAAACGCACCATGGTGGGTTGGATGATTGAATCAGCTGTTGTGCCACTTAACGGGAAAGTTCAGTGCATGAATTGCGAAAAGACACAAGTGCTTCTAGAAGGAATAATTACAAAAGAGGGTATTCGATGCAACTGCTGTGATGAAGTATTCTCTGTTCTCGATTTCGAGGTTCATGCTGGGACAAAGCACAACCCACCATTCAGAAGTCTGTATTTAGAGAGTGGGGATTCTCTCTTGCGGTGCTTTCTTGAGTCTTGGAATAAACAAAGCGAATCACAGCTTAAAGGGTTCCATTTTGTGGATTTTGGTGTTGGGGATCCAAATGATGATACATGTGCTATTTGTGGGGATGGGGGAGATCTTATCTGCTGTGATGGGTGCCCATCAACCTTCCATCAGAGCTGCTTGGGCATTAAAGTAAGTTGCACCTTATGATGTGAATATTTATGTTTAAGAGAAGCAATGGCTATATTGTTTTATTATTAGAAATTGGGGGAAATATGTGGTTAAGAACATAGGATGATAGACCATTTATAATTTTTTTAATTAGCTATATTGTTGCAGCTTTTTTTTATTTATGAAGAGGCTTCTTTCTGTTTCTTCTGTTAACTGCAGAAATTTCCATCTGGTGCCTGGTTTTGTTGCTACTGCTCATGCAAATTTTGCGAGAAAGTTGAAGCAGCTAATAATGACCCTACAACTCCAACCACCTTATTGAGGTGCCTCCTATGTGAAGAGAAATGTATGAATTACATCTTAAAGGCATCTTAGCCATTAATCATATTTCTGTATATGCTCCTGTTAAACTTCTTAAAAAGGTTTTTTTGGCTTTAATCATTACCGTCCATACTTTTGCAGATCACCATGAATGCATCAAGCAAGATAGCATGTTGCCTGGTGAAAGGATTAATGATTCATTTTGTGGAAAGTATTGTCAAGAGGTAGCCTTCTTTTTCTCTCTTTATCACTTGAAACTCTGAAAAAGTGCTTCTTGTGGGAACATTGTGGGGAAGTGTTTTGAGTGCATTTTGTTTCTTCTCCTCTTCCTTCTTTTTTCTAGTTATTTGAGGGGCTTCAGTCACTCATTGGAGTACAACACGCACTGCCTGAGGGCTTCTCCTGGACATTCCTTCGACGCTCTGAGCTCCCTCGTGAGGTTGCCGATTGTGACATATCTGAGAAGATTGCATATAATGCCAAACTGGCCGTTGCATTTTCTGTTATGGATGAGTGCTTTTCACCTTTAGTTGATCACAGGAGTGGAGTCAACCTGCTTCAAAACATTGTCTATAATTTTGGGTAAGCTCATTCCCAAAACATGTCCTTACACTCTTCTGTTTCGTTTAATAAGTTCATTGGCATGCCTCTTAGGGATCGTCTTCTGTGCATTACGTATGGAACTTTTTATTTTGTTAATGAGTGCATATTGTGACAACTCTCCTCTAAAAAGAATTCCTGTAAATGCTTTTGTTGTTGTTACAAGGGGGTGATGTAATTTTTTCACCATCTGTTTTCTCTTTCCTCTAAATCCCTTTTCATGTAAGATGATGGGATAGGCGAATCTTTTGACATGTAACCCATTGTATCAACTACGATGTAAATAGTACATATGCTACTAGATTATATTTAAACCTTTTCCTTATTGTTTTGTAGGTCAAACTTTCATCGCCTAAATTACGGCAGTTTTCTCACATCTGTTTTGGAGAGGGGTGACGAAATCATTGCTGTAGCATCTATTAGGTATGTCTGTGGTATCTTGACATTGATAACAGGGGATTATAATTTCTAGTCTTAACCTAGCATCAGAAGCCAATTACATGACACAGTTCGAACTAAGAGTAATCGGCTGTATGTAGACCCAATACTAGAAATCCACTTGGTATTAATATCTATGTGTACTGAAGTTAGTTCCCTTGGTATATGCCTGCCTGGTCTTAAATAATGTTATGTGGTTAGTAACTGTAGTGCTATGTATATAAATTAGCTTTTCTTCCCTTGGTTTGCCCAGTCAAGTGTTTATTGAGACCAAATATTTACGATTTTCTTTTACTCAGGATCCACGGTAATCAGTTGGCAGAAATGCCTTTTATTGGAACCCGCTACATGTACAGGCGGCAAGGAATGTGTCGTCGATTAATGAGCGGCATTGAATCTGTAAGCCTTCCCCACTTGTGATGTCCTAAATTATATGTTCTTTCTCTTTAGGCGATTGTTTACTTAAAAAAACTCTGGTATATTGCTCTCAGTCTTTGCTTTATTAGATGTCTGTCAATTTTGTTACTGTACTGCTGGTTTTATTGACAAGGACTGTACTACTTTTAACCAGTTTCTTTCAGACAGGGGCATTAAGAAATATAGGAAATTGTGTTAGCATTTCGATGTTCCTAATAAATATAATAAGCTAATGCTTGCTAGATAAATCGCACTGAATCAAAAACATAGATGTGTGTTGATATCTGATGTAAATCAAGTTTCTTTTCAGTTTGTCTTAATGTTATAAACTTTTTATCCAGAGATCATAAAGGGGCCATATTCGAATGATTCACCTGCTATGTCTAATCTCAGTCTCCTTTTGTTCCCAATTCATTATGTTTGATTTACACTTCATTCTGTGTATCCAGTAGACTCTTTTGTTCCCAATTCTGAAGATCCATGTTACGTGTGCTTTGCTTTCAGGCTCTTGACTCTCTCAGAGTAGACAAATTAGTCATACCAGCAGTGCCAGAGCTGATGGACACATGGACTTCAGGCTTCGGCTTCAAGCCTGTTCACGAATCCACGAAAAAGGCAATTAAGAATCTGAACTTACTGGTGTTCCCTGGTGTAGACATGCTAGAGAAACCATTGGGGAAGGAAAATATTGCTGAGCCAAATGTGTCCTCTTCCAATGGTACTAATTCAATTTTCTTTGGCATTTGATTTACGCTTGTGGATACATTATTTGCTTCTATAGACTGACAAAACCTACTCCAGGTTATCTGCTGTTGGCACCTGAGATGAGTTTGCATGTAGATGTCGATGAAGATAAACTCGAAAAGTCTAAAGACGGCGCACATGAGCGAAATGGTGCAACTGCTGATGTTGAATCCCCTTCTAACCCAGTTGATAGCTGCTTGATGTTAATGAATGTAGAAGAGGGAGGAAATGATACGGTATCCAATCTGAAGTTACTTAACGGGAACTTGGAGAAGAAAGAAGAGATTGAGAAACTGACGGATAAAGATTCCGATTCCCTTCATGATGTAGTTGATAACCAAAGATAATCTAACTCGGGAACTGATACAAAAAGGCAGGGAAGTGGCGATTTAGAAGATAAGATGCCATTGGCTGATGATGGCGGTGCAGTGAAAGCTGAGGAGTCTGATGAACAACCCGATTGTTACATAATCGAACATTCTGATAATGGTGGCACAGAGAAAGAGATTGGCAAAAAAGGTTTAGGGCGAAAGAAAAAAGTGACTTCCAAAAGTAGAGTATCATGCCGGCTGATCCAAAAATCATGGGGAACATCGAGTGATTGCTTGACTCTCGACATGGATGTGTTTGAGGTTGATTGCGTAGACTGAGCTTTTGTTTTTTGTGCATATGACCAGAACTAACGGATTTTGTCGAAAGATGCACAGCTTTTTGCTTTTTCCGGGTGAGAACGGAAAGGTACAGATGAAGAAAAAAAAGTAGTTAGATTATTATGCTAATATCAGTGCTTAGTAGTTTCATTAATGGCTGGAGCCAGAGATCAGTGACATTGCACTGCTCAATGCGTTTTATTAGACATTTGTTTTGGATAGTAAACAATTTCTTTCTTTCATTATCGTTTTGTAATATCAAATATTGAGCTGCTTCATCTTATTATCTAGTGGCTAAAGATTTTCTGGCTTATGGTGTTTCTTTTCTCTTCACGTTTATCATAATATGAATTATCAGATACGAAACCCAAATATTTTGTAATATTGTATCGTCAATGTTCAAGAAAGTGCTAGGTGCTAAGCATAATTATTTGATCTTAGTCCCCAACGACGAGAATATGTCTTTAAAGAGTTACCATATTTCAATGTTTATTTTCTGTGTTTGGTCTTTTGTTGAGATGGTTTGTTATTTGATTTTGATATTTATTTCTTGCTTCATGATAAAGTTATAAAAAGAACAGCTCATCCTCCTACTTGGCTACTTCCATCTTCTCTAGAGGAAAACTATAAATTTGAAAGAAATATACCATCAATATTTATTTATAAATGAAATGAAAATGACATTTTATGCTAAGTTAAAGTTAACCAGCTTCAGTAAAATGGTTGAAAATTATTGCAAACTACCAAGCCGATTAAGTCAGATGATATAACCACATTTGGTTCTAAGGTAAACAATAAGAAAATACAATGGACCATCTCAAAGACGAATCTAAATCATTGTTGGGGAGAAGCCAGATTGAAGATCAACTCTGAACTTGATTGTATTTGAAAACAGAGTAGTAAAGTCGTCACCGAAAAAATTGAGCTACTTCAAGATGCTTCACCTGCATAGGAAAAGGATGGAGTTGAGAAAGTAGATATAAACAATAAACACAAAGATATTTTTTTTTAGTAATCCGATGTAGAAAAAAGAGCACAAAGTGACATGGTGAAACTATTACCATTGCCATCTTGAGTGAATCACACTGAGCATAAAGGTTTTTCTCAATTCCACGACAATAATGTGAACAAAGCCAAGATTAGTTAAATGGCTGAAAATAATACTTAAAGCTCCCAAATGTGTCACTAGAATAGCCGGTGCAAATGCATAAGCTGCAAAATTAGCTACCTCCCCAACAATCACTGTAAAAAAGTAGGAATACAAAGGTTGTTTCAAAAAAAAAAAAAAAAAGTAATTACTTTTTATTTCCCAAAACCATTTAAAATCGATACTAATCGAACTTACTTGTTATCGTTCCAGCCCACCACCAAGGTTCATACAAGTATCCATACACCCTCCTTCACCTAATCACAATAAAGAAACAACAAGAAGTAAAATTTGTTAGACAAAAAGAGATTTTGAAGAGCAAGAGTAGTAAGAAACATAGCTAAATGAATAAGAACCTGCTCGGGCTCCGCTAACACCGGCCTTCTTGAGACCTTTTTTCTTGATGATGAAGCTAGAACCAATGAATATACTGGAAGACACACAGCTAAAATGACTCCATGTATATTATCAGGTGACATCTCCTCCATCTTGACAATATTTATACTTTTGCTTATATACAACAATTAGGAAGAATAATGTTTCCGTGGAACAAATAAGAAAAATCTGAGCTTTTTTAGAAAATATTCATTGTGGCAGAAAAATCGATAACCAGACAAATGGTGTAAGTAGATATACACAGAGAGGGACAAACACAAAGATATGGAAGCAACGAAAGAGACAAATCTTAACCTGATCCATTACCACATAACCTCAAGAAAACAGAAAATCTAGGATCTTACAATTGTTACAACAAATATCCTCAAATATTACACGAATGATACGCGATTTTAATCATTACAACAACAAATCTTCACCACCATTCCGAAAATTGTATTGTAGATTTTATTATTACAATGAGACACAATCCTCCTAAGAGGTAATGCTTTAATACTAATAATAATTAAGTAAAATAGTGAAAGATGTTCATGAACCAGTCATGTTTATATGAAATGAGAATGTGACCAATAGTGAGTCCACAAAACACACCAGGTACATAGGCTATTGCAGCTGCAATCCAGCTCAACACTTGCTCTTCTTCTTCTTCTTCTTCTTGCTCTTGCTCTGTTGTTTCTTCTTTTTTCCCGTCGCATGTTTCTTGGAGAGCAACACCGCAGAGTCCGGGATTCACTGCGAATGCCGAGCTGTTCTGGCTTTGAATTTGAGTTCCTTGTGGGATTGGACCTTCGAGTTTGTTGTACGAGAAGTTCATCCACGCTAAAAACGTGAGTTTCCCGAGCTCTGGTGGGATTTGGCCGGATAATCTGTTTTGAGAAAGATCCAATGATTGGAGATTTGTCAAGTTGGATAGAGACGGTGGAATGCAGCCTGTGAAAGCATTGTTTGACATGTTGAGCACGATTAGTTCCTTGAGTAAACCGATGGATCAGGGATGTTTCCTTGGAGTTTGTTTCCGGACACATCGATGGTTTTTGTAGATTGTGAAGCCACTTCCAATAATTTCCATATTTGATCCTTTGTTCATCAGACCAACCAACTAATGATAGTATTTTGTAATTCCGGCAAACCTAGGTGGCTCACTATCTACAATGTCTACCAGTGATGACATTGCACTCCAACCTGCAAAGTAATCTGCTGGTAACACTCCAGTGATGTGATTTTCCGAAATGTCAAAGATTCGCAGCTTGGGGAATCTTAAAGGAGAAGATATTGGACTGTAGAACTCGTTTGAACGAAGGACAAGAATCTGTAATTTAGGCAATAATCTCAACCCGAATGGAAATATGTCGTTGATTCTGTTGTCTTCAACATTCAGAAACTCGAGATGAGTGCAGTTAACCAGAGACTTGGGGAGATTTCCTGATAACCGGTTGCGACCAACATCAAGTGATCTCAAGTTAGCACTTATAGCTTCCACTGGAAATACACCAGAGAGGCTATTATTATGTAGATGCAAGATCGAAAGAGTAATATTGAATTTCTCAAAACACCGAGGAATAGAACCATTAAAGTTGTTGTTGGATAAAACAAGTATACTAAGATCAACCAATTCGCATATTGTCCTAGGAATCTCTCCCGAAAACCGATTATCGGAGCCTAAAAAGTACCTCGTAGACTTTGGTAACAAAGGAAAATCATGGAATGTGTTTGAGCTTATGTCAACCATTTCTATTTCAACTGTTTGAATAACATCTGCTGATCCTTCAAAACCGCTAAAAGAATTCTGAGAAATATTTACGCCCCATAACAGTGGCAGTCTCCATAAACACTCTGGTACTTGGCCTTTGATATGGTTGACAGATATGTCTAAATAATTAAACTGGTTTGAATTTGTAGAAACTTGGGAAACTCAGTAATACTGCAGGATGATAAAATCAAGAATTGTATGGGTGAGGGAAGATGGAGAGTTGAACCGACAATCACTTTATTCCCCGAAAGATCCAACCTACTAAGTGACATGAGATGTGAGAAAAGATTCAAGTCAAGCATGCTTCTTGTGTTGAGATAGGAGAGTTCAAGTGACGAAAGTGACCTGAGATGAAAGAAGATGCATAAATCGACCATGCCCCTCCCCGTGTTCCAAAATGAGAGGTCAAGATACGAGAGCCTGACTAGTTTCGATATAGATCCAGGGATCGGCCCATTGAAATTGTTTCCGCCAAGATATAAAACTAGAAGTTGAGATGGTGAAGAGACATTCCCAATCTCAAGAGGACCGCTGAAGTCATTTTCCCCCAAGTCAAGACTGGTCAATGAAGGGATCATGAAGAGAGACGGTGGAATAGATTCGGAAAATGAAGAGAGACGGTGGAATAGATCCGGAAAGATTTCCAAGTGAAGAAGGAACCTCTCCAAAGAAACTGCAACCATCAAGACTCAAAACCCTCAAATACTTGAGGTTGCCTATAGAATCTGGTAGAATACCCCAAAGATTATTCAAGTCAAGATTCAGTCTCTCAAGATGATGAAGCTTAAACAGACTACTGTTAGATCTCAAAGGACCATTGAGAGAACTTTCCTCGAGGTTTAACTCAACAACGTTGCCCGTCTTAGAATCACAAGTGACACCATCCCAAGAACAGCAATCAGTGTTGTTCCTCCACTTCTCTGTTGTCTTCTTATCATAGACAAGTAATTCTTGAACATAGAACTCGTTCTTGAACTCCCAAAGAGCATCCTTCTGGTCTGGATGACACAAGTGCCTAGCAGGAGAAGCAAAAACAAGTATTGAATTAAAAAGGGAGAAGATTAAAGACAAGAAGCTCCATGTTATCATCCTTCTCTGATTACAAGAATGCATCATATTTTTTTTTTCTTTTTTTTCTTTTTGGTTCTTTTTTGCTATAAAACGAATGATGTTACGTATATTGAGGGAATGAAAGCTTGACTTAACAAGTCTCTTGCAAAGATTAATTGCTTCCACAAAGTCAAGTCTCCTCTTGGGGAAAAAGTAACCTTAAGAATTATGCAGAATGAAAATTTCTCTGATTAAAAGTAAATAAAAATTAAGCTTGTAGAAACAAAAACAACTATCATAAAAAGAGATTACTCTTAAAATAAACTAGATAACCAAAACCTTAAAGAGCATCTTCATCAATAGTCTTTTAACCATAGATTCTACTTAAAAACAAATAAAAATAAAAAAACAAAATAGAAAAAATAGGAGAGAGATATATTGATACTTTAGATTTTAGTTTAATTAAATAATTCAATAGTAAGCTATAAAAAAAACTTAAACTAGTGGTATAAGGACACATATTACTTGAATATCTTTAAAAAAATATAAAATGTTTCTTAACTAAACGACTTAAGAAACTCTTAGCATTTCTCTTTCTACCTTTTATCAATATTTAATGGTAATTTATTGTGAGAAACTTATTAAGAACTCACCAATGGAGCTGCTTTAAGTCTCTCAAACAAGAGGCGTTTGTCATGTTTTGAGAACCCCATTTACTACTTGTCTTTATTGTATTGGTGGATTATGTTTTAAATAGTTTCCAAATTAAGTAAATAATAAAATTATTTAAAATATATTAAAATGAAATGAGTCTCTAATAGATGGAGATATTCTTCGACATAATAAAATCCGACAATAAAATAACCATAAAAACCAGAAATGTCATAAGATAAAATGATAAAAGATAAACCAAAAGGAATCATCAGAGATTCATAGCTTCAGCTATGGCAGAGGTGACCTCATGAACAAGTTCCGTCTTGCGCAACATATATCCAAGTCGTTCGAACTCCAACTCTTTCTTGATTTCAAAGCTGTAGATTCAACATGACGACCCCAAATCATCATGGACAGGTCAAATCACTTCTGATCATGACCTGGTTTTAAAACCTTCTTCTCAACTTGACTTATGAACTTCTTCTTTAAAGACTTAATATATCTTCTCCATGAATTGTTCACTAGTTACCTCAAAACTAATAGAGCTCTTCACAACATCGTATATGCGAATTTTATCCTCATTGGCAAAAGTAAGCTTCTTAAAACCACATTTGAAGTTGATGATGCCTTGTAGCACACGGATCTCGTCCTCGTCGTTGAAAAGATTTTGAAAAAGTTTGGGCTTCGTCGAAACTTGATTTTCTGTTTCAGTTTCAGTGATTGCAACAGAGGAAGGAGTTGTGAGTGTCTCGTCTCCATGTTGTTCTTCCTCTGTAGTCTTATCATTGTGGCTTGGTGAGTTTACCACTAGCTTGCTTTCTTGCTTCTTGTTCTTCTTAGCCATGAAATGTTTTAGAAAGGTTTCAAAGGTGGTGGTGAAGTGGGGAGATGAAATGAGAAATAGAGAAGGACGTTTAGGTTTATATTGGAAGAGTCCATAAACTTTAATTAGAAAAGGAGATCCTAAAGTAAGGAATTGTGTTTTTTTTTTCCTTTCTTTATTTTCGTTAAATTAATCACAGAGCTTCACGTCCTTCTTTATCTACTAACAAACCTTGAAGGGTTTGAAAAAGAACAACACATGGTGATTGGAGTTGATAAGTTTTGTATGCTTTTAGATTTTCATTGGTCCAAAACGAGTTTAAAAACATACTAGTATTATTAAGGGTAACTAGAAAAAATCCACGCGTTGCGTGGAAAAACTATTTAGATAAATTTTAAAACCATTTTACTGTATGTAGATGATATTTAAGAAATATTCTCACAAGTTATATCTTTAAAAAATATAATATGAAAGTAAACTATATGTTTTAGCTTATTATTTATGTTTGGCAAAAACAACCAATTTTCTGTAATTGACTTGAAATTAGATTAGTGGTTTCTCTTATCTATATTGTATGGACATATAAATGTAAAGTGATTCTCAATTATTTAAATATTGATGGATACTATTTAAATATAAATATATTTTTTTAAAAACTTTATTAGAATAAATTATGTTATCTAAATAATTGGTTAAAATTTTATAAGAAAATAATTCTTTATTATACAACCTCTTTCTATATTTTGATTGCTTATCATCTTTTTTTTCTCTAATTTGTATGTTGTATTTATATATATATGAATTGACATAAAATTATGTAATTTGTATATAGTATATGAGTTGATACAAATATAAAGTAATGTTTTTAGGAAATAGTAAACGTAATTTTATATATATAATCTTCAAATATAGAATTATTACCATTAAATATATAAAAAAATAAACAACCTTGAAAAGTTGGTAAAACAATATTGGGTAAGGGATTATATGCATTTCAATGTTCTTTTCGATTTTACTGAATAAGAATTGGAAATAATTCATAAGTATATGGGAAGTTTAAAGATTTAATTGAATTAGTAGACACCAATCAAGGTTTTCTGAATGACTTTTAGAAAGAATTTTATTAGTGGATTATATATGTTTATTTCCATGATATTTACAAGTGTGTTTAGTAGTCTAGTGGCTTTATCCAGTTAAATTAGCGAGGTTTGCTGGGTTCGAAACCCGTAAGAAATAACGTTAAACGTGTTACAAATATTAGTTGTACCGTTTTTAATCATTTTAGAGTCTTTAATGTAATAATATGAACATAACCACAGACAAATGAGATTACAACTCAGAGAGCTTTGCTTGGTTCATCATTTTAAAGTTCAATTCTGTAAACTCTTGCTAAACAATACTCGTTGGCATGCTAATTCGCTATGCACACGGAAGCACTGCAAATATACGAAGCTTGCGTGCCAAAACAAGCAAGAAAAACAACTTATTCAAAAGACACAAAGAAAAACTATGATTCCAGACTGTATTCGTAAACCCGTGATTGACGCGGAGCTTACTTGATTATACAGTAGCTGCTTTGGTGGACAGAAAATCAGAAATCTTGCTTGTGTAGAAATCTGGTTGAATCTTGTTCTGAGGGCTTTCCAACAGAGAGATTGAAGTAACACCTTCAAGTCCACAAAAACAAAATGAAGAAAATTTTACCAAATTAGATGCTTTAAACCCAAGATAGTGTAGATAGAGAGGAGCTGTTTATGGATAAGTTATACCGGATAGGACGAGCAGAGTTTTACAACCGCCATTTTGCCCGAACAATATGTCAGTGTCCAACCTATCACCTACCATGCATATCTGTGACTTTTGGATTCCAAATCTGCACATTTTTCAAAATGGCAATGCACAATGTTAGTGATGAACATTCTCATTATTTAACAATCACTTTTGTTCAGGTTTATAAAAAGGAATATGAGAATGTAGAAGAAGCCTTACTTGTCTGCTAAATAGTCCATCATAAAAGTTGAAGGTTTTCCAACAACAAGTGGCTCACGTTGAGTTGATCCAACAAGAGCACCAACCATAGAACCACCACCTGAAACCGAGTAATTGCATTGTTGTCGTTCAAAGATAGTAACCAAATTCACCTTAGGATCACATTAGGTTAATGTTACTAGAATTGAAATTAATAATCTTTTATCTAACAGTAAAACAGTAAAAAAAATGCATAGAAGAAAACAAAACCTGCCCATTCTTGAGCATCGGTAAGGTGTGTGACAGCATCTCGGTTTGTAGCAATGAAAAGACACCCGGGGTTTTCGCGGATACAGAGTGTTCCATACCTTCCACCGAAAAGAAGCCGTTAGATCACCAAACACAGATGAAATTTAACACAAAGATTTATAAAAAAAAACTTAACAGGAGGACCTACTGAATTTTGTAGTAGTTGAAATAGCGATCAAATCCAACGACAACAGCTCCCACCTGAAAAGCATTTTCGGATAAACTAAACTGAGTTTCCGTCTCAAGAAGAACAATTTCATGCATTCTTTAAGTTGGAAGTAGAAACAGAAACATACATCATGATCATGATCCATTAGAAACCCTGGCTTCAATTCAATCTGCCTTTTACCATCCTCCTGTATTCGAAAAAATTAACTCTTCAGAACTATAACAAAACAAAGAAATCATGGAAGCTAGTAAGAAAGGTCAGTGATGGATACATACCGGACCACCTACGTATTGAAAACCAGCAAGCTCAAGCTCTTTCAAAATACCCTCCTCACCAATCACATAGACCTGAATAAACATATGCATCAGGACTTGCAAAGGCACATGAGACTGAGACGGAGACGATTGAGAGATGGTTTACCTTCTTATCTTTGGGGAAATTAATAGACTGCAAGTATGCAGCTGCAGCAAAAGAAGAAGCAAATATCTCCTCCTGAAAAAAAAAAAAAAAAAAATCGATACTTTAGTCGAAAACAAGTGAAATTATCGATACAGAGAAGCTAGATAGGCACTAACCTCGTTAACATTGAGGCCAAGAGTCTCAAACTTTTTACCATATTGTTTCCTAGACTTTGTTGAATTGTTTGTCACAAAAACCAACCTCTTCCCCTGTGTAAAGTTTGAGATTGAAATAACCAATTCATGTAATGTAAGAAACTTTTGCAAAAGAATTCGACTTACCGACCTTGGCACGGAGCATATCAAGAGTTTCAGGAACTCCTTCAATCAATTTATCTCCTTTCCAAATTACTCCTACAAAAAACAAAAAAAAACACAACAAATTTCAGTTAGGTAACACAACCATGTTCCTCTAAGATTGATCTTATCTAAACAAAAATCGCTATAGTGACTGACCGTCACAATCGAAGATGAAAGTTTCGACGGAATCGATGAGCTGATCAGCATTTTCCAACTGTTGAGAAGTAGCTCTCGGGGTTAAATTGGGAGATGACGTCATTCGGAGAGGCTTGTGGTTGATCTGACGTCGGAAAAAACGAGTTCCAGAGAAGAAAGGTTTGGTTGTGTTGGGAAAGAGAGACGACAAGGAGGAAGAAGAAGAAGAAGAAGTGACCGGAGAAATTGCAGAAGCAAGTGTTCTACTAAACATTTTTTTTTTTTTTTTTTTTCTGTTTCCGCTTTTTTTTTGGAATGTTTTTTTTTAAAAATTAATTTAGTTTAATTTGGTTTGTACGAGGGTGGATTGTGGTGACGTGGTAAATTGGGTGGACGATGTAGAAGATATCATCATCCCAACCCAAGAATTGTAGGACACACATTGTGGAGATAGACAAAAAGGCTTTGACTTGTACACACATTTAATTTGGTGGATAGAAAGATTGAAATTATGCATATATAACGGTGTGATATTTGCTATTAAAAAGTGTCAAATATGATAGGTGTTATAAAAGGAACGATAATTTATCACGAAAATATACATAAATAAAGATGAAAATATTATAATCTATATAATAACAGCTTATTGATAAAAGAGGATAGAGAATGATCTTTGTTACTTGTTATAATTGAAGTTACCGTATCGTGTATTACATCGATCGGAAACTGTTTGTCTATGTTTAGGTAAGAAGAAGAAGTTACTATGTCAGCATAATGATTATGAGCTCCAGACAAAATAAGATTACACAAACGTTTCATATATGCAACTTTTTTTCCTGAGTTTTGTGTATGTCATTTTTTACTTTAATAACGTTTCCTCTTGGAGACTAGTGTTAATATCATATGTAGTTTATCGTTTTTGTTGTCTCTTTCAAAAATATGTCTAGAAAAATTGATGTCTAGAAAAATTGATCGTCTGCGTGATACAACTTCATTTTGGTGTAACATGGGCTTTCTTTATCGTTTGATGCTGGGCTTTATTTTTGTTCCAACTCTATGTCTATCTCACCATTTAGTTTTATTATGATAAGTTTTAGGAAGATTTGGATTTATATCTAAGAGTATAGTATAAGTAAGAACATATGTATTTTATTGTGAGTTGGTTTTTGTGGAGTTAATAAAGAGAAAGATATTCATCTCATTGTTCTTTGTTTTCAGTATTCCTTTTGTGGAATCAACGTTCATAAGAAGAATAGTATTTAGGTTATCCTTTCGGATCAAAAACTTAGTGGAAAAAATCATAGTAAGGTAAAAAAGAATACATCACGCTAGCTCCTCTTTGAATGATAAGGTGTCATCATGTTAATCTCGTTGACGCATTCCAATGTTTTGGAGATGTTTCCTAAATGTAATGGTTGGCAGTAACTTCATGACGACATCTGTAGCATTGTGACATGATTAAACATATTTAACTCAGATGATTTTAATCTTCTCAAGTTCCAAAGTGTGTTTGGTTAGTCACTTTTGATATATCAATAATTCATTTGTTTGAGCGACACATGCAACATTGTTTTCATACAAAATAGTTCGCTTTGTATTCATGTGGATCCCACTGCTCGATTAGAGGCATTGGCTTACTAACCATACACCTTATCTAGTTGTTTAATGACTCGCAATGATTTTGGCATGACTTGAAGAAGTTGCCAAGAGTATCTACTTTTGCATACACATTATATAGCAGTGCTTCTGATTGTGAAAACATATCATGTTTGTGATCGAGACTTCATAAAGATCTGACAAATATTCTGCATCTGTAAAACTGAATATTTGGCTGTTTAAATACTAGGATAAAATAAAACAAATGGAGATATCTAAGGTTTCATGATCTTAAGTAACTTGAGGATTGTAATCACAATAATTATTTTGTGGTAAACCTGTCACCAATACAAAAATGCTCGAAAAGACATACCTCACATTCCACAAAGATACAGTGTCATTCAAGCAATGTTCAGAAATTATAGATACATAAAGTTCTTTGAATTAATTCTAACACTCATAATTGTAGAGAAAAATAAAGATCCTCTCATCATATACCACCACTCGGCCTAGTAAGCCAAAACATTTCCAAAAGTGAATACAACATATGTGAAAAATCTGGAGAAGAAATGCAAAACCTATCGGGATTTAATTGCATACGTGAGAGAAATTACAATCCACGATAAGAAAGTCTTTCTAATGGATTCATTGAAAACAAAACCCCAAAGAAAAAGAGATTCAAAAGACTATTGCACAAAAGCGTGATAACATCTATTATTGATGCGGATCCAAAGCACATTGATCCAGTTTATGTCGAGCTCTGGAACATCTCTACCAAACTATGCCAAGAGTCTACCAAAGGCATAGGGAGAGAAGTGAACCTTACAAAACACTTTCAAAGTACATCGTACCTCGATTCACCCAACTTTAAAGATGCCCACAATATCGGATGACTAAAAATGCTTGTAATAAGATTAGTGATTAGTTTCCAGTTATGCCTTTTCTAACTATTATGTATTTCTGTTTTTAGCGAACAATGTGGCTTTTCCACAATAATCTAACTTAAAATTATTAAATGTATTTTCTAATAAATAAAATTTACTTTTTATTATCTAATGATTTTGTTGATTACAAAAATGGATGAAATACTACTTTAAATTTGGTTCAAGAAAGTTGTATGCTATAGGTAGTAGAACAACACACAATATTCTGAAAGACGAGATATCTATTTAACTTGAAACCGACAAACATTATTGTCAATTCACAATATTATGTCCGCTAGAGCCAACTTCATTTTTCCTAATGAGATCAAGTTTTCCATATAATAATGTCTTATAATGTCTTCAATGCTATGACACTCAGTTGGCAAATGAGGTTGGACAAAATTATATGTATGTAAATTTCGATAGATCCGGAAACATATTGATATTGAAAATAATAATTCAAAACTTCTTTCATAATTGCATGATAGAGAGGATTTTTTACGTTTCACAATCAAATAACCGAAGTGTCATTATTGAATTGGAATTAGTTGGGGTAATTAGGTGTAACATGTGTTTAAGTGTCATTGTTAAAATGGAATTAGCGTCTTGGTTTTTTCTTCTTCTGGTGTTAGTGAAACTCCAAAACTACCACTTGACAAAACTTGCAAAAACAAGTTTTAAGAAACAGATGTTTCAACTTGCAGTATAAATTCTAGTGAATAATGAATATAAATGGTCGAAGCCTTCTTGTTCTTAGCCACGAGTCGATTCTCAGTGTTTGAAAGTTAAACAAGAGCCACTACAAAAAAACAGAGAAGTTGCGACGCTCAATGGCGTCGCAAAAGCGTCACAAAACAGGTGTTTGCGACGCTTTTATGACGAAAAAAACCGTCGCAAAAAAACCGTCGCAAATCTAAACCGTCGCACATTCGTCACAAATTTGTGACGCTTTTTTAAATTTGTGACATTTTTTTCTGACGAATAAAAAAGCGTCACAAATTTGCGACGGTTTAGAGACGAACTTAAAGCGTCATAGATCTGCGACGGTTTAGTGACGATAAAGAAGCGTCATATATTTGTAACGAAATTGTGACTCTCTTATTCCGTCATAAATTAGCGACACTATTGTGACGGTAAACTTCGTCACAATTGCGACGAATTTGTGACGCTTTCGAAGGATTCTATTGTTCTTAATTCGTCACAAAAGTGTCACAGATTAAAAAATATGACCTTTTATATATTCACAATATTTTGTTTTTGAACCGGATTTGAGAATTAAAATTGAACAAAATTAAAAAGAAATGGAAGCTAATTGAAACATTAATCCAAAATAAACATAAAAGCATTCAAACGTGAATCTAAAAACAAAAGAAATTTCACAAAACAAAATAATGTTGACATTGTTTTCAAATAAGACTAAGTTCTTAAAGGGTTTAGAAATGGAAGCTAGGTTGCGGTGCTTGGGCCAGTGGCTGGTGCGGTGCAGTGTCGACTTGATCGGTGTTCACTGGATCATCTTCTTCTTCATCATCACAAGACACAAACAATGAAAATGAAATTGGTACAACGAGACAGTTAATGTTAAAAAAAGAGAATGATTTTAGACTTACAATGAATCGGAATACATGGCAGGAATGAGATCTAGTATCTACTTGTGTATTTTGATGGTGTGCACATCTTGCAATCAAAGAGTTCACATTTTATTCCAAGGATGTTATTTCAAAAATTAGGATCCAAATTAGTCAATCAACAGACTTATAAGGATACTTACGAAACTTACCAAGTCTTACGCCTTGCTCTTATGTCTTCGTACACTAAAAGAAGAAAAAAATGAACATGTCAGTTCAACAAATCTGTTTTGTTGACAAATTATGCAAAATAAGCAGAATATAGATGAACCAAAACAACCAGAATATAAACCTAAACAGACAAACTTTAATAAAAGTATAAGTTATCATGAAGTAGAACTATCAAAAGATTCAAAACCACATTGACAATGATTGAATACAGTAAAAGAAGAATGTATATCGGAAAGCAAAAGAGATAGGTAAACTTACAACGCAGAATTCCCGCTATCACAAGAGTAAATTTACCATCGTCCTGTCCAAACATAAGACATAAATATGAACAAGTGGTTAAATGAACAAGTGGTTAAAAAGAATGTTTAGCAACTGGCATGTGAAACCTTTTATGTCTTGTCTCTTTCACTACCCACTACTACTAACTACTTCTATTTCTTACACTGCTGTAATGTAAAATTAAAATAGAAAAAGTTACACAATAGAAAGCTTCACTGTTAATTTTTATTCCCAGAAAGAAACAAACTAAAGAGGAAATCACAAACTTGAAAAGAGAAAGATAAGAAGAGAAAATATAAGTGGTGACGATTGAGTCTTACAGAGGGAAAAAGGCTATATACTTGTTTCATGTTCTGATTCACTAGTTGGTCCAAACTCAAAGACTCTTCTCCTTTCCCATCAAAGCAACAACAAAATAAAGGTTAAAAGTGAGGGATTTTGTTACTTTTATGGTAATTATTATGAGAGAAGGATCTCTTTTGAGCAGCTAAACTTGAAACCTTAAACACCACAGTTCTCTGTTCCAAGTGTCGTTTGCATTGACCCCTTACCTAAAGTGACCTTACTATTTACAGTTGGAGGTCCATACACAGCTTCAAATCATTCACAACAAATCTCGAGCCCTCGTAAGTGATCAACAATTCCACGTAGCTCAAATTACACCATATTACCACGGATTAAAAAACCTATGGACCTTTTGCTTATAGATGAGTTAATCAATTGAACATACCTGACTTATTTTGATGGTTTGGAATTGCATTGTCTTTTCACTACAAGAAAACAAGCTTATTTCCGACAGAAATTTTTTTCCCTCGGAAATCCGTCGGATAGTTCCGACGGTTTTCCAACGGAATGCTGATACAGAGGGTTTCCGTCGGAATTCCGTCACATTTTCAGACGGTATACCGACGGAAATCCACTATCTCAGCTTTCCGTTGGAATACCGTCGACAATAACCGACGGAAGACAGACAGATACGAGAAGTCGTTACATTCCGACGGTATATCGGCGGAATTCGGACTTTCCGATGTCGGCAAATTTTGATTGGTCAGCGTGTACGGGCGGACGGAATTCCGACGGTTTCCGATGTCGGCAAAGTTTGAGTGGTTTCCATATCGTCTACGGTGGATGATGGGATTGGTGGGGTGTTATGTCGGAGGTATTGACGGAATTCCGACGGATTTTCGACGGAAATCCGTTCTAGATAAGTTTGCAGAATTCGTCATTCCATCATAACAAAATTTCGAGTACCAAACAAAATTATAAAGATGAGTTCATATTTTCGGTCATGGATGGACGAGCCAATGATGGAAGAGGGGTCGAACTTATTAGCGACCGAATACGCTCAAGGTATTTGCGAGTTCATGCAGTTACCTAGAAATCAAGAGGCGGCCAACAAAGGTCAGAATATCAAATGTCCTTGTTCTAATTGCTGTAATAGAATTAGTGTTGCGGTTCCGACTGTTTGGAACCACTTATATAGATATGGATTTAGGGTGGGATATAAGGTTTGATATTTACATGGAGAAAGGAATTATGAATATGGTAGTACCAGTAGCAATGAACCTTATTTTCCGTCTAGCGTAGGAGAACCTACAGCGGAAGTAGATGTTCAGGTAAGTACGGTTGCGATGGTTAACGATGCGTTTAGAGAGAATTTGCAGTCGGGTGGGTATCATGAAGGTGATAGGGTTGAAGAACCTAATTTAGAATCTCGAAAGTTTTTCGATATGTTAGACGCATCAAAGCAACCACTATACAACGGTTGTAGGGATGGTCATTCACCGCTATCTTCTGCTAGTAGGATGATGAACCTGAAGACTGATTATAATTTGTCCGAAGAATGTGTTGATGCATTCGCCGAGTTCGTGAAAGATGTTTTGCCAGAAGATAATCTGGCCCCAGGATCATACTACGAGATCCAAAAACTTGTCACCGGTCTTGGTTTGCCCTACCAGGTTATAGACGTGTGCATCGACAACTGTATGATATACTGGAGAGAAGACAAGAACCGGAACAAATGTAAATTTTGCCAGAAACCCCGGTTCCAGGACACAAGTGGCAGGGTGAAGATTCCATTCAAACAGATGTGGTATTTACCCTTAACGGAGAGGTTGAAGAGGCTGTACGAATCAAAGCGCACAGCTAAGGCTATGAGATGGCATGCAGAGCATAGTCAAGATGGAGATATCACGCATCCTTCTGACGCGGAAGCGTGGCAACACTTCCAATCCGTATATCCAGATTTTGCATATGAACGACGGAATGTATACATAGGCTTATCCACTGATGGTTTCAACCCGTTTGGCAAGCATGGAAGAAAATATTCATTGTGGCCGGTCATCGTAACACCTTACAATTTGCCTCCATCTATGTGCATGCGGCGAGAGTTCCTATTTCTCTCAATTCTAGTTCCCGGGCCAGATCATCCAAGACGGTCGCTCAATATATTCCTCCAACCATTGATCTGTGAGTTGCAGATGTTGTGGGAGCATGGTGTTGAGGCTTATGATGTTTCAGTCCAGCAAAATTTCAACATGCGTGCGGTTCTTATGTGGACCATAAGCTATTTTCCAGCGTACGGTATGTTATCTGGATGGACAACGCATGTAAGATTGGCTTGTCCTTATTGCCAAGACAATAATACAACATTCCAACTGCAGCACGGAAGGAAGACTTCATGGTTTGATTGTCACATGTGTTTTTTACCGGCAGATCATCCATATCGTTGGTCTAAAAGATATTTTAGGAAGAATCTACAAGTGTTATATGGTCCACCTCCGGCGATAGATGGTCGCAGCATATTGGAATAATTACGTGATTTTGGTGCCGAGCGAACTCCTGAATGTGGGGGTAATGGCCATCTACGCGTCGACGGTTGTGGGGAATATCACAATTGGCATAAGAAAAGTATTTTCTGGGATTTGCCTTACTGGAAAGACCATCTATTGCGGCATAATCTAGATGTCATGCATGTTGAAAAGAATTTCTTTGACATCATAATGAACACCATATTAAACGTCCCAGGGAAAACCAAAGACAACTGGAAGTCTAGATTCGACTTGCCATTGATTTGTTCGAGGCCATCTCTTCATGATTCAAACAGTAGATTGCCGATGCCTGCTTACCGGTTAGACGCTGGGCAGAAAGAAGTATTTTTTGAATGGTTCAAAAAATTTGTCAAATTTCCAGACGGTTATGCATCTAATTTACGTAATTGCGTGGATTCGACGGAAGGCAAGTTTATAGGAATGAAGAGTCATGATTGTCATGTCGTGATGCAGTGTCTTCTTCCATTTGTATTTGCATATCTTCTTCAAGAACTTATCCACCAAGAAATTGGAGGTATATTTCTTACTCCCATTAGTTTCTTACTACCATAATATTACTATATATATATATATATATATGAACTTGTTTAATTTTTGTTTATAGGAGTTGGTGCATTCTTCCGAGATTTATCTTCAAGAACGCTTACCGTCCACGGGATACGTAAGTTGGAGGCCAATATCCCGGTTCTCCTTTGTAATCTTGAGAAGATATTTCCACCGTCTTTTTTTGACGTTATGGAACACCATCCTATTCACCTCCCACGAGAAGCAGCCTTAGGAGGCCCTGTTCAATACCGATGGATGTATCCGTTCGAGCGTTACATGTTCCACCTAAAGAAAAAGGTTAAAAATTTGAGCAAGGTTGAGGGATCTATTGTCGCACAAAGCCTAAATGAGGAAGTCTCACACTTTTTCGAATATTACTTTCCATCGGCAGTTCGCACTAAGGCGAGACGTCCTGCCTGACATGATGATAAAGGTAAGAAAGCAGTCTATGCCGTGGTTGTTCCTGATTTGTTTGCCCAAGTTGGTCGAGCAAGTGGAAAAGGAAAGAAACGCAAACTATCAGCCCAAGAGGTTACACATTTGCATACGTATATCCTCAGAAACTGTGACGAAATTTTGGAGTACGAAAGGTATATCAGTTATTATAATAAATTTATGGAATTATTTGCCTTTATCTACTAACGACTGTTATGTTACATGATCTACATGTCTTTCGCACGTGATTACCATTATGATAAGACAGATGCCGAACTTGCTGTCTTGAAAGATGAAGAATTTGAGGGGTGGTTGAAATGTTATGTAAGTGTAATATAATTAATTACCCATACTTTTCCAGGTTTTCACGTTCATATGTTACTTATTTCTTACTTCTATCATTTTTAGGTTTCCGATAGTATAGCAAGTGGTCAATCACTCCCAACATGGTTAGTGGAGTTTGTTCATGGTTTACGCAGCACCGCGACTTAATATCCCAAGTTTTGCACTAGGGGATATGCGTTCAGGATCCGTGAGGAAGGACGTCAACGGTCAACTTCGGACTATGGTATTTCAGCGCAATCAGGTGAAACCATGTACTATGGGATTTAAAAAAAAATCTTGGAAATCCACTATCCAAGAATGTTGGACTTGAGGTGCATTGTGTTTATGTGAGATTGGTATGACCCAACCGATGGTTGAGGGGTTTGAGTTGACCCTCATGGTGTTATTTCGATAAATTCAAGCCGAAAACTACAGTATTACGATCCATTTATCCTTGCGTCTCAAGCAGACCATGTATGAATACAATAATATGTTTACCTACGTACTCATACTTAAGGTTTGTTGTTCATGTATATTAACAATATCCACTCTTTATTAATAGGTTTGCTACATTCCATATCCTCGAGTTGCCTATCGTACAGATCCTTGGATCACAGTAACTCTAATTAACTCGAGAGGAAAAATATATGGAGTTCCAGAACAAGATGCTCTACAAACATCGAGAAGTATACCAATGTCACCTGTTGAGGAGATGGATAACATTGACCTTGTCATTGATGTCACACATAACGGGGATGATCTTGTGCATTTGGATGAAGAGGAAACACATGACGAATTTGACGACGATTCAGACTCCATCCCTAGTGAAAGTGGACCAGAAGATTCAGATTAATAATTTATGAATAAATGTGTGCTTATGAATGTTGTGTGATTCAGACTTCATCCCTAGTGAAAATAGATCAGGAGAATCAGACTTCATCCCTTGTATATCATATTATTTAATAGTATATATATAGTCATGTTCGATGACTAATTGACGAAAAATATTGGTATTGCAACTCCAATAAAACATAACATTTAATGAAACATAAAATTTAAAACACATTCTTAAACAGGTACATTAGAGACTTGCAAATATTTAACACACAACGGTTATGGTACAAGTACATAATAAACTCCTCATTTTACAGTCATCTCTCGGTTTCCACTCTGAACTTACCATTTGTTAGAACCATTTACTGATGTTCTTTTCCTTTTTTTTCTTTTGTGGAGAATCTACAAATCCGTCGCACAATTCGCTTTTGATTGCATCAACACCTAGATTTATGTTTGGCTTGGCTGGGCTTTGGGCGAATTCGAAATCATAGTAATGCTCCTTTGGTGGAGAATCTATAAATCCGTCGCACAATTCACTTTTGATTGCATCAACATCTAAATTTAAGTTTGGCTTTTCTGGGCTTTGGGCGAATTCATAACCATAGTACTGATCCTTACATACGTTTGAAGTACTTCCACCGTCAGTATCAGACTTTTCCATCCATTGACATGGTTGTTCGGCTTCGATAACCCGGTTATGATCAGGACATTGTGGCTGCCTCTCGTAAATGTGGTGGATGTTTGGCGAGCAATGGCTGTCAGACACTATTGTTGATGTGGAATCTTCTTTATGGATTGGTGAGCACGTATCAAATTCCCACGAGTAAGTGGGAATCTCTTCAGTGAATTAGTTGCAATGACCAGGGGTTTCCCACGAGTATTTTGGAATATAAAAAAAATTTACCCTCAGATGTTGTTTTTGCGTCGTCAATAGGAGAGTTAGAAGACATTTTTGTGTTATAAAGAGGTTTAGAAGATATACACTCCATCATGTGTATTTATAGTAGAAGTTATATGTATGAACCATCGGTATTCCGTCTGTAATCCGTCCGTATTACCCACGGAATTCAGACTACACGATGTCGGCAAAGTTTGATTGGTCAGCTGTACTGACGGATTTCCGACGGAGCTATGTCCTCGAAATTATGTAACGGATGTCCGACGGAATTTGGACGGTTTAGATGTCGGCAAAGTTTGTGTGGTTAATAAATCGTCTGCAGTGGCCGAAGGGATAGGTGGGGTGTTATGTCGGAGTGTTTTGACGGTTTTCTGACGGAAATCCGACGGATATCCGTTGTACATATATTTTTGCACATTTTCTCATTCCTTGAAAACAAAATTTGAACACAAAATCATAACACAAAAATATTCAATTGCGTAATAGCTAACAAAGATCTATGGAATTACTATATGCAAAATCGAGCCCCTGGTCCAAACACTCCAAACACAACTCTTCTTCCTTCAAGCCCTCCTTACGATAACTTAAATGTCATAGATGCTCAACCAACAATTTCACTCCACCCAAAGCAACGATCCCTGAACCAAACGCCCGAAATACAGGGACCTGGCCAAGTCGTAAGGCGAGGAATTTTTCGCAAGAGGGCTCATGATGCAAGGGTGGTGCGAGGTGAAAGTTCTCAAACTCGCCCAACTCAAGATTTTATTTATGAGGTCATTAACGAGGCACCACAAGCCGACCAAGATTTTAGTAGCTCTGGGTGGGCTTCTACTATCGATTACATAATCCGTGAAGGTATATATATATAATTACCGTTTTTACTTTTACAATATATTGTTATATAATGATTATAGCTGACAAATACAAAATCTATGATTCATAAATGTAGGTTCTTATCGCAATAGGACCACACCATTCTGGACCCAGGTTGCAGAAATTCAATCCCCGCGTTCACAATTTTTGAAAAAAAAAAAGGTTTATGTTTCCGTCCAATTTTATTAACATTTTGAGAAAAAATTTATCTGACAAGTATATTCTATTTAATTATAAGATTGTGGCTATGCTCTCTAGTTTGACCCCCAATGACCAGGGAGATCTGCTTGTAACCTTAAAAGATCCGTCGGGAATAATCGAGGGAACCATGCACCATAACATCTTCAAGAATGACGAGTACAGACTCACGACTGCTGTAGGTGCGGTGGTCATCCGAAGAATGTTACCGTTTGCCGTTTTGATAGGAACCCAAAGTACCTAAACATCACAGAGCGAAACATTGTTATGGTAGATACACCATACGTTTTTAAATATTTTCGGGAATGGTTAAAATTCAGTTTTCAAACAGATAATCAGTGCTAATACGATGATTGCTGAATACCAGCCAACGGAAGTATGCACCATCGAGGAGGAAGATGAAGGAACTACTGGGTACGAATATGAAACAGTTCCAGACTCCGATGAAGAATAAATATCTAACTCGTCCATGATTAAGAATTATTTTATGGTTACGGCTTTATGTTGCTTTTATGTTAAATAATTTCCTACTATCTATTGTACGAGTTTATCCGCATAATGTTGGTACGTGTAATATTTACTATTTTGGTATTTAAATTTATATTGCAATATAAATTGTATGTGTAATGTAATATCTATTGTACGAGTTTATCCGCATAATGTTCCGACGGAATTTTATTTCACGTATTTGTAACCGCCGGAAATATTAAATATATGTAATAAAAATAAAAACCCGTCGGAACACCGTCGGAAATATAAGACGGTGTTCCGACGGTAGTTGATTTTTATTACAAAATTTATTAAGTAAACATATTAAAATTAAAAACCGTCGGAATGTCGTCTTAATATAAGCTTCTTAATATAAGACGGTATTCCGACGGTAGCTGATTTTTATTACAAAATTTATTAAATAAACATATTAAAATTAAAAACCGTCGGAATGCCGTCTTAATTTCAGACGGTATTCCGACGGTAGCTTTATTTTATAGCCAAATATATTAAATATATGTAATATAGAACGTAATGGCGGATCTAGTAAATTCCTTTTCAAGGAACCAAATTTATTAAATAAAAAAGTTATTTAGGCGGAAATTTGGGTTTATGTGGTTTAATATGGGATATGGGATTATTTTATTGGATTTCTCATACCGTTCCCTTTTCATCCCGTTTTATCCCGTTCCCGTCCAGAATTTGAAATGGGACATAAGTGGGACGTTTTTTTCTAGTCCCATAAATCCCGTTCCCGTTAGATTCCGTCTCATTTTCCCGTTTGGAACGGGATCCCGTCCTATATTCCCGTTAGATCCTACCCTTATGGAAATTAAAGCGAAATTTTTAAAATAAATTATAATTTCTGTCGGAATTCCGTCTCAAGTTCCGACGAAATACTGACGGAAACCCTAATTTCACTTGCCGCCAAACAACTTCGTGATCATCGCCAAAGCGGGAAAACCGTCGGCATTACCGTCGGAGTTTTAGTAGTCCGTCTGAATTCCGTCTGAATTCCGTCGGGTACCCTATTAAATCCACAGTCTTTGTCTTCCCCGAAGACAGATCTGAAAAAAAAAAATTTCTCCATAACTTCTCCTCCGTTGCTCCGCCGTTTTACCGCCGATTTGACGCCGGAATCGCCGCCGAATCCTTTCCGTTCTCCTCCATTTCTCCGCCAAAATCCAATGTAAGTTTTACATAAAACTCCATTAGAGTTTTTGCTAAACTCCATTAAAACTCCATTAGAGTTTTTGCTAAACTCCATTAAAATTGAAGAACAATTTCTAGGTTAGATGTTAAATGTGGATTGGGATTTGTTAAATGTGGAATTAAAGAAGTTAGGGTTCATGAGGATTTTAGAATTTAGGAATTGATTTTCATATGTTTTTGTGATTTTTAGGGATTTTTTATTATTTAATGTATGATTAATATTTAAAATTTAAAATTTCTAAATATCCTATATAAAATATTTTAAGATAATCATTTTAAATCCTTCAAATTTATAAATTTTATAACATTAATAAAACAATTTCAACCTTTAAAATTTTAAACCTATTTAAAAATAATAAAATTTAAAACTTTAAATCCTTTAAATATAAAATTTTAAAAATATATTACTTTAACAATTTAAACCTTTAAATCCTTCAAATTTATAAATTTTATAACATTAATAAAACAATTTAAACCTTCAAAATTTTAAACCTATTTAAAAATAATAAAATTTAAAACTTTAAATCCTTTAAATCCATTAAATTTAAAATTTTAAAATTTTATTACTTTAAAAATTTAAACTTTTAAATCCTTCAAATTTATTAATTTTATAATATCAATAAAACAATTTAACCTTTAAAATTTTAAACCTATTTAAAAATAATAAAATTTAAAACTTTAAATCCTTTAAATCCTTTAAATCCTTTCAATTTAAAATTTTAATAATTTATTACTTTAACAATTTAAACCTTTAAATCCTTCAAATTTATATTTTTTATAACATTAATAAAACAATTTAAACCTTTAAAATTTTAAACCTATTTAAAAATAATAAAATTTAAAACTTTAAATCCTTTAAATCCTTTAAATTTAAAATTTTAAAATTTTATTACTTTAACAATTTAAACCTTTAAATCATTCAAATTTATAAATTTGATAACATTAATAAAACCATTTAAACCTTTAAAATTTTAAACCTATTTAAAAATAATAAAATTTAAAACTTTAAATCATTTAAATTTAAAATTTTAAACATTTATTACTTTAACAATTTAAACCTTGAAATCCTTCAAATTTAAAAATTGTATAACATTTATAAAAAAATTTAAACCTTTAAAATTTTTAAACCTTTTTAAAAATAATAAAATTTATAACTTTAACAATTTTTACCTTTAAATCCTTCAAATTTCAAAATTTATTAACATTAATATCCTTATATCCCTAAATCCGAAATTTCCTAATTCCTAAATCCGAAATTTCCCTAATTCCGAATATCCTTATATCCCTAAATCCGAAATTTCCAAATAACTAAATCGCAAAATCTCAAAATCCCAAATTCCTATAAATTTCATATTCCATAAATCCCGAAATCTCAAACTCTTAGAATTTTGGAAATCGTAGGAACTATCCGCGATATCATCATTCTAGAGGAGGTGGGACTTCCAGTAGGGGAGGTCGGAGTGGGACTGAGACGCATATCCCCGACAGTTCTCCCGACTTAGAGACCCCTCACATGTCTCAACCCCCGGCTACAGCCTTCTCAGCTCCCACATCCATGACCATCGAGCAGTTTGTGTTGCAACCCGGACGTTATAGGTTGACTCGTCTAGATCCAGACACGCCACCTAACACGACCTGGTAAGTCTTATTTAAATTTAAATTGGATAAAATTATTTTAGTAAAATATTTAACTAAACTAAATATTTTATTAGGTTCCAATACTCGGGAAACGGGATTACGGGTTCTATCAACGCAATGATGAATTCTTGGTAACTAATCTGTATCCCACATACCACGATATGCCAGTGGAGGACCGGGACATTTGGTTCCGACAATTTGCGGTATGATTTTATTTTATAAGTTTAAAATATATTTCCTATATGACTCACATTTTAATTACTAATGCGAGATTGTGGTATTTTTGCAGCAAGATTTTACGTGGGACCCACCGCTCACTTCGTTGGTCCGAAAGAGATTCGACGAAAAGGCTGCGAGGAAGTACTCGTTGAAGATCAACGAGTGGAAAGATGCGTGGTACAAAACCGAGAAGGTGCCTCGGGTTATGAAACATAAAGACGCATGTTGAGATGGACTAGTTGCACATTGGGAACAGGAGGCAACTTGGGCATCTCAGAGAGAAACTCAACTAACCGCAATAGCGACCGGAAGAGGAAGGGAAAAGCGACCCACAAACTCGGAGCAACGAGCAAGGCTTCACTTGCAAAAAAAATGGTAAATATTTAAATAATTCATAATTTTTAAAAATTCGCTAACAAAATTTTATATGTTAACAGTTTCAGGAGACCGGTGTGTTCCTTCGAATCTTGCATTGCTCAAAGCTGCGCACACCAACAAGAAGACAAGTGACATTCAAGATCCCATTGCTCGTGAAATAGTGGAGACCGTGGAGAGGCTCGGAGAGCAATACCTCCAATCGCAACCGATCGAGGAAGGAACTCCGGCGTCCACCGAAGTTCTATACGAGAAGATCAACGAGTTCACCTACGAGGTTAGTAACCGTGTCACTTTTAAAAAAATTTCAAATTAACTTTTAATACACCTAAGTTCTAAGATTTAATTCTTTTTTATCGTAGGCGACTCCCAAGACCAGAGGCCGTGTTTTCGGCCTCCCTGAAGATAGTTGCTCGTCCGTTTCGTCGGTTCGTTATGGCAGTGGTAGCAGATTGGAGGCAGAAAACCGAGAGCTGACCGTGCGGCTTAGGGCAGTGGAGCAAGCGAGAGAGACAGATAAGACGAAGGCCGAGGAAGCGAGAGCGGGAGATAAGGCGGAGGCGGAGGAACGATTTCGAGCTATGGATCAGAAGATGAACGACTTTTTCAGTTTCCGTAGGCCGGAATAGGCCTTTTGACGTTTTAATATTTATTGTAAAACTTAAAAATACTTTTAAAACAATTTTAATTTAATCAGTTTTTTTTTAATTTTTAATATATTTTTAAATGTTTTATTATAATTTATTTATTTTAAATTGTTTAATTATTTTTAATTTTTGGTAAAAAAGAACGAAAACCGTCGGAATTCCCTCGGTATTCTTGTACCGTCGGAACTCCGTCGGTACTCGCTGGAAGTCGACGGAATCCGGCTATCCGTTTTCCGTCGCAGGTGGGCGACAGAATGCCGACGGATTTTAATTTCCGACGTGATAGAACCGACGGACCAATCCCGTCGGACTACCGTCAGAAAAAGGCCAATTGCGACGGAAATGAGACGGTTTAGGCCGTTGGAATATCGACTGTTTTCTTGTAGTGTTTTAGGGATCACTTTCCTTTCTTCCAATGGCTTTTCTGTCTTCTTTTCTTCATGAAGGGAACGACCGGCCTTGGTAGTTTTTGAATCCTTCAGCTTCTTTCTTGAGGATTCACTCTTCATGGAAGATAGAACAAGCTCATTAGCTACAGATTCCGCCACCGTCTCTTCCCATGTTTGGTCCAAAGAGGATGGCCGTCTCAGTTATGGCCCTGAACTACGGATCGAGCTTGACTTTGAGCTTGAATTCTTTGAGATGTAGATTGTTCTGAATCGGAAAGTGGAGTTGCTGAGCTGGTGGTTGTTGTCTCACCGGAGGAAACTACGCCGGCAGTCTTGTGCCAGAGACGGTGTTTTGAGATGAGGAATTTCTCATAGATGAGCCTCCACGAACACCACTATTTCCTCCGACCACATATATGCCACCTGGACTACCTCCAGCATTGTGTCCAGGAGTGACATGACCAATTTTTCTTCTCGGTCGAGCAACTCTGGCGTCTGTTCCACCACCGATAGCGACAAAGGAAACCCGGTTGGCTACAGTACCACCACCGTGTGATTCATTTCGACGGAAAGTTTCGTTACAAGAAGGGAGAAAGAAAAAGAAGGATTTCCACCGTACAAATCAAGAAATTTGGTTCCTCATAATGAGAAATCTAAGAGGAAATCGAGAGTTCTTATCGAAAAGGAAGAAAGGAAGAAGAAGATTAGTGAAAAGACAAAGGAGAAGAGTGAATCGAAGTGAAATATTGGGGGGAATTTAACCGCCAAATAGCCCACAATGTTTTCGGATTTGGGCTAAATAATTTTAAATCCAAATTCTGGTTGGAGTCCAAAATTTAAAACGTCACAAATGTGTCACACAAGCGTCGCAAATTTGCAACGGTTTTGTGATGCTCAGTGTATAAAAAGTTTGAAACCCTAAACCCTAAATATTATAATGGAAAATTGGTAAGTTAATGGGCTTAAAATTAGTTTTCTATCATGTTTGAGGCATGAGAATGATAATATTGAGGTAACTTGAACTTCAAATGTCCATTTACAAAAACATTTACTTTTTAAAGAAACTTACAAGTTATAATATAAGGATGTTTCAATAACACTTATGTGATTGAAATGAGTATTTCAATTTTTTTTGGAAATTATTAGATTTGATAATCATATGTAACATTCTTAATCAATCCACTGATTAGTAATATATGTATGTGTAATATCCTAGTACTTCAATTCACATTTTAAACACCAAAATGGTACTGGGCGTAGCTAATCCGTAGCAAAAGTGTCACAAATTTGTGACGCATTTGTGACGCTTTTGTGACTTTACGTGAAACCCTATACTCTAAAACATCCCATCGAAACTCATATTTGACTGTTTTGCGACACTTTTATGACAATTTTGTGACGATTTTTCTTGGTTTTTAAACCGTCACAAATGAGTCACACAAGAGTCGCAAATTAGTGACGAATTTGTGACGCTAAATGTATACACAACTTGAAACCCTAAACCCTAAACATTTCAATGTAAATTTGGTAAACTTATGGGTTTAAAATAAGTTTTCTATGATCTTAGAACCATTTGAATAATTATATTTTGGTAATTTGAACTACAAACGTTCATTTCTCAAAAAATAAAATTTTTACAAAGTTTACAAAGTAATAACACTTATACTTTATATAACACTTATATGATTGATATGAACATTATAATTTGTTTTGGTAATAGAAGATTTAACAATTAAATGTAAAACTTTTAGTCCACACATGAATAATATATGTATGTATATAATCCTAGTACTTGAATACACATTTGAAACACTAAAATTCAACTGGGCGTAGCTAATCAGTAGCAAAAGAGTCACAAATATATTACGTTTTTGTGACTCTTTAGTGACGCTACTTGAAACCCAGAAAAGCGTCACAAATGAGTCACACAAGAGTCGCAAATTAGTGACGAATTTGTGATGCTAAATGTATACACAACTTGAAACCCTAAACCCTAAACATTTCAATGTAAATTTGGTAAACTTATGAGTTTAAAATAAGTTTTCTATGATCTTAAAACCATTTGAATAATTATATTTAGGTAATTTGAACTTCAAACATCCATTTCTCAAAAAATAAAAATTTTACAAAGTTTACAAAGTAATAACACTTATACTTTATATAACACTTATATGATTGATATGAACATTATAATTTTTTTTGGAAATAGGTGATTTAACAATTAGATGTAAAAAATTTAGTCCACACATGAATAATATATGTATGTATATAATCATTGTACTTGAATACACATTTGAAACACCAAAATTCAACTGGGCGTAGCTAATCAATAGCAAAAGAATCACAAATATGTTACGTTTTTGTGACTCTTTAGTGACGCTACTTGAAACCCAGAAAAGTGTCACAAATGAGTCACCCAAGAGTCACAAATTAGTTACGAATAGTTTACTGTCGCTAATTCGTCGCAAAAAGTGTGACGTTTAGTAAAATAGTCACAACTCCGTCGCTAATTTGTGACACTTTTATGACAGAAGTTTTTCGTCACAAATTCGCGACGAATTTGATACGTCTTTCCTTTTCGTCACAAATCCGTCACAGTTTCATCCCACTTCCGTCGCAATCTTTTGTGACGAAAGAAACTGTCACAAAAATCCATCACAGATTGGCTGTTTTCTTGTAGTGAGCTAAGAAAATAGCTTAAACTAAACACCAACACAAACGCAAATTAAAATATTTAAACAGACTCTAAATAACTATTTTGATGAAGAAAACCCTAAAAGAAACTACATAGATAAGGTTGAGATGAACGCAACCAAAAGGTAAGTATGTAGCCAAGACCAATTCAGTTTTCACTTGCTTCTTCACCCTCCACCTGTTTTAACAAACAATATTTCAGAGAGTAATAAGCTAAGAATTCTAAAAAAAACCCATAAGTTTAAGAGATATCTTACCTTTGGAAAAAGAAGATGCTTCTTCAATTACTTTGGAACTCTATTCCCTGCAAGCCCGCCCACGCCGGTTTATGCTTGGAGTTGGTCCATCTTCTCGAACCGACAAGGTTGAGAATCTCATTGATTGCTACTCAAAATCATAATCATCATCCGAAACCTCTCTAAGCTCAGAATCATCATCGTCAATAACCTCTCCATCATCAGAATCAAAGGCACTCATGTCAAGCTTGTAACGAAGGATCCCTCCAATTCCTCCAAACCCTTTGCAAAACTGATACCGTTCTTGTGATTTGTTGGTTACAAACTCTAAGGCACAACCAAAACGCTTGTATTCATCAACAAACCACTTTAGTAATGGCATCTTCTCCTTCACATCCAATTCTTAATTTGAAATTCTCCGCGTTTCTTTCTTCTTCCTTGTTCAAATGTTTTATCACAACTTCACCTGTCAAACTATTCTTCATCACATATCTATTGATATCAAGCTCTTCCCACACAATTAGCGTCTCGAGAACACCGGAATCTAATGTGTTTAATGTATCATCCACGCCGAGTACATACTTCCCCGTGTCCTGATTTACCTCTTTAAAGTACCTATCTGGCAAACACTTCTCTTTAACGAACTTCACAGCTGCGGTAATATGAGATGACAACTTGATAGCCTGATTAAAACCGTCTTCTCCTCCATATGATACATCCACAACATTCAATATCTTTGCCGCAAGCCGTGGATCAAACATACTTGACTGACTTAATTCAGTCTTGAAATCCGCTGAACCAGCAAGTATTAGACCAGCAACGTTAGATTGGTTCGTTGTAGGGTTGATGTATAACTGTGTGGCAAACGTAGACGTTTTCCTCAAGTAATTGTGACGGCTTTCCACACGGAGACGGTCAAACCGAAGGGCGGATTGTCCTCCTCTCCCGTGTTTTTTTGGAAGATCAACAGTAAACTTGGGAAGCACGCCACGAGAATTGCCACACATAGTTCCAAAGAGAGTGCCTTTTCCGTCCATTACAATAAAACCAAACCTGTCGTCGGTCTCAAGCAATTCCGAAAGAGCTTCGGTGTGAAACTTATTGTCACAAAGGTAGAGACTACTGTTGATCGGTCTAAAAGGCTCACAGGCGGTAGTAAACTTCTTTTCTTTGCCTTCCTCGCTAACAATGGTACCGGTATAGAGCACTAGACCATTGGGAGGAACTTTTTTGTAAAGTTTCAGCCTTTGTTGCGCACAGGTTATGGCGGCCAAAACAGATTGGCGATTGACTCTACTCCTAATGTTTAAGCAGTTCCATATTCATCAACCAAGGTTATGGCGGCCAAAACAGATTGGCGATCTGATCACGAGGAGGTATGATGAGTGAGATCATGCTTGTTCCCTTTCCCCGAGCGGCTTCAAGAGATTTGATCAGCTTTTTAAGCTTCCTTATCTCAATGTGCATGTTGTCGTCTCCCATCTTAACAAAAAACCTACAACAACACAAAGACCAAAGCTAGTTTATAATTTTGTACAATTATAAGAGAAAATCACTACTAAAAGATGAAAATCACTAAACCAGAACCATACACTAAAATAATATATTTAAAATACTATAAACCCTAGCAATCTCTAGAGAGAATCCAGAGAAACAGAGTTCATATATCCTAAGTAAAAAAAACTATTAAATCCAAAATCATACGTCTGATGATCAAAAACTGACTCGCAAAAACCTAATTTCAAGGATATGAAAACAAAATCCGATGAAAACTCGTATAAATCCGAAAACTCAGAAACACAAACTAGCAAACACACACAAAAAAAACACATACGAGCAATTAACTAACATAAAAAGAACAAGAAAAATAAAACCAATAACAAAGAAAGAAAAAGATATGAAAGTACCTTCGATTGCTAGACGCTAAAGACTAAAAAATTAGTATATATATAATGTTTTTTCTGTTATAGATCCTTTTATATGGATGATCATTAGAAGATTTTATTCTATCTTCTAGTATATTCTAAATGCTTTAGGATTATTCTATATGCTTTAGCATATTTGGTCTTATCCTAACTACTTGTACACTATATATAGTCTCATTCTTATGGAATAAAGGGATCACCAATTCTTATTTTCTCTTCTCATATCACAACACGTTATCAGCACGATAGTTTCTACCTAGTTAAATTAAAAAAAAAAAAAAAAATTCTCGCCGATCACTTCAAATTTTTTTTTTTTTCATCGCTCAACCGATTTTTTTTTTTTCATCGCTCAACCGATCTAAAACCAAGGTAAGTCAACCTATCATATTCTTATCAAGTTTTCGTTCACAGATCTAATAATAATATATAGATCGGTCTCTTTTCATTTACTTTATCAATCACTCTCGTATGCATCTGTTCATTATAAGTTAAATTAAAATATTAATAAATCTATTGAATCTGCTTCGTCTTATACTTAATATATTTAGTTTATTATATACATGAGATTTGTGATTCAATACCATACCTCGTCTGATTGTTTATTCTGTTTCATTATGCATATCGTTAATCATTTTTGTCTCATTTGCTATATTTGTTTTATATGAATTAACGTAACTAAAACTTTGATATTATAGATCTACTGTTTTTATGAGACATGTGATTCGATGGCATATTTTTGTATTGATCCAGTGATGCTCACGAAACATACATACGCATATTGTTTATTTTATTGAATCATATGGTTGTTGTTATGTTTAAATTATTTGCGATCTGCTTTTATCGCAAATTTATTATAAACCAGATTTCCACATGATTCTTATTCATGTTTATATGTTGATTTATGTATATTCAATCTTTTATTGTTCCCATATAAACGATTATTCCATAGAGTTTTCCATCTTGTTAAGGGACTTCGAAATTCCGCTGCGAGAATCACCAAACCTACGGGAAAAAATGTAACATTAGTCGCAATTAAATTAAATTTGTTAAAAAAAACAGAAATGGAACAAAAAACTTACCATCTGTCTCTACCGAGCTGGTCTGGATGGAGTCTAGTCAACCTCTCTCGTCCAGGAAGACCCATAAAGTCCTCGACGCTAATCTGCGACGGTGCTGTGGTGGCTGCTGGTGTCACCGGCGTCTCTAGAGGTGTAGACGACGGTGTAGGTGTAGACGTCGAAGTCGAACGAGATCTACTCACACGACGACGACGTGGTTGGCCGCTGCCAGATGCAGTGGCGAAACCACCGTAATCCCTAGATTTATATGATAATATATTTTAAATATATGAAAAATCTATTTTTTGCAAATAATGCAAAAATTATTAAGAAATTCTAAAGTTATAAAGTTTTTAAAAGTTTTAGTAAAATTGTTAAAAAAACCTTATAAAACTATTTAAATACCGTGTATAACTGTTTATAAGGTTTTTTGTAAAGTTTTATAATTATAAAAATTATAAAAATTTTGAAATTGGTTAAATATATAATTATAAAAATATAATGGTTTAAAAAAACATTTCTTTAAATTTCTAAAATTTAAAATTAATCCTTAAAATTGTTTAAAAATTAGTATAAAATGCTAACATTTTTTTTCCAAACTAACCAATTCACAAACAAATTTCCCTAAATTCACAAACTAATTCAAAAATTCAACAAATTAATTCACAAACTAATTCACAAATATAATTTACCATTGTTTTTAAATTTCCCTACATTCACAAACTAATTCACAAACTAATTTACCATTGTTTTTAAAAACATTTCATAAATTTCCAAATTCCTAATTCACAAATTCCAAATTAACAAAGTCCAAATTCCTAATTCACAAATTCACAATTTCATAATTCATAAATTTCCAAATTCCAAATTCACAAATTCCAAATTCCTAATTAACAAAGTCCAAATTCCTAATTCACAAATTCACAACTTCATAGTTCATAAATTTCCAAATTCCAAATTCACAAATTCCAAATTCCTAATTCCTAATTCCTAATTCACAAATTCTAAATTCCTAATTCACAAATTCACAAATTCACAAATTCCTAATTCACAAATTCACAAACTAATTAACTTACAAATGAGAAGGAAGATCCGCCATTTGTATTCCGGCGAAGAGGAGGACGCGGCGGCGGAGGTGGTGAAATCCGGCGGTGAAATCCGAAGGTCGGGGGCGGCGGATTTCCGGGGAGAAGAAGAATAGACGAAATCCGGTGGATTTCCGGCGAAGAAGAGAAGAAGAAACGGCGTAATCGACAAAAACGGCGTAGAAGAGAAGAAGAAACGGCGAGGGCGGCGGATTTTCCAGAGAAGAAGAAACGGCGAAGAGAAGAAGAAGAAGAGAAGAAGGTCGGGTAATAACCCAGATTTTCCGACGGATTTAAAGCTGTCGGAAATCGAAATAAATTAAATGGGCCGCGTGTTTTGGACCGACTGATTTCGCGGTGTTTATTTTTTATTTCGCGGGTAAAAATTGGCAAATCCGTCGGAAATCTGTCGGACAAATATACATTTTTCCGACAGATTTGTGGTTTTAGGGTATTGGGAATTTAAAAAAAAATTTTTTGTTGGTTTAGGGTTAAGAAAGTGAAGAAATTTAAGAAATGTTTATTACATTTAAGAAATGTTTTTTTTGGAAATTAATGAATTAACATTTTGGAAAAAATTGGTAATTTTTAAACAATATTTAGCATTGTTAACATTTTTTTCCAAAATGCTTATTTTGGAAAAATTGTTAGCATTTTGTACATATTTTTACCTGAAATCTCCAATTTCGACAGATTTCCGACAGATTTGGGGTTTTAAGCTTGTTTATGATCCGTTTTCGTAGTTACAAGTTAATAGCATGGTTGAAGCAATATTTGGAAGATAAAATACTTGATAATGGTCATTGTTACTTTCATATTCGTACCCAGTAGTTCTTTCATCTTCCTCCTCGATGGTGCATACTTCTGTTGGCTGGTATTCAGCAATCATCGTATTAGCACCGATTATCTGTTTGAAAACTGAATTTAGTTAACCATTCCCAAAAATATTTATAAACGTATAGTGTATGTACCTTAACAATGTTCCGCTCTGTGATGTTTAGGTACTTTGGGTTCCTATCAAAACGGCAAACGGTAACATTCTTCAGGATGACCACCGCACCTACAGCAGTCGTGAGTCTGTACTCGTCATTCTTGAAGATGTTATGGTGCATGGTTCCCTCGATTATTCCCGACAGATCTTTTAAGGTTATAAGCAGATCTCCCTGGTTATTAGGGGTCAAACTAGAGAGCATAGCTACAATCTGATAATTAAATTGAATATACTTGTCAGATAAATAGCTTTTCAAAATGTTAATAAAATTGGACGGAAACGTAAACCTTTTTTATTTTCACAAATTGTGAACGCGGGGATTGAATTTCTGCAACATTGGTCCAGAATGGTGTGGTTCTATTGCGATACGAACCTACATTTATGAATGATAGATTTTGTATTTTTCAGCTACAATAATTATATAACAATATATTGTAAAAGTAAAAACGGTAATTATATATATATATATATATATATATATACCTTCACGGATTACGTAATCGATAGTAGAAGTCCACTGAGGGCTACTAAAATCCTGGTCGGTTTGTGGTGCCTCGTTAATGACCTCATAAATAAAATCTTGTGTTGGGCGAGTTTGAGAACTTTCACCTCGCACCACCCTTGCATCATGAGCCCTCTTGCGAAAAATTCCTTGCCTTACGACTTGGCCAGGTCCCGGTATTTCGGGCGTTTGGTTCGTTGAGTTGGGTGGAGTGAAATTGTTGGTTGAGCATCTATGACATTTAAATTATCGTAAGGAGGGCTTGGAGGAAGAAGAGTTGTGTTTGGAGTGTTTAGGCCAGGGGCTCGGTTTTGCATATAGTAATTCCATAGATCTTTGTTAGCCATTACCCCACCAATCCCTTCGCCCACTGCAGACGATTTATTAACCACACAAACTTTGCCGACATCTAAACCGTCGGAATTCCGTCGGACATCCGTTACATAATTTCGAGGATATAGCTCCGTTGGAAATCCGTCAGTACAGATGACCAATCAAACTTTGCCGACATCGTGTAGTCTGAATTCCGTCGGTAATACGGACGGAATGCCGACGGTTTATACATATAACTTCTACTATAAATACACCTTATGGAGTGTATATCTTTTACACCTCTCAATAACACAAAAATGTCTTCTAACTCTCCTAATGACGACGAAAAAACAACATCGGAGGCTAATTTTTTATATATTTCAAAATACACGTGGGAAACTGAATCTCATTGCAACTAATTCACTGAAGAGATTCCCACTTACTCGTGGGAATTTGATACGTGCTCACCAATCCATAAAGAAGATTCCACATCAACAATAGTGCCTGACAGCCATTGCTCGCCAAACATCCACCACATTTACAAGAGGCAGCCACAATGTCCTGATCATAACCAGGTTATCGAAGCCGAACAACCATGTCAATGGATGGAAAAGTCTGATACTGACGGTGGAAATACTTCAAACGTATGTAAGGATCAGTACTATGGTTATGAATTCGCCCAAAGCCCAGAAAAGCCAAACTTAAATTTAGATGTTGATGCAATCAAAAGTGAATTGTGCGACGGATTTATAGATTCTCCACCATAGGAGCATTACTATGATTTCGAATTCGCCCAAAGCCCAGCAAAGCCAAACATAAATATAGATGTTGATGCAATCAAAAGCGAATTGTGCGACGGATTTGTAGATTCTCCACAAAAGAAAAAAAAGGGAAAGAACATCACTAAATGGTTCTAACAAATGGTAAGTTCGGAGTGGAAACCGACAGATGATTGTAAAATGAGGAGTTTATTATGTACTTGTACCATAACCGTTGTGTGTTAAATATTTGCAAGTCTCTAATGTATCTGATTAAGAATGTGTTTTAAATTTTATGTTTCATTAAATGTTATGTTTTATTGGAGTTGCAATATCAATATTTATCGTCAATTAGTCATCGAACATGACTATATATATACTATTAAATAATATGATATAGAAGGGATGAAGTCTGATTCTCCTGAATCTCCTGATCCACTTTCAGTAGGGATGAAGTCTGAATCACACAACATTCATAAGCACACATTTATTCATAAATTATTAATCTGAATCTTCTGATCCACTTTCACTAGGGATGGAGTCTGAATCGTCGTCAAATTCGTCACGTGTTTCCTCTTCGTCCGAATGCACTAGATCATCCCCGATATGTGTGACATCAATGACAAGGTCAATGTTATCCATCTCCTCAACAGGTGACATTGGTATACTTCTTGATGGTTGTAGAGCATCTTGTTCTGGAACTCCATATATTTTTCCTCTCGGGTTAATTAGAGTTATTGTGATCCAAGGATCTGTACGATAGGCAACTCGAGGATATGGAATGTAGCAAACCTATTAATAAAGAGTGGATATTGTTCATATACATGAACAACAAACCTTAAGTATGAGTACGTAGGTAAACATATTATTGTATTCATACCTGGTCTGCTTGAGACGCAAGGATAAATGGATCGTAATACTATAGTTTTTGGCTTGAATTTATTGAAATAACACCATGAGGGTCAACTCGAACCCCTCGACCATCGGTTGGGTCATACCTATCGCACATAAACATAATGCACATCAAGCCCAACATTCCTGGATAGTGGATTTCAAAGATTTCTTTTAAAATCCCATAGTACATGGTATCACCTGATTGCGCTGAAATGCCATAGTCCGAAGTTGACCTTTGACGTCCTTCCTCACGGATCCTGAACGCATATCCCCTAGTGCAAAACTTGGGATATGAAGTCGCGGTGCTGCGTAAACCATGAACAAACTCCACTAACCATGTCGGGAGTGATTGACCACTTGCTATACTATCGGAAACCTAAAAATGATAGAAGTAAGAAATAAGTAACATATGAACGTGAAAACCTGGAAAAGTAAGAGTAATTAATTATATTACACTTACATAACATTTCAACCACCCCTCAAATTCTTCATCTTTCAAGATAGCAAGTTCGGCATCTGTCTTATCATAATGGTAATCACGTGCGAAAGACATGTAGATCCTGTAACATAACAGTCGTTAGTAGATAAAGGCAAATAATTTCATAAATTTATTATAATAACTGATATACCTTTCGTACTCCAAAATTTCGTCACAGTTTCTGAGGATATACGTATGCAAATTTGTGACCTCTTGGGCTGATAGTTTGCGTTTCTTTCATTTTCCAGTTGCTCGACCAACTTGGGCAAACAAATCAGGAACAACCACGACATAGACTGCTTTCTCACCTCTATCATCATGTCAGGCAGGACGTCTCGCCTTAGTGCGAACTGCCGATGGAAAGTAATATTCGACAAAGTGTGAGACTTCCTCGTTTAGGCTTTGTGCGACAATAGATCCCTCAACCTTGCTTAAATTTTTAACCTTTTTCTTCAGGTGGAACATGTAACACTCGAACGGATACATCCATCGGTATTGAACAGGGCCTCCTAAGGCTGCTTCTCGTGGGAGGTGAATAGGAAGGTGTTCCATGACGTCAAAAAAAGACGGTGGAAATATCTTCTCAAGATTACAAAAGAGAATCGGGATATTGGCCTCCAAGTTACGTATCCAGTGGACGGTAAGCGTTCTTGAACATAAATCTCGGAAGAATGCACCAACTCCTATAAACGAAAATTAAACAAGTTAGTACATATATATATAGTAATATTATGGTAGTAAGAAACTAATGGGAGTAAGAAATATATCTCCAATTGCTTGGTGGATAGGTTCTGGAAGAAGATATGCAAATACAAATGGAATAAGACGCTGCATCACGACATGGCAATCATGACTCTTCATTCCTATAAACTTGCCTTCCGTCGAATCCACGCAATTACGTAGATTAGATGCGTAGCCGTCTGGAAATTTGACAAATTTTTTGAACCATTCAAAAAATACTTCTTTCTGCCTAGCGTCTAACCGGTAAGCAGACATCGGCAATCAACCGTTTGAAACATGAAGAGATGGCCTCGAACAAATCAATGGCAAGTCGAATCTAGACTTCCAGTTGTCTTTGGTTTTTCCTCGGACGTTTAATATGGTGTTCATGATGTTGTCAAAGAAATTCTTTTCAACATGCATGACATCTAGATTATGCCGCAATAGATGGTCTTTCCAGTAAGGCAAATCTCAGAAAATACTCTTCTTGTGCCAATTGTGATATTCCCAACAACCGTCCACGGGGTGATGGCCATTACCCCCACATTCAGGAGTTCGCTCTGCACCAAAATCTTGTAACTGTTCCAATATACCGCGACCATCTATCTCAGGCGGTGGACCATGTAACACTTGTACATTCTTCCTGAAATGTCTTCTAGACGACGATATTGATTATTTGCCTGTAAAAAACACCTATGGCAATCAAACCATGAAGTCTTCCTTCCGTGCTGCAGTTGGAATGCTGTAGTATTGTCTTGGCAATAAGGACATGCCAATCTTCCATGCGTTGTCCATCCAGATAACATACTTATGCCGGAAAATCGCTTATGGTCCACATAAGAACCGCACGCATGTTGAAATTCTGTTGGATTGAAACATCATATGCCTCAACACCATGCTCCCACAACATCTGCAACTCAGAGATCAATGGTTGGAGGAATATATCGAGCGACCGTTTTGGATGATCTGGCCCGGGAACTAGAATTGAGAGAAACAGGATCTCTCGCCGCATGCACATAGATGGAGGCAAATTGTAAGGGGTTACGATGACCGGCCACAATGAATATTTTCTTCCATGCTTGCCAAACGGGTTGAAACCATCAGTGGATAAGCCTAAGTATACATTCCGTCGTTCATATGCAAAATCTGGATATACGGATTGGAAGTGTTTCCACCCTTCCGCGTCAGAAGGATGCGTGATATCTCCATCTTGACTATGCTCTGCATGCCATCTCATAGCCTTAGCTGTGCGGTTTGATTCGTACAGCCTCTTCAACCTCTCCGTTAAGGGTAAATACCATATCCGTTTGAATGGAATCTTCGCCCTGCCACTTGTGTCTTGGAACCGGGGTTTCTGGCAAAATTTACATTTGTTCCGGTTCTCGTCTTCTCTCCTGTATATCATACAGTTGTCGATGCACACGTCTATAACCTGGTAGGGCAAACTAAGACCAGCGACAAGTTTTTGGACCTCGTAGTATGATCCTGGGGCCAGATTATCTTCTGGCAAAACATCTTTCACGAACTCGAAAAATGCATCAACACATTCTTCGGACAAATTATAATCAGTCTTAAGGGTCATCATCCAACTAGCAGAAGATAGTGGTGAATGACCATCCCTACAACCACTGTATAGTGGTTGCTTTGATGCGTCTAACATATGGAAAAACCTTCGAGATTCTAATTTAGGCTCTTCAACCCTATCACTCTCATACCCACCCGACTGCAAATTCTCTCTAAACGCATTGTTAAACATCGCAACCGTACTTATCCCAACATCAACTCCCGATGTAGGTTCCCCTACGCTATCCGGAAAATAAGGTACATTGCTACTAGTACTACCATATTCATAATTGGTTTCTCCATGTAAATACCAAACCTTATATCCCGGCCTAAAACCATATCTATATAAGTGAGTCCAAACATTATGAACGGCAACACTAATTCTATTACAGCAATTGGAACAAGGACATTTGATATCCTGACCTTTTTTTGCTGCTTCTAGATTACTGGGTAAATTCATGAACTCGCATATTCCTTGAGCGTACTCGTTCCTTAATAAATCCGAGCCCACATCCATCATTGGCTCGTCCATCCATGACCGAAAATATGAACTCATCTTTATAATTTTGTTTGGTACTCGAAATTTTGTTCTGATGGAATGACGAATTCTGCAAACTTATGTAGAACGGATTTCCGTCGAAAATCCCTCGGAATTCCATCAATACCTTCGACATAACACCCCACCAATCCCATCATCCACCGTAGACGATATGGGAATCACTCAAACTTTGCCGACATCGGAAACCGTTGGAAATCCGTCGGAAATCCGTTACGTAATTCCGACGGAATTAGTTCCGTCGGTATGAGCTGCCAATCAAACTTTGCCGACATTGGAAAGTTTGAATTCCGTCGGTAGTCCGTCGGAATACCATCAAAATATAACGACAACTCGTATCCGTCTGTCTTCCGTCGGTGGTTTCCGACGGTATTCCAACAGAATGCTGAGAGAGTGGGTTTCCGTCGGTATACCGTCTGAAAATTTGACAGAATTCTGACGGAAACCCACTCTGTCAGCATTCCGTTGGAATACCGTCGGAAATGTCCGACGGATTTCTGACGGGAAAAATTTTCTGTGGAAAATCAGCCTGTTTTCTTGTAGTGTATTACTCTTTTACAACCTTGCTGAAGAGTAAAGTACCAACTTCTACTTTCCATGGTTGGAGAGGTATCATAATTGGCAAAAACCTACTAAAGCTAAAGCTGGGAAAGGTTATTGGAAATGGAGAAGCCACTAAGGTATGAGAAGAGCCTGGTTATCTTTATCTACACCAACCCAACCTATGGAATCTCCAACTAAAGAGAACAAGAATCTAACAGTTGAAGACCTCTTATTACCCAACTAAGCTATGCGGGAGAAGCAAAAGATAAGAGCATAGTTCCCAAGTCTGGAGAAGGAGATCACAAACCTGAAACCAAGTTCCATGGTAGCCTCGAATAGGATTGCTTGGCTCACTACAAGAAAACATGGATTTTGCGACTGCAATATTAGTCGCAATATAGTCGCTAAATCACGATTTACGACTATGTTATAACTAATACGTGCAGTCGTAAATAGCGAGTCGCTAAATACCATAGTCGTGAATATAGTCGCCAATTAGCTACTACGTTACGACTACTTTAAGATTAATCCACATGGGCAAAAGTGTTCTTGTTGCTGTAGTAGTGTAGTCGTAAAATTTAGCGACTACTTTACGATTATATAAACCAAATGTGTTCTTGTTGCAGTCGAAACATTTTTTTACATGCTATTAAATCAAATTTAGTCAAAAAATTATATATTTAAATACATTTTTTATTTCACAGAAAATCCATACAAAAAGTATTACAAGTCCTACAAACTTATAAATCCAAACCAATTCTTAAATAAAAAAAACATCTAAGTACTACGCTTACACAACAAGAGTGCTAATCATACGGCATTATGAGATCAACGACAAAGAGAACCGGACTTCTTCCTCGGTTTACATGCACTTCCTCGGCTTCAGCTGCTTTAAAAGCTTAATAACCTGAAACAGAGATGGAGGCTGAGATAACATACCAAAAAGACATGTTAATTTTTTTTGATGAACTCTAAGAAGCAACTCAGCCTAACAAATAAATAATTGAGATTTTTGGTATCACAATACATATAAACCAAGAAAGAGTAATGAAGATAATCTACCAGGATACAAAACTTACTTTTGGTATGTGGTGTACCGCTCACAACCCATGATGTTAGCATCAACCGAAGCTTGAACGGTTGCAACACTGAAATAGAAACGCAATAACCCATTAATACAATGAAGATTTACAAAATCTTGAGATTTTATAAAAGCAGCTATAAATAAGTCTACAATTTTTTACCTATGGTCACTCACTTGTCAATATCCAGCAAGACGCTTTCTACTTGTCGCATTACCGCTGTGGAGATTGGTTATTATAGAGTGGTGAAAATCTTTCTGAAGAAGACATTGAAGTCAAGTTAGGTACACAGTTAAACAAAAACAAAAAAAATAACTTGAAAAGTTATAAGTACAATGATGGTTATGTTTCACCTGCTATGAAAGATGAGACAGCATTGAGCACTATTTTTTTTTATCTATGTGTATCACCTACAGTCAATACAAGACGAAACAAAGTCAATTTCTCTGCAATTAGATAAACACTCTAATTAATGACGATTCAGACCTAAAAAAGGTCAAATTGAAGTCGTTCTTCAATTGTAATCGCTTTGCTTTCTCCTTGTTCCATGTTATCTAAAACAACACAAGTAGTACATGAGACCAGAAACTCCCGATTAGAACATCACGAAATCATATGATTATTAAGCAAGGTAAACAAATTCTCTCATCACGATCTAATGTTTGACTCATATCTTCTTTAAGATCATTAAGCAAGAACAATCACAATGACTTGCATCAATAAACGACATGAGGTATGCTCTGCGATTTCCAGGGACCACAATGAAAAAAAAAATTAGTTGGAGTATCAATAAACGACCTGAGATCTTGTCGCACAAAAGTGGAAATTGGTGAAACCCAAGCATCGAAACCGAAACAAAATCGAGATTAAATTGTCCACAACTATAAATCGAGAGCTTAAATCATCTGATACAGAAGCACCATTTAGTAACGATTCTCCCACTGACCTTGCTGCAACAGTGAAGGAGAGTCATACCAGAGGCTAAGAGAGAGAGAGAGAGAGACTAGGATATCGGGCCAAAATTTAATTTGTTTTTTTCCACAATTTTGGTCGTAAATTAGTAGCTATAATACTACTAAATATAGTAGTCGCAATAGTAGTCGCTAATTGCCGACTACTACTGCAACTACTATATTTAGTCGCATTATAGCGACTAATTTACTACCAAATTTGTGCGGTCGTAGTATAATCTTTTATTGGTAGCTAATTAGTCGTCAAATTTGGCAACTACATTTATAGTCGCCAAATGTAGTCATAAAAATCATGTTTTCTTGTAGTGGCTTGGGAATCCATCTGGTTTCTATTCTTCTAAGTCCGGATACCAATGCTGCAAGGGAAAATAGCTCCAACCTATAAGGGTAGATAGAACCACCAAACTTCAATTGGAATGCATGCATTTGGAATATCAAAGCATCACAAAAGATAAAGCTCTTTTTTTGGAAAGCGGTTAGATTGAGGAGCCTTACCAAAAGGTTCACAACTTGCGACAAGAGGAGTATCAGGTCATTCTAATTGTATAAGATATGGTGAATTGGAAACCATTGATCACCTGATACTACACTGCCCTTTTGCTCCAAAAATATGGAAGCTAGCACCCTTCAAGGTATCGATCTCCTCTGATCTGATCCCAGATTTCAGAACAATACTTCTCCAATCTTTTTAGTGGATATGGTTGCCTCCCATAGAAATCATTGATAGCCCACTCTTCCCCTGAATAGCTTGGACGCTCTACTTGGTTTGTAATTAGAAAATTTTCCAAAACCGAAGCTTCATTGTAGGAGAGACGATCACGAAAGCAATTCATGATGCGATCGAATGGAACTCCGATAAGATCAAAAAGACCCCACCATCATGATTCATTCACCAACAAATGATAATAACCTCAAACACTATTGGCACCCATTGCTTTTCAGATGCGGCATGGAGATCATACACTACAAAAAAACATGTGACTAGTGACTCCAAATAGAGTCACAAAGTACTCACAAATGGCCCATTTGGGACTAATTTGCGATTAAAAATCGGAGTCACAATAGCTGAGTTGCTAATTTTTGGAGTCGCAGATGAGTCGCTAATTAGCAACTATTCTGTGACATTCAGTTTGGGTCGCTAATCAGCGACTAATATGTGTTTGTCAAACGTAGCCGTAAATTTGTGACTAATGAGAGACTAATATGAGTAGTTGCTAATTAGCGACGAAATAGCGACTCCAATGTGTTGGGACGAATTTGTGACGCTGTTGGTAATTGGAAATTAGCAACTGTTTTGTCCCTCTGTGAAGATATAAGTTGGTCACAAATTAGTCTCTATGGTGTCACCTAGCCACCAAATGTCACTTGTTTAGTCAGTTCTTTGCTACTGATTTGGTCCTAAAATTGGTAGTAAATTATAACTAATCAGAATCTAAATGTTTGTTTTGAGAAGCTAAAATAGAAGAAGAAAAAGACTTAAAATTAAAACCAAACAAAGTAGTACTCAAGCTTTAAGCTTGACAAAAGAAGTTAAGAGTACAAAAGGAGATTAACTTAACAAGTTTGTCCTAAAGAGAGAGACATGGAGATGGAACTCAAACTGTCAAGTTTGTCCTTCAGGTAATGTGGTTGTTGTTGGTTCAGTTCGTGGAGTAGTCTTTGGTTGAGCTTCAGTGACAAGGGGCAGACTCATGTAAGCAACGATGCGGGGATCGTCGTTCTTCAAGAACATGACTATATTCTCGAATTCAGTGGTCCCAACTTGGCATTGCTTTAGTTCTGCATCACGACATTGATTTGCATCATCTCGACACTTATTTGCCTCTTCAAACACAACAATCTTTTGACGAGCTGCTTTAAACTTGTCTTGCATTACTTCAAAGGCTCACCGAGACGATAAAGGATAAGAGATCTTCCTCTTCCCTTTGTTAACTATAAGTGACAGTTGACCCATTCCATAAGGGTTCCCCTTGGGATCAATGTGTGTACACTGCAAGAAAAACATATACAAAAAAAAATCCAAATCACTAACCAGAGAAAGCTAAACTCTAGACATCAACATTGACGTAAATCATTAACCGGAGACCTTAAATCCAAGTAATATTCATCACATACATTAAAGTATATTAATGAGAGACATGAAACATATTTTTCACTTCCCAAACAGAAATAGAAAGAAACAGAGAAAGGATACCTTAAGGAAAAGGTCATTCTGCTCGTCAATGGTGAGTTGTCGCTGCGTCGAATGCTCTAAAGAGTCAAAACTTTGTGGTCCGTCGCCGCTAGGCTGATCCATAACCTCTTGGAGGGTCCTGCCATAGTCCTTATAGACTTGCTTCGCCTTTTGGTCAACACAACTTCTATCAGGCAGTGTATGTGTCTTCTTAAAGACTTCAGCAAATGAGACAGGCCTCCCTAGTTCCTCCTCATGTAAGAATAGACAACAAATGTTAGCTAGAAACTGTGTAATGGCAATGAACATAAACCAATGATGAGATGAAGGTCTTATCATATCTTGATGAATCGTTAAGTAAGGCGATTGGCCTGATCTCTCCTTACGGGGTTCTAGTCCGTTATGGTCAGAGTTGCGGGAGTTGGAAGCTGTCAGGGGTTCTCTAGTGGACCCACATCTCTTCCCAAAGGTCTTCATTGATCCATATTGGTCTCATCCCATTTTGCTTACCATGACTCACAATCCCTTTCATCCGATTAATTGCAATTGCTGTGAAATGTTCCTTAACCAGTGCGGTAATTCGTAGATCCCAATTGTACTTTCTCTACACAACAATATAACTAGTTAAGTATCAATAAATGAAAAAGATCTGAATTTAAGAATTGAAATGAACAAAATTAAAAGGAGAAGCATTACCGCAAAGGTTCTAAAGTATCTTTCTTGTTTGTCAATTAGGGTCAATGTTGAGCTGAAGAAAGGGCCATCAAACTTGCGACGGAAGATCGTTGCAATGATACGTGTCAGTTTTCTTTTGTCCTGAGTAAACCTTGCAAGAAAATATATATTTTGTCCCGAGTAAACCTTGCAAGAAAATATATACACAAAGGTTCTGAAGTATCTTTCTTGTTTGTCAATTAGGGTCAATGTTGAGCTGAAGAAAGGGCCATCAAACTTGCGACGGAAGATCGTTGCAATGATACGTGTCAGTTTTCTTTTGTCCTGAGTAAACCTTGCAAGAAAATATATATTTTGTCCCGAGTAAACCTTGCAAGAAAATATATATTTTGTCCCGAGTAAACCTTGCAAGAAAATATATACACAAGTTAAATATATACACAATATGAGGCAATAAAAAACGACTAAGCTATTTCACAGTAATCACCAGTGGACATCACATAAATCACAAGTTATAATACACAAATTCAACAAACACAACCACTGTGAATGTGTTTGTGCAAGTATAGTTAATGTGAACACAATTTATGTCATTTCAACAATTAAGCTAAGCTACTAAACCAACACAAACACTCGTAATTGAAAATTAAAAGCTTACTACAACGCCTTCTTGTTTGGGATTGGATGGACACTCAACAGAGGTAGTCTTTCACGTCCAGGAAGAGCCAACCGGTTATCCAACATCTCCAGGACGCCAAGGCGTTCTGGTTGGTGATCATCAACGGTTTCGAAGTCATCTTGACCGTCGAGTTCTTCATTTGCAACTTCTTCTTCATCTTCTTCCTCCATAGGATTTATATCATCTTCATGAGCTGGTCCAACATTTGGATTCAGATTCGGCAGAGGCAAAATGATTGGAGATGTAGACAAGAATCTATCAAAACGAGTCGGGTATGTTGAAGGAGGGTACTGTAATGGAACAGTGGTTCAGGAGCCAAAGAGATGGGATTGAGACACACGGGTTCCTTGAGAAGGTGGCGAGGGGTTAGAGGAATTAGAAGAAGCAACAGTGGATCTAACCCTTGCAGGTGTACCACCGTCGCTGTTAGGGTTCTCATTATCGCCGCCTGAAGTTTGTCTGATTTGCAGTGTTGTAGCTGAAGGATGAACCTGCTGACCACCGTCGCAAGCCACTTGCTTGCCTCGACTCTTGTTAGTAATGGTTGAAGCACCACTGCCTCTTCCAGTACTACGACTAACCGCATAAGCTTTTCCACTTCCACCGAATCTTTCACTAGCAACCTCCGTGTCATTTCCTCTTCCACCGGTTCTTTTAGAACCATCGGTAACCGCATGAGCTCTTCAACTTCCACCGCCTCTTCCACTTTCACTGGTAGTTGAACGGCCACGTCCTCGTGTCGTGGCTCCTCGTAAAACTCCAGATTTCACCATTAGGGTTTTTGAGAATAACTTTGATTGATGAGATTCGAGTGACTCAGAGAGATTAAAGACACTTATGGTAAGATTACCTCCAGCGTAATTCATTTTTAAATTAGCGCTACTAAAATCATGATTCTCGTAATTGCTACTAGTGCCTACGCCAACTACATTGTAGTGATCGCCATGTTTCATCCAAACATAGTAACCATCCATGAAGCCTTTGCTAAGCAAATGGCTAGAAACTATTCTAATTGGTTTTGCCTTTCATAAGTTTAGACATTTCATACAAGGGCAATATATTTTACCTCCATTATCCATGGCGAACGGTTGGGAAGCTGCAAAATTTGTGAATTGCTCGACCCTTTCGATAAATTCATCTGATAGATTTTCTGTGCGTGGATCCATCTGATTGTACATCCAATCCTGAGATTGTGGCCACATTTTTTTTTCTTTTTTGCTTTTCTTTTTTTCTTTAAAACTATTTTTTTTGAATTTTTTCTTCTCCTCCCTTTTTTCCGACAATGAGAGAGATAAGAAATTATGAGAGAGAGGTGTGTAGAAATGAGAAGAGAGTTTGTGGCATATATAGGCAAAATCATTTGTCACTAATTTGCGACTCGGAGAAGTTATTCACACATTTGCGACTCATTTGCCACTACTTTACGACTCCTATGATCTAAATTAGGTAGCTTTAATTTCCCAAGTTTTATTTTGGTGTCCTCTTGTGCCGACATACATATAATTTTGTCCTCTTATACCGACCTAAAACCTTGTCACTCTTTTGTTACTCGGTTCATGGAGCCTCGGATTTGTCACTGAATATGTAATAACTAAAGTGTTGCAAATTTTTCACTAACTACTCCGTCTCTCTTGAGTCGCAAATATGTGACTATTTTACGAATCGTATAAAACATTTCAAAAACAGTCTCAAATCAGTCGCAAATGTATGACTGATGAACGACTACTGTAATTAGTCACAAATTTGCAACTGATTTGATACTACATTCACCAGAGTCACAAATTAGCCAGATAACAGTCTCTAGTTAGTCACAAAAATTAGTGCCTAACTTAACAGTAAAAAATCGGAGTCACTAATGACCTGTTTTCTTGCAGTGATATGTAAATATCGCCGACTTAGGCTTGATAATTAAAGACCAATGGAAAAGAGTCATCACGCAAGGGGAAAGGACGGAACAATGCATTGGATCACTGTTGATGGCGGAAGCTTTGGCAATGTGAGAGTCCCTTCACCAATCTTCTTTGAAAAATCTAAAGGACTGCACGATGGCCTCAGATTCGCAGCAATTGGTTAACCTCATCAATTCCAACTCTTTCATCCTATAAATCTACGATATCGCGTAAGACACCGTCAAAATCTGATCCTCTCTTAATGTGATTTGAGTTTATCCCTAAATCTAAAAACATAGAAGTTGATCTGATTGCAAAATCAGCTTTAAATGATTGTACCAACCAACCGGCTCACAACAAAGTTATTTTAGTAAAAACCATTTTTCAATGACTATCATTTACTTCCTTACCTAACCTGCTGAATTGATTTAAATTGAGAAGAAAAACAATTTTGTATGTAAAAATGCACATTGATATATTATTGGGTGAATTACCAAGTAACCATTTTAAACCATGAACTAAAGCTTATAGCCATGATAATCAAATAATAATATCACCAACCAAAGTGCAAAACTTTTGGTCAATTTTACCCAAACTTATGCCACCTCATCATCTCTTTAGTTTTGTTTGTACCATTATGTGTACAAAACTCTTTGCTCCATTTCATTTTCTCCATTGTATTAAACTCATACAACCAATGTACAAAATTGGTAAGCATGTCTGGGTGATGATGATGGATCGAGATTCTCAAAGATATTTCAAAGAGATTAATTAGCAAGAGTATATGTGAAACAACCAAACTCTTTTTTCTTTTAATAATTAACCCGAATGAATAATCCTATAATTATTAATTCTCAACGGCTAATTCAATAATTTACCAATACTCAGCGGAAATAAGACAATTCTTTAAAAAATTATGCTACACTTATTATAACTCGCTTGAAACCTTAAAAATCTGTTTTGGAAAGTATATAATCGTTTTAAAAACCTTATAATCTTATTTAAAAAACTATATAATTTTTTTTAAATGGGTTTTAATCGTCATAATTTGTTTAATAACGTTATTATAATCAGCTTTAAACCTTATCTACAAAAACTTATTATTTGCTTAAAAACCATATAATGTACAAACAGCGAAAAAAGCGTAAAATTCATCCTGATGTCATAACAAGGAGGAGTACCAGAGGACAAGTTCCCACCTCCAAAAACTCATCACCATTCACATCAGAGAAAAATAAGCATCCCAAGGTTTATCCTTTTTTGCCAGTAAATGCGGCTAACCTTGACAAGCTTTCTGAATGGAAAAAGTTGGGGAAAACCATGTGAGGTTTTTTCCATCATAATCTTTTTTCTTTCATCAACAAAGTATTGTCTATGAAAAGTAGTTTTAAAATTTAGGCTAATTGAGGATACTCCTGTCAATGCAAAGTGGTATACTGAGATGCAGACACCAGAAAAAGCTTTTACCAAACAGACGCTACAACATTTATCATTGTGTTTATAATCTTTTATAATTTGGATATTGTGTTAAAGTTCTGGTTATGTTTTTATGATAGCATGTCGATGTAGTGCTGTTACTGCTCAAGAAGCGTAACGAAATGTATCCAGACCAGTTCCGTCAAGACTTTGTAAACATTCGAGCTTCTTTCTTCCACGATATAGATGACAACTTTATTGAGTTCCTTGATGACGAAGAAGGATATCAGTTCTGCACTGACGAAGAAGGTGTTTTGGCTCGTCACATTCTCTTCATCTACATGCCTTTTTTGGCAAAGGCAAAATGTTGGGTGCTACTCTGTATCAACCTGGTCCAGCGGTAAATCATTGTCACTGATTTTACTCCTACCCGACTTTCTGAGAAAGCATTAACAAAGAAACTTTCACCTTTTGCGAGAATGCTCCCATTCTTCGTGCAATGCAACAGAGGAGAAAAGATGGATACCTCAGCATTCGGAATCTCATTTAACACAACATTGCCAATAGTAAGTTATAAGGTTTCATAGAGTTTAATGAATTTGAAAAGTGCCATTTTTGATTATTGTTTCTCTTACCAGGTCACAAAAATAGATGATACAGGAATTTACATGGTCAAAGTGATGGAGTGCTATGCTTTAGGGGATCTATGCTGGAACAAGTTGCAACTAGATGGTATTGAAGATCTGAGAAACAAGCTTGCAGCAGATATCTTTGAAGAGTTACTCAACATCTAGAATCTAGATTGTGTTTTTGTAACAACTTTTGATGACTTTAGTTTAAAAATTTGTGCTTTGTCAAGGTTGAACAAACTACAATCATCAGTTTATTCGCTTTAAGAACCCTTCGCAATCTTTTTTAAACATTCATAATCTTCTGTAAAAAATGTATATGAATAAACCCAATATAATGTGCTTAAAAACCATATAATGTGTTTTATCATGTGTTAAGAAAACCTTATAATCTACTCTAAACCCTTATAATCTGCTATAAAACCTTATAATGTGCAATTAGTATCAGTAATCCTCATTATGTGTTTTGAAAATCCATATAATCTGCTTAAAAATGTTATAATCTGTTTGAAATTAGTGTGACAACACATTCTGAATGCGTCAAAAATCTGTAGGGGTTGGAAATGTTTGTGGAAATGAAATATAATTCATATACATCTCACTAAAAATTAGGCATACTTTTTGACCTAAGAAGACCAACGAGGTCTCACAAATCCGATGAGGTCTAACAATCCAAAAGAAGTCCTACAAAAAATTGTCAACAATACTGACAAAAGGTCTAACTTTCCACCATAAGAAAAAGGTACGGTAGAAAAAACTTTCAACAAAAGGTCTAAGACAGACGAGGTCTAACATTCTTGGAGATACCAGCTTCATCTCCTGGGAGTGTACTTGGACGAGTTCCACTTGTAGTAGCATTCCTTGAGGCCAAGGTTCTGCGCTGAGTTCTTGGACGGGTTACACTCGGTGTGGCATTCCTTGAACTCACTACTTCATCTCTACGACGAGTTGCAGTCGTTTGTGGTTGAGTTCTTGGACGGGTTGATCACTCAGCTTCATCTCCATGACGGGTTCCAATAGGTCTTGCTTGCTTTTGTAGAACAATTTGAACCTGGACAAAGCGAGCCTTCATTTGCTCCAATCGATGAGTTGTACCTGCATTTTCTGCAGCCAAAAACTCTTCTTCTTTCAGTAGCTCCGAAGGATTAGCAGCTGGTACGAGATCCTGAAACAAACACATTATCGAACAACATAATGAGTTTTATGAAGAATTGGTTATAAAAAATTGTGAAAAACTTGACTTTGACTTTTAGCAGAAATACTGACCTGTGAGGTATTTTCAGGATGAAGAGGAGAGCCTCCTTCGGTAGGAACCTTTGGATCAGTGTTATCAGGAGGCACTTGTGGATCAGTATCATCCGGAGAAAATTCTGGAACTTCTTGAAAATATCATACATCAGCCGTGCTGGCCACAAATTCTCCATGCCCTCTGCTTTTTGAAGGACAAACATTATCAGAGTGAGTTAAAACTCAAACCATGAATAAACAAAAAAGTGTTATAACAGTGTAAGTTAATATACCTGGTGGAATGAAAAATCCGTCAGGACAAGTGTTCAGAAATGTTTGGTCCACGATCCGTGGATGAAGCAAGAAAGCCATATCCCTTAACTGCTCATCCAAGTCAAAGAGTGCTTCAGGGAAAGTTTCAACCGGTATGAAATCCCTCGGAATAAATCCTACATGAAAAAAACAAACTATAACAAGGTATGCGACACTAATTTAAAGAATTAGCCGTTGTCTGATTTCCGCTGAGTATAACAGGTTTTTAAATTTAATTTCAAAATTAAGCAAATAAAATATTTAAAATCTTTAATTATATGAAGCGGTTAAGGAAATTAGATATTTCAATTATATGTTTTTCCATTTGATATAATTATAAATTAAAATCAAAATATAATTAATATAAATCAAAATATAAATTAAAATCAGAATTTTCAGAATAAGATTAATATAAATCCGAAATTATTAAATAAAATCAGAATTAAATATGAAAATCAATTTTCAAATCCTACAATTAAGTAAAAAATATTATCAACAGATCACACAATTAATAAATTTAAGAGTATTAGAGGATTCTAATTACAACTAAAGTGTATGGCACCTATCTAAAAAAATAAAGGTGTAGATCACCAAATCCAAAAAAATTTGGCCGAAAAATTCAATTTTCCCAATTTTTTTAGAGTTACTGTTGCTAATTTTTTTATATTATTTAACCACCCAATAAAGTGCGTCATAATCACATAATCTCTCACAATTACAAGCATGATCCAACCCAAACATGTATACAAACCATACCACCCAAATAATAATGTATCGGAATAGAAAAACAAAAACTTTCAATTGAAATGAAATGTAAATTTAAAGCTTGAGTTGAAATGGGTAAGAAGGCCAATCTTTGAGATCTTCTTCATGCCTATCATCATCCACAATACTCTCGTCCAAATAATCACTATACTTCAACAAAAAAGCTAACACAAGAACAATCCATTCTAAGCAAAACATCACAATACACAAACCACCAGCGAGTTTAAGCATCACTGCTCCGTCTTGTTCCAAAACATACGATTTAAGTGTCCTTAAGAAATCCCCTGTTCTTGTGAATATAAGAACAGAGACTGCGCCTTGGAATATAGCCGCTAGGACTGCGGCGACCATGTGTGCACCGTATAATCTGTCGCTTGTGGTTGCGGCAGTGGAGGACGCGAAGACGGAGCAGCCGGAGACGGCGGTGGCGATGGTGAGAGTGTGGAGGAGAATGAGTGAGAATCCCGAGAGTGAAGGGAAGAGACGGAGGGAGATTGTGAGGAAGATGCAGCTTGAAGCTGAGCCTAAGAGGATGTAGTTACAGAGGAGGAAGATGTTGTGTGTGTTGCCTTTCGATTTCGAAATTCCCATTTTCTCCGATTTAGGGTTTTACAAAGTTTTGAGACGAGAATTTTGTTTTTGTTCACTGGGTTTGGTTTTTTTGATGTTCTTATTTTGGGGAAGTTTCTTGATTTCTTGACTTGGTTTTAGGATTTATTTATATACATACGAAATAAAATAATAAGAATCGATAAAGCTGGGATTTTGTTGGAATTAACAACGGTCCTATTTTGAAAATATGACCGTTATGACTTAAGGAAGAAGACAAGTTATTTTAATCAAGGTGCAAGGGCACGATGACTTTTTGATCTTTCTGTATTTATTAATAGTAATCATTGTTTAGAATAATTGTAATCATTGATAACAATTACCCAGGTTAATATATCCGTCTCTAGCTGTTATACAATTCATATAAATTGCTCAACGATTGAAATTTCTATTGTCCGCAAACTCTTTACAACCGTATCCACTTTTATTGGGTTTAAGCAAGTCGGGTTTTTGAATAAAAAAGAAAGTATACTTTCATTTGTGATCTCATGTGTATTGAAATTTACAACATGAAAAATCCGTTTCAATTGTAAGTTTGTGTGTATGTATCAAAAATATATAGACACACAATGACAAGAGGGACATTTATTCAAGAGGGAAGTAGAGAAAACTGATTACATGCGTTTTCGCAATGACAATAACAATAGGCAAGTCAGTCTATACTAAAGGGAAATTTGTAAAATTGCCCCATATAAAAGTTATCTTTGTCACATTACCCTTTTTTCATTTTTTGTCATGTTTTTACAATACTAATCTTATGTAATTATAAAAAAAAATTAAAACAATGGTTTTTAATATCTTAAAAAATCTGAAAATTATATAAACATCTTAAATAGTCCATAAGTATGTTGTGAAAAATAAAAAATTTATAAAATATTTTTTTTAAAGAAATTTAGTTTGCTTCTACCGCTTTCTACACCTTCATGACTTCATCTTCTGCGGCTACGAGGTGGTAGAATATTTGTTCTGTATTCTGGATAATATCTACCATCCGCAAAACACTGATTCTACTACTTAAACTGCATTCAACCCTTCCTCAGAATATCTCTTCCACGATTTGATCTGTTATCTACCGCTTAGCATAGAGTCCACCATTCTCTATACCGTCTACCATATCCAAGACGCAAAATCTACCATATTTATTACTATCTACTAGTTCAAAATTTGCATAAATCTAGGAAGTAAATATACGAAAAATATTCTAGTTTCCTAATGTTTAAAATATTTAAATATTTTTATTCCTTTTCTGCAATAATTGTTCACCGTTGTTCCTCCTCTTCTCTTTTTCATACTTGTTTTCTCTTTGTTCATTTGAATATGTTTGCTCTTGAGGAGGTTTTGCCGATTGAGAAAATAGAAAAAAAAGAGACGCTTGTGTCGAGTGGTCGGTAAGGACTAAACAATCGATCGGTGTTCCTTCGTGAATAATGGAAAAATCAAATTCTCCTTGACAATGGAGAATTTCAAACAACATAGAGAGGAAAAAAAAGAGAAGCACAAATCGACGGAGAAGACGAAGCTCAATGTATTTTTCCTTATTTTCATAAATAAACTATTTTTCTTATTTAATTATGGTAAATAAATTTATTAATTTCCTTTTTATATTTTTTGAAATTTGGTTAATACGGAAAAGACTTTTTTTAATGTAAATACAATAGTTTTAAAAGTAAAATTAAGGGTAAAATTGGTTTTCTAATTCATTAAATCTTAATGACACAAAAACATGATGCAAAAAGTGTAGTGTGACAAGTTCTATTTCAATGTGGGGTAATTTTACAAATTATTCTAACATATATATATATATATATATATATAGTAAAATGTAGTAAAATATGACATATATCAATACCTATCTAGAAAACGCATGAAATCAGTTTAAATGATACATATTTAGTATAGGAAAAATTGTAAAATTACCCCACATTGAAGTAGTACTTGTCACACTACACTTTTCCTAACATGTTTTTGTCCAATTAGGAATTTATTTAATTGAAATCTTATTGTACTCTCAATTTCGGTTTAAAAATATTTTTGTTAATAATGAAAATCAATTAAAAATGAATGAAAAAGATTTCTGATATAAAAACATATAAAAATAAAATATGTACACATAATAAAATACTAATTGGGGAAAAAATTAGGTCTTCTTCGTCTTCTTCATCTTCTCTGTCGGTCTTCGTCATCTTCAGTGTCTCAGACCATTGAGTCTTCTTCGTCTTCTCCGTCTGTCAATCTCTCAATCTCTTCTTCGTTTTTCAATTAAATATGTCAGTCTTCTTCGCCTTCTCTGTTTAAATCTCTAAAAATATCTTCGTCTTCTCTCTCAAAATCTCTCAAATTTTTTCCGTCTCCTCTCTCAAAATATCTTCGTCTTCTCTATCTAAATCCATCGTTTTCTGTTTTATCCATCGTTTATTACTCCTCACCGGAGAAGGATTCCAACCGCTGAGTAGTCCTCAACAGTTACACATCGACGCTTAATCTGATTCTTGTTGAGGTAAATTTCTCGATTTATCAGTTTAATTGTGGTGGTTTACGTGTTTCATAAATATTGGAAACATGTATTGTTCGTCTATGAAAGTTATTGTCATAGCATTTAGTTATTCCAATGGTTATCGTCTCTGCAAATTCTATGTCATTCTGATGTCAGCTCGTTTTACACATAGCCGGGGCCATCAAAAACCCCTATGTACGTTGTAGCACAAAGGGTTATCGAATCCACAGGGAGGTTTGATTGATACACTAGGATTCCAATGATCCATTCTTAAGCTAGAGCAATGCTTTTTACAAGTAAATAAAAGATGGAACTATGAACAAGTGAACAAGGATGGTTTATTAATTTACAAGTTCTCAAAGAGAAGAGAGTTAGGCCATGGAAAATCTTATAGGTAATGATTCGAAATCAATATATAGCAATTGTCAAGGTTCAATTAAGTGCCGTTCTAGAACTCAAGCACGAAAATATATCCAGCTAACTGTCGTTACGAGGGCTATCTATCTTTAGATCCTCGAATCCCAAATTTCTTTGCGAATTCGTCGAATCTAAACAAGCATTTAGTACGAGCTCGATAAGTTCACAAAGTCCCTAAACCAAATTTCTTTGCGAATAAGTAACTTTGCCCATTTAAACTAGTTCTGGTTATTAATCCCACTGTCGTGGCTAATCAACAATCCTAAGATCAAGATTCGAGATGATCAAGCAAGAATCAAGCATTAATAACAGTTTAAATGAAGAACCTACGGATAAACCTTAACAAATATGCAATTTCAATGATTTCTAGTCATAACCCAAGAAATCCCAAAACCTAACAAGTAATTTCACTCAGAAACAGATGATGAAATCATGATAACTGAATATAATTGCATAAAAGAGTTAGAGTAGAAGATACAGAGGGTTTAGAGATGAAGAACAATGGATCTCCCTCAATCTTCAAGAGTCTCTCTCTCTCTCTCTCTCTCTCTTTCTCTCCACGAGATAGATCTAGTTTTTAGATATTTTTCTAGATATTTTACAATGAAAACAAAACAAAACTATTTATAGAAGTGCCCAAAATTAGGTCCGCAGGTCCGCCGTCGATCGACACTAAAGGTGTGTCGATCGACACGGTGGTGTCTGTGCAAATTTCCTCTGCTTTTAAAGATCTTCTGTCGATCGACAGGGATGGGAGTGTCGATCGACGCTTTGGCAACTGGTGAATCTTCTTTGCTTCGTCTCTTCAGGTGTCGATCGACAGATGCTCCATATCGATTGACGGGGACTATGCAACTTGATTCCACTTTGATCTTTAAAGCTCCAAAATGCTCGATAATTGTCCAAAATGCACCAAACGACTATTTTCCTGCAAAACACTATAAAAGACACAAAAATACCAAAAACACAATACAAAACCGACGTATATCATGGTTGAAAACGGGTAAAAACCATGATATATCACCCCCCCAGACTTAGCATTTGCTTGCCCTCAAGCAAAACATACACCAAGAATGAAAAAGAGGTTTTGAAAACATAGAACATACCTTCCCTCGATGCAGTGGATTGACCTTTCCAGAACCAACCAGAATCAGACCACCATGTACTTCTCCGCAGACGCACACAACCTTCCAAATCCATCCACCACTTCACAGTATAATCCGTTAGTCTTCATCGCTAGACCTCAATGTTCTCGAAGCCATGAACCTTCTAGACTCATTCCCATACTGTACCGTGATAAATGCACTCATACAAAACTCGGTACTCAATCTCTCCCCCAGACTTATTTCGCTTTATATTTACATATATATATATACATTTATTTCTTTGTGATTGTTGAACTCAAAGCAGTGCATATTTCACTAATGTTGTTCCTTGTTAGGAGACAGGGTCGTGACTCACTACGATTGTTCCTTGTGAGGAGACAGGCTCGTGAGATTGCTCGTCTTTCATCATCCTTTTTAGGGGACTCAGACTGCTGCTTAAAGCTGGGTGATCATCTCGAGTACAAGATTCATTGGATTAATTCCTCATCTCATACTCGAGAACTATCATTTCACCCCAATCCTATTAATCTTTTATATACATGTATATATATATGTTTCTTTTTATATGGGGAGAGGAGTACCATTACTATCAACAGGAGGTTGCATTTACCAGGTACGAATGAGGAGTCAAGCTCAATGGACATTGATCCCAAAGAGTATCGTGCAATAGCTCTGACTTGGCGGATTATACTGGAAGTAGCGGACTTCTCTAGTCAATTGGTCGATCCTAGGATTTTTCATTAGTCTTAACCCTGAAACTAATTCTGGAAGTACGGTCACATGATGAAAAAGACCAAAAGAAGGGATGTTCTACTAATTTTGACTCAATAAAACAAAAAATTTTCCAAAAAATATGAGTCGAAACCAAAATAAAAAGAAATACGTTAGTAGTTCCCTCCCCCAGACTTATCTAACACTGTCCCCAGTGTTATCAAGCCCGAGATCGGTAAAAGAAATAAAATGAAATGCGAACTTGATCAAAGAAATACAGAATTACCATTTTTGGGGGTCCTGTCGATCGACAGGAACATCTGTCGATCGACAGACCATGTTCTGCCTTTTGACCGTTGTATTGTTGAAATCTTTAAAATCCATGTCGATCGACAGAGAGTATTATGTGTCGATCGACATCAATTTTATAGTCGCAAAAGGTTTCTCCAGAGACCTTCGTGTCGATCGACATGATGTTGTGTCGATCGACAGATGAGGCTCTGTCCCAACTTCGCCTTTGTCGACTTCTCGCAAAGTGTCTGGTTCGAAGCCCAAAGTTGTCCAAACCTGCATCTACTGACATTCAACAAACGATCAACGGGAACAACTCATTGCATTTCTTAAATAAAAATTCAAGTTCGCTTAGTATTCGAAATTTCAACTAAAAAAAATCAAAACAAAAGTACGAAATTGAAAAGTAAATGGGTTGACTCCCATTAAGCGCTCATTTTAAGTCATTAGCTTGACTATGGATATGTTTGGGGAGGTCCCAAATGGCGCGTTTAACATCACTAGCTTGACGGTTGCTTCATCCTTGTCACTTCCTTCATGACAAAAAGTGAAAAGATTAACAACAAAAGAGAATAGAAATAAAACTCTAGCCTTAAAAAGAACCAAAATCCCAATGATCAATGCAAAAACCTCCCCGGCAACGGCGCCATTTTGATGTCAGCTCGTTTTACACATAGCCGGGGCCATCAAAAACCCCTATGTACGTTGTAGCACAAAGGGTTATCGAATCCACAGGGAGGTTTGATCAATACACTAGGATTCCAACGATCCATTCTTAAGCTAGAGCAATGCTTTTTACAAGTAAATAAAAGATGGAACTATGAACAAGTGAACAAGGATGGTTTATTAATTTACAAGTTCTCAAAGAGAAGAGAGTTAGGCCATGGAAAATCTTATAGGTAATGATTCGAAATCAATATATAGCAATTGTCAAGGTTCAATTAAGTGCCATTCTAGAACTCAAGCACGAAAATATAGCCAGCTAACTGTCGTTACGAGGGCTATCTATCTTTAGATCCTCGAATCCCAAATTTCTTTGCGAATTCGTCGAATCTAAACAAGCATTTAGTACGAGCTCGATAAGTTCACAAAGTCCCTAAACCAAATTTCTTTGCGAATAAGTAACTTTGCCCATTTAAACTAGTTCTGGTTATTAATCCCACTGTCGTGGCTAATCAACAATCCTAAGATCAAGATTCGAGATGATCAAGCAAGAATCAAGCATTAATAACAGTTTAAATGAAGAACCTACGGATAAACCTTAACAAATATGCAATTTCAATGATTTCTAGTCATAACCCAAGAAATCCCAAAACCTAACAAGTAATTTCACTCAGAAACAGATGATGAAATCATGATAACTGAATATAATTGCATAAAAGAGTTAGAGTAGAAGATACAGAGGGTTTAGAGATGAAGAACAATGGATCTCCCTCAATCTTCAAGAGTCTCTCTCTCTCTCTCTCTCTCTTTCTCTCCACGAGATAGATCTAGTTTTTAGATATTTTTCTAGATATTTTACAATGAAAACAAAACAAAACTATTTATAGAAGTGCCCAAAATTAGGTCCGCAGGTCCGCCGTCGATCGACACTAAAGGTGTGTCGATCGACACGGTGGTGTCTGTGCAAATTTCCTCTGCTTTTAAAGATCTTCTGTCGATCGACAGGGATGGGAGTGTCAATCGACGCTTTGGCTACTGGTGAATCTTCTTTGCTTCGTCTCTTCAGGTGTCGATCGACAGATGCTCCATGTCGATCGACGGGGACTATGCAACTTGATTCCACTTTGATCTTTAAAGCTCCAAAATGCTCGATAATTGTCCAAAATGCACCAAACGACTATTTTCCTGCAAAACACTATAAAAGACACAAAAATACCAAAAACACAATACAAAACCGACGTATATCATGGTTGAAAACGGGTAAAAACCATGATATATCACATTCCAATGGGTCATTTAGTTGCGGTTATTCTACTGTTTGTACAAGATATGTGTTTGTGGTTATTCTACAGTTGTATAAGATATGTTTGTATATTAAAGAGTTGATTTTTGTGTTCTCATTGTTTTTCAGATATGGACATAGAATTGCCTAACCGAATCTTTAGAGAAAAAGAAGAACCAGAAGTTAAGAAGATCAACAACTGCTGAAGAACATTGATTTTGCACTAAATAAAGGATCAAATTCCAAGTGAATACTGATATGCTCAAATTTATCCTTTGAACTACTCTCTCAAATTAACAGATCATTGTATTACTTAGGATTATCGAATCCACAGGGAATCAAAAACACAATAGATTATTAAATTCAGATTATGCTAAGCAAGATAATAAGAATGCAAGTAAATAAAGCAGTAGATGAAACGGTGGGAAAAATAAATTAAAATAAAGCTAGGCACAGAGAAATCTCAGGTGAATCAGAATTGCAGATATAAAATAAAAGATAGGATATTAAGCGCAGTTCTTAAACATGAACACGAATATAAAATCAATCAACTTCCGCTGCAGAGATTATCTATGTTTAAATCCTAGAAAACCAAATTTCTTTGCGAATTCTAATAATCTAAACAAGCATTAAAGTTCAAGTTCAATTATTAACAAAACCCTAAACCAAATTTCTTTGCGAAAAGGAATTTTGCTCATCAAAGACTAGATCAGGTAATCAACAAAACTGTCATTTCTATTAATTATCCTAAGATCAGATTTCAGGTCATGAATATAAAATCAGCAATAAACACAAGTCAAGATGAAGAACTTCTAAAGATATTATCCTATGCAATTAAATCACATCTAGCAAAACATCAAACACCTTTGAAAATCCCTAAACCTAAAAGGGAAACTACTGATACATAATCAAAGAAGCAAACATCTTATTAATTGAATATATCTCATTAAAAGTAGTAAAATAAAGCATAAGCCTAAACAATGGCTGTCAAAACGTATTTATAAAGGTCCTAAACCTACTGGAAACATAAAAGTAAAACATCTGGAACTTCTGGGCAAAAACGGCAAACTTTCGAAATTGAACCTTTCTGAACCGCGAGGGTGTCGATCGATACTAGCCTCTGAAATTTATTCTTCACTTGATCAATTCGTCGTCTTCTTCCGCAATGCTCCAAAACTTCTAGTAAACATCTTTTATGCTCCAAACATATAGAAACCTGCAAAGACTCTAAAACAAACACAAAACACACCAAAGACTCTAGATATTGGACTTATATCATGGTCAAAACTGGGTAAAAACCAAGATATATCAACTCCCCCAGACTTACCTTTTTTCTTGTCCCTAAGCAAAACGGATGTGATCACTCCTTTAGAAACTACATACCTGTGAAGTCAATGGTAGTACTTCGATGTGTCCCTAGAAGCATAGCAGTCTTCCAGATTGAATCCAAACCCCTTAGAGAATCTCAGACTTTCAGTCGCAAACCCCTTTAGTTAAATAGGTGCGGTCTCATTGAGGGAATATCGATCGTTGGACTTTTTAGATTCTTTCCCTTACTTAAACACTTTTCTACACTGCTCCCTTTTTCGTTTCCCTTAGATTATTCTGTCCATTTTCATGGTTTCATAGGATTCAACTTATTACTATTGTTTTTTGTGGAAGACAGGCTCATGAGGATCACTTACGAAGTTTTAGAATAGCGCTCATTACTGTTGTTCCTTATGGGAGACAAGGTCATGAGGACTGCACTATTGTGGTTTCATGTGAGAAGACCGGGTCGCGCGTATCTTTGCACTTTTCTATCTAAGACTTTTTATTTTCTGTTAAGGGAAAACCAAAGGAGTTTATCCTAACCTTGCTAATGCCGAAAGAGGAATCAAGTCCGCGATTACCAATGCCCAAGACAAGAAATTAGAGTTCATTAGGGGCAGGGTCTGCAACGTCCTTTCTGGCGTTCTCCAGAAATCTGAACTCGCTCCGTTAAACAGATCCACTTCTAGTTACGCACCTCAGTAAAATGAACCAAGTTACATTGGTAATGGTCTTTGAGTGCTGTTCAAAGCAAGTAGAAGGGGAGTTTTTGACCTGAAAAATTGAAAAAACGACTCATAAAACTCAAAATAGAAAATATAGTTAGCAACTACCTCCCCCAGACTTAAACGACACTGTCCCCAGTGTTATTAAGCCTGAAGAAGGTGAATAAAATAGATAGAAAACGAAATAAATTAAAAAAACAAAGGATTTTGTAACCTGATGGGGTGGTGTCGATCGACACTTGCAAAGATGTCGATCGACACCCATGATTATGATCCGATCGACCAGATGGTCGATCCACTATTCATCCGCAAAAATTTTTATTATTTTTTTTTCAAAGAAGATTCTCAAACACTTAAACTAAACTGAAAGTTAGTAATAAAAGATAATTTAAAACGAAAATAAGATACTTACTAGTGGGTTGCCTCCTACTCAGCGCTTGTTTTCAGTCCGTTAGCTTGACTGTTTTGAAGAACTTAGATGTCCGGAGGATCTGTACTTTTCCATGGAATGATTCAAGGAAAACGTTTATGCGTTTTCTGCAGCATCATCTGAATGACCGTCTCTCATTTATCCTTTAGTTCTGCAGGAATGATGATTCGCATTTTAGCGAAAGGCTTTGGAGTCCTTGTACGCTCCTTAGGAATTCTTGCAGATTTCTCAAAAGAAAGACCAAGACTTGCACGAGTAACTTGATGCTTGCGTAAGCGTGTAACAGCTTTTTCACATTTCAAATCTAAATTGACGAAACAAGGAGTTTTAAGTTCAGGAAGTTCGTATCTTTGCTCTTTAGGAGGATTGTGGGCTGGGAGAAGTGGAATGATCTCTCCAGCAACAGACGAAGGACTAGAATCCGACTCCTTGATTGAGTCTTCATCTTCTAAAATCTCCACAGAGAATGTCTGACCATCGATGGTTGATTTTCTCCAAGTGTTCTCCATATCAAAGTTGATGTGTAATAAGTTTTAACCCAAAATAAATCCGCAAGTGCACAGACAATTGCAGTAGTATAATAGGTATCGAATCCACAGGGACCAAGGTTACACTATGAAATTATGGATTTTAAATTAAAGCTAAGATAAAATATGGGTTTTGGTTGTAGTGAAACAAGAAACGAAACAGCAAAATAAGCGATGATAAAATCAATTAAAACAAGCACTAGATCAAGGTCATTCGCCGGTGATTTTGGACTAAGGACTGAGCAACTATTCAGGAATTAACTTAAGTATGGTCTAGAACTCAAACATAAAAGTAATATTGCCCCACTGTCGTGATGCATCAATATCTTTGTCTACAACCTAAATGCCTAAACTGTCGTTTGGATTTAGTAATGATGCAGACAAGCATTAATGGATTGGTTCAATTTGTTCACAACTGATGGTAACAATCAACTGTCGTTGGTTACACACCAATTGCTCATCAATGGTTTATCTAGCAACCTAGAGCACTGTCGTGAATAAGTTAAACTTGAGAACATAGACTAGGTGATCAAATTAGCCTAAGCATTACGATTTCCGATTGATGAAGACATATGATGTTCTATCCTATTTGGCTCAGTCACTAAACAATCCTAAATCACCATTGAAATCCCCTAATCTAGCTAATGGACTACTCAAGCATGATGGAATCAAACATAACAAAGATGCAAGGAGAATTCATGATGATGATGAAATTGAAGGAGAAAGGGATTAGAATTCTTCTCAAAACAAAGTTGTGGATGATCCTCCAAGTTGCAAATCAAAGAGTAGAACAATTGACAAAGTCTCCAAAGAAATCTAAAAGTAACATGTCTGGGTTTTGGAATGTTTCAGAATGTTTTTGTTAGAGGCGGCTCTGACTTATTTATACTAAAAATCAGGTTAAAATCGGATCTGGGGACCGGACCGGTCGGTCTCTCCTCGTTCACGTCTTGACTTCGTGGTTTTACAACGGGACGAGTCGGTCCGTGGCTTGGACCGGCCGGTCTGGATTCCAGTGGCTAAAGGCTTCGGCTTTTCAAGGCCGGACCGGTCGGTCTCTCCTCCGGACCGGTCGGTCTTGCTTTCACTTGGGTCTTGGGTCTTCACACGGGACCGGTCGGTCCACTGGCCGGACCGGCCGGTCTCGATTCCAGAGAGTTTGGCTTCTTCGAGTCTTCGGGCGAGCAGGTGCTCGCTCCAAACCGAGCAGGTGCTCGGTTATGAAAAACGCCATCTTTTCTCCAGATTCGTCCCTTTTGCTCCAATGACCCCCAATGACTCTAATCCATACTTGAAGGCCTCTTAGAACCTGAAAAGACACAAACGGAACTCAAAAGAACCAAAAAGACTAAAGAAAGAATGTGTAAAAGAGACGAAAATACTAATATATCAATTCCCCCGGACTTAGATCTTTGTTTGTCCTCAAACAAACTTAGAAATAAGTAAAGGAGAAAGGTTTGAAAATGCGGATGGAATTCACTCGCTTGTTGGAAAGATTTCAGATTTCATACTTTCATCATTAGGCTTTAGAACATGTATCGTAGTCAACCATGGGGCTCATAACCTAACTTAATCACCCACAACCCATCAAAACGTCGGAATCCACAATATCATCTCTTAAATAGGATTAATGAAAATGAAGTACAGTGATCTTACCCAAGGGGAATCGTTTCAAGGGGTGGCGACTTCTCCTAACCAAGACCCTCTCCTGCATACTCTTTTTCTCAACTCAAATCCTCTCTTAAAAGGTTAAATTGGTTGAAAACAAAATTTTTTTTTATGGGACGGATCGAAATGAGACCCAGAAGAGATACGGGTTTACGCATCGTCCCCTGGCTCACTTTGAAACTATTAGTTTCCCTCTAAAGCTTTATTATTATTATTATTATTATTATTATTATTTTTTTTTTTTTTTTTTATTTGTTTATTTGTTTATTTTTTTTTATTATTATTTTTTTTTTTTATGGGACGATTCTCATGAGGTCGCAAAGAAGATACGGGTTTACGCATCATCCCCTGGTTCACTTCGAATCTTTTAGTTTCCCTTACAACATGCCTTCCGCGAGTCCCAAAAGATACACGGGCTTATTCGCGTAGTCCCTTAGGCCACCTGGACATGTTGCTTTGATAAAAGAGAGGAGAGTTAGAGAGTTAGAGAGCTTACGTGGTGGAGAGTTGCGGTGTCTTGTATGGTTCAAAAAAGTCTTGCCCAATGAACATCAAACCCTTGAAAAAGAAATTAAAAGTCAAGATTAACCAAATAATGACTTGAGACGATATTGGATCCACCTAATTCCCGATGAATATGGGCTTTGGGGAAAATTTATCCACCCATAACCTTTCCGATACAGAGCTTTAGCCAAACAAGTCATGCAAGTAATCCTTAATCTAAACATAATTCCAACAAATCAAGATCATAATTCCAAAAACTCGATAAAAATTCAAAAACAGACTCGATAAAAATTCGAATAAAACAGATAACAAACCGCTCCCCCGGAATTAAATCACACCGTCTCCGGTGTGAAAAGTTTCAAGAGATTGGCGACTCAAAAAAAAACGGATAATACAATGATGGTAAAAGGGTAGAAAAGATATCACCGGGTAGAAGCCTCCGCGTCGTCGTTGAGCAGGTGCTTGATGCCTTGTGAGCAGGTGCTCGACTAGGGGACTAGGCTTGGGACCGACCGGTCCCAATACTGGACCGACCGGTCCCATTTCCAGGGACTCTTTCGGGTCTGTTGAAATCGGCGGATCGACCGGTCTGTCCTGAGGACCGACCGGTCTGGGCTTCTGGGCGAACATCTCTTTTTTTTTTATTTTTTATTATTATTATTTTTTTTTAATTCAAAACCGGTGGGTTGCCTCCCACCAAGCGCTTTGTTTAACGTCGTTAGCTTGACGTGTGTGCCTTTTTAGGCTTGAGACGAATCCATATGAGGATTAGAGACCTTCTTGTCCGGATCAGGGCTCGGTTGAGGTGGGTTGAGGCATGGTCCATTTGCTCCTTGACCACTCACATTCAGTTGTCTAACCTTGCTCATCATACTAGCCATAGCTGCTTGACCTTTCTCTTTAAACTCCGGAGTGATGATGGCCTTAACCTTAGAGAAAGGCTTAGACATACTCTTGCTCTGCACTTTATACTCGATCGTGTTCCCAACACATCTCTGTGGTGTCAAGGTTACATGCGAACCCGTGGTATTTGTCTCGCGGTTTGGTTTGTCCCGCTTGATGACTTTCTTGGGCTTCCTTTCATAGGAACGAGTGTCTCCATCCAAGACTTCATTATCCTCATTCTTATTGCAAAGTGCTGCAGCTGGCAAGACACTTACCTTCCCTGTTACATCGTCTATGGCAACACAAGAGCCATATTTGTTGCCACCATTGGCTGATGTGGCGCTGTAAGAGATCCGCTTGTCGATGTTAGAGAAAATTATCCTTCTGTTTGGTAAGTCAACAACTGCACCCGCTGTCGCAAGGAAAGGTCTCCCCAAAATCAAAGGCATATATGAACCATTGTTCATCTCCACAACTTGGAAATCAGTTGGGATCAAGCAGTCCCCAATCTGGATATCTAAATCCTCAATTAACCCTTGTGAAGTCGTTACTGAGGCATCCGCAAACCTAATAGACATCCGAGAAGTCCGTATATCAACAATACCCAAAGATTCTGCGATATCCCTTGACATGAGGTTAACACTAGATCCAGAATCACATAGAGAATCTTCAAAAGCAACTCCAAATATGGAACATGGAACAACAAACTTCCCTGGATCCTCTAGCTTAGGTAATACCCTCAATGGTGGTGGTGTACTCCTTGCTTGTGCAAAGATTGCCTTGATCTCCTCTCGATTCTCTCTCTGATCTCTAGGTGGAACTGGGTAAGGGACTGGGGGTTTGTAGACACGCGACTGAACCTTACCAACAAGCTTATTCGGCTGAAGCACTGTAGAAGATGGTCCAGCAACCTCTTCATCCTTTTTCTCTCTTGGAGCAGGTGCTCGATGCCTTGCGAGCAGGTGCTCGACAGACTTTTCCGGGCAGTTTTCAGCCGCTGTCCCCACAATCGGTGGAAGAGTTCTTCCACTTCCCAGCATGATGGTGTTCACAAACTCTCTAGGGCTCGCAACTGGTTTACCTGGCAGCACTCCTTGTGGACTCTTGACTGCCTCGGCGGTTTGAGCGACCTGAATCTCAAGCTTCTTCACATGATTGCAAATAGCTTCAAACTTACTGTTGAGATCATTGTACATGCTGCCCACCTTGACACTGATTTCATTAGCAGATTTCTGCTGGCTGAGTAAAGCCAACTACATAAGGGCCTTCAGTTCGTCTTGAGAGTTAGATGCATGAGCTTGAAAGCTTTGATTCTGCACATAGTCTTCACCCACATAGTTCACCTCAACATATTGCTCATTTCCTTTGTTCTCACAAAGCCTGAAGCTTCTCTGATTTCTCTTCAACAACATGTTCACTTTCGCTGTCAGCTCATCAATCTTCTGTGACTCAACACTGCTGACATGTACATGCTCATTATAGTCGTGGCATCGACTCCTGGAACTTGCAGCCAAGTTCTCTATCAATTGATATGCTCCTTCCTTGGTCTTGGTCATAAAATTACCATTACTCGCAGCATTCAAAGTGTTCCTATGATCACGATCAACACCATCGTAGAAGATACCCAGCAAATTTTCATCGGTAAACCCATGGTGTGGACATTCCCTCTTGTACTCCTTCAACCGTTCCCATGCCTCACAAAAGGACTCTCCTGAATGTTGATGAAACGTGGAGATCTTGTTCCTTAGACTCGCGGTCATGGTTTTGGTGTAGAAGTGGTCCAAGAACGCTGCTCTACATTGCGGCCAGGTCGTGATGGATCCAGCTGGTAGCGACTTGAGCCAACGGGAAGCTTTGTCCGCGAGTGAGAAAGGGAAAAGCTTGCACTTCAGGAAATCCGGGTTCATCCCATTAGAGCTCGTCGTGGAGCAAATCTCCTCGAAGTTCTCTATATGGTCCAACGGAATTTCAGCAGGAAGTCCATGGAACAAGTGCAGCTTAACAAGCGATATCAACTGCGGTTTGATCTCATAATCATTCCGGTCAACAGGAGGGGGGACTATAGCAGCTCGGTTCTGGTAAAAAGCATGGGGATTGTCCATATCCCCAATGGTGCGATGCTGCTCACGCGCATGCTGTTGCATTTGAGCTACTTGTTGCTCTGACTTATGTTTTTGTTAGAGGCGGCTCTGACTTATTTATACTAAAAATCAGGTTAAAATCGGATCTGGGGACCGGACCGGTCGGTCCGGTCATGGGACCGGTCGGTCTCTCCTCGTTCACGTCTTGACTTCGTGGTTTTACCTCGGGACCGGTCGGTCCGTGGCTTGGACCGGCCGGTCTGGATTCCAGTGGCTAAAGGCTTCGGCTCTTCAAGGCCGGACCGGTCGGTCTCTGCTCCGGACCGGTCGGTCTTGCTTTCACTTGGGTCTTGGGTCTTCACACAGGACCGGTCGGTCCACTGGCCGGACCGGCCGGTCTCGATTCCAGAGAGTTTGGCTTCTTCGAGTCTTCGGGCGAGCAGGTGCTCACTCCAAACCGAGCAGGTGCTCGGTTATGAAAAACGCCATCTTTTCTCCAGATTCGTCCCTTTTGCTCCAATGACCCCCAATGACTCCAATCCATACTTGAAGGCCTCTTAGAACCTGAAAAAACACAAACGGAACTCAAAAGAACCAAAAAGACTAAAGAAAGAATGTGTAAAAGAGACCAAAATACTAATATATCAAAAGTCCATGACAATATCGCCCAGATCAAGCTTGACCTTTCCTTTCCTCACATCTATCTGAGTACCAGCAGTAGCTAAGAATGATCTTCCTAGGATCAAAGGATCTTCAGGTTCATCGTCGTATTCCAAAACCACAAAATCTGTAGGGATTAAGCAGTTCTGAATCTTAATAGGCACATCCTTTAGAATTCCTTTTGGGAATCTCCTAGATTGATCGGCTTAGAGAAGAGACATCCTAGTTGCTTTGAAGTCTGTAATCCCAAGTCTAACAGCAACTGACAATGGGATCAGATTAATACCAGACCCTAAATCACAAAGAGAATGAGGAAACTACCCTGTCGAGATTGAACAATGAAGCACAAAGTTTCGTGGATCTGGTAGCTTGACAGGAATCATGCTCTGAATCATGGTGCTCACTTCTTCAGAAACCACTACGTCCTCCTTCTTCCTTTTCGGCATTGGAGCTGTGTTCAAGATTATTGCTCTGATATCTTTAGTTAACAATGTGCCTTCCACATGACTAACTCCATTCGCTGCAAGTCGCTTGACGTATCTTCTAAGCGCAGGAGAAAGTTTAACTACATCAACAAGAGGTATCTCAACCATCACCTTGTCAATCATCTTCTTGCAAATCTCCTCTTCAACCTCCTCCTTGGACCTCCTATCTCTGAGGAATGGAAGCTTGGGCTTATAGACCTTTTCCTCCGAAGTAATTGCGAGCGTCGCAAAATCTGGCTTAGTCTGGACGGGGTGTCGATTGACACTTGATTTTGAGTCACGATCTCAGATGATTTTTTGAGTGGTGTCGATCGATTCTTTGCTATAGTGTTGATCGACACTTGCTCTGCAGTCCCAAAAATTTTGTCGAACTCCGCAAAATAATCCTCTTCAGTAGCTAGAACAACATTGCAAGCGTTCCTTGAGTTAGCATTAGTCTTTACAGGAAGAAAACCCTCTTGCCTCTTGATAGAACTAGCAATTTGAGTGACCTGAACATCCAGCTTCTTCACATGCGCGCTCAATGCGGAAATCTTCCCATCTAATTCTTGTTATACCGAATCAAGCTTTCCATTGAAACTTATGGTTTTCTTTTGCTGTCCGTCTAGGAGCTGCTCCAACATATTCTTCACCTCATTGTCTTGCTTAGGAGGCTTCTGATAAGATGAAGAACCGTAGTTCCTGTTGTAGCTGCCACTCTGGAATGGCTTCTGATAAGACGATCCAGAGCCTTGCTGATTGCCATACTTCCGAAATCCAGTCCTGTTGACGTAGTTGACGTCCCCCTCTGCAGTCTCAACGTCTTGCGCAAAGCTATCCGACTTCTTCCCAGTTAGAAGACTATGCATCGAATCAAGCTTCTTGGTCACTTCTGCGAATTGGTAACCACTGACGTCTTGTTTCTGCTGGCTCCTCTTATAGTCTAAGTTCTTGGCACTGTTGCTGTTGGCCAAGTTTTCAATCAGTCTCAAGGCAGATTCTGGCGAATTTGTCACGAAGTTCCCATTGCTTGTTGCATCCAAAGTTACTACATATCTCAATCCAATCCCTCTGTAAAATATGCTAAGCAGCTGAACATCCATGAAGCCGTGCTGGGGACAGTCTCTCTGGTACCCTTTTAATCTGTACCAAGAAGCCTTGAATGCCTTGAAATCTCCCTATTTGAACGTAGCAATCTTCGCTCTAAGATCCTCGGACTTTGCATCATCAAAGAAATTGCTTAAGAAAGCAATCTTTGTGTTAATCTAGTTTGTAAGCGAGCCCGGTGGAAGCGTCTTAAGCCAATACTTAGCTTCCGTATGAAAAGACTATGGGAAAAGCTAGCAGAATCGATAATCCTCTGACACTCCATTTGCCTGGATGCTTGATGCAAGATCCTCGAATCGCTCTATATGGTCCATGGGGTTTTCATGAGGAAGACCGCAGAAAGCGTCCTGAGCTACTGGTGAAAAGTATGTCGGCTTGAACTCGAAATCGTTCCTCTGAAACGCTGGAGGACGGATTGTAGATCTATTGGCGTAGAACTGCTCTGGACGGTTGAAATCCGCTAGCGTTCGGCCTCGCGCAGCGTTCACCTCGTTCCTCAAAATCGCAGGCTAATTCTAGCTTGGGTGTCGATCGACACCCTCCTGGTGTCGAGCGACACCCAAATTTCTGTCGTGTCGAGCGACAGATTCATCGTGTCGCTCGACAGGCTGCTCCAGATTTGACGATTATCGTTCCATCGTCGTTGATCCTCTCTCCTTGTGCATTATACTTGAGTCCTGCCAGATCACGCAGAACTCCATCCTCTTCCGGAGTCAATATGATGGGTAGTATATCATCCATCCTTTCTTTTCTGACTGCTCTCCTGTTCTCACATTCCAAACGTGCTAACTCCTAGAGATTGAAACCAACTAGCTCTTCGTCCTTGTTGTTCCTAGTATTAGGCATGTTCCTGAAACGCAAAACAAAAAGAGACAAAAGAAACTAGCAAAGTAAAAACAAAAATAAAAAGCTTAGAAAAAATCCTAATAAAATAAATCTAATGGCATTGATTCCCCGGCAATGCTGGCCAAATTTGATATGCTCAAATTTATCCTTTGAACTACTCTCTCAAATTAAGAGATCACTGTAGTACTTAGGGTTATCGAATCCACAGAGAATCAGAAACACAATAGAATATTAAATTAAGATTATGCTGAGCAAGATAATAAGAATGCAAGTAAATAAAGCAGTAGATAAAACGGTTGGAAAAATCATTGAAATAAAGCAAAGCACAGGGAAATCTCAGGTGGATCAGAATTGCAGATATAAAATAAAAGATAGAATATTAAGCGCAGTTCTTAAACATGAACACAAATATAAAATTAATCAACTTTCGCTGCAGAGATTATCTATGTTTAAATCCTAGAAAATCAAATTTCTTTGCGAATCCTAATAATCTAAACAAACATTAAAGGTTAAGTTCAATTGTTCACAAAACTCTAAACCAATTTCTTTGCGAAAAGGAATTTTGCTCATCAAAGACTAGATTAGGTAATCAACAAAATTGTCATTTCTATTAATTATCCTAAGATCAGATTTCAGGTTATGAATCTAAAATCAGCAATAAACACAAGTCAAGATGAAGAACTTCTAAAGATATTATCCTATGCAATTAAATCAGATATAGCAAAACATCAAACACCTTTGAAAATCCCTAAACCTAACACGGAAACTACTCTGACATAATCAAAGAAGCAAACATCTTATTAATTGAATATGTCTCTTTAAAAGTAGTAAAATAAAGCATAAGCCTAAACAGTGGCTGTAAAAACATATTTATAGAGGTCCTAAATCGACTGGAAACATAAAAGTAAACATCTGGAACTTCTGGCAAAAATGGCAAACTTCCGAAATTGAACTTTTCTGAATCCGCGAGGGTGTCGATCGACACCACCCTCCGAAATTTATTCTTCACTTGATCAATTTGTCGTCTTCTTCCGCAATGCTCCAAAACTTCTAGTAAACATCTTTTATGCTCTAAACATCTAGAAACCTGCAAAGACTCTAAAAGATACACAAAACACACCAAAGCCTCTAGATATTGGACTTATATCATGGTCTAAACTGGGTAAAAACCATGATATATCAAATACAATGAAGTGAAGGCTGATCCGGTGTCTGCTCATATCATTGCTATACAGGAAAATCGTCTAGGATACTCAAGAAAATTGGTACAGAGCTTCATAGTAAACAACTCGATACCGCAAAGCTACATGAGCTATGGTTTGTGTTTGCTAGGAGGCCTCAAATATTTTCGATGCAAGAGTTTCACTTAGTGACTGGCTTGAAGTTCCAAAAAGATGTTGAGTGTAACTTAGAGGAATGGCTAGATGATAAGGGATCGTGGCATTGATTCCCTGGCAATGCTGGCCAAATTTGATATGCTCAAATTTATCCTTTGAACTACTCTCTCAAATTAAGAGATCACTGTAGTACTTAGGGTTATCGAATCCACAGAGAATCAGAAACACAATAGAATATTAAATTAAGATTATGCTGAGCAAGATAATAAGAATGCAAGTAAATAAAGAAGTAGATAAAACGGTTGGAAAAATCATTGAAATAAAGCAAAGCACAGGGAAATTTCAGGTGGATCAGAATTGCAGATATAAAATAAAAGATAGAATATTAAGCGCAGTTCTTAAACATGAACACAAATATAAAATTAATCAACTTTCGCTGCAGAGATTATCTATGTTTAAATCCTAGAAAATCAAATTTCTTTGCGAATCCTAATAATCTAAACAAACATTAAAGGTTAAGTTCAATTGTTCACAAAACTCTAAACCAATTTCTTTGCGAAAAGGAATTTTGCTCATCAAAGACTAGATTAGGTAATCAACAAAACTGTCATTTCTATTAATTATCCTAAGATCAGATTTCAGGTTATGAATCTAAAATCAGCAATAAACACAAGTCAAGATGAAGAACTTCTAAAGATATTATCCTATGCAATTAAATCAGATATAGCAAAACATCAAACACCTTTGAAAATCCCTAAACCTAACACGGAAACTACTCTGACATAATCAAAGAAGCAAACATCTTATTAATTGAATATGTCTCTTTAAAAGTAGTAAAATAAAGCATAAGCCTAAACAGTGGCTGTAAAAACGTATTTATAGAGGTCCTAAATCGACTGGAAACATAAAAGTAAACATCTGGAACTTCTGGCAAAAACGGCAAACTTCCGAAATTGAACTTTTCTGAATCCGCGAGGGTGTCGATCGACACCAGCCTCCGAAATTTATTCTTCACTTGATCAATTTGTCGTCTTCTTCCGCAATGCTCCAAAACTTCTAGTAAACATCTTTTATGCTCTAAACATCTAGAAACCTGCAAAGACTCTAAAACATACACAAAACACACCAAAGCCTCTAGATATTGGACTTATATCATGGTCTAAACTGGGTAAAAACCATGATATATCAAATACAATGAAGTGAAGGCTGATCCGGTGTCTGCTCATATCATTGCTATACAGGAAAATCGTCTAGGATACTCAAGAAAATTGGTACAGAGCTTCATAGTAAACAACTCGATACCGCAAAGCTACATGAGCTATGGTTTGTGTTTGCTAGGAGGCCTCAAATATTTTCGATGCAAGAGTTTCACTTAGTGACTGGCTTGAAGTTCCAAAAAGATGTTGAGTGTAACTTAGAGGAATGGCTAGATGATAAGGGATCGTGGCATTGATTCCCCGGCAATGCTGGCCAAATTTGATATGCTCAAATTTATCCTTTGAACTACTCTCTCAAATTAAGAGATCACTGTAGTACTTAGGGTTATCGAATCCACAGAGAATCAGAAACACAATAGAATATTAAATTAAGATTATGCTGAGCAAGATAATAAGAATGCAAGTAAATAAAGCAGTAGATAAAACGGTTGGAAAAATCATTGAAATAAAGCAAAGCACAGGGAAATCTCAGGTGGATCAGAATTGCAGATATAAAATAAAAGATAGAATATTAAGCGCAGTTCTTAAACATGAACACAAATATAAAATTAATCAACATTCGCTGCAGAGATTATCTATGTTTAAATCCTAGAAAATCAAATTTCTTTGCGAATCCTAATAATCTAAACAAACATTAAAGGTTAAGTTCAATTGTTCACAAAACTCTAAACCAATTTCTTTGCGAAAAGGAATTTTGCTCATCAAAGACTAGATTAGGTAATCAACAAAACTGTCATTTCTATTAATTATCCTAAGATCAGATTTCAGGTTATGAATCTAAAATCAGCAATAAACACAAGTCAAGATGAAGAACTTCTAAAGATATTATCCTATGCAATTAAATCAGATATAGCAAAACATCAAACACCTTTGAAAATCCCTAAACCTAACACGGAAACTACTCTGACATAATCAAAGAAGCAAACATCTTATTAATTGAATATGTCTCTTTAAAAGTAGTAAAATAAAGCATAAGCCTAAACAGTGGCTGTAAAAACATATTTATAGAGGTCCTAAATCGACTGGAAACATAAAAGTAAACATCTGGAACTTCTGGCAAAAACGGCAAACTTCCGAAATTGAACTTTTCTGAATCCGCGAGGGTGTCGATCGACACCAGCCTCCGAAATTTATTCTTCACTTGATCAATTTGTCGTCTTCTTCCGCAATGCTCCAAAACTTCTAGTAAACATCTTTTATGCTCTAAACATCTAGAAACCTGCAAAGACTCTAAAACATACACAAAACACACCAAAGCCTCTAGATATTGGACTTATATCATGGTCTAAACTGGGTAAAAACCATGATATATCAAACACAATGAAGTGAAGGCTGATCCGGTGTCTGCTCATATCATTGCTATACAGGAAAATCGTCTAGGATACTCAAGAAAATTGGTACAGAGCTTCATAGTAAACAACTCGATACCGCAAAGCTACATGAGCTATGGTTTGTGTTTGCTAGGAGGCCTCAAATATTTTCGATGCAAGAGTTTCACTTAGTGACTGGCTTGAAGTTCCAAAAAGATGTTGAGTGTAACTTAGAGGAATGGCTAGATGATAAGGGATCGTGGCATTGATTCCCCGGCAATGCTGACCAAATTTGATATGCTCAAATTTATCCTTTGAACTACTCTCTCAAATTAAGAGATCACTGTAGTACTTAGGGTTATCGAATCCACAGAGAATCAGAAACACAATAGAATATTAAATTAAGATTATGCTGAGCAAGATAATAAGAATGCAAGTAAATAAAGCAGTAGATAAAACGGTTGGAAAAATCATTGAAATAAAGCAAAGCACAGGGAAATCTCAGGTGGATCAGAATTGCAGATATAAAATAAAAGATAGAATATTAAGCGCAGTTCTTAAACATGAACACAAATATAAAATTAATCAACTTTCGCTGCAGAGATTATCTATGTTTAAATCCTAGAAAATCAAATTTCTTTGCGAATCCTAATAATCTAAACAAACATTAAAGGTTAAGTTCAATTGTTCACAAAACTCTAAACCAATTTCTTTGCGAAAAGGAATTTTGCTCATCAAAGACTAGATTAGGTAATCAACAAAACTGTCATTTCTATTAATTATCCTAAGATCAGATTTCAGATTATGAATCTAAAATCAGCAATAAACACAAGTCAAGATGAAGAACTTCTAAAGATATTATCCTATGCAATTAAATCAGATATAGCAAAACATCAAACACCTTTGAAAATCCCTAAACCTAACACGGAAACTACTCTGACATAATCAAAGAAGCAAACATCTTATTAATTGAATATGTCTCTTTAAAAGTAGTAAAATAAAGCATAAGCCTAAACAGTGGCTGTAAAAACATATTTATAGAGGTCCTAAATCGACTGGAAACATAAAAGTAAACATCTGGAACTTCTGGCAAAAACGGCAAACTTCCGAAATTGAACTTTTCTGAATCCGCGAGGGTGTCGATCGACACCAGCCTCCGAAATTTATTCTTCACTTGATCAATTTGTCGTCTTCTTCCGCAATGCTCCAAAACTTCTAGTAAACATCTTTTATGCTCTAAACATCTAGAAACCTGCAAAGACTCTAAAAGATACACAAAACACACCAAAGCCTCTAGATATTGGACTTATATCATGGTCTAAACTGGGTAAAAACCATGATATATCAAATACAATGAAGTGAAGGCTGATCCGGTGTCTGCTCATATCATTGCTATACAGGAAAATCGTCTAGGATACTCAAGAAAATTGGTACAGAGCTTCATAGTAAACAACTCGATACCGCAAAGCTACATGAGCTATGGTTTGTGTTTGCTAGGAGGCCTCAAATATTTTCGATGCAAGAGTTTCACTTAGTGACTGGCTTGAAGTTCCAAAAAGATGTTGAGTGTAACTTAGAGGAATGGCTAGATGATAAGGGATCGTGGCATTGATTCCCCGGCAATGCTGGCCAAATTTGATATGCTCAAATTTATCCTTTGAACTACTCTCTCAAATTAAGAGATCACTGTAGTACTTAGGGTTATCGAATCCACAGAGAATCAGAAACACAATAGAATATTAAATTAAGATTATGCTGAGCAAGATAATAAGAATGCAAGTAAATAAAGCAGTAGATAAAACGGTTGGAAAAATCATTGAAATAAATCAAAGCACAGGGAAATCTCAGGTGGATCAGAATTGCAGATATAAAATAAAAGATAGAATATTAAGCGCAGTTCTTAAACATGAACACAAATATAAAATTAATCAACTTTCGCTGCAGAGATTATCTATGTTTAAATCCTAGAAAATCAAATTTCTTTGCGAATCCTAATAATCTAAACAAACATTAAAGGTTAAGTTCAATTGTTCACAAAACTCTAAACCAATTTCTTTGCGAAAAGGAATTTTGCTCATCAAAGACTAGATTAGGTAATCAACAAAACTGTCATTTCTATTAATTATCCTAAGATCAGATTTCAGATTATGAATCTAAAATCAGCAATAAACACAAGTCAAGATGAAGAACTTCTAAAGATATTATCCTATGCAATTAAATCAGATATAGCAAAACATCAAACACCTTTGAAAATCCCTAAACCTAACACGGAAACTACTCTGACATAATCAAAGAAGCAAACATCTTATTAATTGAATATGTCTCTTTAAAAGTAGTAAAATAAAGCATAAGCCTAAACAGTGGCTGTAAAAACATATTTATAGAGGTCCTAAATCGACTGGAAACATAAAAGTAAACATCTGGAACTTCTGGCAAAAACGGCAAACTTCCGAAATTGAACTTTTCTGAATCCGCGAGGGTGTCGATCGACACCAGCCTCCGAAATTTATTCTTCACTTGATCAATTTGTCGTCTTCTTCCGCAATGCTCCAAAACTTCTAGTAAACATCTTTTATGCTCTAAACATCTAGAAACCTGCAAAGACTCTAAAAGATACACAAAACACACCAAAGCCTCTAGATATTGGACTTATATCATGGTCTAAACTGGGTAAAAACCATGATATATCAAATACAATGAAGTGAAGGCTGATCCGGTGTCTGCTCATATCATTGCTATACAGGAAAATCGTCTAGGATACTCAAGAAAATTGGTACAGAGCTTCATAGTAAACAACTCGATACCGCAAAGCTACATGAGCTATGGTTTGTGTTTGCTAGGAGGCCTCAAATATTTTCGATGCAAGAGTTTCACTTAGTGACTGGCTTGAAGTTCCAAAAAGATGTTGAGTGTAACTTAGAGGAATGGCTAGATGATAAGGGATCGTGGCATTGATTCCCCGGCAATGCTGGCCAAATTTGATATGCTCAAATTTATCCTTTGAACTACTCTCTCAAATTAAGAGATCACTGTAGTACTTAGGGTTATCGAATCCACAGAGAATCAGAAACACAATAGAATATTAAATTAAGATTATGCTGAGCAAGATAATAAGAATGCAAGTAAATAAAGAAGTAGATAAAACGGTTGGAAAAATCATTGAAATAAAGCAAAGCACAGGGAAATCTCAGGTGGATCAGAATTGCAGATATAAAATAAAAGATAGAATATTAAGCGCAGTTCTTAAACATGAACACAAATATAAAATTAATCAACTTTCGCTGCAGAGATTATCTATGTTTAAATCCTAGAAAATCAAATTTCTTTGCGAATCCTAATAATCTAAACAAACATTAAAGGTTAAGTTCAATTGTTCACAAAACTCTAAACCAATTTCTTTGCGAAAAGGAATTTTGCTCATCAAAGACTAGATTAGGTAATCAACAAAACTGTCATTTCTATTAATTATCCTAAGATCAGATTTCAGGTTATGAATCTAAAATCAGCAATAAACACAAGTCAAGATGAAGAACTTCTAAAGATATTATCCTATGCAATTAAATCAGATATAGCAAAACATCAAACACCTTTGAAAATCCCTAAACCTAACACGGAAACTACTCTGACATAATCAAAGAAGCAAACATCTTATTAATTGAATATGTCTCTTTAAAAGTAGTAAAATAAAGCATAAGCCTAAACAGTGGCTGTAAAAACGTATTTATAGAGGTCCTAAATCGACTGGAAACATAAAAGTAAACATCTGGAACTTCTGGCAAAAACGGCAAACTTCCGAAATTGAACTTTTCTGAATCCGCGAGGGTGTCGATCGACACCAGCCTCCGAAATTTATTCTTCACTTGATCAATTTGTCGTCTTCTTCCGCAATGCTCCAAAACTTCTAGTAAACATCTTTTATGCTCTAAACATCTAGAAACCTGCAAAGACTCTAAAAGATACACAAAACACACCAAAGCCTCTAGATATTGGACTTATATCATGGTCTAAACTGGGTAAAAACCATGATATATCAAATACAATGAAGTGAAGGCTGATCCGGTGTCTGCTCATATCATTGCTATACAGGAAAATCGTCTAGGATACTCAAGAAAATTGGTACAGAGCTTCATAGTAAACAACTCGATACCGCAAAGCTACATGAGCTATGGTTTGTGTTTGCTAGGAGGCCTCAAATATTTTCGATGCAAGAGTTTCACTTAGTGACTGGCTTGAAGTTCCAAAAAGATGTTGATTGTAACTTAGAGGAATGGCTAGATGATAAGGGATCGTGGCATTGATTCCCCGGCAATGCTGGCCAAATTTGATATGCTCAAATTTATCCTTTGAACTACTCTCTCAAATTAAGAGATCACTGTAGTACTTAGGGTTATCGAATCCACAGAGAATCAGAAACACAATAGAATATTAAATTAAGATTATGCTGAGCAAGATAATAAGAATGCAAGTAAATAAAGCAGTAGATAAAACGGTTGGCAAAATCATTGAAATAAAGCAAAGCACAGGGAAATCTCAGGTGGATCAGAATTGCAGATATAAAATAAAAGATAGAATATTAAGCGCAGTTCTTAAACATGAACACAAATATAAAATTAATCAACTTTCGCTGCAGAGATTATCTATGTTTAAATCCTAGAAAATCAAATTTCTTTGCGAATCCTAATAATCTAAACAAACATTAAAGGTTAAGTTCAATTGTTCACAAAACTCTAAACCAATTTCTTTGCGAAAAGGAATTTTGCTCATCAAAGACTAGATTAGGTAATCAACAAAACTGTCATTTCTATTAATTATCCTAAGATCAGATTTCAGGTTATGAATCTAAAATCAGCAATAAACACAAGTCAAGATGAAGTACTTCTAAAGATATTATCCTATGCAATTAAATCAGATATAGCAAAACATCAAACACCTTTGAAAATCCCTAAACCTAACACGGAAACTACTCTGACATAATCAAAGAAGCAAACATCTTATTAATTGAATATGTCTCTTTAAAAGTAGTAAAATAAAGCATAAGCCTAAACAGTGGCTGTAAAAACATATTTATAGAGGTCCTAAATCGACTGGAAACATAAAAGTAAACATCTGGAACTTCTGGCAAAAACGGCAAACTTCCGAAATTGAACTTTTCTGAATCCGCGAGGGTGTCGATCGACACCAGCCTCCGAAATTTATTCTTCACTTGATCAATTTGTCGTCTTCTTCCGCAATGCTCCAAAACTTCTAGTAAACATCTTTTATGCTTTAAACATCTAGAAACCTGCAAAGACTCTAAAACATACACAAAACACACCAAAGCCTCTAGATATTGGACTTATATCATGGTCTAAACTGGGTAAAAACCATGATATATCAAATACAATGAAGTGAAGGCTGATCCGGTGTCTGCTCATATCATTGCTATCCAGGAAAATCGTCTAGGATACTCAAGAAATTGGTACAAAGCTTCATAGTAAACAACTCGATACCGCAAAGCTACATGAGCTATAGTTTGTGTTTGCTAGGAGGCCTCAAAGATTTTCGATGCAAGAGTTTCACTTAGTGACTGGCTTGAAGTTCCAAAAAGATGTTGAGTGTAACTTAGAGGAATGGCTAGATGATAAGGGATCGTGGGCTACCTTGTTAACATGCAAGAAAAGCATTTTCTTAAAGGATATAAGAGTTGAGCACATAAAGGATGCAAAGAATTAGCCGTCTAGATAGAACGAGATTGGTGTATTGTGCTGTTATTGCTGGGGTATTACTTCTAGTGGATGAGAAGAAGGACATCTCAGACACATACATCAATTTGTTGATGGATTTTGATAAGATACGTGGGGTCTCCACTCATTTGACTTTGTGCCTTCATTGGTCAAGGATATGAAGAAGAAATTAACACGTCCGAAAAGCTACAATCTCCTTGGTTTATCATATGCGCTTAAAATCTGGACTATGGTAGCTATTCCTGATTTTGGTGTCATGTTGGGGAAGAAAGTAATTGATGGTGCCATTGTGTATCATAGATCTTCAAATTGGAGAGGAGCTGGACTTGTATCATATGAAGAAGTAAAACAATTAGATTATGCATTCAAAACACAAGTAAGTAACAACTATTACTTGTTCTTAGTTTTTTTTCGTATTTATATTCTTCTTTGTCTTGGTTAATCTAATTAAACAAAAATATTACTTTACTTGAGTTGCATAATTTTCTGAAAATTGTAAGCCTTTCATTACGACTAACTTTATCTTATGTTTATTTTGTAGAATGTCTTGCATTCATTCATCTCTTCCACTGGGAATATGGATGTAATCCAGTCCGCAAAGTTTACTAGGAGTAGTGAAATGAGAGATGAGCGAATTGACTTCATCATTGCTAGCATTGGAGTTGGAAAAGACTGGATTAATCAAATTTGGATCTTCAAAGAACTTGTCCAGACTGTAGTGCCTATGGATGTGCAACATGAGGTTGAGACAAAGAAAGCGATTCAAGATGCGGTTTCAGATGTTACTGCCCCAAATGCAGAGACAAGCTCTGCATCCACTTCGAGGAAGGTTAAAAACAAGTTTCCAGACAGTGGTGTAGCAGATCAGAAATGGAAATTGTTGTTGCAACGGGCAGGGGATCACAACCAAGGTGTTAATTAAGACATCAAGTTCTTCATTACTAGTTTGTTTAAAGCTTCTATCACTTCTTTGGAGAAAAATCTTAAGAAGAAGATTGAGACACAAACTGATGATCGATTGGACAAAATGGCAACTGACATGAGAGACCTCAATGACGCAGTCACCGAAGCTATATTACAAAGAAGTTAGCTTGTAGTCTACGTCCATTCTTTTTGCCACGTCACTTTAATGTTCTTGTTGGAACAACTACAAATCTGTTCCAGCAGCTCGTATTCTGATGCTCGAGAAACCTCTCTTTGTAACATCCCAAAACCGAAATGGGGATTTTGGAAAGGGGTGTCGATCGACACCAAGTGTGGGTGTCGATCGACACCATGTTCTGTGGGTTGTTTTGGTTAAAATTAAATTGCTCGGTTTGCAAAAGCGGTTTAGGGAGAGCCGTAGGGCTCGGGTATTTAAAGGTTTAGCAGCCTTGTGGCCATGTTTTTGATCAAAGAAAACGTGGTTGAGAGGGAAGAAAGAGAGAAAAAAGTTTTGAGCTTTTTGATAGTTGAATTCAAGAGAAAAGAGAAGGCATTTTTGGCTATTCTGGTAGAAAGGAAGAACGGACAATCGAATCAAGTCTGATCGACGTGATTTTTTGTAGTTTCGGAATTCAATCAGTCTCCTTGGGAAGTGTTTTCCCGGCGTTTCAGAGGGAATCAGAGGACGAGCTAGGTACCGTTGGAAAGCCCTGTCGGTCTAGTTTTCAGATTGGGTTTCCGATCTGAATTCAGAGTTTTGTGTTCTAGGTAATTGAGGAAGGGTTCCCCGGTGTTTTCGGTTGAGATCAGAGGCTGCGAGGTCGTTGATTTTGTGTTCTTAACTGTTCTTTCCTCGAATCGCGTAATCGAGGTGAGTGCGTGATAGTGGTTACGGGATTAGAGTGTTAGGTTATCGGATGATTGTGATATGGTTTAGGATTGATTTCTTGTATTTCTCTGTGTGATTCTCGTGTGGTTTATATGTGAATATCGTGTGGTTTTTGTGTGAAATCGGCTCGCATGATGAAACGGAATCGAGTCGCGAGAAATTTGAATTGATTTAGGTTTTCTAAGAGGAGTGTAGATCGACACCTTGTGGTAGTGTCGATCGACACCCATTTTTGTGTCACGATATTGTTGGTTCGTATTGGGAGTGTCGATCGACACCTAGTGGTGGTATCGATCGACACCCAGCTGTGATTTGTGCTTTGCGTATTCGAGTGTCGATTGACACTATGGTGGTGTGTCGATCGACACCATCTGTTCTTTTGTGAATTTTGTGAATATTGTTGATTGTTGTTTGATCGCGTAGTTTTTGGCATTCGATTTTCCCTATTTTGTAACCGGTAGACGGGATGACCGCTTCACTGAGTATTTGTGATAATACTCATGCAACTCTTATTTTCATGTGTTGCAGGTAAAGCAAAGTGTGATCGCGGAATCATGGCAGTAGGAGGAGAATGATAGGATGTTTGTGGTTATTGCATTTTTGTAGAACCGTTAGGTTGATAGAAATGTTAATTTTTTTATTGGAATTTTGGAATTGGTTGTTTGCTGACTTATTGTACTTTATTGGTTGTTGATTTAAAGAGTACTTTATATATTATTTGGGGTCCTGAGGTAAATACCTCTATACTAACCCAATACTAACCCTATTGGCATGGGCATGCGTGCATGCCGATCATAATGTCAACAAAATACGTTGCTTCGCTAAATAATTAATTTTATAACGCTTATATTTAACTTGTTAATAGAAAACAATGTGTAAAATACGAATGAGTTTTTCAAATAGCAAAGAATAGTAAAGAAAATAACATTCCATTAAGTTAACATGACACACAAAGACACGACTTCAACACATTACCAAAGACGCATGATAGAAACTTGACTAAAATGAATAAAACCAGAAATACGAAATGAGAAAGACACAACAATAAGAAAGACACACAACAATAAGATAGACAATCAACAACTCAACTTTATTTCAAAGACTCATGCAGTTTGCTTCTTTGACGGTTACTTCATTAGGAATCATTTGTACCACCAGGCTTGCTGCACTCTCATGGAAACCCTTTTTTGATCGCCCCCACGTTTACTCCATATAATGCTTTCATGTTTAGGTGGAAGCTAGATATCATTTGGGGTAAAGGAGTCTCAATCAATGGAAACCATCGATCCATCAAGTAGAAACTTCCATTTCCCGTCGCGTTAAAACTAATCCCTCCCAGTTCAGACTCAACATTTGAAGTCATAGAAGTCTCATCCCTGAGAGGAGATGGCTCGTTGACATTTGTTGGGTTACAATGTTTCTTACAAGCTATCTCTCTCTCCAAACTCACAATCTTGTTTTCTGAATAAGTTGTAAGGTTATCAACCTCGGTTTCAGTAAGATCATAAACTGAACGACCTTCTTGGAGTTGGAACATGAGATCATCCATCTCATACTCCATGTTTACCTTCCAAGTATCAACTAGTTCTTTCTCAATCCTTTTGATGTTTTCATTGAGGAAAGATTCTTGATCCACGGCCTTGACATTCCTCACATTTGGCGGTAATGAGAAATACTTTTTGAAGAGAGACTTAGCCGCCTCCGCAGACGGGCATTTTATGACCTTGTTATCATCAGGACTGTAAAACCCCAAACAAGCAGTCATATCACACAAAATCGTTAGTTCCTTGGCTTTTTTCATCAAACTTTGCATCCTCATCTTGTAGGCAGCTTGTCTTGCCTTTTGATTCTCGATCCAAGAAATCTTCACCTTTCCACTGGCCATGGCCTCCTTCAATATGTGTTTCTCCCTCTTGGATTGGCGTTTATGCTTCTTTGTGTTGTGATTTGTGTCCTGCAATTGTGATCTTATATAATAGTCGAGGTAAAGAGATAAGGATGTGGGGATTTAAGGTAACAAGCCTAGTTGACTACAATGAAGCTAACGTAATATTTATTATATGTACAAAAAAAAATGTTTGACCGGATTCGTTTGGTAACTTATTAAGAAATATTTGGTTAATCTGTTTTTTCCACTCCATATATATTTACTTCTCATATTTCCATAATTTAGGTCTTATATTTTGTATAGCACGTCATTTCACTTCGATTTGTTTCTGTGACCAACATATACATCAATTTTCTTCTCTTCGTGAATTTCTTAACACGTTTATTCTTTCATAATTCTTCAACATAAACAATCTGTAATGTATTCCAAATAATACTTAAATATTAAGATAAACAAAAAAATAAGAAAATTAATTGTTGATGATACTGGGTCTGGCACCCACTGTCAAGACTCGATTGAGATCCGAACCGACTCGGAGTTTTACTGAGAGGATACGCGGACCTGGCCCACAAAGGGGAATTTAACAAGCGAGCTCGTTTCAAAAGGAAGTAGAGGAAACTGATTACATGCATCTTCACAATGACAAGAGCTAAAATGATCCTAAATCTATAAGAATGTCAGCCTATACTAAATATGATTTAAACTAATTACATGTGTTTACTAAAAACGTATCATTGAATCAGTTCATTGAACGATTCTAGCTGATTTGACTTTCACTTTTTTTTTTAGTGTTTTAACTTTTTTGTTTTTGAATCGAATATAAAATTTATTCAAACAAAAAAAACCGCTTTTACAACTAGTGCATGTTGGGGTCGGTTTACACCCCTCAAGATCAAAGGTTCACATTCTAAATCTTTGTACCTCAAACACGCTTCTAAGGGTTTCTCCATCCATGGGTCCTAGATGGATCTTACTTAAAAATGTTGCTTATGTGGAAAACAATTAAATCAAAAATGGTTAGAAGAGGAAGAGGGAAAACCCTTCTAAGCTGAAATCGAATGATTATAGTTGTTACGGGTGCGGGAGCAGGGAGCACCGTGTTGTGAGCTGTCCTGTGAGAGCGGAGTTTCGGGGAGCTCGAGTTTGTTATCACAGCAGGGAGCCAGGTCATATCAAGGCCGAGTGTCCCCAGTTGTCGTAGTAGGCCGAAGCAGTGGTCGAGTAGGATCTGAGAGAGCAGGATGAGGATTGAGCTGTGGTTCTTTTATCCCAGTTGTCGTTCTTTTATTGTCTGTTTCAGAATTTTTAGCTTTGGCTTTGGTGTTTTGGATTTTATAGTTTCGTTTGGTGTTGTAACGACTCTACATTTTGGAAATTTATAAGATGGAGTTTTCCTTAGGTATTTCCTGCGTTAATATGATTTGCAGTGTGAGTTCTCCTGTATACTTATTTGGGATGTGAGTTCCCAGAATAAGTAGCGAGGGTTGTGAGTTCTCTAGCAGGGATGAGAGTTCCCCAGATACCGTTGGCTCGAATGATGCGTCCTGAGAGTGCGAGCGGTATGTTTGCCTGATAAGTCATAGGATGCGTCCTGTATGAGTCTTATTGTGAATGAGTAAGAGTAATTAATGTCTGAAAACGTAAGTAAGCTTGAGACTGGATGGGGGCCTCGGAGATCGGGAGTTGATATCAGATTGTTTTGACCGGATGGGGTCAGTATGATGATCTTAGTGGGGATTTGCGTTGGTGTATTGAGTTTAGCCATGTGGGGCAGATCTAGCCATAGATGTTTATAGACATTTTAGAATTTATTACTCTAAGGACAGTAGTGTTCTCGAATAACTCATTACAATTTGAGGAGACGGGTGGGTCTTCGGTAGTTCTACATGTGACGGGTGGATCACAGTGTAGTACCGAGTGTTACTTGCCGATGACGGGTGGATCTCGATGTAGTATCGTGGGATGCTTACTTATTTTTGATGGGTGGGTCTCAGGATAAGTATCAGGAGATGGGTGGGTCTCTTGAAGGGAGTGAATTTTCCCTGCATTCTTTTGGCAGTTGGTGGTCTCCTGAGATTTATTTGAGACAGGTGGATCTCAGTATAAGTCTAGAGGGAAAGGTGTTTTCCCGGTATACCATAAGTGGTTGGTATATTCGTTGCTAAGGATGCGTCCTAAGAGCAAGATAATGAGTTAGGAGTAGTAAATGTCTGGAAGCGTGTGTATAAACATAGGATTAGCTGCGAGTCTATGAGATCAGGCGAGGTTCTCTAATGGTACAGCCAGGTATGGTCAGGATGTTGGCCTATGTTGGGCGGGTTATGAGAGTCGAGTGGAGATCTCGAGTGTTGTGGATTAGGTTGTAGGCAGGTGTTAGTCTTCGATAGACAATGTGGTAGGCGTCAATCCTAGAGTTGATCCTGCGTTGGAAACTCAGCTCAGACGACCTGGGTTTGGATTAAGAAATATTGCATTAGGGTTGTTCCAGGTGAGTCTGGGCGGAGTGAGCTTTATGCGGTGTACCCGTTGTTTCCAAGAATTTATTCGGACTACTTGAGGTAGTTTTAATCTTGAGGTTTATAGGCGTGTAGAATTTATTACTCTAGGGAGATGTATTCTCTCGTGTGGGGACAGTGGTCCCAGACTTACTTATTTGGGAAGTGTGTTTCCCAGTTTAAGTAGGGGCAGATGTGTTCTCTCGTGTGGGGATGTGTTACCCATATATCGTTGGCTCGAGGGATGCATCCCGAGAGTGCGACCGGTATGTTACCTGACAGCTCCAGGATGTGTCCTGCGAGTGTCAGGGTGTTGCTAGTTCAAGGGATGCGTCCCGAGAGTGCGAGCGGTTTGTTACCTTACAGCTCCGGGATGCGTCCCGTGAGTGTCTGGGTGACGACCTGATAGCCCCAGGATGCGTCCTGTGAGTATGAGGGTGTGGATCTGACAGCTCCAGGATGCGTCCTGCGAGTGTGAGAGTATTGATTGAGTTAAAAGCAATAAATGTGTGCTACGACCGAATAAACCTAGGATTAGTAATGTGCTTTGAAGGTCATGAATAGATCTTGAGGAAGATTGTTGTGTTGCCAAGTGCTCAGTTGGAGTAGCGATGTCATGCTAGAGTCTGGTTAGCGGGTTTCACTAGTAGTTAGTTTTAGTCTTCAAATGCTTGTGCACGTGATAGTTAATTACTTTATAGGAAGTGTTTTTCCTAATTATAACCAGAACTTGAGGGAGACGTCCTGAGAGTAGAGTGGCATCGGTATCGTTACCTCGAGGGAGACGTCTTGAGAGTGTGATGATGTTTATAAAAGTAGGAGTAATCAAAGTCCGAGCGTGGCATAAGTATGAGACAGAACGTGAAACTGGTAACACTGGTCAGTGGACCGCGGCATGCGATAAGTGACATCGGGTGGAAGCGGATTATGGTTTTGATGGATTCCGAGGTATAATTACCTAACTCGCATAAGTGGATGTTATCCGGGTTACGGCTGGTCGTCCGATTAAGTCGGCACTTTCCCTGGCCATTAAGGAGACTGAAGGAGCATTGGTTCTGGCTTGGAGGTATGTTTAAGATTAAGGTGATCAGCGGTTAGATCACTTGTGTTTGGCCGAGTTGTTTTAATTAGCAAATATTCTGACAAATATCGTGATGGATCCATACAAGGCTTTGTATAGGAGGCAGTGTGAGTCACCTATATGTTGAACTTAAGTGGGGGAGAGGAACATATTGGGGTGCAGGGTTATTCAAGAAACATCGGAAAGGATCCGTGTCTTAAAGTTGCACAAGAAAAAGGCTCGAGATCGGCAGCGAAGTTATGCTGATAAGGAGGGAGAAGGGTTGGAGTTGGAAGTGGGAAATCATGTGTATTTCAAGGTGCCAAGGTTGTGGAAGTACATGCGTACTTTGGAAGAGTTAGTGGCTAAGATTTTCAGGATCTTCAGCCCGAGTGTTGGTGGCGATTAGACCTTTAAGGTTTCTCGAGAGGAGAATTAAGGTGCTGCGTCAGAAAAAGTGGATGTGCTAAGAGCTTTGCAGGTTGTTGTTGTTTAGAGGTATAGATTTGGGAATCTGAGGCAAGAATGGAGTTGAAGTTCGAGTAGTGTTTCTGCAAGGAGGTCGTAAATCGAGCTTCACCTTCTTGAGTTTCCAGTTCAGTTTATGTATTCTCGTCTGTTGTAACGACTATACATTTTTCTTAAGTTTTATAAGATGGGATTTCTTAGATTTCCGTGAGTTGAGATGGGTGTTCGCATTATCGGTTGGTGTGGACCAAGGGTTTGTCCTTTGTGACAATATTCCGGGTGGGGAATATCATGTTTAGGCCACAAGAGGTAATCCTAGTCGTGAGATGTTTTTGACCATCTCAAAATTTATTACTCTAGGGGTGTGTTGTCCCCGAATAACTCATTTGTGGAGATTGTGTTCTCTTGTATACTTTTGGAGATCGTGTGCTCCCGTATACTATTTGGGATGGTTTTTCCTGTGTGCGTGTGTTGGGGCAGAGGTCCCTGTGTTACCGTTTGCTCAAAGGATTGTGTTCCTGCGAGTGAGATAGTTGTCAAATGAGTTAAGAGTAATAAATGTGTGGAGATGTGGTCGTATGCATGAGACTGGATTTGAGCCTCTGGGATCATGTGCTTGTCTCGAATGGTATTGGCTTGTGAGCCAGGAGTTTTGGCCTGTGATGGTCAGTTTTGTGGGTTTCGGAGTTGAGTATGGTGATCTCAAGGGGTTCTAGCCGGGTTGGGTCAGGATTATCGGTTCGTGGTTTGAGTTTATGCGGGATTCGAGGACGAATCCAGAGTAGTGGGGGAGAATCATAACATCCCGAAACCAAAATGGGGATTTTGGAAAGGAGTGTCAATTGACACTAGGTGTGGGTGTCGATCGACACCATGTTCTGCTGGTTGTTTTGGTTAAAATTAAATCGCTCGGTTTGCAGAGGCGGTTTAGGGAGAGCCCTAGGGCTTGGGTATTTAAAGTTTTAGCAGCCTTGTGGCCGTGTTTTTAATCAGTGAAAACGTGGTTAAGAGGAAAAAAAGAGAGAAAGAAGTTTTGAACTTTTTGCTAGTTCAATTCAAGAGAAAAGAGAAGGCAATTTTGGTTGTTCTGGTAGAAAGGAAGAACGGACGATCGAATCGAGTCTGATCAACGTGATTTTGCGTAGTTTCGGGATTCAATCAGTCTCCTTGGGAAGTGTTTTCCCGGCGTTTTAGAGGGAATCAGAGGACGAGCTAGGTACCGTTGGAAAGCCCTGTCGGTCTTGTTTTCAGATTGGGTTTCCGATTTGAATTCAGAATTTTGTGTTCTAGGTAATTGAGGAAGGGTTCCCCGGTGTTTTCGGTTGAGATCAGAGGCTGCGAGGTCATTGATTTTGTGTTCTTAACTGTTCTTTCATCGAATCGCGTAATCGAGGTGAGTGCGTGATAGTGGTTACGGGATTAGAGTGTTAGGTTATCGGATGATTGTGATATGGCTTAGGATTGATTTCTTGTATTTCTCTGTGTGATTCTCGTGTGGTTTATATGTGAATATCGTGTGGTTTTTGTGTGAAATCGGCTCGCATGATGAAACGGAATCGAGTCGCGAGAAATTTGAATTGATTTAGGTTTTCTAAGAGGAGTGTAGATCGACACCTAGTGGTAGTGTCGATCGACACCCATTTTTGTGTCACGATATTGTTGGTTCGTATTGGGAGTGTCGATCGACACCTAGTGGTGGTATCGATCGACACCCAGCTGTGATTTGTGCTTTGCGTATTCGAGTGTCGATCGACACTATGGTGGTGTGTCGATCGACACCATCTGTTCTTTTGTGAATTTTGTGAATATTGTTGATTGTTGTTTGATCGCGTAGTTTTTGGCATTCTATTTTCCCTATTTTGTAACCGGTAGACGGGATGACCGCTTCACTGAGTATTTGTGATAATACTCAAGCAACTCTTATTTTCATGTGTTATTTTAGGATTAAGAGATTAGAGGTAATAACAAACATCACATTCTTGCAGCATTGAATCATTGTTCTAGTTACTATTCTTGAGAGCCTACAAGATAACACAATAATATAAACAAAAAATGAATTTAATGAAAAAATATGGAAACATGAAGAACTTACTCTGGATATCATTCATTGTTGTGGCCTCTCACTAGGTTACTCCTCTGAAAAGTACTAAAAGCATTCATATAGCGTTATAGAGAAAGAAGTTCAAAGTAATGAAAATGTTAGAAAACCAAACAAGTATTTATCATTTAAGCCATGAAGCATCAAAATCAAACGAAAACTAAAACATTAATTACCTCAATGGGAATGTAAGTTGAACGGCTTACCAACATTGATGCAACGTAAGCCACCTGAATAATCCACTTCCATTTTAAGGATTTTAGTGAAGTAATCAAACACTGTAATCTCAACCTCATTAACTTCCCCGTTTTCGTTCTTTCCCTTCCAAATAAACCTAAATCAAAATTAAAAAGTGATAACAAGCAAATCAAAGTCGATAGAAAATTAAATCACACCAAAGAAACAACATACGCTCGATCTGAGAGGTTGCTGCGGAGGTTGTTCCGATCTCAGAGGAGGTCAAATTGAGGAACCTCAGTGACGAATTAGAGTCCCCAATGGCCGGAATTGAAAATTCCGCTCATCAGCTCTCACCTAGACCCACAGGGGCTTTTCCCTTGAACTCCGACGGCTCAGAGGCTTCTCTTTCGGAGGACCAAGTTATGGAGACTCAAGATGTTCAAATTAAGGAAACTGGGTCCTCTGGGATCCAATTAGCGGTAGACTTGCAGCTGAACTCTCCGGCCGACGAGTCAAAGTTAGCTTCCTCTTCGAAAGCGGTTCAGACCAAGCCACTTTGGAAGGATGTGCTAAGGGTTAGTTCCACAGCTTCCGATGCTAAGGACGAGAGCTTTGTTCTGGAATCCGGCGAGAAATGCATACAGATTCCAAATGCTATGATAGAGAGGAACAAAAAGCAGTGGGAGAACTTTATCATTGGGCAATTTTACGGCGATGCGCCCTCTAGAGGAGCGGCGTATGCTATTGCAAATGGGGTTTGGAGTAATCGGTTGTGGGACATTTCGGTTTCGCGTCTATGTGACAAAGCCTTTCTATTTAGGATTCCTAATGCGTCAACAAGGCGAAGAGTTCTAAGTCAGGGAATGTGGCATTTTGATGGTGAAACGATGTTTGTCGCCAAATGGGAACCAGGTGTTTCCCCAGAGTTACCGGAACTCACTTCAGCCCCTGTCTGGCTCGAGCTAAGAAACGTTCCGCTCCAATTTTATAATGATGAATCCTAGAAGCGGATAGCATCTCTGGTTGGAAAACCGGTCTACTGCCACCAAGAGACTTTGAATTTATCGAACCTAGAGGTGGCCAAAGTTTATACTCTCATCGATCCAAGGGAACGACTGCCAGAGTTTGTTAGTGCCCAGTTCGAATCAGGGCATATTCAGAGAATCAGCATCTCAAGCCCTTGGTTACCACCAATATGTCCCCTATGTAACTCGGTTGGACACAACTCTAAAAGATGTCCTGGTGCTCCTATATCCTGTTCCGATTGCCAATCCAAATCGCATTCGCCGGAAAGTTGCCCAAGGGAGAAGAAGTTTGAAAATAATAAGTCTTCTCGAGGCCATAATCAGAGCCAGAAGGAAGGTAATAAGGGTGCAAGACAGGATCTTTTAAAGGAGAAGTTAGCGAGATCAAAAGGCTATGTGGCTTCAAAGAGTGGAGCGAAAGGTATAGTTATAAAGGAACCATCTGAAGTTGTTGACCATCATCCTAGGACGTCAGAGACAGAGGGTGAAAAGCGTCTTGGCAAGAAGGTTATGGAGGAAGATACAGATGCTTTGGATTATATCTCATCGGATTCTGAAGCTACGGTGGATGTAGATGATGGTTTTACGAAATATCTCTCGCCAAGGCAGAGGAAGAGGGATAGGGGCAATAGCCCCAAATCTACTTAATTTTCTCCAATGTTAGGAAAATTTTTTGAAATTTTCAGTTGGAAGGTAAGGGGTTTCAACAAATCGGAACGGCGTAGAGCTTGTAGGCGGTGGATCAGAGAGAGTAAAGCTGTTTTTGGAGCTCTGATTGAAACTAAAGTGAAAGTAGATAAAGCGGATGGGTTCTTAAAGAAGCATTTTGCCGGATGGAATCTTGAATGCAACTATGAATACTCGGACTTAGGTCGTATTTGGATATTATGGGAGTCTTCGGTATTGTTCACAATTATCTCTAAGTCTAAGCAAATGATTTCAGGAGTTGTTAAGCTTCCAGGGTTAGACATGGATCTTGCGGTATCCTTTATCTATGCATCTAATATGAAATTGGAAAGGCTTCTTCTTTGGCAGGAGATTATTGAGTTGTCTAAGAATGTAATTGTCATGAATAAACCATGGATACTTTGGAGAACCAAGGTTTTTTTATCATAGCCCGAGTTGCATTTCTCTTTCAAATCACTCGGCCAGAGGGAAGTCACCTTTTAAATTCTCAAATTTTCTATTGGATCATCCTTCCTTCCTCTCAATGGTCGTTAATTATTGGTCTTATGTATCAATTAGAGGCTCAGAGATGTTTTCCTTTGCCAGGAAGCTCAAAGGCTTGAAGAAGGATATTTGTCATTTGCATAAAGACAACTATTCCGGCATTGAGAAGCGGGTTACTGAAGCGATGCGGACTCTGAAGGTTTGCCAAGACAATTTGTTGAAGCATCCAACAGTCGCCTTGGCCCAGCAAGAGAAAGAAGCTTTCGATAAATGGTCCTCCTTAGCTTTAGCGGAAGAGAAATTTTATCTCCAAAGATCACGAGTAAGCTGGTTGACTTCTGGTGACATGTGCACTAAATTCTTCTTCCGGACAGTTATGGCGAGACAATCCAAGAATCATATCCATTTTTTGCTAAATGGATTAGACAGGCTGGATTCTTGCCAAGATGTGAAGGCTCATTATATCGACTTTTTCTCTTCTCTGCTGGGTGTAGGAAATGCTTCTTTAAATCTAAGTCAGCTGCAGGACATTCATCATAACACAACTATGCGATGCTCTGAAGGCCTTAAGAGGATCTTGTCGGCGCAGGTATCCCAGGAAGAAATTAAAGAGGCGGTCTTTGGTTTACCTAATAATAAGACACCGGGTCCTGATGGTTTCACAGCCGAATTCTTCAGGCGTACATGGCCTATATTGGTCATGATTTCTCGATGGCTATCCAGGAATTTTTTAGATCAGGTCAGCTTCTTTCTCAATGGAATTGCTCTCTGATGTGTAATTCCGAAAATAGTGAATGCAGAGAGGCTCACTGACTTCAGGCCTATTTCCTGCCTCAATACTTCTTACAAAGTTATCGCCAAAATCCTCTCTAAGAGATTACGTGTTGCAGTTAAAGAGCTGATTTCTCCTTCTCAATCAGCGTTTGTCGAAGGTAGAAACATTGTGGATAATACTCTTCTGGCTTCGGAGATGGTTCATGGCTTTTCTCGTGCTAATATTTCCACAAGAGGAATGCTTAAGGTGGATATTCAAAAAGCTTTTGACTCGGTTAACTGGGATTTTCTTTTCCAGGTTCTGAAGTCTGCCGATTTCCCTCCCCAATTTGTGAATTGGATTAAGCTATGTGTGACCACAGCTTCCTACTCAGTGGTGGTAAATGGAGAAGTGTGTGGGTTTTTTAAGGGTGCGAAAGGGCTGCGTCAAGGAGATCCTATCTTACCCTATTTGTTTCTTTTAGTCATGGACTATCTCTCGTCTTCCTTGGCTAAGGGTTTTCAAGAAGGGCGTATTGGTTACCATCCTAAGGCTCGTGTTTCTAAGATCTCCCATCTATCTTTTGCCGATGATTTGTTGATCTTGTTTGATGGGAAAGCTTCTTCTCTTCAAGGAATTCTGTCTATTCTCTCTAGGTTTCAGGATCTTTCAGGATTGGCAATTAACCGAGGAAAATCAGCTCTTTTCTCTGCTGGGGTTAGTTCTAATGATTCGGAGGAGATGGCAAGCTCGGGTTTCTTACATGGTTCTTTCCCAATCCGTTATTTTGGTCTCCCTCTTGTTCAAAGGAAGCTTAGGAAGATTGATTACAGCCCGCTCATTGATAAGCTTGCTAATCGCTTTACCAAATGGGAAAACAGAGCTCTTGCGTACCCGGGGAGGGTTCTGCTTGTGAAGTCAGTAATTTATGGTAATCTGAACTATTCGATGCAAGCGTTTATTCTTCTGAAAGGATGTTTGAGGAGGATTGAGCAAATGTGTTCTCGGTTTATTTGGAATGGGAACATTAGGAAAACTTCAGGTACCCGAGTCTCTTGGAAATCTATTTGTTTGCCTAAGGAGGAGGGTGGTTTGGGTCTTCGTGATTTGGATTTATGGAACAAGACTCTGTGCCTTAAATTGATTTGGAATCTTCTCACGTCAGGCGGTTCTCTTTGGGTTGCCTAGTCTAAGCAAACCTATGGCAACGGGTTGAGTTTTTGGGAGATTCAGGAAAAGAAGACGGATGGCTGGGTCTGGAAGCAGCTTCTTCGCCTTAGACCGATTGTGAGACCTTTCTTGTGTTCGGTTTTGGGAGATGGTCAGTCAACGAGCTTCTGGCATGACAACTGGTGTCGTTTGGGACCTTTGATAGAGTTCTTTGGTGTAGGTCAACCTAGAGATATTGGAATCCCCTCATCGGCTTTAATGGCTGACGTTGTTCGCAGAGGCAGTTGGTTTCTCCGTCCAGCAAGATCCTCCAAAGCATTAGAGCTTCAAATCACTTTATCCCTGATCAATCCACCATCGAGATATCACGGTTCGGACTCTATTCGCTGGAGGAACTTAGGAGACTCAACACAGCATGCAGAATTCTCTTCCAAGCGGCTCTGGCAAGCTCTTCGACCGAGAGCCCCAAGACAGCATTGGTTTGAAGCGGTCTGGTACAAATATCACGTCCCTCGACACGCGTTTGTCTTCTGGATGGCTCAAGTTGATCGGCTCCCTGTCCGGTCTCGTCTCCATCGCTGGGGGGTAATTTCTTCTCCCCTCTGTGTTTTTTGTGATTATCAGGTAGAGGATAGGAATCACCTATTCCTACACTGCTCGTACTTGCTTCAGGTTTAGGCCAAGGGGCTCTACCGATTAGGACACCCGGTGAATTACTTTGCCGATTGGCCACTCTCATTACTTGGATGCTGACGAAGTCTCCTCGTATCACTACTCTGCTGAAGAAGACGGTGATCCAATGCACGGTTTACTTCTTGTGGCGAGAACGCAACAACATGACTCATTGTCGATCTACTCGTCCTGTCTTGCAGCTTTTTAACGACATCGACATATGCGTTTGAGATAGAATATTAGGATGCCGAGATAGCAAAGGTTTTAAGACTTTGCTATCTGAATGGTTATTTTATGCCTAATGACATTTTCTGTATCTAATGTCTTTTATGCTCTTTTTTAATTTTTTTTGGGAGCATAAGAGTTTAGTATGTACATTTTCCTAAAAAGGCAATAAATTTAATTCTTATCAAAAAAAAAAAAAAAAAAATATACGCTCGATCTTTGCAGCGTTTTGCATTTAGTCCGATTATCTTATATTCTTGAGAGTACTTTTAGCCTAAGGAGAGACAAAATCAGATAATCAAATGCTCACCCCAAAGATAAAAATATAGGTGTTTTTCAATATATTTTCTGACTATAAGTTACTTAAAAAAAGAAGATGAATAAGTTTGAAACAAACAAAAAAAACAAGATCAAAATCACAATTAATAGAAGAATTCAAACAAAATTACACTACTAAACCTGAAATCAAAAGAAGAACAAGAAAGAATTACTTGTGAAATCGGCTCGCATGATGAAACGAAATCGAGTCGCGAGAAATTTGAATTGATTTAGGTTTTCTAAGAGGAGTGTAGATCGACACCTAGTGGTAGTGTCGATCGACACCCATTTTTGTGTCACGATATTGTTGGTTCGTATTGGGAGTGTCGATCGACACCTAGTGGTGGTATCGATCGACACCCAGCTGTGATTTGTGCTTTGCGTATTCGAGTGTCGATCGACACTATGGTGGTGTGTCGATCGACACCATCTGTTCTTTTGTGAATTTTGTGAATATTGTTGATTGTTGTTTGATCGCGAAGTTTTTGGCATTCTATTTTCCCTATTTTGTAACCGGTAGACGGGATGACCGCTTCACTGAGTATTTGTGATAATACTCACGCAACTCTTATTTTCATGTGTTGCAGGTAAAGCAAAGTGTGATCGCGGAATCATGGCAGTAGGAGGAGGATGATAGGATGTTTGTGGTTATTGCATTTTTGTAGAACCGTTAGGTTGATAGAAATGTTAATTTTTTTATTGGAATTGTTGAATTGGTTGTTTGCTGACTTATTGTACTTTATTGGTTGTTGATTTAAAGAGTTATGGATTTTCGCAGTAGGGTTGTTAGAAAAAAAAAAAAAGCTTGGTTGTTTCACTTTCACAGCCATGTACCATATCATCAGGACTGTAAAACACCACACAAACAGTCATTTCACACAAAATGGTTAGTTCCTTTGCTTTTTTCATCAAGTTTTGCCTCCTCATATTGTAGGCGGCTTGTCTTGCCTTGTGATTCTCGTTCCAAGAAATCTTCACCTTTCCACGGGCCATGGCCTCCTTCAATTTGTGTTTCTCCCTCTTGGATTTGCGTTTATGTTTCGTTGTGGTGTGATTTGTGTCCTGCAATTGTGATCTTATATAAGAGATGAGAGGTAAAGGGATAAGGATGTGAGGATTTAAGGTAACCAGCCTATTTGACTACAATGAAGCTAATGTAATATTTATTGTATGTACAAAAAAATTGTTTGACCAGATTCGTTTGGTAACTTATTAAGAAATTTTAGGTTAATCTGTTTTTTCCACTCCATATATATATATTTACTTCTCATATTTCCATAATTCAGGTCTTACATTTTGTATACACTTCAATTTTACTTCGATTTTTTACTGTCACCAACATATATACACATCAATTTCCTTCTCTCCGTTATTTTCTTAACACGTTTTCTTTCATAATTGTTCAACATAGTACAGAAGAAAATTAAGGACCTTTATCATTGAAATTCCAACGCCCGTTATTAGGAAAAAGGTCCGCTTCATTGCCCAGTTTTAGCTATTTTAGGATTAAGAGATTAGAGGTAATAACAAACATCACATTCTTGCAGCATTGAATCATTGTTCTAGTTACTATTCTTGAGAGCCTACAAGATAACACAGTAATATAAACAAAAAATGAATTTAATGAAAAAATATGGAAACATGAAGAACTTACTGTGGATATCATTCTTTGTTGTGGCCTCTCACTAGGTTACTCCTCTGAAAAGTACTAAAAGCATTCATATAGCGTTATAGAGAAAGAAGTTCAAAGTAATGAAAATGTTAGAAAACCAAACAAGTATTTATCATTTAAGCCATGAAGCATCAAAATCAAACGAAAACTAAAACATTAATTACCTCAATGGGAATGTAAGTTGAACGGCTTACCAACATTGATGCAACGTAAGCCACCTGAATAATCCACATCCATTTTAAGGATTTTAGTGAAGTAATCAAACACTGTAATCTCAACTTCATTAACTTCCCCGTTTTCGTTCTTTCCCTTCCAAATAAACCTAAATCAAAATTAAAAAGTGATAACAAGCAAATCAAAGTCGATAGAAAATTAAATGACACCAAAGAAACAACATACGCTCGATCTTTGCAGCGTTTTGCACTTAGTCCGATTATCTTATATTCTTGAGAGTACTTTTAGCCTAAGGAGAGACAAAATCAGATAATCAAATGCTCACCCCAAAGATAAAAATATAGGTGTTTTTCAATATATTTTCTGACTGTTATTTTTAAAAATATAAGTTACTTAAAAAAAAGAAGATGAATAAAGTTTGAAACAAACAAAAAAAACAAGATCAAAATCACAATTAATAGAAGAATTCAAACAAAATTACACTACTAAACCTGAAATCAAAAGAAGAATAAGAAAGAATTGCTTGTGAAATACAATGATAAACCTGAAATAAAATTGAGAGAACATTATATGAAGAACTAATAGAGAAGTGGGAGCGGAACAGGTAGGAGAAGAAGAGGATGCACATATGGATAAATTATAAATAAACAATTTATATATTATTTGGGGTCCTGAGGTAAATACCTCTATACTAACCCAATACTAACCCTATTGGCATGGGCAAGCGTGCATGCCGATCATAATGTCAACAAAATACGTTGCTTCGCTAAATAATTAATTTTATAACGCTTATATTTAACTTGTTAATAGAAAACAATGTGTAAAATACGAATGAGTTTTTCAAATAGCAAAGAATAGTAAAGAAAACAACATTCCATTAAGTTAACATGACACACAAAGACACGACTTCAACACATTACCAAAGACGCATGATAGAAACTTGACTAAAATGAATAAAACCAGAAATACGAAATGAGAAAGACACAACAATAAGAAAGACACACAACAATAAGATAGACAATCAACAACTCAACTTTATTTCAAAGACACATGCAGTTTGCTTCTTTGACGGTTACTTCATTAGGAATCATTTGTACCACCAGGCTTGCTGCACTCTCATGGAAACCCTTTTTTGATCGCCCCCACGATTACTCCATATAATGCTTTCATGTTTAGGTGGAAGCTAGATATCATTTGGGGTAAAGGAGTCTCAATCAATGGAAACCATCGATCCATCAAGTAGAAACTTCCATTTCCCGTCGCGTTAAAACTAATCCCTCCCAGTTCAGACTCAACATTTGAAGTCATAGAAGTCTCATCCCTGAGAGGAGATGGCTCGTTGACATTTGTTGGGTTACAATGTTTCTTACAAGCTATCTCTCTCTCTCCAAACTCATAATCTTGTTTTCTAAATAAGTTGTAAGGTTATCAACCTCGGTTTCAGTAAGATCATAAACTGAACGACCTTCTTGGACTTGGAACATGAGATCATCCATCTCATACTCCATGTTTACCTTCCAAGTATCAACTAGTTCTTTCTCAATCCTTTTGATGTTTTCATTGAGGAAAGATTCTTGATCCACGGCCTTGACATTCCTCACATTTGGCGGTAATGAGAAATACTTTTTGAAGAGAGACTTAGCCGCCTCCTCAGACGGGTATTTTATGACCTTGTTATCATCAGGACTGTAAAATACCAAACAAGCAGTCATATCACACAAAATCGTTAGTTCCTTGGCTTTTTTCATCAAACTTTGCATCCTCATCTTGTAGGCAGCTTGTCTTGCCTTTTGATTCTCGATCCAAGAAATCTTCACCTTTCCACTGGCCATGGCCTCCTTCAATATGTGTTTCTCCCTCTTGGATTGGCGTTTATGCTTCTTTGTGTTGTGATTTGTGTCCTGCAATTGTGATCTTATATAATAGTCGAGGTAAAGAGATAAGGATGTGGGGATTTAAGGTAACAAGCCTAGTTGACTACAATGAAGCTAACGTAATATTTATTATATGTACAAAAAAAAATGTTTGACCGGATTCGTTTGGTAACTTATTAAGAAATATTTGGTTAATCTGTTTTTTCCACTCCATATATATTTACTTCTCATATTTCCATAATTTAGGTCTTATATTTTGTATAGCACGTCATTTCACTTCGATTTGTTTCTGTGACCAACATATACATCAATTTTCTTCTCTTCGTGAATTTCTTAACACGTTTATTCTTTCATAATTCTTCAACATAAACAATCTGTAATGTATTCCAAATAATACTTAAATATTAAGATAAACAAAAAAATAAGAAAATTAATTGTTGATGATACTGGGTCTGGCACCCACTGTCAAGACTCGATTGAGATCCGAACCGACTCGGAGTTTTACTGAGAGGATACGCGGACCTGGCCCACAAAGGGGAATTTAACAAGCGAGCTCCTAAAATGATCCTAAATCTATAAGAATGTCAGCCTATACTAAATATGATTTAAACTAATTACATGTGTTTACTAAAAACGTATCATTGAATCAGTTCATTGAACGATCCTAGCTGATTTGACTTTCACTTTTTTTTTTAGTGTTTTAACTTTTTTGTTTTTTGAATCAAATATAAAATTTATTCAAACAAAAAAAACCGCTTTTACAACTAGTGCATGTTGGGGTCGGTTTACACCCCTCAAGATCAAAGGTTCACATTCTAAATCTTTCTACCTCAAACAAGCTTCTAAGAGTTTCTCCATCCATGGGTCCTAGATGGATCTTACTTAAAAATGTTGCTTATGTGGAAAACAATTAAATCAAAAATTGGCTTTTAACCCAAGATCTGGATCCTATACGGGACACTTAAGATTTCGGATCTTGGTATTAGACACTGGACACATGTCGATATCTGGTGGTTTATGTTGTCTTTATTGGCAAAAAAAAAATAAAAATTAAAGAAACAAAAAAGGGCAATTCTCATATATACCACTTTTTTTAAAGTTTTTTTTCCAACCATACCACCAATTTTTAAAAGTTCCCTTACTTTTTTTCAAATGTTCCAAAAATACCACAAAATTAAAATTAGTTTTAAATGGTCAAAACTAAACCTTAAACCCTAAACCTATACCCTACCCCCTAAAACTATACCCTAATTGTACAATAATTAATCCAAACCAAAAAATTTAAATTCTAGACCTTTTAAAAATCATTTTTTGTGTTTGTGATTTTTTGAGAAATTTTGATTTTTGTTTTTTAAGAAGTGGTATCTATGAGAACTTGTAAAAATTAATGGTAACTAAAGGAACAAAACTTTGTTTGGTGGTATCCTAGGGAATTTCTCATGTTTTATCCTGTTTATGATAAAAAAACATAATTTTTTTTCTAAGATCTTCTAGTTTTAAGATCCACCAATGGAAGCAACAAAATTTAATTCACTTATTTAAAGTCTTAAATTTTCATTATCAACTATTTATATTAAATATATTCTTAAGACTAAAAAATGTGGCTCTATGGATGAAGATGCTCTAAGCCTTTATACGAAAATGCGTTCTAAGTTTTTCTGTAGGAAATCCCTATGTCTTCCTGCAGAAAACCTCTAAGTCTTTCTGCAGAAAATCTCTATGTCTTTCTACAAGAAAAAACCCCTAAGCCTCATTGCAGTTACGACCAACAATGTTGTGCAGATACGGAGCGTTACAACGGCGAAATGTTCCAGTGACGAAGTGTTTCTACGATGGGCCGAAGTCTACTGATTTGCTTATTGGACCAAAGTTTATAAGGCCAAAGTTTTGACCTAGAAGATTCTAGAAACCGACGTTGTTCACCGACGAAGCCACGTAGAAGAATAGAAATCGCTGAAGACATAGGGAGACTTTTCTTTATCGTTTAGGAGAGAACTTAGCTGATCTAGGATGCTATATAAACACTTGTACATTCCTTGAAAAGGGGATCAACAACTTATTAAGTTAAACGCTTCCACAAACAATTTTTTTTTTTGATTTACTATTCTTAAAACCCTTGACAAATTTAATTGAGAGAGTTTCGAGTCCCACAATGCATCATTTGTTTTGAAATATGAACGTGTTACATCGAGGATAACTTGGATAAAATCATCTTGAAGCGAACCATGCTTCCATTCCGCTTTTGTATCTACGATCACCCATTGCTCTATTCGTCGATAAAAAGTTTCGAACTTTTTTGTCGATGAAATGGATCAATTACATAAGTGGCAAAGGTGTTTTCCCATGACGCCGATCATTATGCTATCGCTATATAGTATAAAATGATGCTTGAAATACATACCTCAAAAGGAAGATATGAATATGGTCACACGACGTGTCCACCAATAACCCCATGATGAGATTTCAATATGTTGTATATTGTAGCATTAGCAACTTATGAGTCAAAGTTCTCCAAAATCTTGCCGAAAAACTACATGTAAAGTAGATGTGATCTATCGATTCAATGTTGCTTTGGCAGAAGATACATGTACCATTAGAACAAACATTCCTCTTCAGCATACGATCACTCGTAGATAATCGATTACTAATCACAAGCCACGCATGGAAAGAGTATTTAGGAGTCTCATACGAGAACCAAATCCCCTTCCACCATGCCGTTTGAGGAGCTGCTTTTCGTATCAATTCCCATGTAGCTTTTGAATTGAATTTTGGTTGTTCTTACTCCATAGAATGACATATGTACCATGTCGGAGATCTTTGCGCTTTTGTTCTTCAATCACATTCTTAATAATGTTATTCGTAGAGAACCGGTGGGTTCTTCTCCGATGAATGTGTAAAGCACTCTCAACAGTCATGTGGTAAGAGACTCCTAGATCAATACACCCACACAAACCCGACACATCTATCAAGCCAAAAAGAAGTAGTCAAGCCGTTATGAACCTCAACTCGTAGGAACTTTGTAGCTAGATCTCTATATTTTAATAGCTTCTTCCATATCCAAAATCCTAAAGAGGAGGATTCTTTTGCAGTACAGAAAGATCTTTTATGAATTAAATACCGTTGAACCCAATCAACCCACATGGAAGAGTGAGCCGATTGTATACTCCATATGAGTTTCAAACAATTCACTTTGCACTACAAGAAAACAGCATCAATACTGACGGAATTGTTAGCCGTCAGTAATTCCGTCAGTCAATTCTGACAGATTTCTGACGGTAATCTGACAGAAAATCACTCCGTCAGTATTCCGTCAGAATATACTGACGGAATTACTGACGGCGAGGATAGCCGACAGTATTCCGTCATAAATCTGTCAGTATATTCTGACGGAATACTGACGGAAATAATCGGTCATCCAATTCTGACGGTTTTAATGACGGAACACTGACGGAAATCAGATTTTTTATAGGGCTGACGGAATTCTGACGGAATTCTGACGGATCCGATGTCGGCAAACTTTGAGTGGTTAACACATCGTCTGGGTTGGCCGATGGGATTGATGTGTCGTTATGTCGGAGGTTTTGACGGTTGTCTGACGGAATTCTGACGGATTTTCATCCTACATAAGTTTTCCACTTTCTCCGGTTGTTCCTAAGATCATTAGACAAAAAAAAAAAAAAAAAATTTTAGTTATGAGTTCATATTTTCGGTCATGGATGGACGGGCCAATGATGCAAGAGGGGGGTAACTTATTAACGACTGAATACGCTACTGGCATTTGCGAGTTCATGAAGTTACCTAGAAATCAAGAGGCGGCCAACAAAGGTCAGCATATCAAATGTCCTTGTTCTAATTGTTGTAATAGAATTAGTGTTGATGTTCCTAATGTTTGGAACCACTTATATAGATATGGATTTAGGGCGGGATATAAGGTTTGGTATTTACATGGAGAAAGGAATTATGAATATGGTAGCAGTAGTAGTAATGCACCTTATTTTCCGGATAGCGTAGGGGAACCTACAGCGGAATTAGATGTTGGGGTAAGTACGGAAGTAGATGTTGGGGTAAGTACGGAAGTAGATGTTGGGGTAAGTACGGTTGCGATGGTTAGAGATAATTTCCAGTCGGGTGGTTATGACGGTGGTAGGGTTGAAGAGCCTAATTTAGAATCTCGAAGTTTTTTCGATATGTTAGACGCAGCAAATCAACCACTATACAGCGGTTGTAGGGATGGTCATTCACCGCTATCTTCTGCTACAAGGATGATGAACATAAAGTCTAATTACAATTTGTCCGAAGATTGTGTTGATGCATTCGCCGAGTTCGTGAAAGATATTTTGCCAGAGGATAATCTGGCCCCTGCATCATACTACGAGATCCAAAAACTTGTTGCCGGTCTTGGTTTGTCCTACCAGGTTATTGATGTGTGCATCGACAACTGTATGATATACTGGAGAGAAGACGAGAACCAAAATAAATGTAAATTTTGCAACAAACCACGGTTCCAGGACACAAGTGGGAGGGTGAAGATTCCCTTCAAACGGATGTGGTATTTACCCTTAACGGAGAGGTTGAAGAGGCTGTACGAATCTGAACGCACAGCTAACTCTATGAGATGGCATGCAGAGCATAGACAAGATGGAGATATCACGCATCCTTCTGACGCGGAAGCGTGGAAACACTTCCAAGCAGTATATCCAGATTTTTCTTGTGAACGACGGAATGTATACTTAGGCTTATCCACTGATGGTTTCAACCCGTTTGGCAAGCATGGAAGAAAATATTCGTTGTGGCCGGTCATCGTGACACCTTACAATTTGCCTCCATCTATGTGCATGCGACGAGAGTTCTTGTTTCTCTCAATTCTAGTTCCCGGGCCAGATCATCCAAGACGGTCGCTCGATATATTCCTCCAACCATTGATCTATGAGTTGCAGATGTTATGGGAGCATGGTGTTGTGGCTTATGATATTTCAGTGAAGCAGAATTTCACCATGCGTGCGGTTCTTATGTGGACCATAAGCGATTTTCCGGCGTACGGTATGTTATCTGGATGGTCAACGCATGGACGATTGGCATGTCCTTATTGCCAAGACAATACTTCAGCTTTCCAATTGCAGCACGGCAGGAAGACTTCATGGTTTGATTGCCATAGGTGTTTTTTGCCGCCCAATCATCCATATCGTAAGTCTAAACGACAGTTCAAGACAGATGTACGAGTGTTTCATGGTCCACCTCCTGAGATAGATGGTCGCAGCATGTTGGAACAGTTACGAGATTTTGGTGCAGAGCGAACTCCGGAATGTGGGGGGTAATGGCCATTACCCCGTTGACGGTTGTGGGGAATATCACAATTGGCACAAGAAGAGTATTTTCTGGGATTTGCCTTACTGGAAAGACCATCTACTTCGGCATAATCTAGATGTCATGCATGTGGAAAAAAATTTCTTTGATAACATCATGAACACCGTATTAAACGTACCAGGAAAGACAAAAGATAACTGGAATTCTAGATTAGACTTGCCATCAATTTGTTCGAGGCCATCTCTTCATGTAAAGAACGGTAGATTGCCGATGCCTGCTTTCCGGTTAGACGCAGGGCAGAAAGAAGTATTTTTTCAATGGTTCAAAAAATTTGTAAAATTTCCAGACGGCTACGCATCTAATCTACGTAATTGCGTGGATTCTACGGAAGACAAGTTTATAGGGATGAAGAGTCATGATTGTCATGTCGTGATGCAACGTCTTCTTCCATTTGTATTTGCATATCTTCTTCCACAACCTATCCACCAATCTATTGGAGGTATATTTCTTACTCCCATTATTTTCTTACAACCATAATAGTATTATATATGTACTAACTTGTTTAATTTTTTTTTTTAGGAGTTGGTGCATTCTTCCGAGATTTATGTTCAAGAACGCTTACCACACACGGGATACGTAACTTGGAGGCCAATATCCCGGTTCTCCTTTGTAATCTTGAGAAGATATTTCCACCGTCTTTTTTTGACGTTATGGAACATCTTGCTATTCACCTCCCCCGCGAAGCAGCCTTAGGAGGCCCTGTTCAATACCGATGGATGTATCCGTTCGAGCGGTACATGTTCCACCTTAAGAAAAAGGTTAAAAATTTGAGCAAGGTTGAGGGATCAATTGTCGCACAAAGCATAAACGAGGAAGTCTCACAATTTTCCGAAAATTACTTTCCACCGGGAGTTAGTACTAAGGCGAGACGGCCTCCCCGACATGATGATAGAGGTGAGAAAGCAGTCTATGACGTGGTAGTTCCCGAGTTGTTTCCCAAGTTGGTCGACCAAGTGGAAAAGCAAAGAAACGCAGACTATCACCACAAGAGGTCACCCATTTGCATACATATATCCTATGAATAAACATCCCACGTCGATGATTTTAATATTTTCCGACTATCCATTGTTCGAGTTTATCCGTATAATATTGTTATGTGTAATATTTTACCGTCGATGATTTTATAACAATGTACCAGCTATAATTTAATATGGAATAATATGGATTTACAACTTTTTTGTGATCAATTAATAATCCCCTTGATGAAAAAAATGAAATGAAATTGTTTCCAATGATTTGAATTTCAAATCTTAAACAATTTAAAAAATAAGTTGATTGTAATTTATATGTATTTATGGAAATTTATAATATCATTCACCTTTCTAAATTCATTATAGTTTTGAATTTAACCTTTCTCCATTAGTGAATCAAAATAAAAGTCAAGAATGCTTAACATTTTAAAGTGTTAAATCCTTAATTTTTTAAAAAAAAAAAAAAAAAACCGTCAGAATTCCGTCAGACATTTATGACGGAATTCTGACGGAATTTTATTTTTTTTTAATAAAAAAAATAACAATTAAAATACGGTAACGTCTTACGGATTTGTAACGGATCCTAAATTTATAATTTGTTTTCCTCGCACACAAATAAAAGGCATATTTGTTTAGGATGTACGATATTATAACAATTTCACGATTGTTTTCCAATGAATAAAATTTTACTTCTTATAAGTTAATTGTAATTTATATTTAATTAAGGAAAATTATAATATGATTAAACTTTCTAAATTCTTAATATGATTTAACTTTTTTGCCAGTAATGAATCAAAATAAAAAATAAGAATGTTTTACATTTGAAATTGTTAAATCCTTAATTTTTTTTTTTTAAAAAAATACAAAACCGTCAGAATTCCGTCAGACATTTATGACGGAATTCTGACGGAATTTTATTTTTTTTAAAAAATAAAAATAAAATAACAATTAAAATACGGTAACGTCTTACGGATTTGTAACGGATCCTAAATTTAAAATTTGTTTTCCTCGCATACAAATAAAAGGCATATTTGTTTAGGATGTACGATATTATAACAATTTCACGATTGTTTTACAATGAATAAAATTTTACTTCTTATAAGTTAATTGTAATTTATATTTAATTAAGGAAATTTATAATATGATTAAACTTTCTAAATTCTTAATATGATTTAACTTTTTTGCCAGTAATGAATCAAAATAAAAAACAAGAATGTTTTACATTTTAAAGTGTTAAATCCTTAATGTGTTTTGACGGAATTCTGACGGAAAACCCTAATTTATTTCCCCCCTAAACACTTCGGTGGGATCAAAATGGCGGGAAGGCTGACGGAATTATGACGGATTTTAATGAACCGTCATAATTCCGTCAGAAAACCGTCATACTGTTCTTTATAATCACACTTCGTCTTCTCCGTCGGGTTTGCAGAGAAAAACCAAAAAAATTTACCCACCTCCTCTTCTCCGTCCGATTCACCGGAGAAAGCGTCCGATTCACCGTCTTCTCCGTTGCTTTACCGCCGTTTGTCACCCAACTCACCAAATCAATGTAAGTTCTTGGTAGTTTTAAGATTATGAACAATTCCAACAATATTTTTTCAATCCGTTGAAATTGATGCTTGAAAATGTTTCGGATTTCAATGGGTATGGGTTAATTTCGGATTAGAAATCTTGGAGAACATGGTTTTGTAATTGATTTACCACTAAAGATTTAGGGATTTAGAAAATCAAATGAATTTAGGGATTTAGAAAATTTCATTAATTTAGTGATTTATAAAATAAGTATGAATTTAGAATTTATGAAAAAATTGGTATAAATGGATGTATATATTAATTGAATTTCAATTGTAAAAAGTTGTAATTTTTAAGGATTTATTGAGATATATACCTCTAATTTGTTAAAAGTAAGGAAAAAAAATCTTTAATTATAAACTTGTAAAGCTTAAATTTTAAAACATATAAAAATATGTAACTTTGAAAAACATGTAACTTATAAAAATATGTTATTTTGTAAAACATTGAAATACCGTATAAAAACTATATAATTTAAATAAATAGAAAAAACTTTTAAAAAAACTTGTTAAAAAATCTCTATAATTTAAAAACCTTTAAAAAAAACCTTTAAAAAAAACTCTATAATTTAAATAAATAGAAAAACCTTTATTAAAAACCCGATGCAGTCGCGGATTCAATTGTAAAAAAAAACTTGTAAATTTTAAATAAATATCAAAAATTTTACAAACATGTAACGGTTAAATTTAAAAACATTTAAACTATGTAACATTTATGAACATGTAACTTTTAAAAACATGTTACTTTTGTAAAATCTCATAAACTCAAAATCATAATTCCCAAACGCCCTAACTCCGTTCAAAATGAATTGTATATTTTAAAGCAATAATTGGCATACTAATTTTACATATGTAAGAAAATTAAAAGGTTATTTATAAATTTTTGAAATCGTAGGGATTATCCCATGTTTCATGGCGGTACCGGAGGCGGTGAATCCAGTAGGGGAGGTGGGAGTGCGAGTAATTCGCAGATCCCAACCACTCCTCATATGGGTACATCTGCCTCTGCGGCTCGTTGGGCAATGCCCATCGAGGAGTTTGTGGCGCTACCTGGTCGGGATAGGTTGCAACGCCTTGACCCGGAGTTACCTCCCAACACGACCTGGTACTGTCTACTTTCAAAATTTAAATGATTATATTAGCTTAATAATAATTGTTTAAAAATATGAAACAAAAAACCGTGTAGGTTCCAATTTTCGGGAAACGGTATTGCGGGTTGTATCAACGAAATGGTCAACAGCATGATAAGTAAGCCGTATCCCACATATGACTCGATGCCGGCTGAAGACCAGGACATATGGTTTCGGCAATTTGCGGTATGTGTTTATAATGTTAATTAAATTTACAAATATTTAGAAAATTTTCCAATTGATAATAATTCGAGTTTTGGTTTCCTTTGCAGCAAGAATTTACGTGGGACCCCCAGCTGACTCCTATGGTTCGACGTTGTTTCGACACAAAGGCGAGGAGAAAGTACTCGTCGAAGATAAACGAGTGGAAGAACAAGTGGCTAAAAAAGGGGAGGGCGCCTAAGGCTATTAAAGACAACACAACATTATGGGATGGACTTGTTGCATATTGGCAACTGGACGCCACTAAAGGGACCTCCGCCCAAAACTCGAGTAACCGGAAGAGCCAGCGGAATGGGAAGGGAGAGGCGACCCACAACCTCGGTGCAACGAGCAAGGCGACACGTGTTCAGCAACTGGTAATTTTCCTAATTTTCCAAATAAATTTACTTATCGCTAACATTTTCCGTATTTGAATATGCTAACAGATTGAGAAGACCGGTGTCCGGCCGTCGAATGTGGATATCATCAGAGATGCCCACACCAACAGAAAGACGGGTGAAATCCAAGATGCGATTGCTCGGGAAATCGTGGAGAGCGTGGAGAAGGCCGGGCAGGAATTCCTCGCTTCGCAACCGATCGTGGAAGGAACTCCGCCGCTAACCGAAGTTCCATTCGACAAGGTGAACGAGTTCACTTACGAGGTTAGTATACGTGTCAATTTTAAACACATTTAAAATACTTTTTAATACTAATACGTTTTCAATTTAAAATTTTTTTTTGTTAGGTAACCCCTAAGAGCAGAGGTCGTGTCTACGGCCTCCCCGAAGACAGTTGCTCATCCGTTTCGTCGTATCGCTATCACGGTGGTAGCAGCTTGGTAGCACAAAACGCCGCACTGACCGAACGGGTTATCTCTTTGGAGGAACGGTACGACAGAGAGAAGGCGGAGGCGGAGGCACGTCTGCAGAGCCAGATTGAGGAGGCGGAGGAACGGCGCAAGAAGGATATGGAGGAGGTGGAGGCACGGCGTCTGAGAGAGAAGGCGGAGGCGGACGCACGAATCCGTCAGATGGAGGAGAGGATGGACGCCTTCTTCCGTCGTCAATGATTTTAAATTTAAAATGTAATTTAAATTTAATGTAAAACTTTTAATTTCTTTTTAAACAATTTCTATTTAATTATAAATTTTTTTTTTTAATATAATTTTTTCTTCCTAATTTATTTTATAAATTAAATAATTTGTTTTTAAAAATAATGCGAAATTCGTCAGAATTTCGTCAGTGTGTGCTGACGGAATTCTGACGGCTTTAAAATAATTTTTTTTTTTAAATAATGCAAAATCCGTCAGAATTCCGTCAGTTTGTCCTGACGGAATTCTGACGGCTTTTAAAATAAATTTTTTTTTTAAATAATGCAAAATCCGTCAGAATTCCGTCAGTGTGTCCTGACGGAATTCTGACGGTTTTCTGACGGATTCCGTTGATCCGATTTCCGTCAGAAATCCGTCAGTGTGTCCTGACGGAATTCTGACGGAATGACGAGATAGAACTGACGGAAGAAATCCGTCAGAAATCCGTCAGAATCAGGTGATTTCTGACGGATTTCTGACGGATTTTTCCGTCAGAAACACAGATGTTTTCTTGTAGTGTTGTTAGCCTCCGCAATTGGTTTGAGTCCCAAACCTCCTTTTGCTTTTGGTTTACAAACGTCCTTCCAAACTATTTTTGCTTTGTTAGCTTAGTGTTTTAACTTGCTGAGTGCTTGATCAAACATTAATTAGGTTCTTGAGATAGAGATGCAAATTTTGTAGCAAGAGATCTGTTACCTTGCTGAAAATGTCGTAATCGTGAATGTGGCCTTAAATTGATATGTGCTATGTTTCTATTTAAACTAAAGGACTGATAGCTATGTCTTAACATAATTAAAGACAGTCACAACATAAAGAGTATCTAAGATAAAATAATCGACGAAAAAGAAAAGAGGACTTAGATGAAAAGATGATGGGCCTTTTGAAGTTACACTGGTTCCAACAATGATAAGCAGAAAAATTGAAAAGCCAAACACATTTTCCATAACTACCTTGGACCAGATGTTTCCTTCAACAAACGAGCATTGAAATAGCAACATCCTTATGAAGCTTTGGCATTGTAGGCACACAGACTGGTCCAGCCGTCGGGATCCACCATAGCTCGGTAAAGTCGTCTCAGACATCTCTTCAAACTTCATAGAAGTTTCCATTTGTGCAGCCGCCAAATGAGCATAACAAATAGGCGCCTATTAGTCACTTTTTGTCATTTTTAATCATAAGCTCTAAAACGGATGTTAGTGACCACACAAATTACCTAAAGAAATGGAAGTTCTGCTCTTCTGGTAATTGAGTATCAAACCAAACCATTAAGATATTAATAGCTAAAACAATTAATGCCAAATAATGTATTGTATCAAGAGTTAAAAATTGGTATGATGCTTACACATAGTATAAAGAATAGACAAGTTCTTGGAGGTCATCAGCCGAAAATCCAATCTCATCGTAGAGCACGTAATGCGTTGGCCTAGTAGTTCCCTATCACATGTCAATACCTTTATTTCTCTCACAAAACGTTTACTGATAAAAGAAGAGAAAAAGAAGTAAGGAGAAGGAACAAATACAGGGGAGGGTTGTGAAAGTGTTGTTTGATGTTGGTGATAGTCTTTGTCACGATGTGAACGGGTGACAATGGTGATGACAATGGTGGTGCCTACAATGGTGGTGAAGATACTTGGAGAGTAAGTAGAAGATATACAAGAATATTGAGTAAATTTTCTTAGTTGTAATACTTTCATGCATTTTTAGGGTTTACTCGATTGACTCGAGAGATTATAACTATGTAACACATTGTACCTAAATAAAGATCCACAACTCTGAACAATAATACACATCTTTTGAAACATTTCATTGTTCTTAAGCTACTCGATCGTATTATGTTCATAAACCTAAAGTACCCACTTGTTTGGAAGAAGTCGAGGCTGCTTACGCAACTCAGCTTCCACCAGAAGTAGAGGAAACTGATTTACATGCGTCTTTGCAATGATAAGAGCTAAAATGATCCTAAAACTACATGCAAGTCAGCCTGTAGGCCCTAACCTAAATATGATTTAAACTGAATACACGTGTTTACTAAATTTGTTTAGGCTTGCTCAGTGTTTGATCAAACATTACGTTCTTGAGACAAAGATGCAAACATTTGTTGCAAGACTTCTGAAGCCTCGCTGAAGATGTCGAGATCGTGGAGCACATGGTAATGCGTTGGCCTAGTAGTTCCGTATCACATGTCAATACCATCCCATTCATATCACATTATATATATATATATATTTTTTTTTTATAACTTTTTGCTTGTTTGACAATGGAACCGAGCATAAGACATTTTCACTTACGATCATTCCAGCATGAGCACAAAGGTAGAAATTAAATCACTGTTGCGCGGGTGACAGATCTTGTTGTCAATTATTTTTCTTGCAAGTAATAGGAAACATGTTTCAAGCTATTTCAATAACACAAGAAACAAGAATCAAACAATCACGGTTACAAAAATGGATTATTTTTAGACTTGGAGGAACATTCTTATCATGACTTCTTGATCCATTCGTCATCAAGGAACTTACAAGTCTAATAATGTAACAAAAAAAAAAAAAAAATTGTCCAACAAAGCATAGATATAAGAGCTTAAAAATGTATTCAGAACCAAAATCCTTACTTGTATCATCTGATCCAATTCGATATTACAAACTTGGTCAAACTGAGATTCACTTACACCATCTCTAGATGTATTAATGTAGAACAGTTCTTAGCAAATTCTATTAAAGTACACTTTTGCATGATCTTTTAATGTCTAAATTTATTATATATACTTGAAAATAAGAATGTGATTTGGTTTCACTCTAGAACTTGACTCAAACTCAAGCACGAGCTCCCTATAAAACATCATTGAATCTTTTAATCATATTATACAAAAAAACAGAGCAAAATTTTCTAGAGTTAGACAATCATATTATTACCTCATGATACTTCCATCATCCACACCAGAGACGCGTTTAAAAAATTTATCAATCATTTCAACTTTAGGCGACTGTGTACGCACACAAGCTCGGTATTTAGAGATTAATGGCCATTCTCTGAAGTTCACAATCTATGCATTCCAAATAGCTTATATGAAAATACAACACAAGAAACTAACAATTTCGAAAAACCCAAAACAAATGTTACCGCGGCAATAGATGGTACAATGTTTTGCCCTGGAGAACCATGAGACACATCCATGCCAATAATGATGGTTGGAACTCTCATTACCAAAGGCATTGACCGAGAACTCTCAGTAGCTAACACTATATTCAATCCCCCAAGCTACACATAAATGGCTGAGATTCATATTTAAACTGAATCAGAAACTACAAAACTAAAAAGTATAGTTGATTCAAAGAGATCACCCTAGCATTTATCTTGAGGAGAACAATGGTAAAATATTGATCATTGTAGGAGTCGTAACTCGCACAATTGAATTTGTAAGGGTTGTTAGATGAAGTGCGAGACTTCTGAGTAAATCACAATGCAGAAAATAGAAAAAAATGTTTTTGTAGCTGTTAAGAAGCTTTATTGATCTTGTTGTGATAAAAGTTTGGAACCCCTTTTCTGGGTGAATACAATGAGCTATATATAACTTTTCATCATACGTATGGGTTTGGTTCATTAAGCAATAAATAGGCTTTAAGCCCATAATATCATTAAACTCATTTTAAATATGAATTTAATTCTATTAGGGGCCTAATTACAAATTAGGTCTTTGTAAGCCTGTTTAGAATTTCTTCAAGGCTTTTGCACAATCATTCTTATCGTTACATCGATCTCATTGGAGTGGAATCTGACCCCTACAGTTACCCTCCCACCTTGGTAGTATCGATTTATGATGATGCCAAAGTATAAGTTGTTGAAATTTGAGATTGATGTGATGGACCATGAAGCAACGAGGCGTTGACGTCTTGTCGTCGAACTCAGGAAGTTTCGGATATTCCATGTCGAGCCGATGCTATCGTGTTTTCATGACTTCCTTTTTTTGTTAAGAATAAGTTTAGTTGTGTGAGGAGATTGTTCTGTGAAGCAGTCAGGCGTTGACGTATGGTCATCAACAAAGTTACTCCATGTTTAGTTGATGTAGTCGTGTTTTCCTGGATTTGCTTCTTTTGTTAAAAATAAGCTTAGCAGGCTGAAATAGGCTATCGGGCTTTTCTTTAAAAATAAGCTTAGCAGGGTGAAAAAGGCTATCGAGCTTTTTTTTATTAAACTATAAGATCGTCGGAGCTCCCTCCTCCGCTGTATGCAGCCGCCGTCGCTTCAAGATTGCGACAAGGCTTCAATCCTTCCGCTGCTGCTAGTGCGATCCATGTTGCGCTGCTAAGCATTGTTGGTGATGTCGACGTTGCGCTGCTGGTCGCCACTAGGGATGTCGACGTTGCGCTGCAGGTCGCAGCTGGTGCTATCGACGTTGCGCTGCTGGCCGCTGCTGGTGCTGGTGTGATCCACGTTGCGCTGCTGGTCACTGTTGTCGACATTGTGCTCCTAGTTGCCTCTGGTGCTGTCGACGCTGCACTGTTGGTCGCCGCTTCCAGTCATCTTTGTTTGCGTAGCTTGCACGGTGATTTCTTGAGTAAGAACGTCTCACGTGTTCCCCTTAGTCGGCGCCGAATTGTAGGAGTCGGAACTCGTACAATTTAATTTGTAAGGGTTGTTAGAGGAAGTGTGAGACTTATAAGTAAATCACAATGCAGAAAATAGAAAAGACTGTTTTTGTAGTTGTTAAGAAAACTTTTGATCTTGTTGTGATAAAAGTTTTGAGGTGGTTCACTTTATATATGAAACTAATTCTATTATGGGCCTAATTACAAATTGGGTTCTTATAAGTCTGTTTAGGATTTCTTCAAGCTTTTTGCAAAATCATTCTTATCGTTACATCGATCTCATAGGAGTGGAATCTAACCCCTACAATCATTCACATGGGCGTTGGTAGGAGGAGCAATGTTGGAAGAGAACAAGAGAATAAAATAAAATATGGAAAATTTCTCTAATTCTCGACAAGTTTACATTTACACAATATGTACACTTTTATAATTGTCATCGTAACCGTTGGTAACAGTTGTAACTTTTCCAACAAGTTACATCATTTACACACCTTTTCGTAGTAACTCACGAGTAACACATAATCGTTTACTTTACATATAATTATAATATATATGATAAATTATAATTAGCATGTGAAACTCAATTATAAATTAACAAGCAATACATCGATTCACAATTCAGATTCTACAAGAATTTTCTTTTTACAAGGACCTAAATATATTAAATATTCAATGACAGTTAGTTATATGGAAAGGAAACATGCTTTAAGAATATGAAGGAAGTGTAGGTAGTCTACTCGTGGTTGTTGCGGTCCAAAAACAAGGGTTCAAACCTTTCTTGGGAGAAAATGTTGTTATGACAACTCATTTAACAAAAAAAAAAAAAAAAAGATATGTAAAGTGTTAAGTGTTACCATAAACATTGGAGCTTTTCCTTTCTACAAGAAAGCAAAGAAGGAAATGAGGCTTCCATGGGAGTTTTGGGTTTATATGTTCAATCATCTTCTCCACTCTTGAATCTTACAGAAACGTGGGTCTTCAAACTTAGGATCCTCTTGAAAGAAGTTAAATGGAGAATTGTCTGAATTGAACCTTTGACTGAATCATGCATCAAAATTGGAATTGATGAGAAGAAGAAGAAGAAGAAGAGCAAAGAAGAAGCTAAAGCAAGTCAACGACAATATGAAGAAGAAGAAACATTAAGTCAAATATGAGATTGGTTTGTGTAAGGAAATGTTAAACCAAGAGTTTTTTTTTCTCTCTTTATAGTAGAAATGGCCTTGAAGAAACAAAAGCTTACAATTCTTTTCATCTTTCCACCTCTGTTCAAATCAGAAACAATCTTGTGTGGGTTACAACGAGCAGAAAAGTTCACAACGGTGGCTCAACAAGTGTCTGAAGAAGACATTTTGAATTGGCATCACAAGTTTTAAATATCTCTATGCGAAAAAGCTAGTACAGAAGAAAATTAAGCACCTTTATTATTGAAATTCCAACCCCCATTATTAGGAAAAAGGTTCGCTTCATAGCCCACAACATCAAATTCTTGCAGCATTGAATCATTGTTTTAGTTACTATTCTTGAGAATCTACAAGATAAGACATTGATATAAAGAAAAAAATGAACTTTAAATGAAAAATATGGAAACATGAAGAACTTACTCTGTAAATCATTCTTTGTTGTGGCCTCTGACTAGGTTACTCCTCTGGAAAGTACTAAGAGCTTTCGTAAGCGTTATAAAGAAAGAAGAAAACTAAAACATTACCTCAATGGGAATGGAAGTTGGACTCTTCGGTTTACCAACATTGATGCAACGTAAGCCACCTGAAATAATCCACTTCCATTTTAAGGATTTTAGTGAAGTAATCAAACACTGTAATCTCAACCTCATTAACTTCGCCGTTTTCGTTCTTTCCCTTTCAAATAAACCTAAATCAAGTGATATAAAGTGATAACAAGCAAATCAATGTTGATTAAATTAAATGACACCAAAGAAACAACATACGTTAATTTGCGTCTCGATTATCATGTATTCTCGATTTGAGGGGCTGACTTTAACTCAAAGATTCTTGAGAGTACTTGTACCCTAAGGAGAGACAAAACACCATTGAAGTTCTTCTAAGTACCTTTATTCAGTTAATAGAGAATCGATTTTCCACCATCTGGTAGGCAATAAGGAACTTAACCACATGACTAGGGCGTACAATTATCATACTCAAAACATCTAATAAAAAAAAGCCGAATTGTTACAGAGAAGAAGTTCAAAAATCATATAACAAAAAAGAAATTACCAATTTGGAGGGATATAATTGATAGTTTTAAGAAACTTCAATGGTAAAACCGTAAAAGCTGTATCAAAAACCTAACTTTGTGATAACTAGTAGTGTTCGGTAGAGAGAGAAAATCTCTCTCGACCCCTCTGTCCCTCTTCTCCAATCTCGATCCTTCAGAGGGAGAGGCCTGCCGACGAGTTTCATGTTTGCTCCGGCGAGTTTACGGCTTGTCTGTTTCCTGGAGTGACGATCTATTTCCGGAGTCGATGATTTAGTTCCCGGAGTTGATGACTGTTCTCTCTGGCGACTCTAGATGGGAGAGGTGTTAGGTGGTTCCGACTGCTTCACTGAACCCGGATCTATCATTAACTGGATCTATGTCCTAGATCTAGTCTACTGCTCTGTTCCAATTCAAATCACAGAGCTTTATGGATGGTGTGATTGGAATTGCTTCGGTGAATCCGTTTCGCCCCTCCGACTCATCGCCGGCCGACGAGTCACTCTTCCCCGGCGTCGATTAGTTCCTCGTTGGGGATCCTGAATTTCGGATCAGTCGTCATTGGTCCTTGCTTGACCGCCTTGGCTGGCGGTGTTCAGTCCACCGGAGGTTCTCGAAGAACCTAGAAGATGAACCAACTTTTTGGTTAGGAGGACCAGCTATTGGGCCGGTTTAGGCCTATTAAACTGGTTGGGTTATTGGTCGAGTTATGGTCCATTAATTTGTTTAATGACATATTGGGCAGTATGGGCCCAATTCCAATTTATCTTACTCAGATTTTACATTGGTGTATGGCGAGCTACTATCTAGGTATTTACCGGATCTCATGGCCCGTTGACCCGAGGAACCGATATCAGCTAGGGTAAGGACCCCGCGACCTGGTTCGGTATACCAGCTAGGGTAAGGACCCCGCGACCTGGTTTGGAGCTCATGGTGTCCGTTGAACCGGGTTACCCAGTTAGAGACTTGTCATACATCGTTGCATCTGGGATAGAAATATTGGGTTTGCGGATATAGATGCATATTGTCATATGCGGTTTATCGGCCTACTTTTACGAGTAGTTCGGTCTAGTTTAGTTTTCTCCACTTTATTCTTTTTTATTTTTTTTGGGTTCAAAGTGGGGACTTGTATTAAAATGGTTGTACAGATTTTCCCTTTTGGGCAATTAATTTAACTTTTATCAAAAAAAAAACTAGTAGTGTTCGGACGTACACAAAATGAAAGGAAACGATAAAAAATGAATAAAAATAGCTTTCAGATAAACGGTTATATCCTATATATATTAATTGAGTCTTAAGTAATATTAATCTTATGTGTCATTCAAAGAGAGTCTTAAGTAATATTAATCTTAGGTGTAATTCAAAAAGGAATTTAAAGAATACATTAATTAAATCAACCAATCAAAACATTTCAATTTGTCATAGTGGAAATCTTTAAAAATTTTTAATATCTTTAATATATACGGAGCATTGATGACAAAAATATATACTTACCAAATCAATTACCATACTGAGGAACTTAAACCGATTTAACTCATTTATGCAGTAGTATATTGGTCTGTGATAAAGTTGGGTTTAAAAACATTTTATAGAGTGTTTAAAAAACTTTTGTTTTTGTAAATATAAGATATATATCACTCGATTATATTTTTTTGTCATACATTATAAGACAATGTTTCGTTTTTTGGTTTTGTTTTTGTAAATCAATTTTTTTTATTTTTATATTTTGTATACACATAAAACATAAGACCTATCATATTAAGACATTCAAGATTCAAAAATCGATTGATTAATTTTTTTAGTGGACACAATTATTTATTTAAAATCTTTTTGGTATGTATGATTCAAAAAAGATATTTTTACTATACAATAAACTGAAATTTATATTCCCACGCTTGGCGAAGATCAAAATCTAGTAACATACATAGACTCACATTACTATATAGAATATATATAAAGGCCAATGCATATATATACTCCAAAACTCACATATATAAATCCCAAAGTCTACCCATATACTAACACAAAATAATTATCTCTGTGGTGGTGCCTTGTAAATATTTTGAACGGGCATTTCATCTGAAGAAAAAAATCTTACCATCTGTGAAGAAGAGTATAATCCTAATTCAGGTAATCATTTGTTAATTAATACATGAAAAGAAAACGAAGAAAAATATCTGAATGTGTTGACTGAAATGAATTTTTAATTGTACGTGCATGAAAATTTTTAGAGACATAAAGGAGAGTTAAAAATATAGGTCTTTTTAATATATTTTTCAACTTTTTGTTTTAAACAACAGAAGTTACTAAAAAAAAAGATGATTAACGTTTGAAACAAACAAAAAAGTCTAAACATTAACAATAAAAAAAAAGATCAAAATCACAATTAACAAAAGAATTCAAACAAAATTCCACTACTAAACCTGAAATCAAAAGAAGAATAAGAAAGAATTGCTTATAAAATACAATGAAAAACCTGAGAATAAAATTGAGAGAACATTATATATATGAAGAATTAATAGAGAAATGGGAGCGGAACAGGCGGCAGAAGAAAAAGATGAACATACGGAGAAATTATATAATTGGGGTCCTAAGACAAATATCTCTATACTAACCCTATAGTCATGGGCATGCGTGCATAATGTCAACAAAATACGATGCTTCGCTAAATACTGAATTCTATAACGCTTATTGGTGGTACCGCACCCTCTACCAAACACGACTTAAGATTGATCCGACCCGGGTATCCGACAGACGATAACAGGTTAGGCCTCAGACCAAGATAGCAAGCCCATTATGGAGACCGAAAGCCTCTATTTCGTTAAGGTTGCCGACCTAGGATTACTTAGAGAATAAGTAGGAAATATATGAGAATATTGCTTAAATCTTCTCAGTTATGATATTTTCCATACATTTCTAGGGTTTATTCTCTACGGTAGTCTAAGTATAAATATGTAACTCATTTTGCCCTCAAGGAGGATCCAGAACTCTCTGAATAATACATATATCTTGGAAACAGTCTTAATTTCTCTGAGTTTTTCTTGTTATTTGCCCCTCAGATCTAAAACCCTACATATTTGGGGATATTGAGTTCGTTCTCGCAGACCTAGTACTTCCAATTGGCGCCCACCGTGGGGCTATAGATTTGTTGGGCGCAAAATTTCACAAAAAAAGATCGACCAAACGACCATCAAAGCACCATGATGACATTTATGATCATGGGAGGAACGAGTGAGGAAGGAGAATACGTCAGATCTATCCGAAAAGAGGATAGGCGGACATGGCTAACAAGGAGGTACCCTGCCAGTAGATTTGACGAGAGAGACACGTTACACTTAAAACGCCCCACAATGATCCTCTAGTCATCCAAATCATGGTAGACGACTGCGAGGTCAACCGAACGCTAGTCGACACAGGGAGCTCGGTAAACCTCATTTACCAGAGCACCCTCCAAGAAATGGAGATCAACGTAGGAAGATTACGGCGGGATCCTCAACCCCTAACATGATTCGCCAACCAGACGACCACCACGATCGGAAGTGTTAAACTCCCAGTTCGCATCTCATGCAACACACGATTAATCGAATTTTCGGTAATCGACACCGCCTCCGTATACAACGTCATCTTGGGAACACCTTGGCTCTACGTCATGAAAGTTGTGGCATCACCCTACCACCAATGCTTGAAATTACCAACCGATCAAGGGACGTATACCATACAGGGGAGCAAGGCAGAGTCGAGGAATTATTTCCTTTTAGAAAGAAAGCAGAGGAGCTGAGCGACACTGGACCTCGAGATATCCAAACAAATAGAAGAAATGGATAAGCGACCACTGACACAAGCCAAGAAGGTAACCGCTGGAAAAACAATCATGCAGGTTATACTTGACCTCGAAAGACCCGAATAATGCGTTGGAATCGGCACCGACCTCAGTAACTCACCCCGAGACCAGCTAGTAAACTTGCTCCGACATAATGCTTCAATTTTCGCCTGGTCGGTAGAGGACATGAAGGGGATCGATCCGAAGATTATCTGTTATGAACTCAACTTCGACCCATCTCACCGACCCATCAAATAAAAAGAAGGAAGCTAGGACCAGAACGATATAGGGCCGTCAACGACGAAGTAGAGAGGTTGCTCAGAGCAGGGTCAATAACCGAGGTGAAGTATCCCGACTAGCTGGCAAACCATGTCGTAGTAAAGAAGAAAAACGGAGAGTGGAGGGTCTGTGTCAATTTCACCAACATAAACAAAGCTTGCCCAAATGACAGCTTTCCTCTCCCTTATATCGATAGATTGGAGGAAGCAACCGCTGAGAACAAACTAATATCCTTCTTGGACGCCTTCTCGGGGTACAATCAGATCATGAGGCATCCGAATGACAGGGAAAAGATGGCCTTCATTCCTGACAGAGGCATCTACTACTACAAGGTCATGCCATTCGGTCTCAAAAACGCTGGTGCGACTTATCAACACTTTGTAAATTGTATGTTCGCTGATCAGCTCGGTCAATCAATGGAAGTCTACATCGACGACATGCTTGTAAAGTCGACAAATGCCGAAGACCACATCCAGCATCTTAGCAAGTGCTTCGATACGCTCAACCTCTATGGCATGAAGTTGAATCCTGCGAAGTGCACTTTCGCGGTCACCTCGGGAGAATTCCTCGGGTATATCATAACAAAGCACGGTATAAAAGCCAATATGAGGCAAATCTCTACCGTCCTGGATCTACTATCACCACAAACTCGGAAGGAAGTCCATAATCTAACCGGACGGATCGCCGCTCTTAATTGTTTTATATCACGATCGACAGACAAAAGTTTGCCCTTTTACCAGTTGCTTCGGGCCAACAGGACGTTGGAAGGAATAAGGAGTGTTAGCAAGCCTTCTCCGATCTAAAGGAATATCTCACTAGGCCACCTATTGTGGCAAAACTGGGGGAGGGTGAGGTATTGTATCCACTTTGGCCGTTAACGGGGTTTTAGTAAAAGAAGACCGAGGAGAGCAAAGGCCCGTCTTCTATGTGAGCAAGGCCTTAAGCAGCGCGGAAACATGATACACCACGATGGAGAAACTGGCGTTAGCCCTGCTTATATCGGTGAGAAAACTACGCCCCTGCTTCCAGTCACACACGATAGAGGTATTAACTAACCACCTACTTTGAGCTATACTCCACAGTCCTAACCAGTCTGGACGGCTGATCAAATGGGCAATCGAGCTGAGCGAATACGACATAGTCTATAAAGGTCGACCGAGTGTCAAATCTCAAGTCTTGGCGGATTACATAGCCAAACTTCTCGAAGGAGAAAGCATCGAAATCACCAGCAAAGAAGGATTCTGGACCTTGCATGTCGACGGATCTTCCTCTCGTCAAGGATCTGGAATCGGAGTTTGGTTGGAATCCCCAACGGGCAAAATTATCGAGCAGTCGTTCCGATTGGATTTTGAAGATGGCGAAGTCCAGAGACCCAATTTCGATCTCTGTCGATTTTGATGCCGAATTGAAGATGTTGAAGACGGCGTAGATCTGGAGATCCGATTTTGATCTCTATCGACTGTGACGCCAAATTGCAGATGTTGAAGATGGTGAAGATCCGGAGATTCAATTTCGATCTTTGTCAACTTTGACGCCGAATTGAAGATGTTGAAGACGACAAAGATCCGGAGATCCGATTTTAATTTTTGTTTACTTTGACGCCTAATCAAAATAAGAATGATGATCCATAGGAGGAAAGAAACGTCTTGCTGGAGATAGGAGTGATGATACGTAAGAGGATAGCGACACCCTACTTGGGAGGAGTGCGAGTATGCTTGAAAAGAGGGTCTGCCTACTTGAGAGGAGTGACTGCCTGCTTGAGAGGAGGGACTGCCTGTTCCAGAGGTGAACAAGGATTCACGAGAGGGATTCCAGCCTGTGAGAGATAGGAGCGACGATCCATGAGAAGCAATTGCCTGCATGAGAGGAGCGTCAGCCTCTGTGAGATAGGAGCAACTGCCTGCCTGAGAGGAGCGACTACCTATTGGAGATAGGAGCGATGATTCGTAAGAGGATAGCGACACCTTACTTGAGAGGAGTACCAGTCTGCTTGAGAGGAGCGTATGCCTATTTGAGAGGAGCGCCTGACTGCTTGAGAAGAGCGACTACCTGCTCGAGAGGAGCGACAAGTTCCATGGGATCGGATCAACGATCCGCTTGAGATATAAGTGATAATCCCTTGCGAGAAGAGTGATGCCTTGATAGAGATAGGAGCGATGATCTGCTTGAGATAGGACCGACGATCGACTTGAGATAGGACAGACGATCCGCTTGAGATAAAACCGATGATATGTGAGAGCAGTGACTGCATACGGTCATGCTGCAGCAATCGTATCTGCTCAAGTGAATACTTTTTGACAAAGTTACCAACACTATGTTAGTAGGGTTTTTACATGAACATTTGCGTTTACAGATACATTTTCCACTAAAGCACCTGCTTCTCTAATGAACATGTTATCACGTTACGACCAACAATCCAGTTTGTTGGGTTTAGAGTGAACATTTAGGTTTACCAACATGTTCCCGATAACACGCCCGCTCCTATAATGATAACTTTTAGCGATGCAATCAATATTTCGTCTGTTAGGTTTTGAAATGAAGATTTGGGTTTACACATACGTTTTCATCTAACACATATGCTCCTGTAATGAATATTATACATTTGTATAACACGTTGTTTAATCCTGCTAAGGATGTAATTGTCATGTCTGAAGCTTGTGAAGTAGACCGCCGCTGTGGCCAGCAGCGAGGTGTTATTTTTGTTTTTGGTAAGACTTTTGTTATCCACGGGGGATATCATTGTAAATTATTTGAAAGAAGTTTGCTTTTATTAAGACTTAGATATTACAAGAGAAACTATTACATATAAGTTTGCTTTGTTTGATTTCTGCGAGAAAGTCAAGTAAGAGAGATGGGAGTATACGAGTATACATACCCCACTCCCCCTTCTTCATATGATGCATTTTGTTTGTCGACGAGGTTCGCGTTACCACTCCTTCGCTCAGCTGTAGGTTTTATCTCAGTAGCAGGTTTGTTCTCTGTATTGCGCTCAACCCTAGAGTTATGCATACTAGGTTATGTAGTCGCGGTGACATTGCACTGCTTTTCGCCGCTGGTGCGATCCATGTTGCGTTGCTGAGCATTGCTGGTGATGTCGACGTTGCGTTGCTGGTCGCCACTAGTGATGTCGACGTTGCGCTGCAGGTCGCAGCTGGTGCTATTGACGTTGCGTTGCTGGCCGCCGCTGGTGCGGTCGACATTGCGCTGCTGGTCGACGCTGGTGCGATCCACGTTGCGCTGCTGGTCACTGTTGTCGACATTGTGCTCCTGGTCGCCTCTGGTGCTGTCGACGCTGCACTGTTGGTCGCCGCTTCCAGTCATCTTTGTTTGCGTAGCTTGCACGGTGATTTCTTGAGTAAGAACGTCTCACGTGTTCCCCTTAGCCGGCGCCGAATTATAGGAGTCGGAACTCGCACAATTGAATTTGTAAGGGTTGTTAGAGGAAGTGCGAGACTTATAAGTAAATCACAATGCAGAAAATAGAAAAGACTGTTTTTGTAGTTGTTAAGAAAACTTTTGATCTTGTTGTGATAAAAGTTTTAAACCCCTAATCTGGGTGAATACAATGAGATATATATAGTTTTTCATCATAAGTCTAAGTGCTAGGTTTGGGTCTAGCCCATTAAGCAATAAATAGGTTTTAGGCCAATAATATCATTAAACTCATTTTATATATGAAACTAATTTTATTATAGGCCTAATTACAAATTGGGTCCTTATAAGCCTGTTTAGGATTTCTTCAAGCTTTTTGCAAAATCATTTTTATCGTTACATCGATCTCATAAGAGTGAAATCTAACCCCTACAATCATTCACATGGGCGTTGGTAGGAGGAGCAATGTTGGAAAAGAACAAGAGAATAAAATAAAATATGGAAAATTTCTCTAATTCTCGACAAGTTTACATTTACACAATATGTACACTTTTATAATTGTCAACGTAACCGTTGGTAACAGTTGTAACTTTTCCAACAAGTTACATCATTTACACACCTTTTCGTAGTAACTCACGAGTAACACATAATCGTTTACTTTACATATAATTATAATATATATGATAAATTATAATTAGCATGTGAAACTCAATTATAAACTAACAAGCAATACATCGATTCACAATTCAGATTCTACTAGAATTTTCTTTTTACAAGGACCTAAATATATTAAATATTCAATGACAGTTAGTTATATGGAAAGGAAACATGCTTTAAGAATATGAAGGAAGTGTAGGTAGTCTACTCGTGGTTGTTGCGGTCCAAAAAACAAGGGTTCAAACCTTTCTTGGGAGAAAATGTTGTTATTATGGCTTCAACTCATTTAACAAAAAAAAAAAAAAAAAAGATATGTAAAGTGTTAAGTGTTACCATAAACATTGGAACTTTTCCTTTCTACAAGAAAGCAAAGAAGGAAATGAGGCTTCCATGGGAGTTTTGGGTTTATATGTTCAATCATCTTCTCCACTCTTGAATCTTACAGAAACGTGGGTCTTCAAACTTAGGATCCTCTTGAAAGAAGTTAAATGGAGAATTGTCTGAATTGAACCTTTGACTGAATCATGCATCAAAATTGGAATTGATGAGAAGAAGAAGAAGAAGAAGAAGAGCAAAGAAGAAGCTAAAGCAAGTCAACGACAATATGAAGAAGAAGAAACATTAAGTCAAATATGAGATTGGTTTGTGTAAGGAAATGTTAAACCAAGAGTTTTTTTTTCTCTCTTTATAGTAGAAATGGCCTTGAAGAAACAAAAGCTTACAATTCTTTTCATCTTTCCACCTCTGTTCAAATCAGAAACAATCTTGTGTGGGTTACAACGAGCAGAAAAGTTCACAACGGTGGCTCAACAAGTGTCTGAAGAAGACATTTTGAATTGGCATCACAAGTTTTAAATATCTCTATGCGAAAAAGCTAGTACAGAAGAAAATTAAGCACCTTTATTATTGAAATTCCAACCCCCATTATTAGGAAAAAGGTTCGCTTCATAGCCCACAACATCAAATTCTTGCAGCATTGAATCATTGTTTTAGTTACTATTCTTGAGAATCTACAAGATAAGACATTGATATAAAGAAAAAAATGAACTTTAAATGAAAAATATGGAAACATGAAGAACTTACTCTGTAAATCATTCTTTGTTGTGGCCTCTGACTAGGTTACTCCTCTGGAAAGTACTAAGAGCTTTCGTAAGCGTTATAAAGAAAGAAGAAAACTAAAACATTACCTCAATGGGAATGGAAGTTGGACGCTTCGGTTTACCAACATTGATGCAACGTAAGCCACCTGAAATAATCCACTTCCATTTTAAGGATTTTAGTGAAGTAATCAAACACTGTAATCTCAACCTCATTAACTTCGCCGTTTTCGTTCTTTTCCTTTCAAATAAACCTAAATCAAGTGATATAAAGTGATAACAAGCAAATCAATGTTGATAAAATTATATGACACTAAAGAAACAACATACGTTAATTTGCGTCTCGATTATCATGTATTCTCGATTTGAGGGGCTGACTTTAACTCAAAGATTCTTGAGAGTACTTGTAACCTAAGGAGAGTCAAAATCAGATAATCAAATGCTTCACCCCAAAGCTATGCTAAAACACCATTGAAGTTCTTCTAAGTACCTTTATTCAGTTAATAGAGAATCGATTTTCCACCATCTGGTAGGCAATAAGGAACTTAACCACATGACTAGGGCGTACAATTATCATACTCAAAACATCTAATAAAAAAAAGCCGAATTGTTACAGAGAAGAAGTTCAAAAATCATATAACAAAAAAGAAATTACCAATTTGGAGGGATATAATTGATAGTTTTAAGAAACTTCAATGGTAAACCCGTAAAAGCTGTATCAAAAACCTAACTTTGTGATAACTAGTAGTGTTCGGACGAACACAAAATGAAAGGAAACGATAAAAAATGAATAAAAATAACTTTCAGGTAAACGGTTATATCCTATATATATTAATTGAGTAGACGCTAAAAATTAAAAATCTTATGTGTCATTCAAAGAGAGTCTTAAGTAATATTAATCCTAGGTGTAATTCAAAAAGGAATTTAAAGAATACATTAATTAAATCAACCAATCAAAACATTTCAATTTGTCATAGTGGAAATCTTTACAAATTTTTAATATCTTTAATATATACGTAGCATTGATGACAAAAATATATACTTACTAAATCAATTACCTTACTGAGAAACTTAAACCGATTTAACTCATTTATGCAGTAGTATATTGGTCTGTGATAAAGTTGGGTTTAAAAACATTTTATAGAGTTATTAAAAAACTTTTGTTTTTGTAAATATAAGATATATATCACTCGATTATATTTTTTTGTCATACATTATAAGACAATAATTCGTTTTTTGGTTTTGTTTTTGTAAATCAATTTTTTTTATTTTTATATTTGGTATACACATAAAACATAAGACCTATCATATTAAGACATTCAAAATTCAAAAATCGATTGATTAATTTTTTTAGTGGACACAATTATTTATTTAAAATCTTTTTGGTATGTATGATTCAAAAAAGATATTTTTACTATACAATAAACTGAAATTTATATTCCCACGCTTGGCGAAGATCAAAATCTAGTAACATACATAGACTCACATTACTATATAGAATATATATAAAGGCCAATGCATATATATACTCCAAAACTCACATATTTAAATCCCAAAGTCTACCCATATACTAACACAAAATAATTATCTCTGTGGTGGTGCCTTGTAAATATTTTGAACGGGCATTTCATCTGAAGAAAAAAATCTTACCATCTGTGAAGAAGAGTATAATCCTAATTCAGGTAATCATTTGTTAATTAATACATGAAAAGAAAACGAAGAAAAATATCTGAATGTGTTGACTGAAATGAATTTTTAATTGTACGTGCATGAAAATTTTTAGAGACATAAAGGAGAGTTAAAAATATAGGTCTTTTCAATATATTTTTCAACTTTTTGTTTTAAACAACAGAAGTTACTAAAAAAAAAGATGATTAACGTTTGAAACAAACAAAAAAGTCTAAACATTAACAATAAAAAAAAAGATCAAAATCACAATTAACAAAAGAATTCAAACAAAATTCCACTACTAAACCTGAAATCAAAAGAAGAATAAGAAAGAATTGCTTATAAAATACAATGAAAAACCTGAGAATAAAATTGAGAGAACATTATATATATGAAGAATTAATAGAGAAATGGGAGCGGAACAGGCGGCAGAAGAAAAAGATGAACATACGGAGAAATTATATAATTGGGGTCCTAAGACAAATATCTCTATACTAACCCTATAGTCATGGGCATGCGTGCATAATGTCAACAAAATACGATGCTTCGCTAAATACTGAATTCTATAACGCTTATTGGTGGTACCGCACCCTCTACCAAACACGACTTAAGATTGATCCGACCCGGGTATCCGACACACGATGACAGGTTAGGCCTCAGACCAAGATAGCAAGCCCATTATGGAGACCGAAAGCCTCTATTTCGTTAAGGTTGCCGACCTAGGATTATTTAGAGAATAAGTAGGAAATATATGAGAATATTGCTTAAATCTTCTCAGTTACGATATTTTCCATACATTTCTAGGGTTTATTCTCTACGGTAGTCTAGGTATAAATATATAACTCATTTTGCCCTAAAGGAGGATCCAGAACTCTCTGAATAATACATATCTCTTGGAAACACTCTTAATTTCTCTGAGTTTTTCTTGTTATTTGCCCTTCAGATCTAAAACCCTACATATTTGGGGATATTAAGTTTGTTCTCGCAAACCTAGTACTTCCAATTGGCGCCCACCGTGGGGCTATAGATTTGTTGGGCGCAAAATTTCACAAAAAAAGATCGACCAAACGACCACCAAAGCACCATGATGACATTTATGATCATGGGAGGAACGAGTGAGGAAGGAGACAATGTCAGATCTATCCGAAAAGAGGATAGGCGGACATGGCTAATAAGGAGGTACCCTGCCACTAGAAACGTTACACTTAAAACGCCCCCACAACGATCCTCTAGTCATCCTAATCATGGTAGACGACTGCGAGGTCAACCGAACGCTAGTGAACAGGGAGCTCGGTAAACCTCATTTACCAGAGCACCCTCCAAGAAATAGAGATCAACGTAGGAAGATTACGGCGGGATCCTCAACCCCTAACATGATTCGCCAACCAGACGACCACCACGATCGGAAGTGTTAAACTCCCAGTTCGCATCTCATGCAACACACGATTAATCGAATTTTCGGTAATCGACACCGCCTCCGTATACAACGTCATCTTGGGAACACCCTGGCTCTACGTCATGAAAGTTGTGGCATCACCCTACCACCAATGCTTGAAATTACCAACCGATCAAGGGACGTATACCATACAGGGGAGCAAGGCAGAGTCGAGGAATTATTTCCTTTTAGAAAGAAAGCAGAGGAGCAGAGCGACACTGAACCTCGAGATATCCAAACAAACAGAAGAAATGGATAAGCGACCACTGACACAAGCCAAGAAGGTGACAGCTGGAAAAACGATCATGCAGGTTATACTCGACCTCGAAAGACCCGAACAATGCGTTGGAATCGGCACCGACCTCAGCGACTCAACCCGATACCAGCTAGTAAACTTGCTCTGACATAATGCTTCAACTTTCGCCTGGTCGGTAGAGGACATAAAGGGGATCGATCTGAAGATTATCTGTCATGAACTCAACGTCGACCCATCTCACCGACCCATCAAACAAAAAGAAGGAAGCTAGGACCAGAACGATATAGGGCCGTCAACGACAAAGTAGGGAGGTTGCTCAGGGCAGGGTCAATAACCGAGGTGAAGTATCCCGACTAGCTGGTAAACCATGTCATAGAAAAGAAGAAAAATAGTGAGTGGAGGGTCTGTGTCAATTTCACCAACATAAACAAGGCTTGCCCAAATGACAGCTTTCCTCTCCCTTATATCGATAGATTGGTCGAAGCAACCACCAAGAACAAACTAATATCCTTCATGGACGCCTTCTCGGGGTACAATCAGATCATGAGGCATCCGAATGACAGGGAAAAGATGGCCTTCATCTCTGACAGAGGCATCTACTACTAGAAGGTCTTGCCATTCGGTCTCAAAAACGCTGGTGCGACTTATCAACACTTTGTAAAGTCGGCAAATGCTGAAGACCACATCCAGCATCTTAGCAAATGCTTTGATACGCTCAACCTCTATAGCATGAAGTTGAATCCTGCAAAGTGCACTTTCGCGGTCACCTCGGGAGAATTCCTCGGGTATATCATAACAAAGCATGGTATAAAAGCCAATATGAGGCAAATCTCTACCGTCCTGGATCTACCATCACCACAAACTCTGAAGGAAGTCCATAATCAAAAGTTTGCCCTTCTACCAGTTGCTTCGGGCCAACAGGACGTTGGAAGGAATAAGGAGTGTGAGCAAGCCTTCACCGATCTAAAGGAATATCTCACTACACCACCTATCGTGGCAAAACTGGAGGAGGGTGAGGTATTGTACCAACTTCGGCCGTTAACGGGGTTTTAGTAAAAGAAGACCGAGGAGAGCAAAGGCCCGTCTTCTATGTGAGCAAGGCCTTAAGTAGCGCGGAAACACGATACACCACGATGGAGAAACTGGAGTTAGCCCTGCTGATATCAGCGAGAAAACTACGCCCCTGCTTTCAGTCACACACGATAGAGGTATTAACTAACCACCCACTTTGAGTTATACTCCACAGTCCTAACCAGTCCGGATGGCTGATCAAATGGGCAATCGAGCTGAGCGAATACGACATAGTCTATAAAGGTCGACCGAGTGTCAAATCTCAAGTCTTGGCGGATTACATAGCCAAACTTCTCGAAGGAGAAAGTATCAAAATCACCAGCAAAGAAGGATTCTGGACCTTGCATGTCGACGAATCTTCCTCTCGTCAAGGATCTGAAATCAGAGTTTGGTTGGAATCCCCAACGGGTAAAATTATCGAGCAGTCGTTCCGATTGGATTTTGAAGCTTCCAACAACGATGTAGAATACGAGGCCTTGATAGCTGGCCTACGACTCGCCAAGATTGTGGGAGCAAAGCACATAAAAGCAAACTGCGATTCTCAATTGGTGGCTAGTCAGTTCAACAGAGAATACGACACTGAAGATCCGAAAATGAACGCTAACCTTTGAGTAGTAAAAGAACTAGCAATCTGATACAAGGACTTTGAGCTCACGAAGATTCCTCGCAACAAAAACTCGGCAATAGATGCCTTGGCGGCATTGGCCGCTAAATCGGATATCAGACGAGTCATCCCAGTGGGCAGTATACCGAATCCAAGCATCGATCTAACCTTAATGCAATAGACTATTTTGATGGTCGGTGATTCGGAAATCACTGATGAATCCCCCGAGATGGATTGGAGGGAAAAAATTATTGCGTATATATAAGAAAGAGAACACCCGGAAAAAAATGAAAGCTCGGCGACTACGAACTCGATGCGCTCACTACATCATCTTCGAAGATCAATTGTACCGATGAAGCGCATCCAGGGTGATGATGCGGTGTATCGCCGGGAATGAAATACACTAAGTGATGGACACCACCCACGGCGAAGATGGGGGTAATCACTTTGGAGGACGGTCCTTATCGCTCAAGCTGATAAAGCTCGGGTTTTTCTGGCCAACAATGATGGTGGATTGTCAGGAATGCACAGACAAGTGCGAAGCTTGTCAACGTCGTGCTGCAATAAAGATAGCCCCAACGCAAGAGTATTCATCCGTTACCATCGCTTATCCATTCATGCTGTGTGCAAAGGACGACGTAGGCCCACTCCACATCTCGAAAGGAAAGAAGAATATCCTGGTAGTGACCGATTATTTCACGAAATGGGTTGAGGCCGAGGCTTTTGTAACAATCAAAGGAACCGATGTACGAGACTTCTTTTGGACGAACATCATATGCCGGCACAGGGTACCTTACGAAATCATAACGGACAACGGCCCAAACTTGGTAGGCGATGTGTTTGACACATTCTGCAGGAAATCGGGAATACGATTGAGCACAACGACTCCGTACTTTCCGTAAGGCAACAGACAGGCGGAATCCACTAACAAATCTCTCATAAGCGGACTCAAAAAAAGACTCGGTAAAATGAAAGGAGTATGGACCGATCAATTAGACAGAGTCCTCTGGTCGCACCAAACCACACTTCGGCGCTCTACCGGACAAACGCATTTCTTCTTGTCCCACGGAGTCGAAGCCTTGGCACCTGCCAAAGTGCACGTCGGGAGCTTACACCGGACGTTTATGACCCAAAACCTGAACGTCAATGATGACAAAATGATAGAACGGCTAGACGAGCTGGAAGAAAATTGCCACAGGGTTCAGTTTCAAATCCAAAACTACCAACAACTAACCGCTAAATACTATAACAAAAAGGTCCGTAATCAATTCTTCAAGGTAGGCGACTTCCTCTTACGGAAAACAAGCCCGGGAAGCTAGGCACAAAATGGGAAGGACCCTACCAAGTGTCAAAAGTCGTCAAACCGAGAGTATACGAGCTACTCAAGATGGATGGCAGGGAAGTCAACAATTCTTGGAACGCCTGGAACTTAAAAAGGTACTTCTATTAGTCGTAAAAAAGGAAAAAAAAATGATTCGGCATTCGTACCTTCTTCATTCTTGTATTTGAACTACGAGCGAATTGATCCCTTCTCAAAAGTGAGGGTACGTAGGCAGCCCCTCATAAGGGCATAGTTGCGATATCAATAAAAATATAAAGTTATTTTTATCTAGTGCGTTCAGCCACTAAACATCCACAAGGGGTCTACTAGAATCACGACCAGGTCGTCCATATTCATAACTAAGGTAAAAACCTCTCACACCGATGCCCTGGCTAGGTATTCGATCTCTTATACATACTTTCCATAAGTATAGTAGTACTTAAACCTGCATATCTAAATACGGCCTCAGTGTCGCACAACCTCTATCATCCTTAAAGTAACTAAGCCGACTCAGAGCACATACTTTTCAATGACTTAGAAAACAACGAGGTAAGCCGTACATTCTGCGCACTCATAGGAAAAGTTCGAACAAACAAGAAAACTAAAGAATTTATCGATCCCGACCTCAGATTTAAATGAGCAAAAAAGAAGCAAAATTTTCGTAAAACCTTTAGTTTATTAAAAGTCAAAAGTACTTGGATTACATACGAGAATCTCAAAACTCCTAAATAAAATCTTTAAAAGAAAAAAAATCAAAAAATCTCGAACGGCCACAACAGTCACTCCTTGACGAATCGACAAAGAAGCAATCGGAGGAACAACATCGAAAGAATTGAAGAAGCCCTAAGAGATGTGCTTCCTCGGGGCCAGCCTGGCCTCCTCATTGGCCCGAGTTCTCCGAGCTGCATCAAGCAACTCTTCCACGGTTTAAGGTGATATCGAAGAAAGTGAGCTCGGGGGATCGTAGTCGTACTCTTCGGCATGTTCCCTGTTCCTATCCCTAACCTCGGTGTACTGAGAGCGCAACGCACTGGGAAAGTCAACCCCGAGCTTCTCTAGCTCGGCAAGGTAGGCAAGCAATCCAACGGCTTTGCACAGTTGCGCCACGAAGTGATCACGACAATCCCGCCTACAGATACAGAGTTCCAGCTCGTCTGCACGGTCGGCCCAGTAGTCTATGTGCTTGTGCAGGGCCCTCTCCGACATAATTGCCAACTCTCTCCACCATCCATAAGAGGACCAGAGTTTCTCCTGCTCCTCTCCACCCACGGCCAGATGCCCCTTCAGTGACGTAACGTTTGCATGTTTTATTTTAAGGTGCGATCTCACCTCGGATAGGGTTCTATTCAGTTCAGCAATCTCTTTCACCTAAACCCTTGACCTAGCAAGGGCTTCTCGGTCGGAATTCAACCTAGAGGATGTTGTGCTTCCCGCAAAAACCTCATACGAACTGGTAAGATGGCACAAAAGGATACAGACAAAAGTAAGAGTCAGAGGTAAAGAAAAAATCAAAACCAGAAAAGGCAGAACCGAGAATGCTATTAAACCTCGACGATGTTCCCAGTAACCGCCTTATATTGCAAGGGCTGCGTTATGTCTTCAAGATCAAGGGCTTCCCCCGGGATCTTCACGATTGTCTTGATCAGCAAAGGGTAAATCGAAGGATCCGACATCAAAAAAGGGATTGTCGGAAGCTCAAACGTTTTGGCTATCTCATCGGCCAAAACCTGGATGAGGTTGACATCAGTCTTTCGCTTTTTGCACCACCGGTGGCCGTTGTTCTCCACACCGCAAGATAAAGGAAAGATTCTTTTAAAGAAAAAAGAGAGAAGTTAGGGTTTTGCAAAAAAAATGTTGTAGAAGAAAGGATGTCGGCCGCGTTATTTATAACCCGATACAGGGAGAGAAGAATGGAAATCGAAGCGTCTTTCTCGTGGTTTATTGAAAATAGCGGTTGGGAGTGCCACGTGTCATGTCAGAGTATTTAGGTAAAAATAGTTTTGACTATTCGGCTTCAATGAGCAAATCGGTTCTGCATTAAAAAAACGTCGCATCTATTCATTACCCTTCAATTCCAGAGATTGAATGTTCGCCACGTGCCAAAATCAATCGAATGGACGCATCAGATCAATCCCAAGTCAAATCAACTTCTTTAACATATTTCGCTCGATCCTTGACGTCATCAGAGATCGAACTCAGGGGGGGGGGGGGGGGTGCTTATTGATGGTACCGGGTTTGGCACTCCCTAGCAGACCCGACTTAAGATTGATCCGACCTAGGTATCCAACAGACGATGACAGGTTGGGCCTCAGACCAAGATAGCAACCCCATTATGGAGACCGAAAGCCTCTATTTCGTTAAGGATGCCTACCTAAAATTACTTAGAGAATAAGTAGGAAATATATTTCTAAATCTTCTCAGTTAGGATATTTTCCATATATTTCTAGGGTTTATTCTCTACGGTAGCCTAAGTATAAATATGTAACTCATTTTGCCCTAAAGGAGGATCCGAAACTCTCTAAATAATACATATCTCTTGGAAACACTCATTTCTCTAAACTTTTCTTATTATTTGCCCTTCAGATCTAAAAGCCTACATATTTGGAAATATTGAGTTCGTTCTCGCAAACCCAGTACTTCCACTTATATTTAACTTGTTAATAGGAAAAAAAAATGTGTAAAATACGAATGAATTCTTCAAATAGCAAAGAATAGTAAAGAAAACAACATTCCATTAATTAAGTTAACATGACACACATAGACACGACTTCAACACATTACCAAAGACGCATGATAGAAACTTGACTAAAGAGAATAAAACCATAAATATGAAATGAGAAAGACACAACAATAACAAAGACACACAACAATAAGATGGACAATCAACAACTCAACTTTATTTCAAAGACACATGCAGTTTGCTTCTTCGCCGGTTACTTCGTTAGGAATCATTTGTACCACCAAGCTTGCTGCACTCTCCTGGAAACCCTTTTTTGGTTGCCGCCACGTCTACTACATATGATGCTTTCATGTTTAGGTGGAAGCTAGATATCATTTGGGGTAAAGGAGTCTCAGTCAATGGAAACCATCGATCCATCAATTAGAAACTTCCATTTCCTGTCGCGTTAAAACTAATCCCTACCAGTTCAGACTCAACATTCGAAGTCATAGAATTCTCATCCCAGAGAGGAGATGGCTCGTTGACATTTGTTGGGTTACAATGTTTCTTACAAGCTATCTCTCTCTCCAAACTCACAATCTTGTTTTCTGAATAACTTGTAAGGTTATCAACCTCGGTTTCAGTAAGATCATAAACTGAATGACCTTCTTGGAGTTGGAACATGAAATCATTTATCTCATACTCCATGTTTACCTTCCTAGTATCAGCTAGTTCTTTCTCAATCCTTTTGATGTTTTCATTGAGGAAAGATTCTTGATCCACGGCCTTGACATTCCTCACATTTGGCCTTAATGAGAAATACTTTTTGAAGAGAGACTTAGCCGCCTCCTCAGACGGCCATTTTATGACCTTGTTATCATCAGGACTGTAAAACACCAAACAAGCAGTCATATCACACAAAATCGTTAGTTCCTTGGCTTTTTTCATCAAACTTTGCATCCTCATCTTGTAGGCAGCTTGTCTTGCCTTTTGATTCTCGATCCAAGAAATCTTCACCTTTCCACTGGCCATGGCCTCCTTCAATATGTGTTTCTCCCTCTTGGATTGGCGTTTATGTTTCTTTGTGTTGTGATTTGTGTCCTGCAATTGTGATCTTATATAATAGTCGAGGTAAAGAGATAAGGATGTGGGGATTTAAGGTAACAAGCCTAGTTGACTACAATGAAGCTAACGTAATATTTATTGTATGTACAAAAAAAAATGTTTGACCGGATTCGTTTGGTAACTTATTAAGAAATATTTGGTTAATCTGTTTTTTCCACTCCATATATATTTACTTCTCATATTTCCATAATTTAGGTCTTATATGTTTTATAGCACGTCAATTTTACTTCGATTTTTTACTGTCACCAACATATTCACATCAATATTCTTCTCTGCGTGAATTTGTTAACACGTTTATTTTCATAATTGTTCAACATAAACAATCTGTAATGTATTCGAAATATGACTTAAATATTAAGATAAACATAAAATAGAAAAGTTAATACTTCCAATGGAAACATCTTTTTTTTAATCTTATGTCTTTCATCTTTTTGTTTGTTGTCTCCAATGTCTTTTAGATAAATTTAAAAGACTGGATGGTGGAAAATATCTATGAATTACAAACTCATGTTTAAAATGTGTATATCAATTGAAGTTAATTATATAATTAAATAAAATAGAAAAAACTATTTGCGAAAAAATATAAATTTGTAACAGACTTGAATTTGATATATCTGAATTAAAATTTAACAATATCATAAAACCCAATCATTTTGTGCGAACTCATTACCACTCCTTATCACGTAATGGCGGAGGTTTATATGGAACTGGCTCATCCTCACCGTTGGGCAAAGAGACATTGAAAGTCGGGTGAACCGGTGAGTATTTTGACAATTGGGGGATGCACACAACATAAACGTACACTGTTTTCTACCAGAGAGCTGCGGAAGCTCCGAATCAGCCAACTTGAACAGGAACATCGATAGGTTCGTGTCAGTCCGGTTTGTTGGTCATTTGGGATGGCTTTTTTTGCGGCTTAGGATAATAAGTTGAGTGTTATCTCCACCGTCGGAGCTTCTACCACCATCTACAGAGATTAGATCAACATCATTGTTGACATCGAATATTGGCTCTTCATCGTCGTCATAGACATCAAAGATTGGTGCTCCATAGATCTCATTGTAGAACTCCGTGGATAAAAGATGGAAATGGAGTGTTTTTGATACCACAATGGTCCCAATTAAAAAAAAAAAGATGGAGGATAGGTGTGGTTTTGATACCACAAAATGTAGTCTGAATCAAACTGAAACTACTCTGATACCAAGTTAATAGGTCCCAATTATAGAACAATCAATTGTTGATCAAGAACAAACAAGAACAAAACACAAGTTAACTTTAATTTTCTTTTCATACCATTCCACAAGACAATCGTCTCTTAAAAAACACAATAAGATGTACAAAAATAAACTGCCAACTTCAACTAGTGAAATGTGAACGAGTAGGAAACCATCGCACTAAAATAGGAGAACACACGATCTCATCAAACTAGAAAGTTTTCTACCTGACGTTAATGACATCATCAACTCTCCCTGTAAGCCAGTAGTAACCGTCCTTGTCTCTGAAGCACAAAATCAAACTTATATAAAAGCCATGTTACATCACCCGATCTATGTGATACGTTGAAAGATGACAAATGATGGTTTTTTTGTAAATATACTATGTGATACGTTGAAACATCACCCGATCTATGTGATAATTAGATTAGACTATTCACGTGCTGCTCTCGAAAGTTTGTATAGTCTAGTGTAGTCGAGTCTGCATATGTTTATTGAGTATGTCGAGTCTGTTGAGTCTGCATATGTTTAGAGTCATTTCTATACATGTGGGAGATTCTTGGAACTATTTTTTTTGGTTAAACAAATTGGCTTGTATTAGGCAATTTGGTTTATGAAAAAATGGGTTTAAATGTGAATGAGAAATTAAAAATGAGTCGTTGGGTTCTTGGAGAAGTCTTGAATAATAAGGTTTAAAAACCTTATAATTACATTTTGATGTAATTGAGATAAAATAAATCTTGTCAAATAATTTGGAATTGAGATATGGATTTGGATTTGGATTTGGATTTGGTATATGGTTTTTAAATCTATTGGGCCAAGTTTAACGTAGGGGGGTGTATTGGATATGGTATTTCAGTGGATTTAGTGGAGTTTGTGATTTGATGGGATTTAGGTGGATTTTGAGAATTTGTTGTGATTTTGATTTTTAAATAATTAAAAATAGCAAATCCTTTTGTGTGATTGTGTAGGATTTTGATTGATTTATTGTGATTCGCTTTTATTTTTGAGAGAATTTGTAGTGATTTGATATTCCTTTTATTCATGATTGTTTTTCTTTTTATAATATTCTCGTATTAAAGAGATTATTTTCTTATCACATTATTTCTAGTTTTATTTCTTTGTAGTTTATATAAACCAAAAAAAAATATGAAGAGAACTATAGAACAATATCTAAAAACCAACAAAACAAAGTAATCAAAAATCAAAATAAAATAACTAGTTTGATTATAATGTTTTCAAAAAGAAGAAAAAGAAAAAAAACAATCAAACGTAATAATGATTGTAATCACGTAGAAGAAGAAGAATAACAAGAGTATAAGGAAGAAAAAATAACAAGAAGCAGGAAGAAACCACAAAGAAAAATAATAAAATATCAAAGATATTTTGTTTTTAACGTTTTGTCCAAATCACACCTAAATCACACTTTTAGAGGTGTGATTTGTTATGTCAAATTAATAACTATAAATGAATCTCAAATCACTTTGAATCCTCTATTTAGAAAACATTGTTGAGTTTTGAATAATAGGGGATTTTTTATGGGTTTAACAAATCATAGTTTGAATAACACGGGATTGTATATTATTTTGATGTATTTGACATAAATTCCATCAAATCCAAACACTGGTTGAATAACAGAGGATTTTAGAAACACCATCAAATCCACTGAAATACCACATCCAATACATCCCCTTAGTATTTGTGGTTAATTGTGATTAACACAAAACTCAAAATATCTCTTGAGTTAATTCCAAATAAGAATAAAATAATAAACATTAAATCAAATTATGATTGACATGAGGTGCAATCTTAATGTTGATAATGTTAACGTAAATTTGAATTTGACTTGAGAAAATTAAGCTATAATGTATGTGTATAAATGTCATGATTTGGTTTTATAGAATTAAAACAAATACGGGCATTACGAAAAGGAAAAAAAAAAAGTCTTTAATTGATGATTGAGACAATTATCCTAGACATACATTTCAATTATAGTTTTTAATGGAAATCATGAAACGCATAAAATATTCAAACATGTATTGATTTGAGGAATTCATTTCATTGACCAATTTGTTTTAAATGCATTTGATTCTCTACGTGTATTGTGGTAAGATGAGACCACTATAAATATACAAGCTTCTCTCACAACTGAAAAATACAAAAACAATATTTCTCTTATATTAAAAAGTGCTAGCAATCTCTCTCAAGAAAAAAAGTAAGTCGTGTCTCGAGAGTATTGTAGATATTTTTTAGTTCGTTAGCCGTGATTCGAGTGATCGCGAATACGGTTATTTGTGGTTATATCATGGAATCCTTGAATCAGTCATCTTGTCGCACTACGGCTGATTCAAAGGGTTAAGGAAAGAGATCGTCTCCCCTCCGCACTTCTCTTCTTCCCTTAACGTTTCTCTTATCGCTTTTTAAGCCCGATTCGTAGCGTTCCAAAAACTTTGGTCCTACAATCTGGAAGCTACGAATCAGTTATGAACTTCGATAAGAAATATGTTAAGGGAAGAAAAGAGTTGCGGAGGCGAGACGAATCTCTTTCCTTAACCTTTTGAATTACCCGTAGTGCGACGAGATAACTGATTCAAGGATCCCAGGATACAATCACAAATAACTGTATTCGCGATCACTCGAAACACAGTTCTAACGAACTAAAAGATTCTACGATACTCTCGAGACTCGACTTACTTTCTTGAAATGAATTGCTAGAAAAATTTAGTAAAATGAGAGAAAGATTTTTGTATCTTATGTGTTTTGGAGAAGTGAGAAATGCTCTCTTTATATAGCTATTTCCCAAAGCAAGAATTAAAGACACGGTTAAAAGTTATGTTCAAATCATTATTTGATTACAATCAAATCATGCCCGTAAATACCGTACGTTTCATGCTTCTTCTTGATCACCAAGTTTTGAAAGAATCATAAAAGTCAATAATGGTGTAATGATAATTACGCCAACGTACATACAAACACATTATTGCATAATCTAGTAATGAATGTCCATAATAATGCTTTGACTAATACACTAACGTTTTGATTCTTTGAAATCGATTAACGTTTTCTTTGCTTTTTTCTTTAAAACTTGATCATAAATCAATTTTTTGTATTAAATTCAATTAATCACAAAACTTTAGTTAAATTTAGCCCACTAAGATTATGGTCCATTTACCAAATACATATCTTAATTACATCAAAATGTAATTATAAGATTTTTATACTTTATCACTTAAGATTTCTCCATGAACCTATTGGTTCACTTTTAATTTCTCATTCACATTTAAAATCCATTTTTCATAAACTAAATTGTTTAATACAAAACCAATTTAGTTAACCAAAATAAATGGTTCCAACAATCTCCCACATGAATAAAAAAGACTCTAAACATATGCAGATTCAACAGACTCGATAAACTCAATAGACATATGCAGACTCGACTACACTAGACTAGACACACTTTTCGAGAGTATACGAAATTGTAACTATATCTGAGAGGTAGCATTTTGCAGCTTTGAACCAATCATTTTTAATTTCTGTCGGGTGTTCTTGGCCAGGAGGTGAACATGATGTCTTGAACCACGCGGATCTTAATGTAAACCGAGACAACAGTAATCGCATAGCAATATTGTCTCGTAGAAATTAGTTCTCTATTGTGTTCATTTTGGCCTTGAACATTCCTGGTATCATGAGTGAACTTAGAGAATATAGCCTGATATTTATTCTCCTAGAAACGGCCTCATTTCACACTTACTAGGTGATCTGCCATCAACTTTGTTTTAAGAAGCATCCTGTATTACTTCACTGATATCTCAAAGTTAGGGAATCATAAAAAGCCTAAGCTTAACCTATTCACACACAGGTAACACTGTTTATCATCCGAGGAACCGGCTATAGACGTAGTCTTACAGTGTTTTTCTCTCAATTAGCTTTATTTCGTTAGCCCTTTGAACCTATATCATCTGATATCCGAATGACATAAGTTGGGTATCCATTAAGCGTCATTTTTAGTTATAGGCTTTAAACCCATTCCTCTTGAGGATTTAACAACTTGATCTCTCGGCAAACTTTTTGTGAATGGATCAGCTAAGTATTTAGCTTCGCTAAATACTTAATTTTATAACGCTTATATTTAACTTGTTAATAGAAAACAATGTGTAAAATACGAATGAGTTTTTCAAATAGCAAAGAATAGTAAAGAAAACAACATTCCATTAATTAAGTTAACATGACACAAAAAGACACGACTTTAACACATTACCGAAGACGCATGATAGAAACTTGACTAAAAATAATAAAACCAGAAATACGAAATGAGAAAGACACAACAATAAGATAGACAATCAACAACTCAACTTTATTTCAATGACACATGTGCAGTTTGCTTCTTCGACGGTTACTTCATTAGGAATCATTTGTACCACCAGGCTTGTTGCACTCTCCTGGAAACCCTTTTTTGGTTGGCGCCACGTCTACTCCATCAGATGCTTTCATGTTTAGGTGGAAGCTTGATATCATTCGGGGTAAAGGAGTCTCAATCAATGGAAACCATCGATCCATCAAGTAGAAACTTCCATTTCCCGTCGCGTTAAAACAAATCCCTCCCAGTTCAGACTCAACATTCAAAGTAATAGAAGTCTCATCCCTGAGAGGAGATGGCTTGTTGACATTTATTGGGTTACAATGTTTCTTACAAGCTATCTCTCTCTCCAAACTCACAATCTTGTTTTCTGAATAAAGTTGTAAGGTTATCAACCTCGGTTTCAGTAAGATCATAAACTGAACGACCTTCTTGGAGTTGGAACATGAGATCATTTATCTCATACTCCATGTTTACCTTCCTAGTATCAGCTAGTTCTTTCTCAATCCTTTTGATGTTTTCATTGAGGAAAGATTCTTGATCCACGGCCTTGACATTCCTCACATTTGGCCTTAATGAGAAATACTTTTTGAAGAGAGACTTAGCCGCCTCCTCAGACGGCTATTTTATGACCTTGTTATCATCAGGACTGTAAAACACCAAACAAGCAGTCATATCACACAAAATCGTTAGTTCCTTGGCTTTTTTCATCAAACTTTGCATCTTCATCTTGTAGGCAGCTTGTCTTGCCTTTTGATTCTCGATCCAATAAATCTTCACCTTTCCACTGGCCATGGCCTCCTTCAATCTGTGTTTCTCCCTCTTGGATTGGCGTTTATGTTTCTTTGTGTTGTGATTTGTGTCCGGGAATTGTGATCTTATATAATAGTCGAGGTAAAGGGATAAGGATGTGGAGATTTAAGGTAACCAGCCTAGTTGACTACAATGAAGCTAACGTAATATTTATTGTATGTGCAAAAAAAAATGTTTGACCGGATTCGTTTGGTAACTTATTAAGAAATATTTGGTTAATCTGTTTTTTCCACTCCATATATATTTACTTCTCATATTTCCATAATTTAGGTCTTATATTTTTTATAGCACGTCAATTTTAGTTCCATTTTTTACTGTGACCAACATATACACATCAATATTCTTCTCTCCGTAAATTTATTAAGGGAAAATGGGATTAAAAGGTCTTCTAAATTTAAATTTGTCCATCTATACCTTTATTTGACATTGCCAAAATTTGCCACAATTACCCTTTTAATATAAATAATTAGTTTTTTCAAACATGTAACAAATGAAATAATAAAACTTTTTATCAAAGGTGAAAATTTTAATTTGTAACTAATAAATTAAAATTTGGATTTCTAAATTCAATATATTTTGTACATAATGCACATTCTGTTGTCTATACATGTTCCTAAAAAGTTTAGAAAATGTAATCTACCGATTGTACATGTTCTGCAACTTTTAGAATTTGTATTTTTAACTTTGCTTTTTGTTCTAAAAATTTAGAGCACACGCATATTCCAAACGATTTAGAACAAAATATTAGAATACGTCATGTGCAAATTGGTCCATGTTCTAACAAATTTAGAGAAACACTAATATTCTAAAAGTTTTAGAATCAAATTTCAGAATACATAATCTTTAATTTGTTCTACGTTCTACAAAATGTAGAATATGTATTCTTCACTTTGTTCTGTGTTCTAAAGAATTGAGAATCCCAATTCTAAAATTAATTTTCAGATTCCAAAAATTTAAGAAATCAAATCTGTCAGTTAAGGAAATCCAATATTCAATTATACTAGATTCTGCATAATAAGGAAATAGCAGAAAGACACATGAAGACGAAGGCAGGAAAGTGGTGGTGATGGGGAGACGCGTGAAGATCGACGGTTAGATTTCGATCTTCAGACAGTAGCAGAAAGACACATGAAGATCGACGGCTGGATTATGATCTTCAGACGGGGCAGAAAGACGCATGAAGATCGACGGCTAGATTTTGATCTTCAGACGGGGCAGAAAGATGCATGAAGATCGACGGCTGGATTATGATCTTCAGACGGGGCAGAAAGACGCATGAAGATCGACGGCTGGATTTTGATCTTCAGACGGGGCAGAAAGATGGATGAAGATCGACGGCTAGATTTTGATTTTCAGACGGTGGCAGAAAGACGCATGAAGATCGACGGCTGGATTTCGATCTTCACGCGGTGGTGATGTGATACTCCTCCTCCGTCAATGAAGATGAAGATGCGTGAAGATCGACGGCTGGATTTCGATCTTCAAACGCCGTACGATTCAAGTTTTGCACGAACTCTGCACGATGAGAATCTGCACAGATCTGGCTCTTTAAAATCTTCTCAGATCTGCAGCCGCACGAAATTTGCACAATCTTGTTTTTACATGTTTTCAGCACCATCTGAGTGTTGCACGAACTTTGCAGGATCTGATTTCTGCACGATCCGAATCTCCATAGATATGTGACCCTCTGAAATCTTTGTTGATTTGGAGCCGTTCGAAATCTGCACAATCTGGTTTTTGCACGAACTCTGTACGATCTGAGTTTTGCACAAAATCTGCACGATACATCTGAAAAAAAAACAAAAATTAGTTAAATCTGATTTTGCACAAAATATGCACGATCGATCTAGAAAGAAGAAGATATAAAAAAAAATCAGACAAATCCGATTTTTGCACGTACTCTGAACGATAATAGAAGAAGAAAAAATCCGATTTTTGCACAAACTCTGTACGATCCGAGTTTTGCACGAACTTTGCACTCTCCGAGTTTTGCACGAACTCTGAACGCTACAGAGCAGAAAAAAAAAAATATCCAAAAGCTAATTCACTACGGGACAAAAAAAAAATCACTTGGTAAAAAAAAAACCAAAGAGGAGGAGGCCTATTTATACTTGGAGGATTTCTTAAAATCCCTAAGGTTTTTAGGAAAAATTCTAGAAAATCTCCTGATGGGCCTCAAAGTTTAATGAAGATGCATGCAGCAATCCTCAATCATTCACGATGGAAGTCTCGATGGAGACGAAGGCAGGACCGTGGTGGTGATGGGGAGACGCATGAAGATCGACGGTTAGATTTCAATCTTCAGACGGTGGCCGAAAAATGCGTGAAGATCGACGGCTGGATTTCGATCTTCAGACGGGGCAGAAAGACACATGAAGATCGACGGCTGGATTTCGATTTTCAGACGGTCGCAGAAAGACGCTTGAAGGTCGACGGTTGGATTTCGATCTTCACACGGTGGCGATGTAATACTCCTCCGTCAATGAAGATGAATACGCGTGAAGATCGACGGCTGGATTTCGATCTTCAGACGCCGTATGATTCAAGTTTTGCACAAACTCTACATGATGAGAATCTGCATAGATTTGGCTCTCTAAAATCTTCTCTGATCTGCAGTCGCACGAAATTTGCACGATCTTGTTTTTGTACGTTTTCTGCAACAACCGAGTGTTGCACGAACTTCGCACGATATGGTTTCTGCACGATCCGAATCTCTATAGATCTGTGACCCTCTGAAATCTTCGTTTATTTGGAGCCGTTCGAAATCTGCACAATTTGGTTTTTGCACGAACTCTGCACGGTCTGAGCTTTGCACAAAATCTGCACGATCGATCAAGAAAGAAGAAGATATAAAAAAATAAATCAGACAAATCCGATTTTTGCACGAACTCTGAACGATAAGAGAAGAAAAAAAAATCTGATTTTTGCAAGAACTCTGTCCGTTCCGAGTTTTGCACGTTCCGAGTTTTGCACGAACTCTGAACACTACAGAGCACAAACAAAAAAAAAAAACAAACAAAAAATCCAAAACCCTAATTCACTACGGGACAAAAAAAAAATCACTTGTTAAAAATAAAACCAAGGAAGAGGAGGCCTATTTATACTTGGAGGATTTCTTAAAATCCCTAGGGTTTTTAGTAAGAATTCCAGAAAATCTCCTGATGGGCCTCAAAGTTCAATAAAGAAAAGCCCGATAACCTTTTCAGTCTACTGCACTTATTTTAACAAAAGAAGTAAGTCAAGAAAACACGGTAGCATCAGCTCTACATGGAATATTCAAAATTTCCAGAGTTCGATGACAAGACGTCAACGCCTGGCTGCTTCAAAATCCATGACATCAATCTCAAACTTCAACAGCTTATACCTTGGCATCATCTAACTCGATACTACCAAGGTGGGGGGCTAACATCACATCAATCTCAAACTTCAACAGCCTATACCTTGGCATCATCATAACTCGATACTACCAAGCTGGGGGGCAAACGGGTCGTCGCTTCTTTTGCTTACGGATCGTCGCTCCTCTCGCAAACAGATCGTTGCTCCTTTCAAAACACTACAAGAAAACACTGATTTAGCGTCGGCATAATTCGTCGACGCTAATTCATTTTCGACGCTATTTCGACGCTAAGTGGTCGATGCTACTAATTATCCGATACAAATGAAATTAAAACGCTAATTCATCGGCGGTTGTTGGGTCCTTAGGTTTATGAAATCTTCTCGAATCATATCTTCGGATTCTTGTTCGAACTGCGTTTGACCGGGAGGTGTAGGAGGCGGTGGAGGACGATGTATGCCTTGCAAGGCATTGGCTAATGTCGGGTTATCCACTGCAATGATATGAAAGAGACTGGTCAATGTCGAGAGACCAGTCTTTAGCTGCACAATCTCAGCATTACCAGCTTCCAACTGAGCGGTCAATTGCGGGTGAGACGAACCCGGAGAGTAAGAATATTGAGAAGACGAACAAGCTGCCGGGACATCCTTGATGGAATCAACACCCATTGTTCGTCCTTTCTTCTTCGGTGCAACATATAAAATAAAATTGTTATACAATAAAATTATAATAAAAATGAGTTATAATATAATATAAGAACCTAATAAATTACCTCCTCGTGGCGGAGCTCGTGGACGATAGCTATCGCAGCCTGCAAACCCAACCCTGATCCGGATCCGCGACGACTATCGGATCCGGGAATCGTATCATCCTCGCCAAATGTAAAATATAAATTGATAAATAAATTAAAAACTTGTAAAATAAGTTGATAAAACAATTTATCGATTCTTAAATTTTATATATAATATATGAATACAAACACATAAATCCATAAATTTAACATTTATGAAATAATTTTATATTTTCGAAAAATAACTTGAAAATTCATTTTTAATTTTTAATATTTATTTTAAATTCAAAAAACTCTTAAATTTGTTTTATTTGACTTTACATAAATAAAATTCATAAAATCTAAATTGAAATCTATAACTTATCAAATCTAAATTCAAATCTATAACTTAGCAAATCAAAATTCAATTCCATAACTTATCAAATTTAAATTCAATTCCATTTCCTAAAATTTATTTCCTACATTTACCCTAAAATCTATTTCATATCAAATTTCCTAAAATCTATTTACTACATAATTCATAAAACCATTTTCTAAAATCAATTTCATATCATTACTACAACTATATATAATTTCATAACTAATTTATTACAAATTACAAATATTTCTAAAATTACTAATCTATATCCTAATCTATTTACTACATATTTCTAAAATCAATTTCATAACTAATGTACCATATCGGAAGGAGAACTGGGGGAGGAGAAGATCCAGCGGCGGCGGGGCGGAAGGAGATCCGGCGGCGGCGGGGCTATAGGAGATCCGGCGGTGGCGGGGCGGAAGGAGATCCGGCGGCGGCGGGGGCGGAAGGAGCCGTGAGGGAGAGAGGGAGGAGAGGGAATGGAGAGGGAGAGAGAGAGGCGTCGTGAGAGAGAGACCGGCGTGAGGAACCTGGGCGGCGGCGAGAGACAGAGAGGAGACCGGAGAGACAGAGAGAAGACCGACGTCGTGAGGAGACCTGGGCGGCGTGAGAGAGAGGAAGAAGAAGAAGAAGAAGAAGAAGACGTAGGTCTTTGTTTTTACTTCGTGAACCGACGCTATTTCGAAGCTAATTTGACGGTATTAGTGTCGAATTAGCGTCGGTTACATTTAAATATAATTTCTATTCCCCACCCAGATTTAATGTTTACAGATCCGAATTAATTTTATTTAGCATCTAATTAGCGTCGAACTGCTTCAAAATTCGACGCTAATTAAACGCTAAATCCAAATTAATTTGGTTTACCGCCGTTGGTTTAAAAAAAAAATTTAAATTTATACGGTTAACCGTCATTGGTTAAATCAAATTAATTCAATATAGCATCGAATTTGCATCGGATCAAATTAATTTTATCCGTTTCATACCCTAAACCCCAAACGTAAAATTTATTCATATAGCATCGAATCGATGCTAATTCGATGCTAAATCGACGCTACCTTAATCTATTTTATGTTTGGGGTTTAGGGTTTGGGGTTTCCGCCACAGGTACGAAAACTATCTTACCCTTTTCAATCTTTCATATAATAGAATAATTTAAAATTTTGAATTTTGAAATTACATATTTGGTTCACAAAGGGTTATGAAGGTATATGTAAACTTATATAGTTTTTTCAAATAGCAATCCTTACATGCATTTGTAACATTGAATCACACAAATATACTAATTTGTTGGCAAGTAAATCTTCAAATATAGATAACATTGTAGCTTCAGTCTGAATCGTCGACGTTGAAGCTTTTATTGTTTACACCCTAAACCCTAAACATAAAAAAAATGATTTAGCGTTGAATTAGCATCGAATCACATGAATTCGACGCTAATTTGACGCTAAATTTGTAATATAGCGTCGAATTATTGTCGAATTCATGTGATTCGATGTTAATTCGACGCTAAATCATTTTTTTTTTTATGTTTAGGATTTAGGTTAAATAAATCGCACCACATATGAAAACATTTGATACCGTTAAAAAATTCTAAACCCGGAACATATAACGATAACAATCACATGAATTTTTCCATACCAAATTTCCTAGAATATAATTCCTACATCTTTCCTAAATACATTTCCTTAAAAATTTATAACAAAATGTAGATATTGATATTTCATTACTAATATATAAAAAAAATTGACATATAAAAAAATATATATATAATGTGATTTGATGCTAATTCGACGCTAAATCATTTTTTTTTGGTTTAGAGTTTGTGTTAAATGAATCCTAAATTCTAAACATTACGATATTACATATCTATTTACTTATATTTACAATATAATATATGAAATTTTATGTACCATAATCACATGAATTCATGTGATTCGATGCTAATTCGACGCTAAATGAAAGAAATTTTATGTTTAGGGTTTAGGGTATAAACAATAACATATACGATTAGAATCTTAACAATTTAAAGATTTTAAAACCGCAAAATAAAACGATAACAATCACATTAATTTTTTCATACCAAATTTTCATAAAATATATTTCCTACATATTTCTTAAATCCATTTCCTTACAAATTTATAAAAAATGTACATATTGATATTTCATTACTAATATATAAAATAAAATTACCATAAATAAAAAAAATCATGTGATTGGACGCTAATTCGACGGTAAATGAAAGAAATTTTATGTTTAGGGTTTAGGGTATCAACAATAACATATACGATACCAATCTTAACCATTTAAAGATTTTAAAACCGCAATATGGACAATTAATAGTATATAATCATTTCCGGTTACAAATTAACGAGATATACTGATTATGCAACTCCGATAAAACATTACAATATTTTGACGCATTATTCGACGCTATATTCGACGCTATGAGTTCGACGCTAAATTGACGCTAACTTTGATGGAAGTTCGACGCTAAATCGACGCTATAAAGCGTCTAATTAGCGTCGAAATGTTTTGTCCCTAATTAGACACTATATTCGACGCTATTTGTTCGACGATAAATCAACACTAAATTTGCATCGATTTAGCGTCGAAGCGCCGACTTAGCGTCGAATGGTTTCGTCCCTAATTAATGACGAATTAGCGTCGAATTGTCATATCGACGCCATTACGACGCAAAATCGACGCTAATTTAGCGTCAGATTAAATTCGACTCTAAATTTTGACACTAAATCAGTGTTTTCTTGTAGTGAAAAACGGATCGTCACTCCTCTCACTAACGGATCGTTGCTTCTCTAAAAAAGTGAATCGTTCGAAGTCCTACCAAAACGGACATATCACTTACATCCTTTATGGATCATTTGAAGTCCTACCAAAACGGACATATCACTTGCATCCTTTACGGATCTTTCGAAGTCCTACCTAAACGGACATATCACTTACATCCTTTACGGATTATTCGAAGTCCTACTTAAACGGACATATCACTTACATCATTTACGGATCATTCGAACTCCTACTTAAACGGACTTATCACTTACATCCTTTATGGATAATTCAAAGTCTTATCTGAACGGATATATCAATTGCATCCTATACAAATCACTAAAAGTACTTACTTGAACTACGAGGCAGCTTGATTCCTGCAAAGGGTACGTAGGCAGCTCATCTGCGGATGGGTTCAGCTGCCCCCCTCCTAAAAAGAAGGAGTAGGGTACATATACTCATATACTCCCATCACTCTTACTTGACTTTCACGCGGAAATCAAATAAAGCAAACTTATATGAAACAGTTTCGCTTATAACATCTAAGTCTTAACAAAAACAGACTTGTTTCAAAACAATTTTCATTTACATCCCCCGTGGATAGCAAAAGTCTTACCAAAAACAGACATAATATCTCGTTGCTGGCCACAGCGACAGTCTACTTCACAAGCTTCAGATCTGACTATTACATCCTTAGCAGGATTAAACAGCGCGCTATACAAATGTATAATGTTCATTACAGGAGCATGTGCGTTAGAGGAAAACGTATGTGTAAACCCAAATGTTCATTTCGAAACCCAACAGACAAAACGTTGGTTGCATCGCTAAAAGTGATCATTACAGGAGCGGACGTATTCTCGGGAACATGTCTGTAAACCCAAATGTACACTCTAAACCCAACATACTGAATTGTTGGTCATAACGCGATAACGTGTTCATTATAGGAACGGGTGCGTTAGTAGAAAACGTATCTGTAAACCCAAATGTTCATATCAAAACCTAACTAACATAGCGTTGGTAACTTTGTCGAACTATATTCACTTGAGCGGATACGCTTGCTGCAGCATGAACGTAAACCAAAGTGTCTATTCAAAACCGAACTAACAGAACGTTGGTAACCTCGCTAGAAAACCCAATTAACAGAACATAGCCTGTCAACTAAAGTGTCTATCCTAAACTCAACAACCTTGACCGTTGGTCATAACGCAAGAAACATGTCTAATCTTTTGGAGCGAAATTATTAAGTGATAACATTTTTTGTAAACCAAAGTTGTCTCACACCGCCAGCAGGAGCGCCTTACTCATTAACTCACAAACCTCCAAGGATCTCCTCTAACTTGCGGATGTGCATCTGAAACATTTCGTCTACAGGCAACAGACCCGCCTCCAGATTCTTCAAACCAACAAGCTCATCGCTCTGAAACAACTCAACAAACTCAACATTCTCTCGAGTCAAAGGGAAGGGCAGAATGTGAGACTACGCGGTCACCTCGAGAGGTGTCAATGCGTCTTGATCTGCTCTGACCCTCATTATTCAACAATGCGCACATCTCCATCATCTTTGGAATACATGCGGTTTCCTTCTACACTTATCATCCCTAGTCATCTTGTCATCATTACGTCTTTGCAACGACTCAAGGCGGCGATCAATAGCAACAGTAACATTCCGCTCAAGCTCAGGATGATGCAGCCTTGGTGCAAGCGTCGCAGTAGTACCAGCTCTAGGGGCAAGTTACGACGGTCTAGCTCGCTGAGACGCGTTTGTCCCAGTCTCATCAGAAACGAATTGCTACACATGTCAATGTCTTGACCTCGATGGAAATTTATCTTCTCAAGCACATGAGTCAATCTAACAACAAAACAACTTATGTATTCTACCTCAGCGACAAAGTAAGTCAAATCTCATCTGAATTTCAAGTTCGCCGACTTATTTATCTCGACAATGTCTCAAAATACATTGGCACAGTCTCGCTAAAAACTCGAGCACATCTTCATCGTCTTAGAAGGCGGTATCATTCCAGACCGAGATGAAGGTATCTGAAGAACATTAACTGATACATGGGAGCTCGGCGACGTCAACAATAATCTCCATCGCCGAGCTGAACATTAACCGAAACAATATTTGAGCTCGGCGACATCTACAATAATCTCCATTGATGAGCTGAACATTGACTGAAACATGGGAGTTTGGCAAATCAAAAACCTTACAAAGAAAGTAAACTACAACGAGTCGAATCATATCTGCCAAGTTGAACATTCACATAAACATGGAAACACGGCGGCGATAACTATAACTCCAAAGAGAAGTGTGTGACTTGTGCTCTTTTCCCCTTGATTTGGTTTTTCCCACTTGGTTTTCTAAACAAGGTTTTTACCGAGGCTTGCTCACACACTTACACGATTTCCTCATTGACGATAAGCTGTTCCAAAACATGAGTCTACAAGGATTCTCTGCCGAGCTAAGCATTTACAGAAAACACCTCAAGCTCGGCAACATTAACAAGTCGGCGGAACAAAGGTTTACAATTTCATCTTGTCAAAACACATCTTGGAGGACAATGGCAACGTCTGCGACATACCTTCTTGAAGCATCAACCTCACTGTAGGGGTCGGATTCCACCCCTGCGAGATCGATGCGACGACAAGAAGAATTTTGCCAAGTCCAGAAGAAATCCTAAACAGGCTTACAAGGGCCCAATTTGTAATTAAGCCCGCAATAGAATTAGATCCATATTTAAAATGGGTTTAATTATATTATGGGTCTAAAGCTATTTTAATTGCTTAATGGGTCAGACCCAATTTTAGTACTTAGACCTAGATTAGAAAAGTTATAAATAGCTCATTGTATTCACCCAGAATGGGGATTAGGACTTTTCAGACAACAATATCAATAAAACTTTTTTAACAGCTACTACAACAGTCTCTACATTTTCTGCATTGTGATTCACTCAGAAGTCTCGCACCTCTCCTACAACCCTTACAAATTCAATTGTGCGAGTTATGACTCCGACAATGATGAACACACGTTGTAATTTTATTACTAATTCATTGCAAAACAACAACAAACAAATTTGGTTGCAAATTTTTGTTGCCAATTTTCAATTGTTTTACGAAATGTGAAAATTCATTGCAAAATTTGTAAGAATCATGCAATGATTGTAAAACCTACCTAATTTGCAATATAATTATGTTAAAAATATGTGACAAATAAGTGACATACTTTTAATACAAACTCTACCGTTCGAATTATTACAAAAAAATTATTAAATTCAAATCTCTCTACTCATTTATTTAAAAATGATTAAAAAATAATTTTGAAGTAAGGACATTTTTTTATCTCGATAATACTATTAAAGAAGAAATGATTATGCATCCACTGATTCTAAAGAAACCCGGATTATCAGTCCAACTCCTTTTAAAAACGACGTTTGCGGCCTTGGATATTTCTAAACGATTTCTTTCTAGGAAGGAAAAGAAAAGGAATAAAAAAGACTGTGGAAAAATAAAGATTATTTATGCTAATTTGTACTCTCTTTCATTTTAAATACCAGGTTGGCATATTTTTTAAATTTTATTTTAGTTAATCATGATTTTTGTACTTGGTCACGATTTTTTTTTTTTATGAATTGTTCAAGTTCAAATTTGTTAGTATCATACTTTTCCATATTATGGGCGTATGTGTGTATATATGTTTATTGGTTAGCGTAGCATTTCCTAGTACTTAACATAGTTTACGTGCAGATTTTAAAAAATTAGTCTTTAAAATAAATAAACTTAATGTTTATGGCTTTTATTTACTAATGGACCAAATTAGAGATACAACATCCCGCTTTTATAGGAAGATAGTAACTTCCGCTTCGTTAAAATTTTTGTTTGGATTCCGAGACATCTTAAATCAAAGATGCTATTAGATTTTATTGTTTTTATATAGATATGGGAGAAGTGTTGTAGGCTTAGTGTTTGCTAAGGTTTTGTTTATGTTCTTATTCTATTTAGTTTTAAAAAAAAAAAATCAACTAGGTCTGAGACAAATTAGGAAATTCAAAATCAAGGTGAAGAAGCCCAACCAATACCTCTCAAAGGTGTTCTTATCAAGCCAAACCGAATGATATAATATGGTAAAACATTCTATTATTATAAATCAGTTTTCTTGTTTACACTTTTATATCTCTTAAATTTATTCAATACAACTAATATTTGTGTAATTTGTTTAGGATCATTTCATAACAAAGTCTCATTCTACGGTTGATTCTCGACAACCATTGGAATTCAATCAACAAACAATGAAGTTCTCAAGTGAGACGTTGAAGAGATGTTTGCAAAAAGAATGTAAAAATCAAAGAAGGACTAAATAAACTCGAAGGCATGGAGAAAATGATGGGATATCGAGGCCAACAATTAACCGTTGTTTTCTACTATATTATTATTTATGTATTGTTAGATTTTAATTATTTAATAAAAACTAGCTCTTTTTTTACTTTTTGGTGGTTTTTTTTGGAAATATATATTAGAAAATAAAAAGAATTTATAAATTATTGCTGACCAAATTAAAAGACAATTATGATAAATTAATAAATCACAAAACAATTATTCAGAAATAAATATCGTAGAGATAATATTAACTTTAACAAATTTAATAAAAATTTAAAGTTGCAAAGATATACCATAATTATACTACAATTTCGCACCCAATAAATTATTACATTTTTAAAACAAATATAGCAATAAATTAATGCGTTGTAAGTTCAAAAGACTCTTTGCTATTAGTTTTACGTAGCAATGACTTGCAACACTTTAGAGTTACAAATTTGTCGTAACTATACAACGAACTTGTTTCGAATTGTCTATTGCATTCCTACGACAAATAATCAACGAATGAACTCGTTGTTCCTTTTGCTACACATTTGCAACATATTCGAATTTGCAACCCTCAAATAGCCACATTACATAATATGTTGCAATTTTGTTGAAATTTCTATATTTGCAACAATTTATTGACATATTACAACAAATATTTTTCTTGCAATAACACTATTTTCTTGTAGTGCAATACTCCCCGCGCACCACAGGTATCTATTGCTCTTAACTCAGACTACACCTGACACTCGTAGGATGCATCCTGAAGCCCATCAAGAAAACATACAGCTCGCACTCTCGGGACGCATCCTTCGAGCCAACGGTATCTGGGAAACTCACATTCCAAAACAACATACAGGAGAGCTCACACCTCCTCAAAAACATATGAGTTATTCGGGACCGCAATCCCTAGAGCAATAAATACTGAGCACTTAACATCAGAATTTAAACTTCCCAACAAGGGTCCAAAACCACTCCTGACGCCTCAGCGTACTCGCCTATCAGCTGATACACTCGTCTACACTTGAATGTCCCATTTGAAGAGACCTGAAAAATCGAACCGACTGCCTCAAAACAACCCATGAACTCAGACTCCTCTCGTGAGCCACACGAAACGTTCAATGCACTCCTGAACGCGTGGCATTACGCAACCTACACCAACCTTCCACAGTTTCAAACTTAGATCGATCCTTTGAAACTTCCGCTGTTACATTACGTGCCTGAGAAAATACCTTTTCTCGCCGCCACAACTTACTCTTACTCCAAAAACCAACGCTTGTGTTCCAAAAATCTTTCCATTACCAACCTCTATTGCACTGCCTGACCCTTAGGACTTCTCGAGTACATTTAAACATCGTCGATGACTAGAATCAGCAAGACCTCTAAGTACTCTTTAGGAATACGCCATTCCTCAATCTTGTGAACTCCGCTCCCTTCGATAACCAAAATAACTTTTCGATAACTGAGAAAAAAAAATGCTCAATGCTCGTTCTGAACACCGTCTTGGAGTATTTGTTCCCTTCGTCTGGATATGATGATAACACGATAGACCAAGAACTCCTCAAAATACTGGATTGCCATCCATGACGATGAACCTTAAAACTTCCAGATACTCCCATCTGCTTCCTTTGCAACATTACCGGGGCTCCCCATAGAAGCATTTTGTCGAAATAAACTCTTACTCGAATAATCTTCTAGCAGTCCTATTAGCTTTGCCCTCTCTGCTGGAACTTCCTGAAGTCGCTTTTACTCTCTGATAAACTTATCTCGAACCTTCGCGTCTTCTACATCACGCGGTCTCGGTGGCAATCTAGATAAACCTGACATCGCTCCTACCAATCCACCGAACTAGATATGGAGTCCGTCACAAGCGAACGATACTTAAATAAATTCATCTCATGAATTTAAATTGATATAATCGTTCAACAAAAAAAAAATTAATAACAATCTGAAACATCAAAGCCGAAGCTACAAAAATTCCCAAACTGAATAATAAAGAACAAAACCTAAAATAAAAGAACGCAACTCAATCCTCGAACTAATCTCCTAGATCCTCCTCCAATGCTGTCGCAGCCTCAACCCGCTCTGACCTCTGCTCCTCTACTACTCATACCCGCGCTGTGCTCCTCCAATATGACCCAGCGGCTGCTCTGCCCCTATCTGAGCGAATGGCTGTGCTACCACCGGATGAACCACTGCAAGTGCCAGCGGCTGCAACTTGGGACACATCAGCCTGATATGCCCCGGTTCTCTGCAATGGAAGCAAACCTTAGCCTCCCCACAAAACTTGGGACAGTTTGCCACACGATGCTCTGAACTCCCGCATCCAAAACACCCATGAGTGCCGTGACTACCTGAACCCATCCTAGAAGTGTCATCCCTACTCCTCTTTTGACCTTGCGTAGGCTTACCGCCCTTGCCAGAACCAGAACTCCCCTGTTGATACTGCCTCCGCGGCTGGACCGCCAGAGCAGCTGTCACTGGAACCACTGCCAAAGTCTGACTCCTCAGATCCTCCTCGATCCCTGCAACAACTTCTACCAGCTTCACCCTCGAGGCGTACTCAGTCACTCTGCATCAGGTCCGCAAATCTGGTTGTAATCCTCTCAGGAACCTCAGGACCTGCATCCGCTAATCGACCACTCCTGCACCCGCATAAGCCAGTAACCGACCAAACTCAGCGTCGTACTCGCACACTGAACGATCTCCCTGAACCAAATCCACAAATCTCGTCGCGAGACGATCTAGAGCACCCTGGGGAAAATATTTGGCGTTGAACTCAGCCATAAATTCCCCCCAGGTCCACATTGCACCAGGCCTCCTAGCCTCAATATCTCTCCACCACGCATGCGCATCACCACTCAGATAGTGGATCGCCACTCTACGCGCATACGCCACTCATCCGCATCCTCGGAGCTAACACCACCCGAAAAGAATGACATACTCATCTGACGCATCTGACTCACCATCTCCAGGTAAGATGGACGCACCTCTGCAACCACAGTCTTCGGCTGCTGATACGTGAAGGTTTAAACCTAAATAGTATCCGCAAGTGCACAGACAAAAGAAGTAGTATTTTAGGTATCGAATCCTCAGGGACCACGGTCACACTATGAAAATATGGATTATCGTTTAAAGCTAAGATAAAATGGGAATTTGTTTGTGACGAATTAATGAACGAAATAGCAACTAAAAATGATGTAAATTCAATAAGATAAAGGCACTAGATTAGAGTCATTCGCCGGTGGTTTCGGATTATGGACTGAGCAATCTATTCAGGATTCAAATTAGCGCAATCTAGAACTCGAACATGAATGTAATATTGCCTCACTGTCGTGATGCATCAATAACTTTATCTAGCATCCTAAATGCATAAACTGTCGTTCGAATTCAGAAATGAAGATAAGCATTAACGATTTGGTTCGATTTGTTCACAATCGATGGTAACAATCAACTGTAGTTGGTTACACACCGATTGCTCATCAATGGTTTATCTAGCAACCTAGAGCACTTTCATGAATAAGTTAATCCTAAAATCATAGACTAGGTGATCAAATTAGCCTAAGCAGTATGAATCCCGATTGATGAAGACAAATGATAACATTTCCTATTTGGCTCAGTCACTATCATCCTAATCCACCATTGAATTTCCCTAATCTAGCAATGAGACTACTCAGTCATGGAGGACAAAATCACAGCAATCAAATGAGAAGAAAGCATCATGATAAAATAAGAGAATAGGGTTTAAGAAATCTTCTCAATGGAAAGTTGTGGATGATCCTCCAATTCTTACAATCAAAATCCTTGGAAATGAAAAACACCTTGAAAGGATCTCAACAATGGAAACAAGTAGTCTCAGCTCTCAAAAAAATGTCTCAGGGAAAAATATCTCAGAAAAAAAAGAACTTGGAACTTGGAAAGTGGCTACAACTTATTTATAAGGAAATTTTAGGGCAACTTGGTTCTGGGAGCCCGACCGGTCGGTCTGATGTCAGACCGGTCGGTCCGTGTCAGCACGAGGCATGTCTTCGGGTCTGGGATCGGTTGGTCTTACAATTCGGACCGGTCGGTCCGGATTCCAGAGACTTTTGGCTTCGGGTCTTCGAGTGTGGACCGGTCGGTCCTCTCATCCGGACCGGTCGGTCCGGATTCCAGAGACTTCGACTTCCTTGGGTCTTCAGGCGAGCAGGTGCTCGCTCCAAACCGAGCAGGTGCTCGATTTATGAAAATCACTGTCTTTCCTCCAGATTCGTCCCTTTTTGCTCCAATGACCCTCACGGACTCTAATCTATGCTCGAGAGCCTCCTAGAACCTGAAAAGACACAAAATAAACTAGAAAGAACCAAAAAGACTAAAGAAACAAAGCGTAAAAGACACCAAAATACTAACATATCAACTCCCCCGGACTTGCCTTTTGCTTGTCCGCAAGCAAACAAGAAAATACGAATCCGGAAAAGAGGTTTGAAGGCGGGAACTCAAATCCAAAAGAAGCACTAAAGGGTTCAACAACATGTCCTAAAAAGAACTAACTCGATGCACAACAAACTCTACTCAAGAAGCTTTCGCCATACTCATCACTTATGAAATATTACTCCAAATCCTGAGACTCAAAAGAAATCTTGCAATCAACAAATATTCAACTCTTTAACATTCATTATTGTGTTTGGTGCGGTCTCACAATTGGAAATTGAATCAATACCATTTGGCTAGGTAGAAGAAGGCTTGAAAATGATATAAAGAGAAGGTTCATATTCTTTTTGGTGGTTAACTCTCAAATGAAAGTGTCACATTTAGCAAAAGCAAGAAAGAAAAGAGACAATTGATGCATACAAGGCTAGGAATCCAAAGTTCTACCCATTATCCCCTTGTTGCATTCTCTCATCTCTCTTTTCTCACTATCCCATGTTTAACCACTAGCCTTTTTGGCTAAATTTTTCTTTCAAAACTTTCTCAACCTTACTCTTTCCTTTTCGATCAAAATCTAGGGAATACTCTTTTCATTGCACTAGCTCTTTCTATCTTAGCATTCTCTAACATATTTTCTTCTCTTTTGATTTTATTCTAGGAGAATGCCGTTTTCTTTTCAAACACTTAGAGCTATATACTGGTCCTTTTAATTCCCTTCCCTAGAACTTATTCTTTCTTCTCCTTTTCTTTATTTTCTTTCTTTTCACACTCAACCACAAACCCAAAGATATTCAAATAAGCATTTAACCATTTCGGTTTCATTCCCCACCTAAGACTAGTCTTAGACACAAGAAACTAGTCTATTGGAAACTTTGTCTTGTCTTCTCTAATGCTTGCAAGATTTTGCCAATGCAACACAAAGAAAAAGGCCTCACTCAAAGAACATATGCAAGGGCTTGAACAAATGGTCGGGTTTAAAAGGTGTGGTACTATCCTCATCTAAAAGATGAACTTAGATCGAGATAGCCATTCAAATCAAGTTAAGAGTGGTAAAAATAAGGCAAACATGATTTGAATGTCAAGTGTTTATCCATGGTTATGATTCAAAGTCCAAAAATGAGAGAGATTAGTCAGGATTAAGTTCAAATTGATAGAGTCGAATCTAGATCATGCAAGTTTCTAATGAGATGGGACTTTCAAAGAAATAAGATCCAAGTATGGATGAGCCTCTACTTCATGATTGTTAATGCATCGAAAAAGTTCTAACGAGGGCATATCATTAAATCCTAAAATGAGACTTTACAAGGAAATTTTATCATTGTTCCCTATGCAAAAATGCAGATGCAATCCTAGAAATTCGTTTTTTTTTTTTTTTAAAACAATTAAAAATCCGACTCAATGAAAATAACTAACCGCTCCCCCGGACTTAAATCACACCGTCTCCGGTGTGTAAAAGTTCAAGAGAATGGTGACACAAGAAACTACTGAACACAAAACATAGATAAATAAAAGAAACGGATAAAACAATGATAGTGGAGGGTGAAAGAGATATCACCGAGTATAGGCTTCATCGCCTCCTTCGCCGCGTGTTCTCCTCCTCTTCCTTTCCAATGGTTGACCCGAACCGGAGGTAGAGCTTGACGGGACCGGCTGAGCATCTCTTGCTACTGTAGCGTGACAACATCCTTTTGAGAGCTTCTCCATAATCCTCTGCATTAGGCTGTTGTTCTTCTTCGTTGCTTGGATCATCCATCGCCTATATTCACCACTGTCAGCATCATCAGCGATGTGTGGGAGATCAAACTCACCTTGGGGAACGGTGTGGTATGTTAGGCGCGGAATGGATGGGTCAGCTTCTCCGGTTTGAGAAATCGAGCAGGTGCTCGGTCTGGATGTACTTCTGCGCAAGCAGGTGCTCGGTCTTGAGGCTGAAGAAGAACGGCTCGGGTTTGGCACGAGGTACTCCAGAGGTGGCTGAAACGCAAGGTCCTCCCACGTGTTGAGCTGTATGAGGAGGGGGCATGGAAGCATGATGAAGTTAGGTTCTCCATTTGCAGCAATGAACTGATAAGCACTCGGCTTAACGATAATCTTCGAGTTTAGCAAATGCTGCATATCCACACGTGAAACTTCGTCGACGCAGGAAGCCTTGGATAAGTCCAATCTAAGGTGGCGAAATAGTGACGTGAGCAAGCTTCCAATGCGCTCAACACGAGGGCCACTAGCGGTTGAAGCAGGTTGAGCCTTGATTGCGCATAATGTCTCGGCAAACAGGATGCCCAAATTATAACGGTAGTGCTCAAATTGCGCTAAGTCTCCATCTCCTACAATATTACCAACACCCAAAAACAAAAGCATCAACTCATCATTATGCACTTTGTTACCTACGGGTCGGTCGAAGAGCATGTTGCTTAGAAGTCGCGCAACAATGCGAAGAGCGGGATGACGGAGCCGGTTTTGACTTGCAGAGTTGCTTGAGTACGTTCCCGAAGCTATGACGTTCCAGAACGTCTTTGATTCCTTTAGTCTCCCGGGGCTTTTTAGTCTCCCGGGGCTTTCTAGCCTCGTATCGGTCGTGTGAAAACCATAAACGTTGCAAAAGTCAATCATTGGAATCTCGTATCTCGTTCCTCCAGCAAAGAACGAGAATGTAGCCTCTTCAAGGGACGGTGACTCCGGATTTGCATACGTGAGAGTGGCGGTCGCGAGGCATTGTCTTGTCAAATCTGGGTAAAGCACGTCTTCTTCTAAAGCGAAACACATGCAACGAGCGTGCACAAGGATGCTATGGACTTGCTCTTTTATGCCAAGCTCAGTCAATGTTTGGTCACACAAGAACCTAGTTGGCTCGAGCGATAAGGCCAAAAGTTTGTTGTAGTTGAAAGCGTCGATTGCGTCCCACGGGGTTGCTGAAGAAGGTGGGAGTTCGGCGGTATCAATGTCAATCGGAGTCTCTTCGGGACGAGGCCACGGATAGGTTACGGGTCTCCGAGCAGTGGAGGATGTGGCAATACCCTTGCCCTTATCCTTGTTCCCGAATCGCATCCTTGGTGGCGTTGTTAAAGATCGTTGAGAGAGACTAGCGACGGTGAGGAACTTGGTTTGGAGCGAGTAGAAGTCTCGGTGGTGGACGATGGAGATTGATGAGGATTGAAGCTTGATGGAGAGATTGGTGAGAGGGATAGCTTGATCGTGTGAGGAGGAGGAAGTGAGCGGCTGCAAAATAGGGAAGAAGAAGAAGTTAGTAAAAAAAAAAAATTTTAGGTTTTTAAAGGGTTTTTTTTTTTTTTTTTTTTTTTTTTAAAAGGGGGAAGGAAAGTCGTATTGGTTGCTCGGGCACAGGACCGACCGGTCCCGATACTGGATCGGTCGGTCTCATTTCCAGAGACTTATCGTGTGTTGAATCGCGCGTGAGAACGGTCGGTCCGGCATTCGGAACGATCGGTCCATCGTCTGCTCTGGATCGACCGGTCGTCCTGGGGGATCGACCGGTCTCATTTCCAGAGACTTGGCCGAGTCTCTTGACTCCTCTGGATCGACCGGTCTCTCTATGGGATCGACCGGTCTCATTTCCAGAGACTTAATCCGAGCTTTTTCCGAAACTGAGCAGGTGCTCAAAAGAGATTCCTTTACCATTTTTTAGAATTCAAATACTGAAAACACAAGTAAAATGTTAGTGATAAAAGGAATTTGAAACTAAATTATGTACGAAAAACCTTACCGATGGGTTGCCTCCCATCGAGCGCTTGTTTAGAGTCGTTAGCTCGACTTTGTAAAGCATTTAAGCTTGAGGAGGATCGCTAAGGGGAATTGATCCACCTTCTTCGACACATGTGTCGGCGAGATACGGCTTGACCCGCTGGCCATTCACAACAAACTCTCCTCCTTTAGTATCCAGCAACACTATAGCTCCATATGGTCTCACTTCTTTGATCGTAAACGATCCTGACCATCTTGATTTGAGCTTGCCCGGAAACAATCTGAGGCGCGAGTTAAACAACAAGACTTTGTCGTTAGGAGCAAAGTTACGGGGAATAATCCTCTTGTCGTGATAAGCTTTGGTTCGCTCCTTATAGATCCTCGAGCTATCATAGGCTAGATGCCTAATCTCCTCTAACTCGTGGATCTGCATAGACCTCCTCTCGGCTGCACTAAGAATGTCGAAGTTGAGCATTTTAACAGCCCATGCCGCCTTGTACTCAAGTTCTACCGGGAGGTGGCATGCCTTCCCATACACCAAATGAAAAGGCGTTGTCTCCAACGGAGTTTTGTAGGCAGTCCTATAGGCCCATATTGCATCGTCCAACTTGGCGGCCCAGTCTTTTCTAGTGGTTCCTACTATCTTTTGTAGGATACTCTTGATTTCTCTGTTGCTAATCTCAACTTGACCACTAGTTTGCGGGTGATAAGTTGTTGCATCCTTATGCCTTACGCCATGCTTCCGTAGAAGGTTCTCAAAAACCTTGTTGATGAAATGAGTCCCTCCATCACTTATCACCACACGGGGGACTCCAAACCGGGGGAATATTATGGTCTTGAACATCTTTAAAACCACAGCGGCATCATTTGTTGGGGAAGCAATGGCTTCAACCCATTTGGACACGTAATCAACAGCCACTAAGATGTACTCATTTCCATAGGAGGATGGGAAAGGTCCCATAAAGTCTATTCCCCAAACATCAAAGACCTCTACTTCTAGAATGAAGTTTTGAGGCATCTAATTGCGTTTACTGATGTTGCCTTGCCTCTGACAGGCATCACACTTAGACACGAATCTATTCGCATCCCGGAACATCGTTGGCCACCAGAAACCGGCTTGTAACACTTTCGAAACCGTCTTGAATGTGGCGAAATGCCCAGCATAAGATGAACTGTGACAACGTTGCAAAATCCCAGGTATTTCAGCCTCTGATACGCATCTTCTATAGAGCCCATCCGAACAATGCTTGTACAAGTACGACTCATCCCAAAAGTAGCGCCTAATATCGCGGAAGAACTTCTTTCGCTCACTTCCTTTTAGGTTCTCAGGAACTTTTTCAGCAGCAAGGAAGTTAGCGAACTTAGCAAACCAAGGGAAACTCGGAGAGTGGGCATTCTGAATTATACCGCAGAATTCTGACTGAGCAGGTGCTCAGAAATTATCGTAGATTTCAATCGCATAGATATGCTCATCCGGCAGACTATCATCCATTGGCGTTTCATCTTCAACGTGGAGCCTACTTAAATGATCCGCAACTCCATTTTCGGACCCTTTCTTGTCCCGAATCTCAAGATCGAACTCTTGAAGCAATAGAATCCACCTCAATAATCTAGGCTTAGCATCCTTCTTGGTTAGCAAATACTTCAATGCAGCATGATCGGTGTGAACAATCACCTTAGATCCGACGAGGTATGACCTGAACTTCTCAAAAGCAAATACAATTGCTAATAGCTCCTTCTCGGTAGTTGCATACCGGCATTGAGCATCATCCATAGTCCGACTAGCATAATATATAACATGGAGCTTCTTGTCTTTCCTTTGACCCAGAACAGCTCCCACAGCGAAATCACTCGCATCAGTCATGACTTCAAAAGGTAATTCCTAATCCGGTGGTTGTACTATTGGCGCACTAACCAAAGCATCCTTAATAGTATGAAACGCCACCAAACAGTCACTATTGAAGTCAAACTTCACCTCTTGACAAAGCAATCTAGTGAGGGGTCTAGCGATGTTGGAGAAATCCTTGATGAACCGACGATAGAACCCATCGTGTCCTAGAAAGCTTCGGATACCCTTTACCGTAGTAGGCGGTTGCAATGCCATCATCACTTCTATCTTAGCCCTGTCGACCTCGATCCCTTTTTCTGAAATCCGGTGCCCAAGAACTATCCCATCACGGACTATGAAGTGACACTTTTCCCAATTTAGAACAAGATGCTTCTCCTCGCACCTTTGCAACACCCTGCACAGATTAGACAAACAAACAGAAAAAGAACTCCCATACACAGAGAAGTCATCCATAAAAACTTCCATAATATCCTCAATAAGATCAGTAAAAATGGACATCATACAACGTTGAAACGTTGCTGGAGCGTTACACAAACCGAAAGGCATGCGTCTATATGCGAAAGTGCCGTAGGGGCATGTGAACGTCGTCTTCTCTTGGTCCTCTGGGTGGATAGGAATCTGAAAGAAACCTGAATAACCATCTAAGAAACAGTAGTAAGGATGGTTAGCTAAACGCTCAAGCATCTGATCGATAAATGGTAAAGGAAAATGATCCTTGCGAGTAGCAGCATTCAATTTCCGATAATCTATACACATCCTATGTCCAGTTACTATTCTAGTTGGTAGCAATTCGTTTCTATCGTTTTTAATTACCGTGATACCTCCTTTCTTTGGCACAACATGCACAGGACTGACCCACTTACTGTCAGATATAGCATAAATCACCCCAGCATCTAGAAGTTTCATTATCTCTTTCTTGACGACATCCTTGAGATTCGGATTTAACCGTCTCTGATGCTCGACAGAGGTCATAGATTCATCTTCTAGATGTATTCTGTGCATGCATAAATCAGGAGATATCCCAGCAATATCATCAAGTGAATATCCTAGAGCTTTCTTATACTTCCTTAATTCACACAAAAGTAAGGTAATCTCAACATTGTTTAGTTCAGCATTCACTATAACGGGATAAGTATAGTTAGGACCGAGAAATGCGTACCTGAGCCTTGCTTGGAGGGTCTTCAATTCCAGCTTTGGAGCTTTCAGCTCGCTCCAAGAACTGTGAACAGTAGACTGAGCAGGTGCTCGGTTTTCCTCGATTCTCGTATCATCTTCCAAAACTTAGAAACTCCACTCCCTTATCCATCTTGGTGTTAGAATCCAGAAACTTAGCAAATTCTTGGGCGTCTCTGCTCAGAAAACCATGTTTTCCTTCGGCTTTAGTTAACGCGACTTCAAGCGGATCCTTTGCTAAAATCTCTTCAACGTCATCCTCTAATAACTCTGACCCGTTATGGACAACAAATGTCTGCCCATCTATCATTGGTCTCTTGAGGAGCTTGCTCATCTCGAATCGAACCACCATATCTCCTAGACGGAGGTCCACTATGCCTTGTTCGACATCAATGATAGCGCGCGCCGTGTTAAGGAAGGCTCTGCCCAAAATCAGCGGGTCTCTCGGTTCTTCATCGAGCTCCAAAACCACGAAATCAGCTGGGATAAGAGTGTCCCCTATGCGGACGTGCAAATCCTTGATAATACCTATAGGAAGTTTTGTAGACCGGTCTGCAAAAACCAAAGAGATCTTAGTTGGTTTGAAATGAGTTAAACCTAAACGTTTAGCAACTGAATAAGGCATTAAATTAACGCTGGAACCCAAATCAACCAATGAGCATGCAAACGTGCAAGGCCCAATCTTCACGGAGATCACAAATCTTCCTGGATCACCCTTCTTTGTCAACACCTTACTCTGAAGTATGGCGCTACATTCCTTGGAAACCATCATCACATTCTCATCCTCAACGACTTTTCCAGCGACTAGCTCTTTCATGTACCTCTTGAGTGAAGGAATCATTTGAACGGCATCGGTTAAAGGAAGCTTTACCGTGATATCCTTAAGCATTTCCTTACACTTAGCATTCTCCAAATCCCTTCTAGACTTCCTTGGGGGTACTGGGTAAGGGACCTTTGGTACATAAATTCGCTCGGGCGGAATTTCGGAAGTTTTCTTGGAAGCATCTCGACTGAGCAGGTGCTCGGTAGGAGTGAGCAGGTGCTCACTAAACTTTTTCGCAGAATCGACTTGGACAGAAACTCGAGGTGCTCTTGAGCTTGTTTCAACCTCCTCATTCATATCTTCTTCCAATAAACCATCCTCATGAGCCTGATGCTCGGGTAACTTCTCCTTAGCCTTCACTTGAGAGCTTGTAATCGTAGGCGGTACCATCTTCCTTCCACTCCTCAACTCAACAGCATTAACTTGATACTCGTTCCTAGGATTAACTTCACCATGTCCCGGAAGAGACCCAGCTGGTCTTTTGATAGCTTCAGCGGTTTGAGCTACTTGAGTATCAAGTTTCTTAACGTGCGCGGTGACAGCTTCGTACTTTGCGTTTAGATCATTATACATATGCTCCACCCTTGTGTTTATCTCTGTAGATGCCTTTTGTTGATTGACCATCAGCTGCTGCATGAGACTCTTCAACTCGTCTTGAGAGGTAGGTGCGGTAGTAGCTTGCGGTTGCGGAGTGAATTGTTGTTGGTTCTGATTAGGGACGTATTGCTTCCCTTGAGTGATACTAGGGTAAAACTTCTGATATCCTTGTCCTTGTTTGCTCTGATTCGCACTTGCTTGCTGCGGGTAAACCTGATCTTGTGGGTTCTCAACATTAGTGCTTCGGTAAGAGAGGTTAGGATGGGTTCGATAGTTGGAATTAAAACCGCGGTTTTGATATCCTTGGCCAGTCACGAAGTTAACCTCTTGAACTCCAGCATCTTCATCATCCTCAAACTCTTGAGGGATAAGAGTTCCCTCATTCTCTTCCACAAGCTTTACCGACCTTTGATTCTCACGAAGAAGCAGTTTAACCTTTGCCGTCAACTCGTCCATTTTCTGAGTGTCAACATTATCGACCTTCTTAGTCCTATCATACTCGGGAGCTTTGTTATTGGAACTCGCAGCGAGGTTCTCAATTAGCTCAAAGGCTCCATCCCTTGTCTTTGTCATGAAGTCCCCGTTACTTGCAGCGTTAAGAGCATTCCTATAGTCCCACTCAACTCCATCGTAGAAAATTCCAAGAATCTGCTCATCTTTGAAACCGTGATGAGGACATTCCCTACGGTATTCCTTGAGTCTCTCCCAAGCTTCACAGAAAGCTTCACCAGAATGTTGTCAAAACGAAGAAATCTTGTTCCTCAAAGACGCAGTTTTGGACTTGGTGTAGAAGTGGTCCAAAAACGCAGCTCTAACTTCGTCCCAAGTCTTCAAAGAACCAGCCGGTAAAGACTTCAACTATATAGAAGCCTTATCCGAGAGTGAGAACGGAAACAGCTTGCACTTCAGAAATTCACTCGGCACTCCATTAGACCCCGTAGTAGTGCAGATTTCCTCGAAATTCTCAATGTGATCCATCGGTATTTCAGCCGGTAATCCATGGAACAAGTGTTGTTTCACCAGAGATATCATCTGAGGCTTGATCTCATAATCCTGCCTCTGAATAGTTGGAATCACAATGGCGGAACGGTTCTGATAGAAGGCATGGGGATTATCCGTATCCCCTATACCCGGCTGTGCTGGAGGGGCATGTGGTTGATTTCTTTGCAATTGAGTAATCTGATCCCTTAGCACTTGCAACTGAGCATTCATCTCCTCCTGATTAGCCATATTATCCAGATTCGGTGAGTTTCTTCGCCGACGGTTTTCTCGTTCAATACGTGCTAACTCTTCGTTCGAAACGTTGATCAAGGATTCGGTGATGTTTCTTCTTGTTCTTCTACTGGTCATGCACCTGAAACACACCGAATGCAAACAAAAGAAAGCAAAATTAGCAAAAATAAATTCTTAGACTATAAACTAAATCGAAATTCAAAGGCAACGCAATTGGTCCCCGGCAACGGCGCCAAAAACTTGATACGTGAAGTTTTAAACCTAAATAGTATCCGCAAGTGCACAGACAAAACCAGTAGTATTTTAGGTATCGAATCCTCAGGGACCACGGTCACACTATGAAAATATGGATTATCGTTTAAAGCTAAGATAAAATGGGAATTTGTTTGTGACGAATTAATGAACGAAATAGCAACTAAAAATGATGTAAATTCAATAAGATAAAGGCACTAGATTAGAGTCATTCGCCGGTGGTTTCGGATTATGGACTGAGCAATCTATTCAGGATTCAAATTAGCGCAATCTAGAACTCGAACATGAATGTAATATTGCCTCACTGTCGTGATGCATCAATAACTTTATCTAGCATCCTAAATGCATAAACTGTCGTTCGAATTCAGAAATGAAGATAAGCATTAACGATTTGGTTCGATTTGTTCACAATCGATGGTAACAATCAACTGTCGTTGGTTACACACCGATTGCTCATCAATGGTTTATCTAGCAACCTAGAGCACTTTCATGAATAAGTTAATCTTAAAATCATAGACTAGGTGATCAAATTAGCCTAAGCAGTATGAATCCCGATTGATGAAGACAAATGATAACATTTCCTATTTGGCTCAGTCACTATCATCCTAATCCACCATTGAATTCCCCTAATCTAGCAATGAGACTACTCAGTCATGGAGGACAAAATCACAGCAATCAAATGAGAAGAAAGCATCATGATAAAATAAGAGAATAGGGTTTAAGAAATCTTCTCAATGGAAAGTTGTGGATGATCCTCCAATTCTTACAATCAAAATCCTTGGAAATGAAAAACACCTTGAAAGGATCTCAACAATGGAAACAAGTAGTCTCAGCTCTCAAAAAAATGTCTCAGGGAAAAATATCTCAGAAAAAAAAGAACTTGGAACTTTGAAAGTGGCTACAACTTATTTATAAGGAAATTTTAGGGCAACTTGGTTCTGGGAGCCCAACCGGTCGGTCTGATGTCAGACCGGTCGGTCCGTGTCAGCACAAGGCATGTCTTCGGGTCTGGGATCGGTCGGTCTTACAATTCGGACCGGTCGGTCCGGATTCCAGAGACTTTTGGCTTCGGGTCTTCGAGTGTGGACCGGTCGGTCCTCTCATCCGGACCGGTCGGTCCGGATTCCAGAGACTTCAATTTCCTTGGGTCTTCCGGCGAGCAGGTGCTCGCTCCAAACCGAGCAGGTGCTCGATTTATGAAAATCACTGTCTTTCCTCCAGATTCGTCCCTTTTTGCTCCAATGACCCTCACGGACTCTAATCTATGCTCGAGAGCCTCCTAGAACCTGAAAAGACACAAAATAAACTAGAAAGAACCAAAAAGACTAAAGAAACAAAGCGTAAAAGACACCAAAATACTAACATATCAGCTGCACCTCTACCACTGGAGGAACCACTGGAGCCTGAACCGGAACTCCCACCGGAAATCGCTCCAACAACTGCGCCAAAAAGCCCTCCATACGCTCTCAGCGATCCTAAGCTGGAACAATACCCATGTCTGGGCCCGATCCTCTGCCAGTCACAATCAATCAACATAGACTTACTATGGAATAATTTTGAAAGGCCGAAGAGGATGATACCAAGACTCTAATAAATTGACTAAGCACACGAAATCAATTTAAACACATAGTCTCAGACATCCAATTTCCATTGTCCTAAAACCGTCTAGGCTCTGATACCAAAATGAAACAAACCGTCTATGTCATTTCTAGTTTGGAAAAAATAACATTTAAACAAAAATAATAATCCAATAATTCCCTTAAATAATTAATTCCTTAAACCAATAAGTCAAATACCAAATTCAGGAATGATCAATTAAATAAACTAGCAACCTAAACCATTTGGTTCACTAGTCTAGAACAGCAACAAACAATCCTATCATCCTCTTCCAACGGCCTCGATTCCACGATCACACTTTTTCCTTACCTGCAACTCAAAAAGGAAACTGGGAGTTGCGTGAGTATTATTATAAATACTCAGTGAAGCGGTTATCCCGCCAACAGGTTAAACACTGAATAACAATTAATAATTTATTACTCAATTAAACAGTTCTAGCTACATTATTATTCCATTACTCAACAGTTACTCAATAATCCACAAAATTTCATAATTTAAAACTAGGTGTTGATCGACACACCACCATGGTGTCGATCGACACTCGCTAATCACGAGTATCAAATTTTAAGTGGTGTCGATCAACACAGCCTCTAGATGTCGATCGACACCTCGTTACAAAAACCAGAACCGAGTTTATCCTCTCGCGACTCGACCCGATATCAACACAGTTCAAAACAGCAATCAAAGCACACAAAATCGACATCAATAATCAGCAACCATCCACGAAAAATCATTCAAACGACAAGGATCATACAAACAACAAGGATTATTCGCTAATCTAATGGAAACCCGTGATCACGCACTCACCTCTCGATTCGAAGAGGATTGATCATGAAAACGGCTAGGAACAAAACAAACACAGATGCCACAAACGATCACCGAGAACGAACGGATGAAGAACTCGACTTCCTCCCTCAATCACTTAGGCTTTTCTCTGCGTTTTTCTCCTTAGGAACGCGGCCATAAACTGCATAAGGGCTTATATACGCAAGCCCTAGGGTAAATACCTTAAACCGAGCCAAACTGAGATTAAAAATCTAAACCGAACCACATCGCATAACTTGGTGTCGATCCACACCCCCTTTCTAATTACAAAAATTGGAATCGGGATGTTACAATTTTTCTGTTCCTAAAGGCATAAAATCGTGATTAGGGAAGTTGAGAGAGGTTTTGGTATTTCCTACGCAATTTGGTGTTTGAGAGAGAAAAAGACAATTCTGTTCCGTTTGGTAGAGTATCAGAACGGACATGAAGAACATATTTAATCAAGATGAAATTTCATGGGTAAGTTCTTCTATCTCTTAGCTAACCGTGAGGCAAATCCGTTTGTTAATACGCTAAGAGATATCTCTGTTTTTGTGAGAGAGAATTGTGCAGAATCGGGTCGGTGATCAGGCCACTTCGAGGACGTTTTTCCGGAGTTTCAGAGCGAGTTAGGCAACGATCCTTATATCGTTGTAAAGTTCTTTGTTTTTATTTTTCGAATCATGTGTCAGATTATGATTCCAAGGTAAACTCCATCTTTTATGGGCAATCAAAGTCAGTATATCATTTCTGTTTTTCAGAAATTCTGATTCGAATTAGGGAAAAACTATTGTGGTGAGTCCTAGGTGAAAGAGAAGGAGAATCAATAGCTTTGGATCCAGTAGGAGGCTCTGATTTTTGTGTGTCCTTATGTTCAACCAATCTTAGGCTAAGGTGAGTGTGCGATTGTTGTTATGTATAGCGTATGATAGGTTGTTGTTTGACTTTGATGGAATTGATAGCGTTATTGTTTGTTTCATGGTTATTGTGTGTTTATCGTATTATTGATCGATGTGAATAGATCGATTCAGGTTTCTGCAATGAGTGTCGATCGACACCCTGTTATGTTTTTTTTTTTGTGGTTGAGTTTGGTGTTTCGATTGACACCATGGAGAGTGTCGATCGACACTGATTGTTGAGTTGCATATTTTGGTTAATGTGCTTGTTTTGGTAAGTTGAAAGTTGTGAAACTGTTGGTTGATTGTGTAGTATTTGGCATACGTTGTTCTTATTATGTAACTGGTAGACGGGATGACTGACTCACTAAGTATTTATGAAATACTTATGTATCTCATTTTCCCATGTGATGTAGGTAAAAGTATTATGTGATCGTGGAATCATGGCAAGGAGAAGAAGATGATTAGGATCTCTAGGTTATTTGGTTATGTGTTGGAATCTAGAAACTGATGTTTAGATTGCTAGTATTTCTGGAAATTGATATTTAAAATCATTATTTTAATTGGTTTATTGGATTATTAGTCTTAAAAGAGCTTATGTGTTTTTTGCCGATGATTGTTTGCTGAATTAATTGTTGAGAATTAATAAATATAAGATTATTAATTCGGATTTATTATTTAAAAAAAGATTTGGTTGTTTCATTTTGGTATCAGAGCCCTTATGGTTTTAGGGCAGTTAGAATTTGGTGATTTGAGACTACGTGATTTGAATTAACTGTGAGTAGTTAGTTGATTCTATGAGTTGTAAAGTCTTAGATCATCCTCTTCGAGTCTTGAATGAGATTTCGCGGTAAGTATTTATTTGTAGGTAGTGACTTCTATTTTTGAAATCTAGCTTTGTAGTCTGTATTTTGCGAAATATAAAGAGTGATGGCTAGAGTTGATAGAGATATAGTCTTGGTATGTATTTTTGGGAAATGCAGAGAGTGATGGCTAGGGTTGCTAGCAGTAGAGGGTATTATCGGGGACGTGTGTGAGTTCGCCGAGAGTGTGGTCTTGAGTACCATGCATAAGTTGATTTCAGATTCGCAGACGTTTCATGAGGGGTCCAGGTGTCCAGCCAGTGTTAGTGCTAATCTGAGGACTGGTGGTACCAGAGAGAGTACGAGTGTGACTGGTAGTTAAGGAGGCCCAGTTGGGGGTGCAACCGCCGGTGTGGCTCTGGATTGAGATGATTGTCTGGCAGATCTATTGGCTCAGTGGTTGGAGCGGTTATCGAGTGCGGTTCCAGTGCAGACTCCAGTAACGCCACGTGTGGCAGAGGTGTAGTCGAGAGCTGCAGCTATAGAAGAGGTTCCGTCATAGTTGAGGATGATGGAGCATATGCAGCGCATTGATTTGAGTTTCTTCTCGGGTGGCACTAAGCCTAAGGAAGCTTGAGTGGAGGTTGAGATTAGAGCGGTTTGTTTGTTTTATTTGGTGTCCTGAGGGATACCGAGTTTGGTTTGGTGTTTCATTACTTTGATGGTCATGCGCATCTCTGGTAGAGAGGTGTTGAGGCCAGGCAGAAGCTGGCAGTGTGGACCTGGAGAGAATTCTTAGCAGAGTTTGATGTTAAGTTCTTCCTCATGAGGCAATAGATTATCTTGAGGCGATAATTGTGGAGCTGGTTCAGAAAGACTGGTCTGTGTGGGAGTATGACGATTAGTTTTACAGGTTCTTGGTCTATTCAGGTCGAGGCATGGAGGGTGAGCTGGCGCAGGTGCAGAGGTTCCTGCGGGGATTTCCGCCTGATTGAGGATGCGTTGCAGAGCGTCCAGGTACGCCTCGAGGGCGGAGTTGGTTGAATCAGCTGCTGATTTTGAGGATGATCCTAAAGATCAGGCAGCAGAAGTTTTTGTTCCTGTTGTTCTAACTATTTAGCCGAGGAGGAAGGAGCAGCATGTGAGTCCTAGTAAAGGCGGGAAAGCCTGCACACGGACAAAAGAAGAAGTGGGAGGTTTCAAGTTCCATATTTTGTTTGATTCTATAGCATCAAATTGCATCAGTACTCCTAAGTGTGCTGAGAGTAGTGGCATAAGGAGCGGCACCGATGGGTTTCCAACGTCAAGGTGGCTAGAGGAGGATTCCGGGCTACGTTTGGCCGTACGAGGGACGGTGGTGTGCAGATTGGTGGATAGGTGATGCCACCAGATTCAATGATTTACCGGTGGAGCTGTATGACGTTATTATGGGGGTAGATTGGCTGATGCATTACATAGTCTATTTGGATTGTTATCGAGGCAGGGTTTTTCTTGAGCGTGATAGAGGGAGGTTAGTGTTTCAGGGCGTGAGACCTATACCCGTAAATCTTGTAATCTCTGCTAGTCAGGCAGAGCAGAGGATAGCGCGGGGTTACGGGGCGTGTTTGGCAGATATCGTGATGCCAAAGCCTAGTGATGAGGTTGATATTGGGGAGTTTAGGGCTGTTCAGGAGTTTTTGAGGTTGTCTTTCGGTCGTAGAAGGGATTACTGCCGTCTTTGTCTAAACATTTCACAATTGAGTTAGAGCATAGGACAACTCTGATTTCTAAGGCGCTTTGCAGGATGGCTCCAACGGAGTTAGCAGAGCTGAAGATCAGCTAGAGGACTTGGCAATTAAAGGCTTTATTTGACTGAGTGTTTCACCGTGGGGAGAACCGGTGTTGTTTGTGGAGAAGGCAAATGGGAGTATCTAGAGGTTTTTGGAGGATCATCTTCATAGATGACGGTATATTGGAGGAGTCCAGAGGAGCTTGCGGAGCATTTGAGTTTGGTCCTGGAGAAGCTTCGGAAGCAGATGCTTCTTGTGAAATTGAATGAGTGCAGTTCTTGGTCACATTGTTTCTGCAGGGGGAGTTGTTGTGGATCCAACAAAGATATAGGCTATTTGAGATTGGCCTAGACCTAGTAACACCACCAAGATTTGTAATTTTCTTCGTTTGGCAGGATACTACAGGAAGTTTGTCAAGGGATTTGTGAGTATGGCGCAGTCTATGACGATGTGGACCGGGAAGGATGTTCTGTTTGTATGGCCGCATGAATACGAGGATAGTTTTGCGAGGTTCAAGAAGATGTTGATGAGTACACCTATATTGGTGTTGCCGAGCTGGGTAAGCCTTCTGTAGTGTAAATAGAGGCTTCAGGAGTTGGGTTAGACCACTTGAGGCAGTCCTAATTATCGTTGTTTATGGGTGTTAGTATTTATTGCTCTAGGGGCTGCGGTCTCGAATAACTCATTTATTTTTGCTGACTGTGGTCTCCTGTATATCTTTGGAGATTGTGGTCTCCTGAATACTGCTCGGGATTGTGGTCCCAGTATGAGCGTTGGGGTTGTGGACCCTGTGTTTTCGATTGCTCAAAGGATATGTTCATGCGAGTGCGAGGGTTATGGAATGATTTAAGAGTAATAAATTTTTGTAACGTGCGCATAAACATAGGATTAGTGATGTGCTTCGAAGGTCATGAATGAATTTTTGAGGAGGATCGGTGTATTGGTCAAGTGTGCAGTAGGAGCATAGAGGATATGCTGAAGTATAAAATGGCGGGTTAATACCGGGGCATTGCATCTAGTCTTCAGGTGCTTGTACACATAGGAATTTATTACTCTATAGGAAGCGTTTTTCCTATATATATCTAGAACTTAAAGGAGATGTCATGAGAGTAGAGTTGCATCGGCATCGTTACCTCGAAGAAGACGTCATGAGAGTGTGATGATGATGGTAGAAGTATGATTAATCAATGTCAGATCGTGGCATAAACATGAGATTGGATATGGACATCAGGGTGAGGGTGTGTAATTTATGTGTAATACCAGCTAGTGGATCAAAGCGTGCGATAAGTGTCAGCATGTGTAAGTGAAGTATCAGGTTTCGAGTGGAGGGATGTAGAGTTGCATATCCCAGAGTGGAAGTGGGCTATGTTTTCGATAGATTTCGATGTATATTTTCCTAACTCGCAGAGTTTCGATGTTATCTGAGTTATGGGGGATCGTTTGATTAAGTCAGCATTTTTCTGGCCATTAAGGAGACTGATGGAGCAGTGGTTTTGGCTATGAAGTGTGAGGAGGAGATGGTGAGGCTTCATGGAGTGTTAGCCGCATGGTTCAGTTAGGGATCTTAAATTGCATAAAAAGCAGAGAGGGCAATTCATTATTGGAGATGGTGATTAGGTTGTTTGTTTGAGAATGGGGGCGATCATTAGGTGGATCACTTTTGTTTGGCTGAGTTGTTTAGAATAACAATTTTTCAGGCGAGTATCGAGATGGCTCCATACGAGGCTTTGTATGGGAGGCAGTGTAGGTCATCTATCTGTTAGACCAGAGTGGGGGAGAGAAGCATTGTTGGTACGGGTTTTTCAGGAAACAACGGAATGGACCCGTGTTTTAAAGTTGAGCAAAAGGGAGGCTCAAGATCGGTAGAGGAGTTATACTGATAAGTGGAGATAAGAGTAAGAGTTTAAGGTAGGAGATTGTGTGTATCAATGTTGAGGAAGTGCATGTGGAGGTGTTAATGGCTAAGATTTTTGAGATCTTTAGCCAGTTTTGTATGTGTCTGCGAGGTCTTTTAAGATTCTCGAGAGGAGAGTTAAGGTGTTGCGCCGGAAGAAGTTTGCTTTGTTGAGAGTTTTGGGGGTTTATGTTGTTTTGGAGGCGGAAACTTGGGAGCCTGAGGCAAAGATGAAGTTGAAGTTCGGAAGTGGCTCAAAAAGCAGGTCGCCGCTTGAGCATACTTTTATCTTATGGTTTCAGTTTTTTTGTTAGCGTGTTGCTATCGTTGTTTTATTCATGTATTATCGTTGAGTTGTAACGATATACATTTTTTGTAAACTTATAAGATGGAGTTCTTTATTTATTTCATGTGTTTTATAAGATGTATGTTTCTTATATGTGTTAGTGGTTTGGTTGACCAGTGTTGGTCGTGTTTGAGATGATATTCCAGGTTGGGAATACCGAGTTTAGGCCACGTGAGGGGATTCTAATCATAGGTGTTTATAGGCATTTTAAAATTTATTACTCCAGGGGCAGTTGCGTTCCCGAATAACTCATTACGGTTTTGGAGATAGTGGTTCTCGGGCAGACTTATCTGGGATAAGTGGGTCTCAGTATATGTATCAAGGGATAGTGGTTCTCTCGAGGGTATACTTACTTGTGACAAGTGGGTCTTAGTATAAGTATCAAGGGATGCTTACTTATCTGTGACAAATGGGTCTCAATATAGGTATCAAGGGATAGTGGTTCTCTTAAGGGGATAGTGGTTCCCCTGCATTTCTTTTGGAGATAGTGGATCTCCGGCAGACTTATCAGAGACAAGTGGGTCTCAGTATAAATGTATAGGGGATACTGGTTCCCTTGGATACCATGAGCTCAACAGATTCGTTCCCGAGAGTTAGAGGGGTATAGTGCACCGGTTGTTTAAAAGATGCGTCCTGAGAGCATGGTGACGTAATAATGAGTTAAGAGTAATGAATGTCTAGAAACGTGCGTATAAACATAGGATTAGATGCAAGTCTCCAAGATCAGATGAGGATCTCTAGTGGTATTGACCAAGTGGGGTCAGGTTTTGGGTCTTTTGGTAGACGGTTTGTCGGGATTCGAGGTCGAATCCAGAGTAATGGGGGAGAGTTGTAATATCCCAGATCCAAATTGTGAAATTTGGTAAGAGGTGTCGATCGACACCAAGGCTGGGTGACGATCGACACCATGTTTAATTGAATCGGATTTGGTTTGATTTTAATTATTCGTTTTGGGTTATTGAAACCCTTGACTCATGTTTTGAAGGTTGTGCAACCTCATTTTTCTGTGCCTAAAGGCAGAAAATCATGATTAGAGAGGTTGAGAGAGGTTTTGGTGTTTCCTACGCAATTTGGTGTTTGAGAGAGAAAGAGACATTTCTATTCCGTTTGTAGAGTATAAGAACAAACATGAAGAACAAATTGAAACGAAATGAAATTTCATGGGTAAGTTCTTCTATCTCTAAGCTAGGCGTGAGGCAAATCCTTTTGTTTATAGGTTCAAAGCGAGTTAGACAACGATACTTATGTCGTTGCAAAGCTCTTTGTGTCTATTTTCCGAATCATGTTTTAGATCATGATTCTGAGGTAAACTCCATCTTTTATGGTCATTCGATGTCTGTATGTCGTTTCTGTTTTTCAGAAATTCTGATTCGATTTAGGGAAAAACTATTGTGGTGAGTCCTAGGTGATAGAGAAGAAGAATCAGTAGCTTTGGATCTAGTAGGAGGCTCTGATTTTCGTGTGTCCTTGTGTTCAACCAATCTTTGGGTAAGGTGAGTGCGTGATCGTGGTTATGGATATCGTATGTTAGGTTGTTGTTGTTTGACTTTGATGGAATTGATAGTGGTTATTGTTTGTTTCGTGGTTATTCTGTGTTTATCGTATTATTGATCATATGAATGGATCCTTTGATGAAACGGGTTCGAGCCACGTGAGGATTTGGCTTGATTCAGGTTCCTGCGATGAGTGTCGATCTACACCTAAAAGAAGTGTCGATAGACACCCTGTTGTGTTTTTTTTTTTGTGGTTGAGCTTGGTGTGTCGATCGACACCATGGAGAGTGTCGATCGACACTGATTGTTGAGTTGCATATTTTGGTTAATGTGCTTGTTTTGGTAAGTTGAACGTTGTGAAAATGTTGGTTGATTGTGTAGTATTTGGCATGCGTTGTCCTTATTATGTAACCGGTAGACGGGGTGACCGCCTCACTAAGTATTTATGAAATACTTACGCTTCTCTTTTTCCCATGTGATGCAGGTAAAAGTATTTTGTGATTGTGGAATCATGGCAAGGAGAAGAGGATGATTGGGATCTCTAGGTTATTTGGTTATGTGTTGGAATCTAGAAACTGATGTTTAGGTTGCTAGTATTTTCTGGAAATTGATATTTAAAATCATTGTTTTAATTAGTTTATTGGATTATTAGTCTCAGAAGTACTTATGTGTTTTCCGATGATTGTTCGTTGAATTAAAAGTTGAGAATTAATAATTATGGGATTATTAATTCGGATTAATTATTTTTAAAAAAAAGCTTGGTTGTTTCAGATTTGGTCACTTTAAAACTCAATCCGTTATTTTTTCACGATTTACAAGAATCAAAGATGGACGGTGTTACTTTAATGTTAGTATGGAAACATGTTGTGTTATTTTTTGAATGAAATTAATTTTAAATCATTACATATAAATATATAATCTTTAATCAATCCGATGATTTTTAAAAACCAAATGATACTATTTTTTTTTTTACCATGTGTCCATCTAATTGAAGTAAAACAAATAATTTAACGGTTATAATTAAACCCGTGCAAAAGCACGGGTATAAATCTAATTTTACTGAAAAATGAAGCTATGGTAGTTTAAAAAGGCTTTGTAAGAAATAGTAGATGTGAAGAGTTTTTTTAGGAAAATAATACTCTCTCCGTTCCAAAATATAAGTTGTTTTGGATGTTTTTTTTTTCCTAAATACAAGTTGTTTTGAGAATCCTGGGTACTTTTCATTTTCATTGAATATTGTGCGACAAATAATATTCTTTAGTCTCTTTTATGTTTTATTAAATTATATTTATTATGTATATTAAATTATATTTTTTATAAGAAAAAATAGTTTCTTAATCTTTGTATTTTTAGCTAAAACAACTTATATTTTGGAACAGAGAGAGTAGTTAAATGCATTAACTTTTGCATTTTTCACACATGTGAACATAAACCGCAACACAACTTTCTCTTATAAATATAAAATTAGTATAAAAAATTGCAATTATTCATCCAATCAACCACGTGACATGTGGATCACATATAAAAAAAAGAAGGGAAATACGACTAGGATGATGGATAGATACAACGATCATAACTAGGGTCTATAGTAGTGATTGTGCTGCTGTTTGGGAAAAAGAAAAAGCATGCATGGTCGTAGTAAGAATTCATCAGAAACGAGGCATGGCTAAGCGTATTATTGGGATAAAAACAAGCTCCACTTGGTAGGATTGGTCTACAATCAACCCCGATAGCACACGCAAAAGTCATGTTTTCTTTTAGCTGCTTTTCCGTTGCGGTTGGAGTTGCTACACACCATTTTTTGGACCTTGCCAGGGGAAGGTGGTTGATCATAATGGAAGATAGGACGATGAAAAAGAGAGTTTTCAACAACGGAGACATGTTTGCCATCTCTGAGAGAAGAAGAGAAGAAAACAAGGAGGCGTAGTTGTAAAATGGTATAGTATTTCATATGTATATACTAAAGTAAATAGACCTGGTTTCCTACTTAGTAGATTTGAAGAAAGGATATTAACAGAATAAATGAAACTTTCCTAAAATGAAAATATGGGAATAATCGCGATAATTTCCTAAAATGAAAATTTGAATTCGAATGATATTATACAAAGAAAACACAATACGATCCAACCATATACACAACAACACCAAATTCACAAATCCACACAAAACTAACACATAAATGCATCAAATGAAACTGTATCGCCTAGAAGCCATGGTCGCGCACTCACCTTAGCCTAGGAACGAAAGAAACGGATTGATAAGCGAAGAACACGAATAACGCAGCCTCCACAACGCCAAAATGTTCTGATCCGAGACTCCTAAAACCTTCACGAACCGCAAACGATCACCATTTGATCACTAATCTCTCAAGAACATACAAATCTCTTATTTTCCTCTCTCAAATATTCTCCAAACCACTTTTTTCTTCTCTGGAAAACGAGACTCAACGCAGCTGGTCCATTAAATAAGTTGACCTAGAATTAACACCCCTAAACCGAACAGGAAATCGCGATTAAAAACTTAATCTGGTTCTGCTAACATTTGGTCGTGTCGATCAACGCGACCAAAATTCCAAACTGGATTTTTGGTTCGCTGGTGTTACAACTTCAGGGCATAGTAGAAAATAAATAAAAGATGGAATAGAGAAGCTGTCTAGATTTACAAATGGTGCTAGAGTGTTGTAAGTTTATTGTATAATGTAGGCCATAAAGATTGTATATTTTACTCTTTGTAACTGGTTTGTGGAATGCTTGTAATTGTAAATTGTGTATAAACTTGTGTTTATATGATTATACCAACGCAATCTTCCATTCATATTTTACAGAGATGATTATATTATTGTCTAGATTAATATTAAAAATTTTGTATAAAGCAAGACCCGCACGCATAAGCATGGGCTCTCATCTAGTTTTTTATAACATTCCCTATTAAAAAAAAAAAACAAATCAGAACCAGTAAATTGTGGGTGTAGTTTCAAACGAAATAAGAAAGAAGTTTATAAAAATGGGTACGTGATTAGATTTTTGAAAATATTTGGCAACAATGTCGCAAATGGATTGTTCGAATATGGGAAGGAGCAACACATGATTAGTATTATCCACAACCTTAGCTTTGATTCTATATTGCTTATGTTTTTTTTTTTTTGACGTCATATTGCTTATGTTTATTCTCGATGCAAGGATGGCAATAAGTTTTTTGACTGAAATTTTTTGAATAGAGAAAAATTAGATAATAAAATGCAATTGTAGCTTTTGGATTTTTTATTTGTCGTTATCCTATCAATCTCATAATATGACTATTGATTCTCTATTGAGTTTAATCGCCGGTTGATTTTATCGAAGTTGTTGTCCACTAATAGAAAAAGGGTATTAGAACGAACAAAGTTACACACAAACAATTTTCATATAATGCAATCATTTTGGGAAAAAAAAAGATAATCAATATCTTCAAGCTTTTTTTTTTTTCATCTTCTAGATAACACATCATCATTAGATTATATTTGATCTAATCCTATTATGATAACATTCAACTACCTGCTTGCTTGTCTATGAGAGATTAGGGGGAACAACTTCCACATATGTCTCCATGATGCAGCTCTCCATGTACGACATCTCCCATAATGGACAAGCTCTCCTTAATAAACGGCTCAGAATGTACGACATCTTCCATGATGGACATACTCTCCCCGACAATCGGCAAAGCATGTACGACATCTCCAATGATGGTCAACTTCGTCATCGACTGTGTCATACTCGTAAAGCCATTGACGAATCAATGATAATATCATGTCAACCCAAAAAACTCCTGATCTTAGTGGTATTAGTCGGTCTAGGCCAATCTCTGATAGACTCGATCTTAGCCAGATCCACACAAACTCCATCTGCATAAACAATGTGGCCGTGAAAACCCATCTCTCGCTGCCAAAAACTGCACTTACTCAACTACGCAAATAGCTTCAGCTCCCGAAGCTTCTCCAGAACTAATCTCAAGTGCACCTCGTGCTCCTTAGGACTCCTCGAATATACCAGAATGTCGTCGATAAAGACAATCAGAAAGACATCTAGGTGCTCCTGGAATACACCGTTCATCAACCGGAAACTCCCATCCTTTTTCTTCACAAACAACATCGGCGCTGCCCACAATGAAGTACTCGGTCAAATAAATCCCTTGCTCGATAAAACCTTTAGCTACTTCTTTAGCTCTGCCAACTCGGCTGGAGCCATCCTGTAAGGTGCCTTAGATATAGGTTTTGTATCGGGCTCTAGCTCAAACGTGAAAGGATCAGACCAAGACGGCGGTAATCCCTTCAATGACTGAAAAAAATCCTCAAAATCCCTAACAACCTGAACACCTCCGATAGCGTCCTCACCAACAGACTTTGGCATCGAAATTGTCGCCAGATATGCCTCCCAACCCGCTCAATCATCTGCACCGCCTGAACAGTTGAGATTACAAGACTCCCTGAAGTCGGCCTCACTCCCTGATAAACCAACTTCGTTCCCTCGCGCTCAAACACAACGAGACCTTGATGGCAATCCAGATAAACTCGGTAACACTCCAACCAGTCCATCCCCATAATGACATCATATAACTCCATAGGACTAATCACTAAGTCCACCGGCATAGACTCTCCAACGATCTGCACATCAATGCCTCTCGCTCGACCAAGCGTAGCTAGGAACCCTCCCCCAGCAACCTTGACCATACTGGCTGGCTCACCAGCGTCGCTCTGAATGCCACTACTCTCGACACACTTCAGAGTAATGAAGCAGTTTGATGCTCCAGAATTAAATAATACATGGGACTCAAAACCTCCCACTAATAAGGTCCCTGCAAACACCTCAGGTGCTTAGAAACCATAACATCTTATCACAAGAATAACAGAAAGCAAACAAATAATTTGACACAACGAAAATTTAATTCGACTGGCCTATCTCCAGTGGCATATACACGTGGTGCTCCTCCATTCTGAGCCAACGGTTGCACTACTGCTATAGAAATTTGCGCCAACTTGAGACACTTGGGCTTCATATGCCCTGGTTCCCCACATTGGAAGCAAACTCGAGTATCTTGAGGCGTCTCCCTCCTCGAACAACTTGCTACATGATGCTCCATGGTCCCACAAAAAAAACATCCACGACTACCAGAACCCGACTTGGAAATGTCCTCCCACCTTCTGTTCTAACCCTACGCAGGCTTACCACCTTTATCAAAACCATAACTTCTTTGATGTTTCCTCCTCGGCTGCACATCACGAGCAACCAGTGTTGGAATCACTGCAGCTACCTAACCCCTCAGGTCCTCCTCAATAACTGATGCAACCTCAACCATCTCATTCTCGAAGCAAACTCTGACACTCTACACCGTGTCCTCAAATCCGCCTGAAGTCCCCTCAGGAACCTCTTCACCTGTGTGTGCTCGTCCTCCATGCCATGATCCGCATACACAAGCAGCCAACTTAACGCTGCATTGTACTCACGCATAGTCCGGTCACCCTCGACCAACTCCACGAACCTCATTCCGAGATGATCTAAGGCCTCCTGAGGAAAATAATTAGCGTTGAACTCAGCTAAGAATTCTCCCAAAGTCTAATCTGCACCTGGCCTCAAGGTAATGAAGAACCAACTCCACCCGATAATCCTTCGGACATCTGATCGAACAGAAGTTGCGCTCCACCCTCATGCACCACTCCTGTGCCTCCTCAGGCCCAACACCGCCTGAAAGGAAAGTCGTACTAAAACTCCGCATCTGACCCATCATCTGCAGATAGGTCAGACGAAACTCAGCAACCACAGCCCTCGGCTCCACCTCCACCACTGGAGGCACCACTGGAGCCTGCACCGAAGCCACTGCCAGAAACCGCTCCAACAATTGCGTTAGCATACCCTCAAGATGATCCACATAATCCTGAGCAGCAAGAGCACCCACACCTGGGCCCGCTCCCTCACCAGCTAACCCGGCACCCACAATACCCACACTAGCACTCACGCTTGTCTCACTCGCGGATCCCACATTATACGTCTGAGACTCTGACACCTGCGTAACACTCGCAACCACACTACTAGAAAACTCTAACACTAGCCCAAGGCATCAACCTTGGCCTCAACCACGGTCTCTATCTCTACAACGACCACTAGCACCGTTATCCATCACTCTGCATTTCCCAAAAACACAAACTAAGATACTAGAAATCACAATTTAAAGGTCAAACAAACACATACCGTGGAATTACTTTAATGGCTCGAGAGGATGCTCTAAGACTGAAACACGTAGAATCGACTAACCCCTTCTAATCAATTCAATCACATAGTCTCAATCCCTCAATTCTAACTGCCCTAAAACCGTAATGGTTGTGATACACCACCATGGTGTTGATCGACACAACCATACAAAACATAGGAACCACAACCTGGTGTGGATCAACACAACCACTAGGTGTTGATAGACACACAATTCTCCAACACAAACATCGCGATAACACAAATAGGTGTCGATCGATACTCCGCGCAAAAACCTGAATCAAGCCAAATCCTTACACGGCTCGATTATGTTTCATCGAGCTATACAATTTCACGATGAACAGAACCATAAACACACGAAAATCACACGACAGCAACAAAAACATAGCAATTCCAACATTAAATCATTCAATCTATAACCTAACACACAATTACCCATAACCACGATAACAGACTCACCTCGACAAAGATTCAAAAGGATTGAACGAAGGGGATCACGAAATCAGAATCGTAACAACATGAAACCTCAAATTTTTACTATCAAAACGCGAAGAACACGCCTTGATTTCAAACCTTGCTCTATAAGCCACTAATCAAGCTTAAGAACAATCAAAAATCTCACACAATTCTCTAACTCTCTCAATTCTCCTCAAACACGATTTTTCCTTCTAAAAAATACAACCACAACCTTTAAATATCGTTACCTAGGGTTCCGCACTCAAACCAACAAAAACCGAGCGAATTTTTGTAACATGTATTTATTACAAAAAATGATACTATATTTTTATATTAATCAATATAAATGATGTTAGTATGTACTACAGTTATGATAATTAATGCTAAGTCTAACATCCGCAAACTAAAATATCAATTTTTGGTGTTCGTGTCGAGCGACACATGGAGTGTGTGCATCAACACGAAGGATGGAGGTGTGTCGATCAAGACCATGTGTGTGTCGCTCGACACGAGCTTCTGCAAAATTGGGTAAATTTTTTTTAATCACGGTTTGGCTCGGTTTAGGGTATCAAACCCTAGGGCTCACATATATAAGCTCTTCTTTGTTCGTGGCCATCGAGTTTAGGGAGAAAACAGATAATTGAGTGAGAGATTTCATTGTTCTTAAGGATTGTTGCAAATAAATCCTTTAGGAATCGTTCTCTTCGAGTTTTAGAGTCGTAGGAATCATGTTGAGCAGTGAAGATTGAATCGTGGAGGGTCTGATTGGTGTGTTTTCGTGTCTCATTTCCAAAATCCTTTCATCTTAAAGACTAAGGTGAGTTGTGACCGCGGTTTCTAGGCAATGAAGGTTGATTTGGATGTGTTTTGTGTATGATTGGTGTGTGATTTATGTATTGATATGTGATATTGGTTGTTGTGGATTGTATGCGTTGTATTATCGTATTTTCCTTGCAGGTTTGCGACTCATGTTCACCGAAATCGTGTTGTGAGAGGATGAACACGATTCCAGCGCAACACAGAGGCGTGTCGATCGACACGAGGAGAGTAAATCAATTCTTTTAAGCCTCTCCGCATATACAGCAAATAATGCCCTGAAACCAGGGTGTCACAATCACCCCCACTAAAAGATTGCAATGTCCTCGTTGCGCATACCAAAATCGTTACCCCCGACAGTCTGACTCACACACTTATCTCGGTTTGCTCTGATACCACTTATAACGCTCCGACCGCTCCTCCCATGGGCCCCTGTACACTCTTAAGCCCGTGGGGCCACCATGTCCGACGGTCAGTGCGTTAGTCTAGAGGCTCAGAAGTCTTGTTTACTAACCCTGCAAATCAATACTGGAAATGGCATCCCAGTAGGTCACCCATCTTGAGACTACTCCAGCTCAAACACGTTTAACTCTTGAGTTCTCTTAAGACCTGTGACCGAAAAGATAAGTGCATTTTGGTGATACAGGTAGCCAAATCAATTCATTTAAGCCTCTCGGCATATACCGCATATAACTCATATGCCCTAAAACCAGGGTGTCACAGTTTGGATCATATGGAGGGTATTCTGGCACAGTTCATGGAGCGGTTCCAGACGGTGGCTCCAGTTCAGGATCCAGTGGTGCCTCTAGTGGCGGGGGTGCAGCCGAGAGCTACAGTTGCAGAGGTGCGTCTGACTTATCTAGAGATGATGGGTCAGATGCGGCATTTGAGTACGGGTTTCTTCTCGGGCGGTGTTGGGCCTGAGGAGGCAGACGAGTGGCGTATTCGGATGGAGCGCAACTTTTGGTCGATTCGTTGTCCTGAGGATTACATAGTGGAGTTGGGAGTCCACTAACTGAGTGGTGATGCTCATTTTTGGTGGAGACCTATTGAGGCTAGGACGCCTGGTGCTCTGTGGACATGGGGCGAGTTCTTAGCTACGTTCAATGCCAAGTACTTTCCTCAAGAGGCTCCAGATTGTCTCGGGATGAGGTGTGTGGAGCTAGTACAGGGTGATCGAACAGTGTGCGAGTACGACACCGAGTTTAGGCATTTGCTTGTGTATGCTGATCGTGTTCTGGAGGAGAAGTAAACACAGGTGAATGGGTTTGTGAGGGGACTTCAGGGTTATCTAAGGACGCGGTGCAGAGTGTCCAGGTTAGCTTCGAGAGAGGAGTTGGTTGAGATGGCAGCGTCGAGAAAGGAGGATTTGAGGGAGCAAATTCTTGTTGCTTCTGTTGTTCAGCCGAGGAGACAACAACAACATAGTGGTTCCGGTTCTGATTCTGGCAAGGGCGGCAAGCCTGCGCAAGGCCAGAAATGGAAGTGGGTGGCGCTTTCAGGCCGAGTCAGAGGGGCGGAGCGTGTTATGGATACAGGAGTTTGGAGCATCATTTGTCGAGTTACCCCCAGAAAGGCGACCACCAGCAGCAGCCCCAGCAGGAGGATTCGAGAGTATGTTTCCACTACAGAGAGCCGGGGCGTATCTGGCCGATGTATTCCAAGTTGCAACAAATGGCGATTGCTGCAATTCAGCCAGTAGTGTACTGGCGTAGCCAATGGCGCAAATAGAAGCACTGTAGCTGTTAGCTCAGGTTGGGGGAGCACCGCGCGTGTATATGCTGATGGAGACAGGCCAGTAGAGTGCGAGGCCGATCACATGTATATTTCAGATTTTAGACACTTAAATTTATGTGTGTAAAATTGGATTGTTTGTTTCCGTTATTTCATGTGATAGAAATATTAGGGTTTCTTAGAACATGAGGTTTTTGCAAGGACCTTATTAGTAAGAGGTTTTGAGTCTCACGTATTGTTATATTCGGGACCATCTAATTGCTTCATTACTCTGGAGTAGGACCGACTTCGGGAAGTCTCGTGATTTATTTGGTTCAAGCAGTGCAGATGATTGAGCGGGGATGCGAGGCTTATTTGGCGACAATTTCTATGCCAGAGTCTGTTGGTGAGGTTGCTATTGGAGATATTCAGGTTGTTCGGGACTTCAAGGATGTTTTTTGGTCACTGAAGGGATTATCGCCGTCTCGGTCTAATCCTTTCATGATTGAGCTAGAGTCTGGGATAGTGCATATATCTAAGGCACCTTAAAAGATGACTCCAACTGAGTTGGCAGAGCTGAAGAAGCAACTAGAGGATTAGGCGGGTAAAGGTTTTATCCGTCCAAGTACTTCACCGTATGGAGCGCCGGTGTTGTTTGTGAAGAAGAATGATGGAATTTTTGGTTATGCATCGATTACCGGGGACTTAATTGGGTCACTGTGAAGAACAAGTACCCTCTCTCGAGGATTGATGAGTTATTCGATCAGATGGCAGCGTTTATGAGGTTGACGAACGGCGTATTTTAGGAGTACCTGGATGTCTTTGTGATTATCTTTATCGACAACATTCTAGTTTACTCGAGGGGTCTGGAGGTGCACTTGAGGTTGCTTTTAGAGAAGTTGAGCAGAAGCTTTTCGCGAAGTTGAGCAAGTGCAGTTTTTGGCAAAGGGAGATTGATTTCCTTGGCCACATTGTTCCTGCAGTTGGAGTTTCTGTACATCCAGCTAAGATCGAGGCTATCATAGATTGACCAAGACCGTCTAATGCTACGGAGATCACGAGTTTTCTCGGGTTAGAAGGTTACTATCGGAGATTCGTCAAGGGCTTTGCGAGTATGGCTCAATCGATGACGAAGTTGCCCGGGAAAGATGTTCTGTTTGTTTGGTCTCAGGAATGTGAAGAAAACTTTACGAGGCTCGAGGAGATGTTAATGAGTACACTTGTGTTGGCATTGTTTGAGCCGGGTAAGCCCTACGCAGTGTACACCGATGCTTATGGGATTAGTTTGGGTTGTGTGTTGATGCAGGAGGGCAGGGTGATTGTGTATAGTTCGAGGCAGTTAAGAGGTGCTGAACGCAATTATCCTACTCACGATTTGGAGTTGGGCACGGTAGTGTTCGCTCTGAAGATTTGGAGGTCATATCTTTATGGTGGGAATGTTCAGATTTTTACGGATTATAAGAATTTACAGTATATTTTCACTCAGCCATTGTTGAATGTGAGGCAAAGGTGTTGGGTTGAGTTGTTGGCAGATTACGATATGGATATCGTTTACCATCCGGGTAAGGCTAATCAAGTGGTAGATGCTCTGAGTCGTCGGAGAGTAGATTCGGCTCGGGAGCAGGATGTTGAGCTTTAGTGAGCGATATTAGCACTTTGTGTTTGTGTGCTATTTAGCAGGAGCCATTAGGTTTGGAGGCAGCTGATCATGCATATCTTTAGAGTAGGATCCGAGTAGCTCAGGAGAGTGATCAAGTTTTGATCAATGCGTCGAGAGCGGAGGGTTCCGAGTATCAGGTCTCTTCGAATGGGACAATTCTTTTGAGTGGATGGGTTTATGTACCCAAGGTTGATGAGTTGAGGCAAGAGATTCTGCGAGAGGCTCATGCGAGCAAGTTCTCTATTCATCCGAGAGCGACCAAGATGTATCATGATCTTAAGCGGCATCATCACTGGGTCAGGATGAAGAGAGATATAGCTGACTAGGTCGCGAAGTGAAATACGTGCCAGTTAGTGAAGGCAGAGCATCAGGTTTCGAGTGGTAGTGGGACATGATCACTATGGATTTTGTGGTCGAACTACCTAACTCGAGAACCTATGATGCTATTTGGGTGATTGTGGATCGTCTGACCAAGTCGGCACATTTTCTAGCCATTAAGAACATTGATGGAGATGCGTTTTTGGCTAAGAAATTTGTGAAAGAGATTGTGAGGCTCCATGGAGCGCCAGCTAGTATAGTGTCACACCAGGATCCTAAGTTTGCGTCTGAGTTTTGGAGAGCCTTTCAGGCTGAGATGGGTACTAAGGTGCATATGAGTACGGCTTATCATCCGCAGACTGATGGGTAGTCAGACAGGACTATTCAGACTTTGGAGGATTTGCTGAGGATGTGTGTGCTGGATTGGGGTGGTCACTGGTATGATCACTTGTGCCTAGCTAAGTTTGCGTATAATAACAGCTTTCAGGCGAGTATTGGGATGGTTCCATATGAGGCGTTGTAAGGGAGGCCGTGTAGGACACCTCTATGCTGGATCCAAGTAGGGAGAGGAGCATTTATGGTGCGAGTTTTGTTCAGGAGACGACGAAGAAGATCCGTCTCTTGAAGCTGATCATGAAGGGGTCATGAGTTCGACGGTTGTTAAAGCAAAATAGAATTTTTGTTTTTGAAAACAAAAGACAAAATTGATGTTTTAAATGGCCAAAATTTGAAAGTTATGGATTTAAATGACCTTTTTACCTTAAACATTTTTATATTTTAACGATTTTAGACTTTTGACCCGAGCTATCTTCACATGTCAAAACAAGTAAGAGCATATACATTGTTAACAATGGTATTGCAATATTAATAAAATAAGAATAGTATTAAAAACATGTTACCAAGTCCTTAAAAAAAAATATTTTGTTTCTTAGAGAAAAAATATTCCATAAAAAATCTTAGAAAACAACTTAAATTACCGAGTGACAATCTTCATTTACCGAAGCAAAAAAATATGATTTAGTTTTGTAAGAAGAAGAGTCTTTCATGAGAGAGACAAATAGAGTTGCAAAAGTCTCTCTTCCATTTCCTCATCTTTAGCTCACGTTTGCTGCAAGATTTTTTCGATTTTTTGCAGTTTCTAAGGTTTGTTCCTTTATCTCAAGCTCTGATCGAAACCGCCTCCTACACTAACAGAAACACAATATTATTCTCATCAGCTTTACACATGTTATCTCACAAAAGGTCTTAATCAAATCATCCATAATAGTGTTACAAGAAAATATGCTTAATCAAATGATCCATAACAGTATTACAAGTAATTTTCTTATCAAATTAACCCTAGAAAAAGTAAATCGACACAATAGATTTGCTAACTAGGGTTCATTTCCTACTCCCTGGGACCACGTTCAGAAATAATCCATTAGAACAAGATTGCAATTACAATTGCGTATGATATCCAACACTATAATGTCTACCGTTCTTTTCTAGATGAATCAACTTACTATGGAGAGAGGTATCAAGCCCGCATACTTGACTACCAACCGGCAGCACCGGTGCATTACTGTCTTCACACGATTGTCATATTCATAGACAACCACCAATAGATCTACGAATATATATGATGGGACAACGCTAAGGCGTGAGTCTTCATGTCACCGCCTCTTGGTATATATATTCATGTCCCTAAACCCTAAAGACTCTCCAAGTCACGTGGGCTTCAAGAGCCATGTGCTCAAGGCCCGCAGCCAAACTCATTAAAACTTGTATCAAATATTACCTCAACATCTGCTTCAGCGTCCTGCTTCAGCTATGTTGTCTTAGTGTTTCTGCCTTAGACTATGTTGCTCTTCATGTTCTTAAATCAATCAGCAATACACTAACAAATTGGTCCCTTTGTTTTCTTCATAATTCCGGACTATTTGGTTGATTTTGCATTCTCAACAATAACTAGTGTAATTACAATAGCCCTTTTCTTAGTGATTTTCAAGACAAATAATTCTGATAACTATCATTTTGTTCCTAGACCTTGTTCACTTGGTCATCATTTACTTTTTCAGAATGTTTTTTTTCCATATTTTTCCAATGTCATTTTTTACTCACTTTCTCTAGTTACACAAAAAGTATAAATTCTTCTATAATCAAATAATTGTAAACAAATTCATTATTCAAAACATAACCAAATCATTTGTTTGCTATAATATTCCGCACAAAAACTTGAATCTTGTTTCAGGTTTTTTTCTTCTTCTTACCAATTCCTCTATAAGAGACATTTAAAAACATAGATGCGCAAAACTCCACACTCTCCATTGGTACATTATGGATGTAATTCAATCAGAGAAAACAAGGCTTCACACATCTGCAAGTGCAATAAGCTGATCAACTACACTAGGATCCGCGAGTGTGCTAATATCACCAAGTTCTTCTAATTGCCTTGACGCAATCTTTCTCAGGATTCTCCTCATTATCTTTCCGCTTCTCGTCTTTGGCAAACCCGGTGCCCAATGTATTCTGTCCGGTGATGCAAAAGCCCCAATCTGCAAAATCGCAAAATTATACCAAAACTCATTTACAATATAAAACTATACAATGAACTTCACTAGAATATTCACATTTTACTTCATATATCATACCTGGTTTCGGACCATGAGTACAAGGCTTTTCCGAAGCTCTTCACTGTAAGGAACACCCTCTACAAGAGTTACAAACGCATATATGCCCTGACCTTTTACCTGATACAAGCAAAAGGCTTGACCGTTATACAAGAACCAAGATGTAACCCTACAATTATCAAGCTTTTATTATCTATACTCAATGACTAACAAGCCAATGTGGCATTGATTACGAACTCTTGTCAATGGGGTCAAATGTATTTCCTTACGAAAACCAGTTATGATAATCAATCCACATACCTCATGTTCTACGCTTACAACAGCTGCTTCTGCGCATTGGGGATGTGAAGCCAGAGCAGACTCAACTTCAGCAGTTCCGATTCGATGGCCACTGTGCAATAAAAATATTAATCTAGACATTATATTTGAGCTGCAAGGAGAATATTGGAATACAATGACATCAATTTTTTGTTCTACCTGACGTTAATGACATCATCGACCCTCCCTGTAAGCCAGTAGTAACCGTCCTTGTCTCTGAAGCACAAAATCAAACTTATATAAAAGCAATGTAAAACCAACCAATCTGCTGCAACCAATTAGATTAGATTGTTCACCTGCTGCAACCATCACCACTGAAATAATATCCCTCAAAAGGTTTAAAGTATGTAGTTTCATATCTTTCATGATCTCCAAACAGAGTTCGAAACGCCCCGGGCCATGAACCTTTCACACAAAGATAACCACTACACTCGCCTTCGATTTCATTGCCTTTTTCATCAACTATGATAGGCTGCAGTAGAGACGGAAAGATCGAGAGATATGATGTCCTCCACATACAAATATCTAAAGAAAGAAGCAGCATACTCAATCTAAATTATCTATTAACCACAGACCTGAACACCAAAGAAAGGGAAAGTAGCTGAACCAGGCTTCTGCGGCCAAGCACCTGGCAATGGTGTTATCTGCCATGCAATTTGACGCACATGAGATAGAGCATGTAAAAGGTAGCAAGAGAGAGAGAGAGAGAGTCACCATGAAGCCACCAGTTTCAGTTTGCCACCATGTATCTGAAATGGGGCACTTTGAATCACCGACTAAATTGTAGAACCATCTACATGAAAGAATCAGACCATAAAGCTCCCTTTCAAATCATCGCATGAATAAAAGACTCAAAAGATATTAACTTTCCAACCTCCAGGCACTAGGATTGATAGGCTCACCCACACTTCCAAGGACTCGTAGTGATTTGCGAGAATGACGTGTTACATACTAGAACAATCAAAATAAGTTAAAAACGGAAAAAATAGTAAATAAGTAAAAATTCTTATCCCCAACATAAGGCTTTAATTACTCTTCAAGAATTTGAAGGACAGATCAATACAGCATGTACTTCTTGTAGCTTGGAAGCATCAGTACAATGCTGATAACTAATTTGACACAACCGAAAGATTCCATATATCGTACCTTATCATCATCGCGCATGAGAGACCTCACCAATGTTGGGGCTGTATAGAATATTGAAACCTTGTATTTGTCAACAATTTCCCAACAGCGTCCAGAATCAGGGTAGTTTGGAGCCTGTTTCAAAACGAGATGAAACTATCACAACCAGCAATCAACTCTAAATGAAAGATATGAGAAATGAAACTCATTTGCACAAAGTTGAATTACTTATTCAGGAACTTAATTGATGAAAATAATAAATCACTAAACATCTATTAATTATCCAAATGGATGATTACCCCTTCAAAGACAACAACAGTGGCTCCATTCAGCATCGGTCCGTAAGTAACATAGCTATGGCCAGTGATCCAACCACAATCTGCTGTACACCTTATGTTTGAGAAGCAAAGAGATTAGCACTCTGTTGTATAGCTTTTAGTAAGTAACTTTAACAGTGAAGACAAGATTCTTTGCATACCAGTATACATCTGTTGATTTGTAGTCAAATGCGTATTTGAATGTTGTAGCAGTGTAGACCATATATCCTCCAGTTGTGTGTAGGACACCCTTCAAATAACCCATATTAAAGAGAGAGGAAACTAAAACAAACTAAGTCGAAGAAGTTAAAGCCAAGGACCAAAATTACCTTTGGCTTTCCGGTACTTCCACTGGTGTAGAGCAAAAACAAGGGATCTTCCGCATCAACCCATTCCACTTCACACAATGTTGGATATTTAGGAATAACATCCTAAAGAGATCACCACCACCCACAACAGACTTTGAGAACCTCTGGAACAAAAAAGAGAAATGAATGCATTTTGCCAATTATTAAACAGCTCTTACCTGCCACCAGACATCTCTTCCATTCTTCCATTTAGTGTTTTCCCTTGTTGTCGCGGATACGTTATCATATGTCAAGCATATGTCTGGTTGTAAAGAAGCAAGAGACACAATTAGTTATGAACCCCATCTTTTCTTTGGCTCAGAGAACAAACTTATATAAAGTGTAAAGAGAAAGGACCAGTAAACAGTAATTCTGCGCATCCAGTTGAAGCCAAGATACAAGATATCGAGGCACGATATACAAAAAGAACCCAAATTGAGATTTTGGTCAATGGACTAACCTACAGAGACTCCATCATTAGAGGATATGTCAAGTGCAGCATCAACAATAGCTTTAAGGTTTATGGTCTTAGGGCCTCTTTTAACAGCATTGCAAGTCAGTATTAATTTTGGCTTGCAATCAACGATTCTTTGGGCAAGAGAGTCAGCAGAAAATCCAGCAAACACAACCTGAGAGAGAATTAAATTATTTTCAAAACTGGTTTTTTGTTAATTAATCAAGGTTGCATTGTAGACAAATGTACAATTTTCAGAGGTTACCGAATGAACAGCTCCAATCCGTGCACATGCAAGCATAGCGATGGGAAGTTCCATCAACATTGGTAAATAAATAACAACAGCATCTCCCTTCTTTACTCCGACATCTTTCAAGTAATTAGCCAGCTGCAGCACGAGGATAAGGTAAATGAGAAAGACGAGTTCTCATGGTCAGAGAGGATGGACAACAGTGTTCATACCTGGCAAACTTGTTGGAGCAACTCAGAATAAGTTAAGGAAGCACCTACACCAGGTTCATTTCCTTCCCAGTAAATGGCTGTTTTATCACCCAAACCAGCTTCGACGTTCTTGTCTAAGCAGTTATAGCAAATGTTGGTGATTCCCCCCTTGAACCACTGCACATACAGGATCTCAGACATGTCATCAGGACAAAACATTTCCCAAACAAATTTACAACAAACAGATTAAAAAAAAAAATTGTCCACCTCGATCTGTATAGGACCCTTCCTGACATCGAGATTATTGGAAAACACTTGGTCACCCCATTTCTGCTTCCAGTAAAACTGAGACGCAATGTCAGACCAAAAACCAGCAGGGTCATCGATTGATCTTTTATACATTTCCATGTACTGCATACAATAACAAGAAGATAAATGATTTACAAATCGTAAAAAAGCAAGCAGAGAAGATGAGAAAGAGAGAGAGACCTGTTGGGGGGAGGAAACAAGAGCCTGAATGGAGAATTCCTTGCTGGGAAAGATGAGATCATTCTCATCGGAAGCAAGGGATTCCCCTAAAACGACGGCGTTTATTTGAGAGATCTTACCAGCACCTGACGGTAACAGGGACATGGAATCGACATGCCTTAGTTGATTCGAAGACATCTTCCTACAGCGGAGAAGATTTTCCGATGGAGATGATCTGCTATATATATACTCACACAATTAGAACTTATAAGTCATAAAAAAACTTGAAGCAACATAAATAAAACTCATGAAACAATCAATCATGAGTCATGAAGACATGTATGAGGATTCCTACAGCATTATTTTTAATCATGATATTAACATCACATCATCATATAACCATCATCATCATATCAATATATCACTACTGCATCAGGGGATTTCAAACTTGTTCCTACCGCATTATATCTAATCCCTAAACCCTGAATCATCATCATCATATTCATGACCATTATTAGTCATCATCATATCAACATCACATCATCATGTTATCATAATCAACATCACATCATCATGTTATCATAATCACACTCACCTTGAAGTAGCCGGAAGGATTCGAGATCCAAGTGATCCACTAATTTTCGAATCCTGAAGAAAAAAAAAAGTGTAATTAGAATTTAAATCAACCGGTTTAGATCCCGTTATAAACCAAAAATAAGATCATAACAATAAAAAAAACTGAAACTTTCGTAACCCAAACATTAAACATTATAATAAAGATCACATTTTTAACAAAGGTTTCCTACTCAAATGATCAGAAGACTCCATATTCGATTAAAAATGGACTTACGGGTCGGATTCGAAGAGTGGAAATTTGAAAATTGGAGAGGAAGAATAAAAGAGAGAGAGAGATAAAAAAGTCAACTCACCGAAGAGAAACCGGTAGAGCCTGAGCTGGAGACAACGGTGAGAATCGGGGAAGAAGGAGAAGCTAATTTCATTTTTACTTAATTAAGGGATTTTTTTTATTATTTCTCTCTCTCTCTCCTCTGATTCTGTTTATTTTTTAAATTATATTTGTTCTAATTATTAATCTCCATTCTCCATGCGCCCACCTACTTATATATCCGTGACAAATATCAGAAAAAGAAAAAAAAAACATCAGATTGGTAAAAATATTTTAAAATTTGTTTCTATTTGGAAAATTAACATCTCTTTTAAAAAAATTTATTTTTTGAAATTGGAAATGACTAAGAAGATTCACGCCAAAAAAGAAAAACGTTTAGAAATTAAAAAATATTATCGCGAATTTAATCTAAAAGTCTACTATCGTTTTTCATATTTATTTATCTTCCACAACACCAGTATAACAATGTTGGCTTGTTTATTTATTTATTCTTCTGTTTTCTTTCCGATTTGTGCTAGGATTCACAAATTTTAAAGCTCGTGAGGATGATTTTGTTTGAAGGAATATCGATCTGCATATTGTTACTGAATGGTGTTGTCACGTACCTAAGGGACGCATAGCAATCTCCTAACATTTTTTCATGTTTGTCCTTATCTCCATTGTTTGGATTTTCTTAGATGCAATGTAGTGATTTAGTTCGTTGGATTATGGTTTTCAATCGGTCGTCTCTAGGTTTGTTTCGACAGTTTGACTCGCTTATGTGTTCTTCTGCGGTGGTAGCTTTGGAAGTGTTTCCCATGTTCTCCATTAGAACCAGAACCATTTCTCACATGTTTTGCTCTTGATGCTATAGATTGAAAATTGTCGGGTCCTCAATATTGGCTTTGATGAGTCTGAAGTGTTTGGTTTCTATTGGATGTGACCAGTTATGCTTCTTACTCCTATGTAACATATATCAGATATAGTGTTTATAGTTAGTGAATTTTTTGGGTAACTAAATTATGAACTTTTATTGTACTATATGTGTTTGAGACATAACGGGAGAGACAAATCTAATGGGATTTTTATAATCTTTTCTTCACGTGTAATGTCTTTGCTCAAAACCTCTTTTCAGTCATTAGCTTATAAAAGCATAAGTTAATATGGCAAAAACAATTCTATAACTAAAATATTATGTGGATCCCATTGATATATATGTGTACTGTAAAATTAAAAACTGGAAGAAACAGCTTATGTTCGACAAAACAATATATAGATTGATGTTCTTTTTAAAAGTTATAGCTAATTATATATATGTTATCGAAATATAATTTAGCTTTTTTCGTATGGGACATAACCATCTCAGATTAAGCTTTGCGTTGACTGTATTGATATATTATGGATATTTTTTGAGTTATCCAAGGCAGTTTCAAATATATTATGTATATATCACATGCAATCATTAAATTTGACTGTACATACATATCAAGAGCAACTCACATGCAATGATTTAATTTGATTGTACATACATATATAAAGTACTAGATTTTGACCCGCGCGATGACGCGCGGGCTGCTTTGTCTCCTTAATTTTTGTTTATAGTTGCTGCAATAAATATAGATATAGTTTTTTTCTTTTTCCGAACAGATAAAAAATCTATATATTTGTAATTTATGATGTAAAATGTGTGGGGTGAAACATGTATTTAAATCGGAGTGTGTGTAGTGCAGTTATAGTGAGTAAGTCAACTAAATTGATTGTGAGATATAGTTGTATATATGAAATCGAAAAAGTGAGTTTATATTTAATGATAAGTTTGTGAGCTTATTGATTAATGACCGTATGAGAAAATAAACCGAGTCACAAATATTCACTTTTCCACCAAAACTTAGAAGGGCCTTAATAAATTGGAAAATAGTATTCTGAACAAACTTAAAGTAATATCGAAATCATGTAATGACAGCAAGTATTTTATAACCATAAAATTATGAATTAAATAACCTGATACGTAAGAAAATAGAGTTTCACAATAGTTTATTATGAAAACGTAGAAACTATCTAATGCTCCTCTTCGTCCATTGGAAAACCTGAATTATTTTGAAAAACATAATATAAAGTTAATAAGAATAATATGTTATCAAAAATCTAGAAAACGATTAGCAAGTAAGACTTACAATTTTCACTTTTTTGACTCTATGGAAAATCTCTTTGAAAACCACATTTTTCGTTTTCTGCTGAGGCTTGCCGTCGTTGTCAAGTATAAGAACCTTCAGAGCCGCTTTAGATGTTACTCTTGAAAGGGCAACATAAAGTTGTCCATGTGAAAACACGGGTCGAGGAAGAAAAAGTCCAACATTATATAACGTCTGACCTTGACTCTTATTGATAGTCATAGCGAATGCGACCGTCACAGGAAATTGTCTCCTACGCATCTTGAAAGGAAGTTTCGGGTCGGAAGGTGTTATAGTCATTCTAGGAATGTGCACTTTATCTCCCACTTTCGTTCCTGTAATTACTGTAGCTTCAATTGTCCTTTCATACAGGGCTGTTATCTGAAGCCTCGTTCCATTGCATAAGCCGTCTTTGGGACAAATGTTTCTGAGCAACATAACAGGACAACCAACCTTTAACCGAAGCGAATGGATAGGTAGGCCAGATAACTTGATACTGTTGAGAAAATCTGGAGAGTAAACAGGATTGTCAAGAGAGCTTTTATCGGCAGGGTCTATGGAATCAGCACTCAGATATGTCTTTTCTTCACCTGAAAAAAATTAAAAGAATCCATTTGATCAATAGATAGAAGAAAATATAAGTAATATAATGTACCTTTAAGAGTATAAAAGGAAGACAAACATGGTTAGATATATTGAACAAAGTTTACAAAATAAGGAAATCATTGTTTTAAAGTTATAATCTATGTGACCTTGGTGTAAGTTCTTTAACGAATTTTTTACAAACTTTGCAAAACCACGCTTCCTTCTTGTTTGGGTCTTTAGTGTCCTCTTTCCATTGGACAATTGTATTGCAGCTACGGCAATTGAAGTAGTACCACGACCAGTCATCGTCGATGCCGTAGATGGTGCAAATGACCCTGCATTTTCCCACCTCATTAATCTGAAGAATCTGATCGATGTTGAGCAGTGGGTAGTCGAGAAAACTTTCGTTGACCACAACAACGATTTCATTTGCCGGTTTTGGATTCATAAGAGGTAGAAGTACTCCATCATTTGGTAACCTAAAAAACGATTTCCAATTATCGAATAAGCCGGGAATATAGTTTATGGTAATGTATATATATGTCTCAATAACATCTTATCAAAAATAACAAACTTACGCATTTTTGAAGGCAATAACCTCTGCAATCTCAGGATTGATTAGAAGTTCGGTAGCATCAAAAGCATTTGACAAATAATTCAAACCTAAAAGAAAAGGAAAGTGAAGTGTTTATGCAACTATTTTAAGTACAAAATTTTCTGATGTAAAAAAGATGTAGCTTACCATCCCATGTTTTCACTTTTCCATATCGGAGCAGACAAATGATTTTTCCATCAATTCCATTCATACATGCCTGGTACATCTTGTCAGCATAAGATCCCCAAATGGTGCATCTTAGATGGTCATTGCTGAAATATTAGAAGAATTCAATAAACAACTTGTGTAGTTTCATTTTTTTACCGACTAAAAAGTGTTTTCCAATTGAGAAATAATATACCCGGCATCTCGTAGAGTGACATCAAGTTTTTTAGTCGATTTTCCACAAACGTCGATTGTTGCCATGTCATCTAGAGCAATGACTTGACCAACAATATCTTAAAAATAGCAAAAGATAGCAATTATGTTAAAGAAGTTTACGAAAAGAAACAATAATTGTATGATGCTCACTTATATTTTTTTGAACTAACTTACCAATCAAGAAATTCTGATTGAAATCAGGGTTCAGGACAGCTGGGAATGCCGTCAAAGTCAAGGTTTCTTCTACCGCTTCATCATCCTTATCTATATCGACTATCTTTGTATGTCCCAGTAAGAAAACTCGATAGACATGTCTTGTTGGTCTGAATCCACCAGTAGCATTTTTCACACTCAAATGCTTTATCTCCTTCCACCCTCCTCTTGTAATCGTTTTGCCATACTTTGCAATATCTTCTCGTTTTATCGAACCATGCATTTTTGTTCCCTTGTATCATGAAATATAATCAACATCAGTTTTTTTCCTATTTTTTTTGTTATAACAGCCGAATAATTTCAATATGCATGACATAAATGAATTTATGCTACTCACGTTTTTTCTTTATTGTGTATATATTACTTGAAAACAAAATGATGAGTATCCGTTAAAGATATGAAAATCATGTTTATTAATTCAAATTTTTTTTTTTGAACAAAATGAAAACATGATTTTTCTTAAGTGGATATATATTAAAACTACGAAAACGACATGGTATAAATATTTTTGTAAATACTAACTTATTACTTGAATGTGATGATGTATATATAAAAAACCATTACCTCTTTGTCGATTATGATGAACTCCAATGTTTCACCAAAGTTTGAATTGCCAGCCTTCCATGAGTGTGTGACGTTGACATGGACCATCCAGGAGGTCTTCCATGGCTTTATTTGATTTAAGGAAGATAGATCCATTTGCTTCTCAAGTTTTTTTGAGTTTCCAGCCATACAATCTTTTTTGTGTTTGTGACCTGCAACATAGAAAAACACTTTACATTAATACAAAAACATCATTGATTCGAATTCTGTTTATTGATGCGAAAAAAAGAAAAAAAAAAATACCAGAGTAAAGGAAAAAAAACAGCCACAGTTGGTATTTATCTTTTTCATCTCGTGAACAACAGTGGTTATTGTTAATTTTTATCAGTAAAGAGTAAAGAGTAAAGAGAGAGATTCATGGATTTAGATAACTCGCAGAGAGCATAAAGGGTTAGGAGCAATTGTAGTTATTGCTTAATACATGATGATAAATACCAAAAAAAACATGAATATAATTACAATTTTGATGCATCATAATTACAATTGTGGTTAGTGCTATCCATCGTATACATATAAACGATTTTAGAACTATTAAAAAAAGGAAAAATTAAAACATAGAAAAAAAGAAGGAGAAATAGCTTTACTTGGATAGGGGTGTATGAAGCTTGAAGGTTTGTAGTTAGAGAAGAAAGATAACGTGAAATTATATTTATAAGGAAGAGAGTAGGTAGGGTTTTGAGGATTTTTTTTTGTAGATTTTCGGAAATAATTTGTAATTTATTAGGGAATAATTTGTTTTCATTAATGGGTAGAATATTAAAAGGATTTTGCGTAAATTATTGGGTGAAAATATTGGTTTAAAATATTTTCATTCCTAAAATATAGTGCTTGTATTTAATAGTTTACCATAATCAAAATAGTTTCATTAAATGGGTAGAATATTTAAAGGATTTTGCGTAAATTATTGGGTGAAAATATTTCTTTAAAATATTTTCATTCTTAAAATCTAGTGTTTGTATTTAATAGTTTACCATAATCAAAATATTTTAATTAAATGGGTAGAATATTTAAAGGATTTTGCGTAAATTATTGGGTGAAAATATTGGTTTGGAAATTCATGCAAGATATAGTTTGATATATATTTGGTATATACTTAAATATTCCATAATCAAGGATATATTTACATTTATACATCATAAAATATGAGGTTCGAATCTAAAAAAATTGTGATGGACGAAAATGAATTGTGTTGGGCCTATTATTTTGGAATAAAGTATATACCAAATATATATCAAACTATATCTTGCATGATTTTATTTTCTACCAAAACAATTACCGTGATCAAATTGGTTTTAATTACATCATAGGCCCAACATGTGATTCACGTTATAGGCCCAACGTAATTACTATGATATTGACGGCTTTGGATAACCTGGTGTATATCCATTAAAATTTCCGGGTCAAAAACCTACGTCCAAGATTAAAACAAAAGCATTTAAACGGTTGTGATTTTAAATATGAGATCCGCGCTAATATCCGTTTTAATTGTCGTGGACCCGGATTCATGAGTAAATATTATTTGGACTTTAATACCCTTAATGAGTTAGTAAAGAGACAATGGCATTTTTGATGTAATTTACACATGATGATAAGGTTATTTGTTAAAATGTACTTCATTTTTAATAGTATTAAGATATAAGCAACGAATATTTTTGTGGCTATCCGGGCCACATTCGTAGTAAACCGTGGTAATCTCTTCGCTAATTGTGACATAATTTGTTTTGATGTGAATTGTGACGATAAATTAAGAGTGTAGCCACAGATATGTCGTGGCCAATATGTGGATAGCATCATTACTAACTTACTATAATAACATGGTTATAGCGAAACTTAGCTACGATTTTGTCGCAGCAATCGCATGGCCATACACAATTATCCATGGTCCAACTGTAGCTATTGGCAGTGGACTAACAACGTACAACTTTGGCAACGATCATATATTTGTTTACGTTACATATCTTGAAAACGGTGTTCAATCTGGATAAACCGATCTAATCTGATCCAAACCTAACAAAAACAATCAATCCCAAAACCAAAGTATATTTTAGTGCGGTTTACATAGATTCATTTTCTACATCCGAATAACCGTGATAGAATCTTAATCCGAATCCAGACCGGATGAAAAAATATTTGGTGCAGATAGTTACTATTTTAGGGGAACAAAATCAGAAGGAACCCCTTGTTATTCTATGTTCCTCTATATAATAACCATCTATCATCATTTTTTTGTTTTTATATATATATTTTTTTCAAAATTAGTGTAACAAAATGAAACAAAAAGATTCCCTTGAAAGTAGTTCCTCAGCTAAATAGTAGAGGAATGAGTGGAACAACTTTTCCTCTTATTTTCATTTTAAGGATATAATTTAATACAAACAAAATTTGAGCGAAAATCAAAACCATACAAACAAATTTTGAACCAGAACCAAAACCATACCAAACCATCATAATAGATTATTCTATTTGGTTTTGCCCTGGATACTATTATCATTCAAACCGGAAAAATACGAAAACTGAAATCCAGATGAATTATAATTTTCCGGGTCAGAAAAAGAACACGTACAAATGAGTTTGAAGCCCAAGTAATTGGTACTGTTATGCCTCTACCAATACCATCTACTAACTTATCTATTTGGTACAAAGTTATAACATCACAACACAAATCATGCAAATGTAGTAGTAGCTTTTGTTTCCTTTTTTCTTTTTCTCAATCCTTTTTACCTTTGTTGTCTTCATCACCTTTCAGAAATTTCATAAACCAATAAGCAGAAGATTTTGGGTGCCGGGTTAGACCGTTCTTGTAGTCTACATATACCAAACCGAATCTTTTCGTGTACCCTTGCGCCCATTCAAAGTTGTCCAGCAACGACCACGCAAAGTATCCCTTTATGTCCACTCCATCTCTGTTTCAATAGTCACCCAATAGCAAAATACTCTCAGTGTTACCTTTTCCTAAGTATGTGTGCTCGTAAACATATAAATGATAAGAAAATTGTTGGCTCACTTGATAGCTTCAGCAACATTGGCAAGGTAGCTCTTGAAATAGGCAACTCTAACTTTATCGTCAAGCATCTCATGGATAGAGGCAGATCCCTCATCTAAATCATCCATACCTGTTGTGTTGGACCAAGAGAACTAAACATCAGGATATATAATATAAGTTCGATATGACCAAAATAACTATTCGTCAATTGCCAACAGTATTTGGATAACCAATCGGAACCATAGGAGTTATACCATTCTCTGTAATAAATATTGGAGGGTGGTTGTATTTTTTGCTTATGTAATTCAAAGTCCTCTGGATTCCCCAAGGCACAATGTAAAGCCAATCAGAAGCAGCCTGTAATTGGCACAGGCAGTTTAGTTGATTACTAGCTGATGCATACCTGCATTTAGCAGATCTGCAGAGATTCAATAGAGATTAGATTAAGCGGAAAATAAGATACGAGTTGTTACCCTCTCGCCTATCGGCTCTCCATTTTCCCATTCAACTGTGTACAGAAAAGAGAGGATGATTACTTAGAAGATGGTTGTAGTAAAAGAAATTTTAGTGTTTGTGTTTGTTACCAATCCGCTCCATTTCTTGTGCTTGGTAAAAGTCACTCTCAGCTACTGTGTTTGAGACATGAGCAATAAACCTTGAAGTGTAGTGGTTTATGCCAAGAAAGTCCCAAGAGTTCTGAAGCATAAACTCTTTTTCTTCTGGAGTAAATCTAGGAAGATTATCTCCAAGTTTCTGCCGCATGCTTGCAGGATAGTCTCCATAAAACAAAGGATCCAAGAACCTGCAAAGCATTTTAATCCGTTATTTCAAGGAAATGATATATACTTAAATGTTCGCAAGTCCTTTGACTTACCATCCGAGTTGAAAGTCAATTCGTCTAGCAGCTGCAACCTTGTCCTCCGTCTTCTCTGAGTTTGGCTCTGCCCATTCACAATCAACCGACAAACCGATTTGTCCACCTTGTATTTCCTAGATTAATATAAATAAAAAGTAATTGAGATGCATGGATAAAGTTACTAGACATCAACAATAGAACCCTTGACGCGTGTTTTCATAACCACAAGTCTGAGTAAAGCAACACAAAATTAGGTTCTTTAACCATCATTAAAAAAGAAACTAGAACAGAAAATGATTGTTGAATAGGTAAGTGATTATACCTTGTACTTGCTTCTATATATGGAAACAGCAGTTGCATGGGCCAAAACCTGATGATGCGAGACCAAATATGGTTCGATCAAGGGCTTCTCATTTCTTCCAGGTGCAAATATCCCAATACAGTGTCCATTCACTGAGGTCTGAAGAGGTTCGTTTAATGTAATCCAGTGCTTCACTCTATCACCAAAATGTGCAAAACAAGCATCTGCATAGAGACCAAAATGATCTCTGCACATGAAGAAAAATTTAATGTCAAAACAATCGATTCTACAAAAAGTGAAATAGTCTACAAGACTTTACTACTTACACAATTTTCCTATTTGTCCAACCTCCGTATGCTTCCTGGAGATGTGAGGGGAGATCCCAATGGTACAGAGTTACATACGGCTGAATACCTGCGATAGTAATCATCTCGTGAAACGATCATTTCCACAAAGACGAAAAAGCTCATTTTAGTTGAGAGAAAATACCCTTTTCAAGAAGTGTATTGATAATATTATTGTAGAAAGCAACGCCTTCTTCATTGACTTCAGTTCCCAAGCCATCTACAACAAATGTAAAATGAAGACAAATAATCCCTTCAATCAGTTAAGCTCTATATTTGTCAAAAACCAAAAAAGACCAGAAGACAAGTACAAACACTGTTCCAAACAAAATAATGCCCTACCGAAACTAGAGATCAAATTATGAATCTTCTAAAGCAATTCATAAAAATAACCTTGTCATGCAAAGAAATATCTACTTGACATTGTTAATAGCTACAACATAAGCTACACAATGATTAGAGATCGTATCATCACACATAGAAGAAGTAATTACCACACAAATATGGAGATTTTTAAGTATAAAGACTGAGATGATTAGTAAACTGCACAACGCACACAAAAAAAAAGAGTATAACACGAATAGTAACTAAAGACGGATGAATGAAGAGCGACATTTCAGTTTAAAATGTATAAAAGTCAGTAATAACATAGCAAAACTAAAGTGAACATACCAGGGAAAATGCGAGACCACGAAATGGAAAATCTGTAAGCAGAGAATCCTAATTTTCCAATAAGCTCAATGTCTTCCTGCAAATAATCGACATAACAATCTGATAAAGTAAAGAAATATAGAAACCATAGTATCCTCGTATAGATTTCCGTTAATCCTCCATACGAATCACAACACTTAAAAAAGGTCTCCTTTTCCTAACCTTGTATCTGTGGTAATGATCCACAGCCACATCGCCATTACTTCCATCGAGAATTTTCCCTAAAAAGACGGAGGAGAAGAAAAAAAACAGCTAATTGAGCTACTCATGATAAATTTTGACATGGGTTAAGCTAAGAAGAAAGAAAGCAAAGACCTTGGATATGAGTGAACTTATCCCATATACTTGGTCCTTTCTTTCCTTCATTCCACCCTCCTTCAATCTACAAAACCAGTAAATGTTTCTACAAAATGTCAATGAATCTGCTACAAACCAAAAGACATGTTTTTTCCTTCTTAAATCTGATTTGTATCTAAATCAATACATGTTTATATTCACCCAATTTGCAATCTTGTTACACTCTAAGACTTAACTACCGATTCCGAACTCAGTTCTGACTAAAAGATCGATGATTTGCTACTAAGGAGGCAAAAGTTTCAAACTTTTCTTTACCAAAAAATAAAATTTTGAATCTTTGACTCCCTAAATCAAAGATTTCAAAGAAAAAAAGAGAGAGGTACCTGGTAAGCGGAAGTGGCAACGCCGAAGGTGAAAGAGGAAGGGAAATCAGAGCGGTAGATATGAGGAGAGACAGCGAGATTAGCCAAGTTTAGCTTCATCTGCGCCATTTGGAGGAATCTGAGAGATAGCACCAGTAATGTGTGTTTGTGCCAACATAGTTACAGACGCAAGATGCAAGAGACGACTACTTGGGCCTGTACTGGGTTTAAAGCCCACTAGTTTTCTTATGAATTGAGATCATTACAGATTTCTCTGCTTTTGTCTACTTTACGTTTTCCTTAGATGTATCTTATGGCCAAAATTTGGTTAATCTTTTTGAGTTCTTACATTAAATTTTTTTCTTTTATTCAGTGATGGATTTTAATAGAGTTTAAATCTCGAAAAGGAGAAGAAGGTGGATGTCAACTTCAGAGATGTGGGGAGAGACCATGAACCAGCTATTCCGGCACCAATCAATCGTGAAGGAGGTGGTTATATTGGGATAGTTCCGCAATGTGAGAGGTGTACTTTTTACCACTTGGGACAATGTGCACCGAACGGTCTTGTATGCTTTAAATGCACAAGGACGGGCCATGAGCGTAAGGATTGCCCCAGGCATTGGATACTTGCTACCAGTGTGGCAAGACAGCTCACCATGGTCGAGATTGTAGGGTGAGATCGGATGGACCTCAAGCACGGGGCCAGCCTCAGGAATTGCTACCGCCGCCGCCTAAGAGGCAAGCGATATGAACCGATCATTGGTAAGTATTTTTTTTAAGTATAATTAAGGTCATTTTTTTTCCTAGAACTGTGTGCTTGCCTAGTCCTTCTTGTCGAGTCTCTTAGAAAGCTATGAAAATAGTTTAGAATCGATGATTGTGTATTCAGTAGTCGCTTACACCTTGTTCAATATCGGTGTCTCACATAGCTTTGTGGGCCCGGGATTGACAAAGTGTTGGAAGTTCAACTTCTACCAAAATCTCAAAGGAGGAGTAGTTCGTCGGTAAGGAAGTCGCCAGATCCTTCGAGACTCATAAGAGATGAGGAGAGGTTTGGAAACTATCTTGCGTTATCGAGCAACTAAGGAAGAATCTGTTTTCAGTTGGGATAACTGAAGTGGAAGGAAGCTAGACGTTTTCACCCAAGCGGAAGGATGGACATTTTGGGGGTGGTCTAAAATCAAGTGGGGGAGAGATGAAATATATGAGGGAACCCGAGAGCTTGAATGGCAGATGATCGTATTACCTCGTGCTCTTTTCGACAAAGGCCCGAAGGGGGAGGGAGTCAAAATTCAGGGACGAATTATTTTCAAGTGGGGGAGAATTGTAATATCCTATCCCAAGCCCACAGAATATTGGATCAAATCCATCAAGAAAATCCCATTTAAATGTGGCCCAAGAAGGAGGAGAGCTAGGTTTTGCTCTCATATCTCTATATAAAAGAGAGGAGGAGGCCTCAAGGGTTTAGAGAGAGAGACTTTCGGCGAAGCCCTGCCATAGTAGAGAGAGAGAGCCAGCCGTCGCAGCCACCGTGTGAGAGAAGTCGCCGTCGTCGCCTGAAAAGGAGGAGAGGACAGTTATGACCTGTTTCAGTGGAGAAGAGAAGAGAACAGGAAAACCAGATTAGATTCAAGTGAAACTTTGTGGGTAAGTTCTTCACTCTCTGATCTAGTTATAGGAGAAAGAAGTTCTTCATTCGGATCTGTGGTTTATGAGTTGTGTCTGTTTTCCCGAGACCCATCTGTGAAGATCCGATTAGTGACCAGTCTACTTGAGAAGGGTTTTGCCGACGATCCAGAAGGATCCAGGAGAGGATCTACATATCACCAGAAAGCCCATCCTGTCTAGTTTCCAGAACCGTCGGCTGATACAGAATCCGATATCCATAGCTCCTTCTGTCGCGTTTCCAGTGTTGTGTGTTCAAGGTAACTCTCAAACCCTAATGGTTCGGTTTGGGTAAACCGACTGGTCCGGTTTGGGTTAACCGAATGGGTTGGTTCGAGTTAACCAAATGGTTTGGTTCGGGTTAACCGGTTGGTTCAGTTTAGGAAACCCGACTTTCCCAAAGTAGGAAGTTCCAGAAATGGGAACTTTCCGAAGAAGCAAAGTTTCCCGAATTAGAAAGTTTCCTGAAATGGAAAGGTTAGTCGGAACCTAACTCCATTTCGTGCTTGTGCAGATTCGTGGCTGCTCTTCCATTCTTTGATTGTTTCTTCTATAAGGCTAAGGTGAGGTGGTGATCTGTGGATACATAGCATTCGTAAACATTCTTGTATATGCTTATATTAGAATGAGGAGTGGCTATATAATGTGATGGCTTGTTTAACAGCTAGGTTGTTAGAGAAATGATGTTATGAATGATGTTATGCTTTACATGGTTGTGTGATAATGTTGAGTTATATCTTGTAGTATATATATATATCTATTGGGTGTCTGATCCAACGCTATCTATTGAGTGTCTAATCCAACGCTATCTATTGGGTGTCTGATCCACTATTGCTATTGGGTGTCTGATCCCGCGCTTATATATTGTTATGATATGTTGTGCTGTGCTATGCTATGCGAGTACGCTATTGGGCAAGTAGCTCTGCTGGTGTTGCTTGTATAGATTGTTTGTGCTAGACCGTTGTATATCTATTTCTAGACTTGGTATGCGTATATACCGGTTCGTTTGTGTGTGTTATATGTCATGTGGACAGGGATGACCCTCTCTCACTGAGTAACTTGTTACTCACCCCTCTTTTCCCTTTTTCTCAGGTATTGAGTAGGAGCTTGGACTTGGAGCCGGTGGGATGCTTATTTGGGAAATGCTATGTTTTCGCTTATTTCAGACTTTGGTGTTCTAAGACGAGATTATGAATTTCTATTGGTTTCGGTTTTCATTTTTTTCAAATGATTCATTTACCGCATTTAATAAAGGCATTTCAGACTTATCTTACAGTTATTTATGCGCATTTATGTCTTTACCCAATAATATACCTACTCGGGCCCGGTGACCTGGGATAGGGATGCCACAAATGGTCAATGGTTTAAAGGCTTCTACACCAGGTCTGGGGTTCGAATCCCAGATAAAACTAATTTTTGCAGATTAATGGAGGGCACTTTTCAGAAGCTTCGGAGTCGTCCAGGGAGACTATGTCCATCGTTGGGGATGTCGTACATGCAGAGCCGTTGGTCGGGGAGAGTCTATCCATCATGGAAGATGTCATATATGCAGAGCCGTTCATTGGAGAGAGCTTGTCCATCATGGAAGATGTCGTACATGGAAAGTTGATGCACCATGAAGGCCTATGTAGAAGTTGTTCACCCTAATTGCAAAGACAACATGCATGGAATATCATCAAAATATGATTAGGTCAAATTGATCAAATTAGTCTAACGATGATTGTAATCTCTATATAATATTCCAGACGATTAAAAAAAAAAATCTGATGTCATGCTAATGGCAATCACTCTTTTTGAAAAATATGCTTTCTTCAAAGTTCAAACTACACAAACTAGTTTAATATATGATATTAAGCAAATAGTATAAAAAGCAGAAGAAGCACTAAGCAGAACCCAAAAATATCAGTGGAAAGTCATAAAAACAGAAACAAGTTCAAGAAGAATAATAATTAAACCAAACACAAACCAAAAAGTCTGAAACCCCAAAATAATATCATGAGAGAAACACTTCAGACACACTCATCTTGATTTTCCTTTTACAGCTACACCCCACCATTGCCTGAATTAAGAAACAATAGAGATTAGAAAGCAAACAAGGAAAATACATTCTAGTATCATATTGATATAAATAAACACAACTTAGAAGGAAGTATGCTCTCGGTGAAAGGGAACATTGTTCCAGTAAAATACCCAGATCCATCTTCATTCTTCTTTCCCTTTTTCCAAATTCTTTTTTTCACATCATACCTACACCAGCCTTTCTCAGTCTTGAATATTATCTCATTTTTTGATGATGTTATTGCAAAACGATAGAGATAGTGGTTGAACGGCATAGAATCTTTGCATAGATGTTCCCAACTAGATTCCTTCCAAACCCATAAATCCATGGAGGCCACATTTACAACAACCAGTGAGAGAGATCCTCGCAGATTGATAAGATATGTGGTCTGTCTCATTATGTCTTCTTCATTTACGTCTACTGGATACTTAGGCGACTTAATAACCTCGAATCTCCCTTCCAAATCCACAGAAAGGATTGCCACTGATTCATCTAAAGAAACTAGCCAATATATCTTTTGTCTAAAAAAGACATGGGAAGAATCATAAAATAATGAAGGTTTGGGCACTGGAACACAAGGCACGGGGCCGATGTTCTTCCAAGCACATGTGCTGGACGAATACACCTCACATTCATAGATACAAGCATAACGATTTCCTCCTACTAAGTCTAGGTTTGGAGGTAACCTATCTTCAGGAACTTTCTTTTCAACGCAGAAAATACGGAATACTTTGTAATCACTTGTGTTTGAGCCATAAGCTACTCCAACACTTGGTTCAAACTCAAAGGAAGGTGTTCCTTGGGGAAGAAGGAGAGTTTCTCCCGTAGTGGGGTTGCATATCCAAATCTGCAGATTATAAAACGTGCTTTCCACAACTTTGTCGTTTATACAACAGATAAGTCCGTTGAAGGACGATATCATGTACAAGTATTCATTGTCACCTCTATCAGGAAGATTAATTGTACTGAAGTTCATAAGTTTGAAACTTCCTGGTCTCATCAAAAACAACTCCATGGTCTTATTATCCATATATGGACAATAAATGTATGAAGGCATCTGCCTGTTGGAGTGAGTAAGCTGTTGTTTTGCAAAATATTTGGTTATCATAGATCTATGCCAGTGCTTACTTACCATCTTCAAAGACTGGATGTCTCGTACGGACAATCGAGATAAGATGTCGATAAAGACATCCTCGGCAGACTCTATTTCATCCCATTTCGCTGTTCTCACCTTCTTGTTATACTGTCCACGAGTTTCAACAACCATTTTTCGCTGCATCAACAAAAACACCGGTTATTTATGTGATTCAATATCAGATATATCTGCGACATGACTATGTGTATTTATGTGACCGTAAGGAGCACACAACTAATGACTACACAATCACAATGAAGGAAAATGCATCAAAATTATTTTTAACTAGCTAGAGAGACAAAAGATGAGGAGAGACTTGAGAGAGAATGAACCAACCTCGTAGCCGCCAGGGAAAAGGCAGAGAGAAGTGGGAGGTTTTTTTTCTTTTTTCTTTTTTTTTTTGGAAACAATGAAGCTCAAGCGTTCCGATAGGGTTTCATTCATTAACCTTTTTTTCTTTTTGCTTTTTTTTGTGTTGAAAATGCGGATGCATTAATAGAGACTCTTAAAACCCTAATTTTTTAACTCGACCTTAGTCCTCTCGGCTTTCGGGAGCGACAAACCATTGAGCAATTCGAACCATAATAAAAGCCCTAATTATAATTCCTTGATCGACGGTGAAGAGATCATGTGGGTTTTGGTAAATGAACGTGAAGAAACCCTAATTTAAGACTGCTAAGAGGTTTGTTTTTCCTCTCTATATATTACTCGTAAATTCGTCTTAAGATTTGGTAAGAAACTCAATCTCAACTTGATTTGTCTCATATGAATTGCGATTTTCTCCGTTTATTTTCTAGTGTTAGAAAAGCAATTTGACTAGTGAAATTTTTGTGTTCATGTTTTTATCCATGTCAAGATTTCTATTAGACTTTTCGTGGTTTATGTATTCCAGAGGTACAATGCTAGCAATACTGTAGAGGTAAATAAATATCTATGTGTAATTCCAACGCAGAATTATTTTCATATATTTTTTTCTTACCAAGTTTTTTGGTTCTTGACATGACATGGAATCTATCGATCCTAGTCTAAGCAGCAACAACTGTCTCATGAGTTCCATAATTCGATAAATTTGTTTGCATTTTCTCATTTCAACTTTTCAGAGATGTTGCCTACTTATTACTCGAGCTGTCTGATGTTACGTTTTTAGGGTCATCAATTCCCATTGTACGTTGTAGCACAAAGGGTTATCGTATCCACATGGAGGTTTGATCAATGCACCAGGAATGCATGATCCTTCTTAATCTAGAGCAATGCTTTTTACAAGTAAACAAATTATAAAACTATAAAACAAGTAAACTAAAGATGGATATGTCGGATATTTAACTAACTATCAAGAAGAGATTAACGATTGTCGAGGTTTAATTAAGCACCGTTCTAGAACTCAAACACGAGAGTATAGCCAGCTAACTTCCGTTACAAAGGCTATCTATCCTTAAATCCTCAAATCCAAAATTCCTTTGCGAATTTATCGAATCTAAACAAGCAATTAGTACAAGTTCGATTTGTTCACAAAATCCCTAAGCCAAATTCCTTTGCGAATAGGTAATTTTGCCCATCTAGACTAGTTCAGGCTATTAATCTCACTTTCGTGACTAATCAACAATCCTAAGATCAAGATTCTAGGTGATCAAGCTAGATTCTAGCATTAAAAACAGTCTAGATGAAGAACTAACGGATAAACCTCAATAATTAACCATCAAATCATCATCAATCAAGCCAAATCAAATACCCAACTAGAACACTAATCTAAACATGAAGAACAAAGAGAAAAAAGACACAAAGAGAAGGAAATTGCATAAATAAAAGATAGAGTTGAAGAAATCTTCTCTAGAGTGGTATTTTTATGAAGAACAATCAAAATCTCTCAAAAGAGAGAGTTTGGGTCGTGCCTAGCTCTTCCAAGAAGAAGAAGACTCACTAGATATTTTTACAAGAAAAACTATTTATACAAGTGTCAAAATAAGGAAAATATCTAAGGAAAAACGGATATTTTTGCTTCTGCCGACCTCGTGTCGATCGACGTAAATTCCTGTCGATCAACGGGAAACTCTCTGGAAATATCCTCTGTTTTTAAAGATACCCTGTCGATCGACGTAATTCTCTGTCGATCGACGCTGGCGTTGTTCCACTCGGTCAAGACCGGTACCCTCCGGTAAAACGGCCATATCTCCGAAACAACAGATCGGAATGACTTGAAACCACCTCCATTGGAAAGCTATCTCAAATACATACAACTTTCATGAAGACCTCTGAAGCTAAATCCAAATGGAAACCGTTATTCTGAGTCGATCTTTGAAGCATTTCGGATGGTTTCGGTCGCGGTGGTGTGATATATTCCGCAATGACCTTTTATGATGGCTATCTTCACTCCTCCAACTCCTCTGACTCCAAGAACACCTGAAAATGGCTCAAGCAAGCCAAAAAGAGTACAAAGACAACCTAGGACATCTAAAATGCAATGCAATGCAAATGAGACTTAAATGCATGAAAATATCCCAAAACTATACAATGTGGGATCAAAACCTATGAGAATAAAGCCCTAAAAACAAGTAAAATATGGTGTTATCAACTCCCCCGGACTTGCCTTTTGCTTGTCCTCAAGCAAACAAGAAAAGACAAACCGAAAGAGAGGTTTGTAAGTGGGAACTCAAAACCAAAAGAAGCACTAAAGGGTTCAACAAGATGTCCTAACAAGAACTAATTCGATGCACAACAAACTCTACTCAAGAAGCTTTTGCCATACTCATCACTTATGAAATATTACTCCAAATCCCGAGACTCAAAAGAAATCTTGCAATCAACAAACATTCAACTCTTTAACATTCATTATTGTGTTTGGTGCGGTCTCACAATTGGAAATTGAATCAATACCATTTGGTTAGGTAGAAGAAGACTTGAAAGTGATATTAAGAGAAGGTTCATATTCTTTTTGGTGGTTAACTCTCAAATGCAAGTGTCACATTATGCAAAACCAAGAAAGAAAAGAGACAATTGATGCATACAAGGCTATGAATCCAAAGTTCTACCCAATATCCTCTTGTTGCATTCTCTCATCTCTCTTTTCTCACTATCTCATGCTTAACCACTAGCCCTTTTTGGCTAAATCTTTCTTTCAAATCTTTCTCAACCTTACTCTTTTCTTTTCTTTTTGATCAAAATCCTAGGGAATACTCTTTTCTTTGCACTAGCTCTTTCTATCTTAGCATTCTCTAACATATTTTCTTCTCTTTTGATTTACTCTAAGAGAATGCTAAGCTATCATTTTTCTTTAAAACACTTTGAGCTATATGGTTTTTTCTTAATTCCACTCCCTAGAACTTATTCTTTCTTCTTCTTTCCTTTATTCTTTCTTTTCACACTCAACCACAAACCCAAAGATATTCAATAAAACACTTAACCATCTTTGTTTCATTCCCCACCTAAGACTAGTCTTAGATTCAAGAAACTAGTCTATTGGAAACTTTGCCTTGTCGTCTCTAATGCTTGCAAGATTTTGCCAATGCAACACAAAGAAAAAGGCCTCACTCAAAGAACATATGCAAGGGTTTGAACAAAATGGTCGGGTTTAAAAGGTGTGGTACCATCTCATCTAAAAGATGAACTTAGATCGGGATAGCCATTCAAATCAAGATAAGAGTGGTAAAATAAGGCAAACATGATTTGAATGTCAAGTGTTTATCCATAGTTATGATTCAAAATCCAAAAGTGAGAAAAATTAGTTAAAATTAAGTTCAAGTTGATAGAGTTTAATCTAGATCATGCAAGTTTCTAATGAGTAGGGACTTTCAAAGAATTAAGATCCAAGTATGGATGAGCCTCTACTTCATGAATGTTAATGCATCGAAAGAGTTCTAACGAGGGCATAACACTGAATCCTAAAATGAGACTAATGCAAACTACATGATGAATTTTTTATATATATAATTAACTATGTACAATGCAAGACTCAAAAATATAAAATATGACAAAGAAAACAATGTTAAATGACAAAGACCTCTCCCCCAAACTTAAATCACACCGTCTCGGTGTGAATTGAGCCAAAGAGAAAGTAAAACAAACACAAACAAAAACAAAAACGAAATGGTATATACAAAAGGAAAAGTTAGTAGTACCTTGGAGTGGAGTGGATTAACGAGGAGGAAGCATTGTGCGTTGAAGCTCACGGACTTGGACCATTCCATCCGTCCCATTTATTCACCCGCATTTCTCCTACAAAAACATGAAAATAAAACAGTAAAAAGCATAAAAATAAGAAGTAAAGGATAGGATTGCTTGTTTTTGTCTCTAGCATTGACGAGGGATAGGCTTGGGGAGGTCCCCAAGGGCGCGTTTAACGTCACTAGCTTGACGGTTGCTTCATCCTTGTCACTTCCTTCATGAAAATCACAAAACAAAAGTGAAAAGATTAGCAACAAAAGAAAATAAAAATAAAACTCTAGTCTCAAGAAGAATCAAAATCCTAATGATCAATACAAAAATCTCCCCGGCAACGGCGCCAAATTGATGTTTCGTTTTTAGGGTCATCAATTCCCCTTGTACGTTGTAGCACAAAGGGTTATCGTATCCACATGGAGGTTTGATCAATGCACCAGGAATGCATGATCCTTCTTAATCTAGAGCAATGCTTTTTACAAGTAAACAAATTATAAAACTATAAAACAAGTAAACTAAAGATGGATATGTCGGATATTTAACTAACTATCAAGAAGAGATTAATGATTGTCGAGGTTTAATTAAGCACCGTTCTAGAACTCAAACACGAGAGTATAGCCAGCTAACTTCCGTTACAAAGGCTATTTATCCTTAAACCCTCAAATCCCAAATTCCTTTGCGAATTTATCGAATCTAAACAAGCAATTAGTACAAGTTCGATTTGTTCCCAAAATCCCTAAGCCAAATTCCTTTGCGAATAGGTAATTTTGCCCATCTAGACTAGTTCAGGCTATTAATCTCACTTCTCTGACTAATCAACAATCCTAAGATCAAGATTCTAGGTGATCAAGCTAGATTCTAGCATTAAAAACAGTCTAGATGAAGAACTAACGGATAAACCTCAATAATTAACCATCAAATCATCATCAATCAAGCCAAATCAAATACCCAACTAGAACACTAATCTAAACATGAAGAACAAAGAGAAAAAAGACACAAAGAGAAGGAAATTGCATAAATAAAAGATAGAGTTGAAGAAATCTTCTCTAGAGTGGTATTTTTATGAAGAACAATCAAAATCTCTCAAAAGAGAGAGTTTGGGTCGTGCCTAGCTCTTCCAAGAAGAAGAAGACTCACTAGATATTTTTACAAGAAAAACTATTTATACAAGTGCCAAAATAAGGAAAATATCTAAGGAAAAACGGATATTTTTGCTTCTGCCGACCTCGTGTCGATCGACGTAAATTCCTGTCGATCAACGGGAAACTCTCTGGAAATATCCTCTGTTTTTAAAGATACCCCGTCGATTGACGTAATTCTCTGTCGATCGACGCTGGCGTTGTTCCACTCGGTCAAGACCGGTACCCTCCAGTAAAACGTCCATATCTCATGAACCAAAGATCGGAATGACTTGAAACCACTTCCATTGGAAAGCTATCTCAAATACCTACAACTTTCATGATGGCCTCTGAAGCTAAATCCAAATGGAAACCGTTATTCTGAGTCGATCTTTGAAGCATTTCGGATGGTTTCGGTCGCGGTGGTGTGATATATTCTGCAATGACCTTTTATGATGGCTATCTTCACTCCTCCAACTCCTCTTACTCCAAGAACACCTGAAAATGGCTCAAGCAAGCCAAAAAAAGTACAAAGACAACCTAGGACATCTAAAATGCAATGCAATGCAAATGAGACTTAAATGCATGAAAATATCCTAAAACTATACAATGTGGGATCAAAACCTATGAGAATAAAGTCCTAAAAACAAGTAAAATATGGTGTTATCACTGTCTTAACCTAAAGTCTCTTGACTTGGTGATGAGAGTAGTGACTTTCTCATGCTTGATGCTTTTCTTTGTAGGAGCTTGGTGATTTTGCAAAGATGGAAAAATTCACAAGCTCGCCTACGGCCTTTGCCTCAGTGTCTTCTAACATCCGTATAAAAATAATGCTTTTGGCTGGCGAAGAGAAAAGCCGAAAAGATGAAACCGAGTTTTCAGGTAAAAATGTGTACAAAATGCTAACAATTTTTCCAAAATAAGCATTTTGGAAAAAAATGTTAACAATGCTAAATATTGTTTATTAAATTTAAGGAATTGAAGAAATTTAATAAATGTTTATTAAATTTAAGAAATGTTTTTTTTGGAAATTAATGAATAAGCATTTTGGAAAAAAATGTTAACAATGCTAAATATTGTTTAAAAATTACCAATTTTTTCCAAAATGCTAATTCATTAATTTCCAAAAAAAACATTTCTTAAATTTAATAAACATTTCTTAAATTTCTTCAATTCCTTAACCCTAAACCAACAAGAAAACATTTTTTAAATTTCTCATACCCTAAAACCCCATATCTGTCGGAAAAATGTATATGTTTCCGACAGCTTTCCGACGGATTTGCCAATTTTTACCCGTGAAATGAAAAATAAACACCGCGAAATCAGTCGGTCCAAAACACGCGGCCCATTTAATTTATTTCAATTTCCGACGGATTTCCGACTGCTTGAAATCCGTCGGAAATCTGGGTTATTTTCAGACCACTCGTCTTCCCCGAAGGACACTTCCTCAAGCCTCAAAAAACTCACAAATCGCCTCCTCCGCCTCTAGCCCTTCCGATCTGTCTATTCACGCCGGTTTCTTCGCCGGAAATCGCCCACGAGCCCTAATCTCCCACGAGCCTCCTCCTCCTCGCCTTGTCTTCGCCGGAAATCGCCCACGAGCCTCCTCCTCCTCGTCGGAAATCGCCTCCTCCTCGCCGGAAATCGCTTCTTCTTCACCGGATTACGTACAAATGGCGGAAATTTCATCCCATTTGTAAGTATCCTCAAATTTCATGTTGATTTTGGTTAGATTTAATATAAATTAGTTTGTGAATTGATTTTTGCTAGATTTAGGATTAGGATTAGGGTTAGATTTAGGGTTTGGGAAGTTATATTATGAAATTTGGAAATTGTTACAAATTTTATGAAATTGTTAGTATTTTTACTAATTTTTACTAAATTGTTAGAGTTTTTAAATTGTTATGAAAAATTAGATTTATGATTTGGAAAAATTAGATTTATGATTAGGAAAAATTATGAATTTAGATTTAGGAAATTATTTTTTCCATAAATTTTTAGAAAATTGTTAGCATGTTTTACTATTTTTTAAACAATTATAACGATTAATTTAGAATTTTAGAATTTTAATATTTTAGAATTTTAAATTATGTAACAATTTATATCTATATTTTAAAGATATCTAACAATTTATATCTAACAATTTAGAATTTTAATATTTTTGAATTTATATCTATATTTTAAAGAATTTTAAACAATTAGGTTTATAAGATTGTTTACAAAACCTTATAAAACTATTTAAAAACCTTATAAAACTATTTTAAAACCTTATAAAACTTTACAAAAACCTTATAACACTATTTAAAAACCTTATAAAACTTTAAATTTTAAATTTTAGAATTTTGGAAATTTAAAGAAATGTTTTTTTAAACCATTATATTTTTATAATTATATATTTAACCAATTTTAAAATTTTTATAATTTTTATAATTATAAAACTTTACAAAAAACCTTATAAACAGTTTTACACGGTATTTAAATAGTTTTATAAGGTTTTTTTAACAGTTTTACTAAAACTTTTAAAAACTTTATAACTTTAGAATTTCTTAATAATTTTACCATTATTTGCAAAAAATAGATTTTTCATATATTTAAAATATATTATCATATAAATCTAGGGATTACGGTGGTTTCGCCAGTGCATCTGGCAGCGGCCAACATCGTCGTCGTCTTGTGAGTAGAGCTCATTCGACTTCGACGTCTACACCGTCGTCTACACCTCTACAGACGCCAGTGACACCAGCATCCACCACAGCACCGTCGCAGATTTGCGTCGAGGACTTCATGGGTCTTCCTGGACGAGAGAGGTTGACTAGACTCCATCCAGACCAGCTCGGTAGAGACCGATTGTAAGTTTTTTGTTTCATTTCTGTTTTTTTTTAACAAATTTAATTTAATTGCGACTAATGTTACATTTTTTCCCGTAGGTTTGGTGATTCTCGCAGCGGGATTTCGAAGTCCCTCAACAAGATGGAAAACTCTATGCTCAGCCGTCCTTATGCGACGTACACCGCCATGCCACTGGAGGATCAAGAAATGTGGGTTCGCCAATTTGCGGTAAGTCATCTGTTTTCAAAATTTTTACTTTCATTTAAATTATTATTATTTATATTTAATTTTTGTTTTTGCAGCAAGAATTTAGGTGGGACCCACACATGACCGCTCTGGTTAGGAGGGAATTCGACTCTTATGCAGCACTGCACTACTCGAAGAAGGTGTTCGAGTGGAAGGATAAGTGGCTACACGGTGAGGTGCCAAAGGAGATGGTTGAGAAGCCGGACTTGTGGAACGGGTTCATCGCCTATTGGCAAGTAGAGGCTACCAAGGAGAGCTCTACATATCACTCTAGCAACCGGAACAGCCAACGCAACGGCAAGGGACCTTCCACCCACAACCTTGGAGCTACTAGCAAGAAGACAAAGGCTAGGGATATGGTAAGTTTTTTATGTACGTCTTGATTTTTAATTTTTTTTTTGGTTTATACATTTATATTATCAAATAAATTTCTAACAACTGTAGGCTAAGAAGTTGGATCGGGATCCCAACAACTTGGAACTTCTGCTAGCAACACACACCGACAAGAATGGTGTCGTCCAGGATCAGGTAGCTCGGGAGATTCAGGAGAGCGTCCAAAGAATGGAAGAGGAGTACATTCTGTCTCATCCATCCGTGGAAGGAACCCCTCCCCTCACCCAAGCCCCGTACGACATCATCAACGAATTCGTCTTAAAGGTATGTAAAATTTAAAATAGTTTTCATGTCTTTTTCATTTACAATTTAATTTGTTCCGCAGGTTGCTCCGCAAAGCAAAGGGCGGCTTTATGGTCTTCCTGACGATGCAGGATCATCGGGGTCTTCTTGTTACAACAGCGAGACAAATTAAATTGTCGCCGGACTCCGGCAGGATGTCAGAATTCCGTCGGAAATAAAGCTGTCGGAAATCTGTCGGAAATTTTTGACGGATTTTCGACAGAATTACCATTTCCGACAAGATAGAAACGACAGACAAATCCGTCGGAAATCTGTCGGAATATTCGTTTTCCGACAGACTTCCTACGGATATTTCCGTAGGATTGTCGCTGTTTTCTTGTAGTGCTTAGATAGAGATGAAGCCTATTCTAACAGTGTCCTTCAGTGAGTTCTCACGTTTCCAAACCGCTCTTTGGCGTGTCGACTTGTGGAGGTAAAGATGGGTCTAGTGAGATTTCTGGTAGGTGATGCATTATGAATCTAAGCAACTCTTTGATCGGCTCGCCTTGTATCAATATTGATGCGTTTATTGTAGAGAGATAACTTTGCTCGTGGTCAGGATTTAAAGAATGTTGTCAATTTTCTCTATCACTTAAAAAAATTTTCAATAAAGGAGAATGTGTAATGGAATCGATCTAGCGAACATATAGCACTAATCGAAAGGACATTAGTAAAAGAGCAATGAAAAACGTGTTATCAACCCTAAAGAAGATAAATATGTCGCCACCAATTCTCTGTGTTCAATAGGTGGTTTAAGTTAATTTAAAATTCATAATTAATTTCTATTTTATGCACTCTGCTCAAACATTTAGAGATTCTTTAATTTTTTATTGCATTTTGTTCACATACATATTCGAATTTCCCTTTTTTTATTGGTGTATATTATAATAATGAATATGTGGAAATATGCATGTGTGTATATAATTAAATAAAAAACATATATGTAAGTTACATTTAAATCATATATATAATTAGGGTAAACTCTTCCTTTATATAATAGATTCTGTTAATTACAAATATACAAATAGTTTGTAAAATATAATGAGTTAATATATATATAATGTCAGATATGTAAACAAAGTTATAATATTTACTGATTTACTATAAATTTGGTTACTTCGTTTCGGATTTATATAATTCGAGTTGGTTTGAATTATTTTTTAATATAATTTTTTATACCCATTTGATTTATTATATAATTCAGTTCGGATTGAAATTTGTGAATTTTAATTCGATTAGATTTGGTTTAGGTATTGAATTAGTTCACTAGATTTTGAATCACGCCATGCGTGGGAATATAAATTTCAGTTTATTGTATAGTAAGAATATATTGTTTTGAATCATACATACCAAAAATATTAGATAAATAATCATGTCCACTATAAAAATTATTCGATTGGTTTTCGAATTTTGAGTGTCTTAATAATAAGTCTTACGTTTTAAGTCAAAAACAAAGGAAAAAAATGAATTAAAGATTCTCCTACCGGAAAAAAAAGTCTTTGTTTTTTTTAGGTGGTGGTTGTTAGATATGTGTTTTTGTGTTTGTTAGCTTATATATAGAGAAGTGGTGATGGTAGTCTTATTTTTAGATTTGAAAAATAAGGAAAGTTATATATATATATATATATAATGTAAAATTTTAGGCTATTTTTTAGGAATGTTTGGTAATGTTGATAAATTTAGAAATGTGTTATTATTTAAAAATTTTAATAGGATGATAATTAGCCCTTAAAACACTCTTAGCATGACATATATGATTTTTTAAGTGAGAATGTCTCTTAACATAACACATATGATTTTAAGGTTTTAGTGTCTCCTCAATTAATATATATAGAATCTTCAGGTAAAACATATATTTTTATATAAGAGAATGACAAATTTATATTGGGTTAATTAGGTGTGTAATAGTTTTAGAGATCATAATTAGGTGTATAACATGACCTAAATAGAATTTAGGTAATGAACACCCACTTAAATAGAATTGACTAAAATACCCTTAATGATCTAATTAGTTATAAATAGTTGGCTATTATGTTGCTTAAAATAGTTGACTATGTAAAACATTGTCTAAGTAAACGTTTGTTTGCTATTTTAATTATAATATAGTTCACTTTGTGATTAATTCACTATGTTTATAGTTGATTATTTATGCATGTATAGTCAGTTATTCGGTTCTTTTTAACATTTATCTACAAATAGTCAACTATCATTTCAAAACATAGATGACTATTTAAAACATTGTTTATGTAAAAGAGTGTTTGCTATTCTAATTATAATATAGTTCACTTTGTGATTAATTCACTATGGTTATAGTTAGTTACTTAAGCGTGCATAGTCAGCTATCCAATTTTTTTTTTCAATATTTATTTGCGAATAGCCAACTATCAGAGATCAAAACATAGTTGACTATTTATGTTGTAACTGGAAATAAGGCTAAAATGGTCATTTTAGATATTCTCAATGTTATTTACCTAATTATAATTTAGGTTATGTTAGATACTTAATTATTGGTGCAATGAGTATTATTAATGCTAATTTTCCAATTATATTTATACAAACTGAAATTCAGTTCGTTCAATTTTATTAATGAAGACTTTACTAATATTAAATATATATATATATATATATATATATATATATATATATATATATAAAAGATTCCATTCATCAATTTCCAAACAAACCTTTTTTTAGCCTTTATTATCACCTCTGAATATATTTCGACGGAGGAGTTGGAATTCTTGAAGAAAATCCAGACACGGGAACTTCAATATCATTGTCTCTTCTTCCATCATCAAAATTCTGAGCGTAGCTAGAAGGATCATACCGGAACATGCTTCCGTCACGTGCCGGCCACTTCTTCCTCATTTCGGCTTTCCACACCAGTTTCCCATTATTGTTGGAGTAATAAAGATGTTGTTCCGTCTACGAATGTTGCAATTCGTCAGAGTATAGTTTTTTTTTTTTTTTGTGATTTACGTAAACCAATTGTAGGAGCGCAAAAACCTAATTAAGAAAACGTACGAATTTTATTAAAAACAAAATCATTGCTCATTAACTCTTCATTTTATTTGCCCAACTTAATATAGTCTATTAGCTCATTTAAAGTCTACAAATAAAAAGTTCCAACACCAATGTTTCTAGATGGTGGAATTTTTCAGCTTATTCTACACTTTTAAAAAACAAATTATTAGAATTGTCAGGTTATTTATTCGACACAATTTTCTTCTACTGTTTTCTGATTAACCGGAAAAAATCTATTCAGAAGAATATCTAACTCTAAGAAAAAAACAACCACTGGTACTCTGGAAAGAAGTATACATTAACGGAGAAGTATATATTAACGAGCAAACCTCAAATCTTCTTAGAAGTTTAAACAATATCGCAATTCTAGATGAGAGAATTGTTTGTCAGTTTATTTTAATCTCAATCGAGACATCTTTATATCGGGGAAGAAAACGATCTAGTTACAAGATATCATTAATCTTCTTTGTTTTTTATCTTTGATAAAGAACACATAAAGTTGCATGCATTAATTGGATTATGACACGTATAGTGTTATAATAACTAATCTTGATCTTATAATAACTAATCTTGATCTTATAATATTCATCATTTTACTAGATTTAAATATGTGCTTATCAGATATAATTTGCAAAATGGTATAAGAAAAAAGTATACAAGTTAGAAAAATATTGTTAATAAGTATAACTTTTTTATTACAAAAATATAATATTGTATTTTACTTTTTTAACATAAAATAGAATATAATATAAAGAAAAGGACAAGGAAAATTAAGATAAATTTCCAAAACTTAAATTAATATTTAAGATTTTTTAAAAATAATTTTCGAACAAAAATTATAAAAGATAAGTTGTCAAAATGAGAAATTTTAAGTTTTGGGAAATTTATCTTAATTTAAGGAAAATTCAAAATTTGACAATAAATAGAAATTTAATTAGATTTAACTAAAATTTGGTTTGATCAATTTTATCTGTTAGCTAAAATCTTATCTGATTTAGACATGTAATAATTAATTTATTAGATGATACTCCCTCCGTTTCAAATTAGTTGTCATTTTGGGTTGTTTCACACAAATTAGAAAAATAATTAAATTTTTTGTTTTACCCCTAACTAATATATTGATTTGTTTGATATGAGTAATTAACGAGGTCAAAATGTAGGGATAAAACTTGAAAAATGGATAATAAATATGCATTGAAAATACAAAACGACAAGTAATATGAAACAAAAATTTAACTTTAGAATGACAAGTATTATGAAACGGAGGAGTATACATTAATTAATTGATTAGATTTTCACATGTGTATACATAATCATCTATCTAAATTTATAGATATTTTAAGATTTAGACCAATTGAGAATAAATTTGAAAAATCATAGAATATGTTAATCATACTCGATTTCGTGTCCAAAATGCAAAACAAAACAAAAACGTAAGTATAATATATTTTTTTTTTTCGGAAAATGTTTCTGCTGCATAAAGAAAATAATTACGTGGTTTTTGTGCAAAGAGTTTCGCAACCACAACAAAAAACGTTTTCATGACTTTTCGGCAAAAAAAATGTTTTTGGTCAAGTAAATCTTCAAAGGAATTTAAAAACCATCAAACCAATAACAAGCCAAATTATCATATAAACTTTAAGAATCCATCGACCAATAATCTTATGTGTCCAACATTTTGATGACATATGGGATCGGGAGACAGCAAAAACTTCTAAATGACAAAATGCTCGCACATTGTAAAGTTTATTTTTAGTAGCCCAAAAGAACAAACAACAATACATATAGTTATCTAACATAGTTTTAAAACACTAGTGGTACCAACAACAGTATTAACGCACATCTGGAGAATAACAAGTCATCTCTTTAGTAATACAACACACACACATAATTAGCTAGCATAGTTTGGATGTAATAAAACGGAAGCAACAACATTCTAACACACCAAAAAATTAATCAGAATTATGGATTAGGAGGCAAACTAAGTGAATGCCTCATCTTTTGCCTTCAGCGATTGTAGTTTCTGAAGCGAAATGACTTATATAGGCCTTTGTGATATCCAAACTTAGATCAGGGTTCTTCCGAACAAACGATTTGTATCTGTTGGAATTAACGGTCGCTTCCATGTGCATTATGACAAGCCTTATCGCAGATTTTCTCAAGATTGTGTCTGTGAGGATAGTGGGCAGCTCAAGGATGTCGAGAACGTTGCTTAAACTTAAAGCCGAGACAAGTTGATTTCTGCAAAGTTCTTGGAGATATGGAATGTCATACTTGTCGCCAGCCAAATAGAGTCCCCGAGTGTGCCAATAAATGTGTTTATTGGCGGGACTCAGGATCCCGGTGTAGAGGAACTCAAGGAAAGCATGTAGTTCATCATAAGTCAAATGAGGAATAGTAAGCGAGTTCTCTGCTGATATTATGTTTTCATCATTGTCCAACATGCACCTAAACACTTTCGACCTCACTGCCTGTGGGATAAACAACAAAAGTTAGTATAAAGTCCATAGACTAATTATTGTGAAACCCAACATATGAGTTTCATGAGCATTTGGTATATGGTACATATAAACTTCACATGGATTCAGAGTAACACATGAATCAATAATCAAGATCCAGATTGTGCATTATGCTATTATTAGAATCAAAGTTAAGTTTAAAGATGTTAACAAAATAGCTTTGTGAGCGGGAATTCCAGGCCCATCATCACCAGATTTAACAATAACGTCAGTGTGGATTTTATTTTTAAAGGCAATAACATAATCATCGAAAAAACCCACTCTATCCAATTTCCTTTTTTTGCTGTCTGCCATTTCTTCGTCTTCTTCTACATGCCAACAAAAAACACACATATCATTGTAACATACTCTAGTATTAACAAATTTAGATCCAGAACCCAAATCTATGATATCCTAAAACCTCATATGCCACACTAACAACAAAATCCTATACACCAAAATTATGTTGCAAAACCACTCAAAACAATTTAATCAAAGCAAAATTAGTGATGCAAGTAAATACCATACGAGAAACATACCAGAGACTGGGAGATCAAACCTTTTTGTTTTCACACTAAAATGAAATACACAAAAATATGGGGTAATATTTTGGTAAAAGACGAGAGCAATTAACTCGAGGATATGGAGGAAGCCCAATTTTCACATTTGTCAAAGCCAGTGAAAGACACGGATACTACTTTCACATTTGTCAAATCCGTTGAAAGACACGCAATGTTTGGGTGTCAATCAGGGTACGTATATAGAAAATAATATTTTCAACAAAAAAACTATTTTAGAATATCAAAATTGACTCGTATGTATTTACTAGATTAGTATCCATGTTTTTGCACGGCTTTAATTATAACCATTAAATTATTTGTTTTACTTCAATTAGATGGACATATGCTAAAAAAAAAGAAGAAGTATCATTTGGTTTTTAAAAATCATCGGATTGATTGAAGATTATATGTAATGATTTAAAATTAACTTCATTCAAAAAATAACACAATATGTTTCCATACTAAGATTAAAGTAACACAGTATGTCCATCTTTGATTCTTGTAAATCGTGAAAAAAAACAACGGATTGAGTTTCAAAGTGACCAAATCCAAGATTGATGTTATTAGCTTAGTTGATTTTTTAGTTCTAACTATATGAGGCAAAGGAATTTGATATTATTTGTGTGAATGATGTGAAACACATTTCATAGAGGATATGTAGTACTAGCTGGTTTGCCCGTACCGTGTGCGAGCATTAATGTATTTAAAGTTTTTAAATGATATGTGATTTTGAATTATATAATTTGCGCCGATTGTAATTTCTCGCACAGAGTCATCTTAATGTTTTATTTTATATAAATTCATCGATTAATCTCTAACTCACTCATCACTCTTTATTCTATTCATATAAATTCTCTAATTCACTCACAATTTTCTTTCGTGCTTTGACTCAATTTATTTTATGGTTGCCTTAACTCACCAAACAACAACAATAGAAATCAAAGCAAGGAAACGCAAAACTAATTTTGTTTTGATCGAAATAGATAATATATATTTTACGATGTAATAAATCATAACTTAAAATTTTAGGGTGTCTTACATCTCTTCTTTTATCACTCCTTTTTCTTTGACAACATGAGGCTTACCATAGAGTTTTGCACCGTGATCTCGTGCTGCTCCTTCTCTTAAACTCGTCAGAGTTTACTCACTCTCTTCGGTGAATTTATTTTGGAACTGTCTCCACCACTACGGAATTTGTTATACAAAGAGTCAATATGTAGTGTCTTTCCAAAGCTACAAAAATTTTCTTTCAAATCTTGATTCATTCCCTAAATAACATCGTAATCAAAAACTATTACACTTCATAATATATATAAGTAGGACATCTTCAATATTGAAAACAAAAGACCTTGTAAGAGCGCCATCGGCTCTGATACCATTTATTACTTGCTACAGTAACTTACTTTGTTTAATTTTTATAGATTTAAAATACTTTACACGGTTGATAATTTAAAGGTTTGAAATTTTATTGATACTTGTAATATTACAAAGTTTTGATAAAATTTAAAAACTTGAAAAGATTACAATAAAAAGATTTGAGAGTGGTTTGTAAAGTGAGAGAGTTGTACGAAGAATGCTTATGCCCTCCTTCTGATGCCCAGACTGGGTATTTATAGAGTGAAGGAGACTTTGCTGCATATGCCACGTGTTGCATCCTTATGGTGCCGACAGTTTGATTATGTGTGTGTTGCCACGTGTCGCATTCCTATGGTGCTGACACTTTGATGATGTCATAGCTTACGTCATCCGTCTTGGATTAAAGTCTTCTAGAAGGTCTTATTATACGAGTACATCTTATTCAGATATACTCTGTATGTTATTTAGCGAATACAGGTGAGCAATATTATACATTATAATAATATACAGAGTCTACTAGAATATACATTAACAATATCGAAAATTTCAAAAACTATATGATACTATTAGGTTTTTTTTTTTTTTTTTTTTATCCTCAAGCTTTTCGTTTCACAAAGGTGACTTGCCAACGGACTTACGGCCTTCGCAAAGGTCTTGCGGCCTGGAACATCGCCTTTGCGTGAGTCGGAAAACCTGATTTTTTTTTTTTTTATTCTAGGATAAACTCGTCAGGTTCGTTAGGATCCTGAGCGAGCGGTCCACCAAATGGGTCGTCATCGTCTGGATCCTTGTGACGTGATTGGTTAACAAATTGTATAAGAGCAGCATCTTCTTCGGAGGGGAATGACTGAATAAGGTTGATCAGTGCTTCCTGAAGCTTGGATTTCTTCTTAGTTTGTTGGGAACTTCCTGACCCAGAAGAGGTGGTTGGGCTATGTTGTCTTGATTGAGATTGGGTTGGAGTTGGTATTTGAGTTGAGGTAGGTTCTTTTGAGTCTCGACCATATTGTTGGATTAATTGACTAGAATTAGCCAATTGGCTTGGGGTAACAAGAGATACGGATTTGGATACGGATTTGACTTGGGTTTGTATGTGGTGTAGTGTTTTGAAGTAGTTGGCTATGTTGGATAGTGAACAGTGGTCAAGTTTGTACTTGCTCCACCATTTAATACAGTATTCTTTGACTAAGGAGGATGGCATATTGGGAATTTGGTTAAGGGTATTGGCGAGGTTAAAATGCCATGAACAAATCCATGGGATACCCATGTCAATGTGAAAGGCAATTTTTGAGTTGAGTCCAAGGGAATTTTTGGGTAGATGTTTTTGGTAGTAAGGAAAAGAGGTTTTGATTATTGTTTGAGGGTAAATTTGGTCAATGGGGCCGAACTAGTACCGCCATTCATAAAACCATCCCAGAAACGTCTTAGGACAATTATTGTCAAAAGAGATGAACCAAGAGTGGTCAAATGGCCTGAGGTATAAAACCCTGAGCCAGGCATTGTGATAATCAACGAAAGAGTACCCTTGAATATAGTAACCGGGTGTTAAGAAATTTTTTGTGGTATGAAGGTTTATAAAACCGAGATCTTGGAAATAGCGGATGTGAAGTATTTTGATGGTTGAATAGGCTATTTGGTTAGGGTTATTTTTGTCTGGGTAATGGTGTATCTTTGCAGACTTAGAGTCTACTAGAATATACTCATAGAAAGTATGATTTTTGATAGGGTTATCATTTGGATAAAGGGCGTCTCCGTAGAAGACTCTATTGGTAAATGTTTGAAGCTGTTTAAGTTTAATGGGTTCAAAGAATTGGGTTGTCATAAGGGATTGTTTTTGGGGTTTGAGTATATAGGTTGGTTTTTCTTGGGTAGTTTGGGTGTTTTGAGTAGGCTTTTGAGTAGAAGTAGAAGCAAGGGTTTCATCAACTGCTCTTGCATAATTTAAAGGGGGAAAATCGGCTAAAGCCGAACATGTGTTTTGGATAGTCAAGGGCTTGCCCTGGAGGTGAGGTTGATTTTTGATATAGTCCTATGCTGTCATCGGTTTTTTGCCACCTTTTTCACTCATCATAAATAAATTGTTGATTATCTGTATTTTTGCCCTGCAAATATTCTCGCGTTAGAAAATTAGGTAATGAATTATGTTCTCCTTTAATATGTTGAATATCAAAATCAAATGCATAAAGTATTGTAACACCCGTGATCCAAAATTGTCTTTTTGGAAGGGTGTCGATCGACACAGTGTCTGTGTGTCGATCTACACTAAGTCGTGTTCTCTCGAAAGTTTGGGCAGTGAGGGCCCTCTCGATCGACACAGAGGGAGTCTGTCGATCGACACGCGTTAAAAATCAGATCTAGGTTTGATTTCGGTTCGGTTTGGTTAATGGGCCGGTTTGGTAAAACTAGGGTTCCGTATATAAGGGTGTCCCAGACCTTGTGTGGCCGAAATTAGAGGAGAATAAGGGGTTTTTAGAGAGAAAAGAGTTTGAGAGGATTTAGAGAAGTTTTGAAGGAAATTCTTGTGGATTACCCTTGATTCTCAATCCTATAGTGTGTGATTTCGTGGGAGAGGCTTTGGGTGGCTGATATGGTGCGAAAATCAGTGATTGGAGATTCGTGTTCTTCGTGGTTCATCCTTTTTTTCTTCAGATCTAAGGTGAGTGCGCGACCATAGGTCCTTGGATTGAGGAATAGATGTTATACGATTGCTTGTTGTGTGTTTTTGGTGGATTTGCGATTGCATGCGCAGGTTTTGGTTTGAGAAGTGTGGAGATTCGACCATGAGAGGATAGGTCGGATTCCAGCAGCAGATCGCCTGTCGATCGACAGGATTGTTTCCGTGTCGATCGACAAGGGTTTTTAAAGTGTCCGTCGATCGACAGGATTGCTTCCCGTCGATCGACATGGTTGCTGTTGTTCCTGTTTTGTGTTGTTTGCTTGTTCTGTGCATTGTTTGATAACCCTGGTATTTCATGTATTTCTTTATTCAAGTAATTGGCCTGTAGATGGGAAGACCGTCTCACTAAGTTTTTATGATAATACTTACACAACTCATTTGTTTTATGTGTTGCAGATAAAAGATTGTGTGATCGCGGAATCATGGCAGAGGAAGAGGATGATTAGGGATTGTGAATTGTGATTAGGTTGCTAGAATGAATTGGAGTGTGGAATTGAATTGAGTTGTTGTTGTTAGGTTGTTAGTTTATAAATTGTGAATTGTTTATAGAATGGTGATTGTTGTGTTCTGGAATTGTTATGTTGTTGTGTAATGAATGGTTATTCTTGAGAACTTCCGCCTAATAATTGTGAGGAATTATAGTCGTTGAAGATTAATATTTATGGGAATATTAATCCGTGCTATTTAATTAATTGTTTAAAAAAAAACTCGGGTGTTACATTTTGGCATCAGAGCCCTTACGGTTCTAGGGCTAGAAGTGATTGTGATGAACTAAGACTATGTGTTTAAATTGATTATGTGTGCTTAGTCGATTGTAGTCTTAGAATCATCCTCTTCAAGCCTTTAAAGAGATTCCACGATAAGTGACTGTCTGTGATTGTTGATCTTATTCTGTGAATTCTAAGTCTCTTAGAATGTTCGTGTGATAAGTGCAGTGTGCGATGGCTAGAGTTCCTAGAGGCCGTGGTGGTAGAGCTGGTGGCCGTGGTGGCACAGTGGATGGCCGTGGAGGCCGGGGCCGTGGTCGTGGGCTAGTGGATGAGTCAGTTGAGAGCGAGGCGCAGAGTGGTTCGCAGAGTGTGTCTGGTGCCGGTAGGGGCATGGTAGTTCTAGTGGGCCCTGGTGAGGGTGCTGCTGTAGCTCCAGGTCGTGATAACCAGATTGTGGGATTGCTGACGCAGTTATTGGCACGTTTTCCGCCAGTGGTTCCTGAGCAGGCTCCGGGTTTTCCTCCAGTGGCCGGTGTGCAGCAGAGGGCTGTAGAGGTTGAGCAGCCGAGGGCTGCAGTTGCAGTGCAGGGTCTGTCATACCTTGAGGTTATAGGTCATATGCAGAGGATTGGTACACCGTCGTTTGATGGCCGAGTCGGTCTTACGGAGGCAGACGAGTGGCGCTTGAGAGTGGAGCGTAACTTCAGATCGATTCGATGTCCTGCTGAGTATCAGGTAGAGTTGGCCATTCACTATCTGTGTGCTGATGCGCATCTGTGGTGGCGAGCTATAGAGGCTCGGAGAGCGGTGTGGACCTGGGGAGAATTCTTAGCCGAGTTCAATGTCTCGTTATCGTCTTCAGTTGGCTCGTGATCGTCTTCAGTTGAGTTTCATGTCGCTGGAGCAGGGGGAGCATTCAGTACGCGAGTATGATGCCGAGTTTGGCAGACTGTTAGTGCATTCGAGCCGTGATTTTGAGGATGAGAGGACTCTTGTGCAGAGGTTTTTGCAGGGACTGCGGTTGAGTATCCGGTCTCAGTGCAGAGGTGTTAGGTATGCCTCGAGGGCAGAGCTAGTCGAGCTTGCAGCATCGATTGAGGAGGATCAGCGAAAGCAGGCTGGATCGCTAGTGGTTCCGCCCGTGGTTTCTCCTGTTGTTCAGCCGAGGGGTCAGCAGCAACAGCAGCCACAGGAGCATCAGCAAGATTCTGGTTCCAGCAAGGGCGGTAAGCCTGCACAGGGTCAGAAGAGGAGATGGGATGACGCGTCTAGGACGAGTTCGAGGAGTCACGGCAGTCATGGGTGTTTCGGATGCGGGAGTTCTGAGCATCACGTGGCGGACTGTCCCGGGTTTTTCGGGGAAGCTAGAGTTTGCTTCCATTGCAGAGAGTCGGGGCATATCAGACCGATGTGTCCCAAGTTGCAGCCATTAGCGCTTGCGGTAGTTCATCCGATAGCAGCACAGCCTTTGGCTCAGGTAGCGCCAGAGCAGCCGTTGGGTCAGTTTGGAGGAGCGCAGCGTGGGCATGAGTAGTGGAGGAGGAGTTCGAGAACTGAGTTGGTGATCGTTTCGTTCCGTTTCGTTTCCAGTTTAGATTTTGTTGAGCTTTAGTGTTTCTGTTCCTGGATCATTGTTTTATCATTGGTGTTAAAACAATGTACCTTTTGAAAATCTATAAGATGGTGTTTCCTTATTTATTTTCATATGGTTTGGAGTGTGTGGTTGTGATGAGTTTATGTATGTGGACCATGTTGGTCAGGTTGTGAGGTATCCCAGGATGGGGATGATGTGACCATACCACGTCAGGCGACTCTATTCAGAGGAGAGGTGTGTTCTCCTGTGTGCTTAGTGGGAAGTGTGTTCCTGGGATAAACAGTGAGGGATGTGAGATCTCTTGCGGGGGTGTGAGATCCCCAGATACCGTTGGCTCGAGGGAGATGTCTCGAGAGTGCGAGCGGTATGTTTTCGTGTGTGGATTAGAGGGAGCCTCTGAGGTCAGGGGAGGATCCCGTGTGGTATCGGCTGTGTCGGGCCGGGATTTTGGTCCATGTTGGACGATTGCAGAACGAGTGGGAATCTCGTATAGTGCTGGCTGGAGCAGCCAAGTTTTGGTCTGTGATAGACGGTTCGAGTGGCTCAGGTGGTGAGTCGAGGTATCGCTGGTGAGGTTAGGCCTATAGTGGAGTTCGGGAAACAGATGTAGCATTCAAATCCAAATCTGGACTGACGGATGGCTGTACATGTTCTTGTTTGATTGTTGTACAGTCAACTGCCAGACCTAGTTGGGCTAGGTATGGTCTGGACTAACGGGCGATTGTACATGTTCTTGTAGATTGTTATACGATTGACCGCCAGACCCGGACGGATTAAGAATGTCGCATCGTGGGTTCTGGACGAAACTAGGCAAGCGTTGTGCATTTCGAGTGGTGGTTATGCTCTTGGTGTGTTTAGTGTGCTTGTGGTAAGCACAGGAGGTGGCGTCGGGATCGGAGATCACCTGGACGCGTTTGTTATCATATGCTTAGTGTATATCGTGGAGTGTTCGAGGAGTCCCGAGGAGCACGAGGCTCATTGGAGTTTGGTATTGGAAAAGCTTCAAGAGCAGGAGCTGTTTGCCAAGTTGAGTAAGTGCAGTTTTTGGCGGAGGCAAATGGGATTCCTTGGTCATATTGTATCTTCAGAGGGTGTTTCAGTGGATTCGGCGGAAATAGAGGCTATCAGGGATTGGCCTAGACCGTGTAATGCTACCGAGATCAGGAGTTTCTTGGGTTTAGCAGGTTGTTACCGGAGGTTCGTCAAGGGTTTTGCGAGTATGGCTCAGCCGATGGCGAAGCTGACTGGTAAGGATGTTCCGTTTCTGTGGTCGCCGGAGTGCGAGGAGAGTTTTTCGAGACTCAAGAAAATGTTGACTAATACGCCGGTGTTGGCATTACCCGAGCCGGGGAAGCCTTATACCGTGTATACTGATGCTCCAGGAGAGGTGTCAAGGGTTTGCGTGTGCGTCGCAGGTTGGGACAAAGTTAATGGTGAGGAGGTTGGTTACGTAGTGTTGCAGAAGAAGTTCCGGAGGAGTGGTCTAAGTTTGGAGTTATCAAAGATCGGAGTTGATTGCGTAGTGTCACACATTCAGGAGCACGTAGGAAGTTTTGTGTGGTTTTGAGGTAGTCGTTTCAGTTTCAGGTCTCTTCGGACGAGACATGTAGGATAAGCAGGTGTATCGGCTGTCAGTTGATTGCGCTGAGGCGTCAGGAGTGGTTTGAGCCCTTGTGGGGCAGTTCAGTTTTCAGTGGTTAGTGCTCGGTATTTATTGCTCTAAGGACTGCGGTCCCGAATAACTCTTGTGTTGTGAGGAGAGGTGAGCTCTCCTGTGTGCCGATTTGGGATGTGAGATTCCAGTTAACGTTGACTCGAGGAATGTGTTCCGAGAGTACGTGTGGTATGTATTATGATGGGCCATGGGATGTGCCCTATGAGTGTCAGGTGTAGACCGAGTTAAGAGTAATAAATATATGGAGCATGCGTGGAGTTGGTTTGGCGAGGTGCTTCGAAGTTGAGGTGTGGTTCTTCAGTGATGTTGGTTGTGTTGCCAAGTATGTTCTGTAGGATTAGTTTGTTTGCTAGAATAGGTTGCGTGTTGCGTGTTGTTATCAAGGGAGGTATTCTTAGTTTCAGATGCTTGTTCACGTATGTGTTGCATTACTCTAAGGAAGTATCTTCCTATATAGAGCCAGAGCTTGAGGGAGACGTCCTGAGAGTGGAGTGGCATCGGCATCGTTACCTCGAAGGAGACGTCCTGAGAGTGTGATGATGACGGTAAATAGGAGTAATCAACATCTGATCGTGGCATGAGTATGGAACGGAATACAGACCTCGATGATATTCTTGTGCGTTTGGTTTCGACGACCGGGATATCGGATGTAGTGTCTTGGTTGTGCATGTTCTTGTTTGATTGTTGCACAATCGATCGATCCAATTCTGGGTCTACAGCTGGATGTACATGTTCTTGTTTGATTGTTGTGCAGGATTAGGAAACATTGCATTTTGGTAGTTCGGGCTAAGAGCCTTGCGCATTCTTTTAGGCCTTTTTGTTGTTGCGGGTAGGCGTTATGGAATTTATTACGGAGGACTCATGATCTAGAGACTGTGGCTTTCTAGATTGTATCAGGGACGGTGGTTTCCTGTATACATACGGAGAGACGGTGGTTCTTCCCAGGAGACGGTGGTTTCCGGTGTACTGATATTGGGACGGTGGTTTCTTTTATAGTACTGGAAGCCTATATTGGGACGGTGGTTTCCTCTATAGTGCAAAGAGGCGGTGGTCCTCTAGAAGGGAAGTGTTTTCCCTGGTGGGTATGTGAGTGTATGTGTGTGTGGAGATGAGTCAAAAACGTAAAAAATGTCTAGAAAACGCGTGTGTAATGTTGGTTGGTTGTGGAGTGTTGAGATTTTGTGTACATCTCTAGTGTTTTAGCCAGTGCGAGCCAGAGTGGAGTCTCGAGTAGACTTGTGTTTTAGGGATTAGGCGTGCTTTTCCCAGTGGTTGGCCGGAGCGGGCCAGAGTGGAGTCTTGGGTAGACTTGTGTTTCGGGATTCGAGGACGAATCCAGTGTGGTGGGGGAGAATTGTTACACCCATGATCCAAAATTGTCTTTTTGGAAGGGTGTCGATCGACACAGTGTCTGTGTGTCGATCGACACTAAGTCGTGTTCTCTCGAAAGTTTGGGCAGTGAGGGCCCTCTCGATCGACACAGAGGGAGTCTGTCGATCGACACGCGTTAAAAATCAGATCTGGGTTTGATTTCGATTCGGTTTGGTTAATGGGCCGGTTTGGGAAAACTAGGGTTCCGTATATAAGGGTGTCCCAGACCTTGCGTGGCCGAAATTAGAGGAGAATAAGGGGTTTTTAGAGAGAAAAGAGTTTGAGAGGATTTGGAGAAGTTTTGAAGGAAATTCTTGTGGATTATCCTTGATTCTCAATCCTATAGTGTGTGATTCTGTGGGAGAGGCTTTGGGTGGCTAATTTGGTGCGAAAATCAGTGATTGGAGATTCGTGTTCTTCGTGTTCTTCGTCTTCTTCGTGGTTTATCCTCTTTTTCTTCAGATCTAAGGTGCGTGCGCGACCATAGGTCCTTGGATTGAGGAATAGATGTTATACGATTGCTTGTTGTGTGTTTTTGGTGGATTTGCGATTGTATGCGCAGGTTTTGGTTTGAGAAGTGTGGAGATTCGACCATGAGAGGATAGGTCGGATTCCAGCAGCAGATCGCCTGTCGATCGACAGGATTGTTTCCGTGTCGATCGACAAGGGTTTTTAAAGTGTCCGTCGATCGACAAGATTGCTTCCCGTCGATCGACATGGTTGCTGCTGTTCCTATTTTGTGTTGTTTGCTTGTTCTGTGCATTGTTTGATAACCCTGGTATTTCATGTATTTCTTTATTCAAGTAATTGGCCTGTAGATGGGAAGACCGTCTCACTAAGTATTTATGATAATACTTACGCAACTCATTTGTTTTATGTGTTGCAGATAAAAGATTATGTGATCGCAGAATCATGGCAGAGGAAGAGGATGATTAGGGATTGTGAATTGTGATTAGGTTGCTAGAATGAATTGGAGTGTGGAACTGAATTGAGTTGTTGTTGTTAGGTTGTTAGTTTATAAATTGTGAATTGTTTATAGAATGGTGATTGTTGTGTTCTGGAATTGTTATGTTGTTGTGTAATGAATGGTTATTCTTGAGAACTTCCGCGTAATAATTGTGAGGAATTATAGTCGTTGAGGATTAATATTTATGGGAATATTAATCCGTGCTATTTAATTAATTGTTTAAAAAAAAAAAAACTCGGGTGTTACAAGTATAGCTTGCCATCTGGCAAATATTTGCTTTGAAACAAGATTCTTAACATCTTTTTTCAAAATTTCTTTAGCTGATTTACAGTCAACCCGCAATAAGAATTTTTTGTTGATTAAATCATCTTGAAATTTAGATATACAGTTGACTATTGATAATACTTCTTTTTTGACTGTTGAATAATTCTTTTGTGGTCCTAGCCAGATTCCTGAATGTAATCGAACTATAGATTCTTGGTTAGATCCTGATTGTTGTTTTAATATTCCTCCATAACCTAATTCTGAAGCATCTGTTTCTACTATCATATTTGCTTCAGGGTTTGGAATTGTTAAACAAGGTAAAGTTTTGACTTTTTGTTTACTTGTTGTACAAGTTGAGTATGTTGATTAGTCCAAGGCTTTGGATTTTTCTGAAGCCTTTGATATAGTGGTTGAATAGTTTTCCTAAGATTTAGAAGGAAGTCGGAAACATAGTTTAGACATCCCAAAAATCTTTGTAGTTGTGTTTTTATCCCTTTGTTCATCGGGAAATTTGTTAGCAAATTCGATTGATCTTGAGATAGGTGTAATAGTTCCTTGATATATATTATGTCCTAAAAATCTTATTTTTGTTTGAAATAATGACATTTTCTTGGCTGAAATTACTAAGCCATGTTTTTTAACTATGTTAAGAAATGTGTATAAGTGACTAATATGTTGATCTATCGATGTTGAATACACTAATACATCGTCGATGTATACTATTGTGAATTTTGAGTAATTGTTGAATATATCATTCATTATGTTTTGAAATTCTGAGGGTGTATTTTTAAGCCCAAAAAGCATTATGTTCTATTCATAATGTCCAAATGGTGTTGTGAATGCTGTTTTGTATTTGTCTTGTTCTTTTATTTGGATTTGCCAAAATCCACTTTTCATATCAAATTTGGAATATATTTTTGCGTTATAAAATCGTTTTAATAGATCTCTTTTATTGGGTATTGGATATTTAATCCATTGTAATACAACATTGAGAGGTTTATAGTTGATTACTAAACGTGGTACTCCTCATTCTTTTTCAGCTTGATTATTTACATAGAAAACCGAACAACTACAAGGGGATTTGGATGGCTTGATTAATTTCTTTTTTAATAAGTCATTTATTTCTTGTTTACATGTTTCTAATGATTCTTTATTCATTTGGATAGGTCTTGCTTTAGTAGGTATATTTTTTCCGTTAAATTCTTTTATATATGGGAGCTCAACAGTATGTTGTTTTCTTTCCCAAAATGCATTGGGTAAATCCGATCATACCTGATTGAGTAAATCTATTTCAATCGATTTTATTTTGTCTATAATATTTTGTGATTTAAGTTGTTCTTCTATTTTTTTTATATGTTATTTCTTCTTGTAACTGTTGAATATGATTCTGTTTTCCTTTTATTAGGTTTATTGTTTTACGAATCGTATTTTGTTGAAGTTCTAGAATTTCTTTTGTCTTTATTGGAGATAAGAAGTTAAAACATAATTTTGTTCCTACTACCTTAGTGACTATTCCTATTTCTGTTGCTTTGAATGGATATATTTGAGTAATAAACGGGGTTCCTAATATCACCTCCTAATTCACCACTGGAACGAACAGGGACTGCTCACAAACCACCACAGCCACGAATGACGAAGAATCCTCGAGAATACGAACCGAAACTTCAACGAACGGATGATTAACACTCGATTCTCCTTCTTTGTCCTTTCTCACACGAATTTTTCTATGATTTCTCCTCCCAACCCGATGGCTCGCGATCCCAGGCCATTAAAAGGTCGAGCTTAGGGTTTTCGAGAATTAAACCGCGTGAAAATCGCGGTTTTCGTAAACCGAAACAGAAACTCGCGACTGGTGTCGATCGACACTGCCCAAGGGTGTCGATAGACACCTCCAAAGAATATCAAAACTTTGGGCTACGGTCGTTACAATTCTCCCCCACTAACACTGGATTCGTCCTCGAATCCTGACAAAAACCGCCAACTACTGGCCAAAAACGAAACCCGACCCAAACCAGTCAACAATCCGAGATCCTAAACTCGATCACCGAGGCTCTAGTTCAGTCTCATGTTTATATGCCCGTTTCTAGACATCTATTACTCTTAACTCATTCCACACCACTCTCACTCGCAGGACGCATCCCTTGAGCTATCGGTGTCTCGTGTCCCTTCCACTCTCAGGACGCATTCTTTGCTCTGGGTACACAGGGGAACTAATCATCCCCTCGAGAGAGGTAATCATCCCTCGATACTCGTAACGGGAACTAATCATCCCAAAGAGTAAACAGGAGAACTAATCATCTCCTCTGAGGAACTAATCATCCTCGCTGAAGAACTAATCATCTCCAGATAAAAATGAATGAGTTGTTCGGAGCCGCAGCCCCTAGAGAAATAAATTTTAAAACGTCTATAAATATCTATCGACTAGAACTACCTCGTGTGGCCAACTCGATACTCCCATTCCCGGAATATCGCCACATGTTACGTATAAGAAAACTCATCTTATAACAACACAGAGATAAATAAGGAACAACTTCATCTTATTAATCTCGAAAGTAAAATCGTTACAACATAAACGAAAATACAACGATACAAAAGCATCAACATGCTAACAATCAAAACTAGAATCACAAAGAGAAACAAAGCTCATGCCGCGACCTGCTTGTCAAACCACTTCCTGAACTTTAATTTCATCTTCGCCTCTGGCTCCCAAGTCTCCTCCTGGCAACCACCACAATCCCACAATGGAATCTTCTTCCGACGCAATTCCTTGACTCCTCTCTCTAGGATCCTCACAGGAACCGCCGAAACCGTCAAATCTGGCTGAAGATCTGCAGGGATCTCAGGCACTAACTCCTCCGACTCATGCAGGCACTTTCGCAACATCGAAACATGGAAAACCTTATGAAATGCCTTCATGATCGGAGGTAACTCGAGCCGATATGCAACCGGTCCAACACGCTCCACCACAGGAAACGGACCCATAAACCGCAGACTCAGCTTGTTCTCCCGAATAGACCTGTTAGGGCCTCACAACATAGCCATCTTGAGATACACACGATCTCCAACCGCAAACTCAAGCTCTCGCCTCTGCTTATCAGCGTAGTTCCTCTGGCGATCCTGAGCTTCCTTCATGTTCAATCTCACGACCCAAATCTTCTCCGTCGTTTCCAGAACATAAGTAGCCCCCAAAAAACTGCGCTCCCCCACTTGAGTCCAGCATAACGGTGTCCTACGTGGCCTCCCATACAACGCCTCAAAAGGAGTCATACCGATACTCGCCTGAAAACTGTTATTGTAAGTGAACTCGACCAAACTCAAATGATCCGCCCAATAACCGCCCCAATCCAAAACACACATCCTCAGCAAATCCTCCATAGTCTGAATAGTCCTCTCTGACTGCCCATCAGTCTGCGGATGATAAGCCGTACTCATATGCACCTTAGTACCCATCTCTGACTGAAATGCTCCCCAGAACTCCGATGCAAACCTGGGATCTCGATCTGAAACAATACTGGCTTGCACTCCATGCAGCCTGACTATCTCCTTCACGAACCTCTTAAGCCAATTTAGCCGCTCCATCGGTCTTCTTAATGGCCAAAAAGTGCGCTGACTTAGTCAACCGATCCACAACTACCCAGAAAGCATCATATGTCCGCGATGTAGGCAACCCAACCACGAAATTCATCGTAATCATATCCTACTTCCAATCAGGAATGGGTAAACTCTGCAGAAGACCACTCTGAACTCCATGCTCGGCCTTAACCAACGAACAAGTATTACACTTGGAAACATAAACTGCCACATCTCTCTTCATCCCGACCCAATGATAATACCGTTTGAGATCCCGGTACATCTTAGTCGCACCCGGATGAATCGAGAACTTGCTCGAATGAGCCTCACTCAGAATCTCCTGCCTCAATGCCTCACTCGAGGAACACAAACACGCCCACGAATCAAAACTGTCCCATTCGGAGAGACCACATACTCAGAATCCACTGCTCGCGACATACCCAACAAACCCTGATCACTCTACTGAGCCACTCTGACCCTACTAAGAAGATCTGCCTGATCGACTGCCTCTAAGCCCAATGGTACCTCTGAAACGGCACAAAGGCGCAACGTGCTAATCTCGCCTACCAGATCCTCGATATCCAGCTCGCGAGCTGAATCGAACCTCCGTCGACTCAAGGCATCGGCTACCTGATTAGCCTTGCCTAGATGATAAATGATCTCTAGATCGTAATCCGCCAGCAACTCAACCCAGTGTCTCTGCCTCATATTCAACAATGGCTGAGTGAAGATATGCTGCAGATTCTTATGATCCGTAAAACTCTGTACTCTGCCTCCATACAAATAAGATCTCCAGATCTTCAGAGCGAACACAACGGCTCCCAACACTAGATCATGCGTAGGCCGATTACGCTCACTACCCTGCAACTGCCTCGAAGCATAAGCAATAACTCGACCCTCCTGCATCAGAACGCATCCCAAACCGACTCCTGCATCATCGGCTGCGCCATACTCGCAAAGCCCTTGACGAATCTCTGATAATATCCTACTAAACCAAGAAAGCTCCTGACCTCAGTAGCACTTGTCGGTCTCGGCCAATCTCGAATCGCCTCAATCTTAGCCGGATCCAAAGAAACTCCCTCTGCAGACACAATATGACCTAGAAAACCCATCCCCCTCTGCCAAAAACAGCACTTACTCAACTTTGCGTAAAGCTTCTGCTCCCGAAGCTTCTCTAAGACCAACCGCAAATGAGCCTCGTGCTCCTCGGAACTCCTCGAGTAAACCAAGATATCATCAATAAAGATGATCACAAACACGTCCAAATACTCCTTGAACACGTCGTTCATCGATCTCATGAATGCCGCTGGCGCATTCGTCAAACCAAAAGGCATAACCACGAACTCGAAATGCCCATATCTCGTCCTGAATGCCGTTTTACGAACATCTGCCTCATCAATCGGAATCTGATGATACCCTGAAGCCAAGTCTATATTGGAGAACCAGGTCGCACTCCTCAACTGATCCAACAACTCATCAATCCTCGGGAGAGGGTACATGTTCTTCACGGTGACTCGGTTAAGTCCCTAGTAATCGATGCATAATCGGAAACTACCATCTTTTTTCTTCACGAACAACACTGGCGCTCCCCACGGCAAAACACTCGGACGATCAAACCCTTCTCTAGAAGGTCCTCTAACTGCTTCTTCAACTCTGCTAACTCTGCTGGAGCCATCCTGTAAGGAGCCTTAGATATCGGAGCAGTCTCGGGCTCTAACTCAATCGTGAAAGAATCAGACCGAGATGGTGGTAATCCCTTCAACGATCAGAAAACATCCTCGAAGTCCTGAACAACTCGAATATCCTCAAAAGCCACCTCACTGCTGCCCTCTGACATCACGATCGTCGTCAAATACGCCTAGCAACCTCGCTCTATCGTCTGCTCCGCCTGGATAGCCGAAATCACAAGGCTACTGGAAGTCGGTCTCAAGCCCTGAAACACCAACTTCTCTCCAGCACGCTCGAAGACCACTCTGCCCTGATAACAATCCAAGTGAACCCGATAGAAAGACAACCAGTCCATACCAAGAATCACATCATACAGCGCTACTGGACTAATCACCAAGTCCGCAAGCATCGAATGTCCCGCGATCTGAACATCTACTGCTCTAGCATGGCCCAAAGTAGCCAGGAAACCTCCTCCAGCCACCTTAACCATGCCTGCGCGCTCGCCAGCGCTGCTCCGAATGCCACTGCTCTCGGCACACTCAGGAGTAATGTAGCAGTGCGATGCTCCCGAATCAAACATCACGTAGGACTCAAAACCGCCGACTAACAAGGTCCCTACACAATTTTATATGCGTTGAGAACCCTGACGACTTGACCACAAGTAAAATAAAAGAATACCATACAACAACAACAAAATTCTACCGCTAGGAATTTATGAAGTTGGGTCTAGAATTTTACCTGTGATATGTCCGGTGTTACTGTTCAGACCGAACTCTGCTGGCACAAATACTCTTGGTGCCGGCCCGATCTGACCAATCGGCTGCTGAACTGCCGCAACCTAACCCCTCGGCTGCACCTCAACTGGCTGAATCGTAGCTACAGTCGCCGGCTGCAATCTGGGACACATCGTCCGGATATGCCCTGGCTCCCTGCAATGGAAGCACACTCTCAAATTCCGCTGCTGCAACTGCGGTTAGGACTGCGGCTGCTGCTGTATAACCGGCTGATGGTCGCCCTTGCGGGGGCAACTCGCCAAACGATGCTCCAGACTCCTGCATCCATAACATGCTCCGCCCCTATGACTAGACCTGGAAGCACCATCCCATTTCCGTTTCTGGCCCTGCGCAGGCTTGCCGCCCTTGCCGGAACCAAAACCGGAACCACTCTGCTGCTGCGGCTGCTGCTGCTGTCTCCTCGGCTGAACAGCAGGAACAACCGACATGGGTACGACCGCTGGAGCGGCTACAACTAACTGACCTCTCAAATCCTCCTCGATGCGTGCAGCCATCTCAACCAGCTTTGCCCTCAAGGCGTACTCCGAAACCCTGCACCGAATCCTCAAATCTGCACGAAGTCCCCTCAAGAACCTCTGGATCTGAGTCCGCTCGTCCTCTATGCCACAATCCGTATAGACAAGCAACCTGCTGAACTCGGCATCATACTCTCGCACAGTGCGATTGCCCTGAACCAGCTCTACGAATCTCGTCCCGAGACGATCTAAAGCCTCCTGAGGAAAGTACTTAGCGTTGAACTCAGCCATGAACTCTCCCCACGTCCAAACAGCACCAGGCCTCCTGGCCTCAATCGCTCTCCACCATAAATGATCATCCCCAGCTAGATAGTGAATAGCTATCTCCACACGATAATCCTCCGGACATCGAACCGAATGGAAGTTGCGCTCCATGCGCATGCGCCACTCATCTGCCTCCTCATGCCCAACACCGCCCGCGAAGAAAGCAATACTCATCTGACGCATCTGCCCCATCATCTCCAGATAGGTCGGTCGCAACTCAGCCATCGCAGCCCTCGGCTGCACCTCTGCCACTGGAGGCACCACTGGAGCCTGAACCGGAACTGCCGCCGGAAAACGCCCCAATAACTCTGTCAGAATCCCCTCCATGTGATCCATACGATCCTGAGCTGGAACGGCACCCACACCCGGGCTCGCTCCTCTACCAGCCATCTCGGCGCCTCTCCCGGCGCCCACAGCACCCACACTGGCACTATAACTGCTCTCGCTCACGGAACCCGAATAATGCGTAGGAGTACCCGACGTCGGCACAGTACTCGAAGATGACTCAAACACTAGACCGCGACCACGACCTCGGCCTCCACGGCCACCAACTCTGCCACAACGGGCACCAGCTCTGCCACGACCTCTAGCTCCAGGAACCATACTGCACTGCATATCCCAAAAATACAGGCTAAGCTACTAGAAGTTTCACAGAAAAGTAAAAACCAACATACCGTGGAATCACACTGGAGGCTCGGGGGGATGATCTAAGACTCTATACAAACACAATAAATCACATAGTCTCAGATCACACAATCTACATCCTAAAACCGTATAGGCTCTGATATCAAAATGTAACACCCGCATTTTTTTTAATTAACATAATTAAATCAGGTGAACAACAAGCGGAAAATAACCAACAGAAATTTTCAAATCCAATTCCAATAATAAATAACCAAGTTCAGGAATTATCAAGTCTAACAACAATCCATAAAAACTAGCAACCTAACCGGCTACTAACAGTTCAACAACATAAAATAGAGACATCCTATCATTCCCCGTCATCTCCTCGATTCCACGATCACAATTTGCCCTTACCTGCAACTCAAAGGAAAACGGGAGTTGCGTGAGTATTATCATAAATACTCAGTGAAGCGGTCATCCCGCAATATATTAACATAGATTAACATTTACAGGTAATTCACGTTTACCACATTTACCAATTAAACATTCTTTAAATTTTTAATAATATTACTTAATAATTAACCAGGTGTCGATCGACACACCACGGCGGTGTCAATCGACACTTGATACTCTCGTACAGAAAAACTGCACCGAGTGTCGATCGACACAACCACTAGGTGTCGCTCGACACTCGCTAACACGAGCATCAATTTCATTTCGTGGTGTCGATCGACACAACCTCTAGGTGTCGATCGACACCCTGTTACAGAATCCAGAACCGAGACTCTCCTCTCACGTCTCGACCTGGAATCAACGTTATCACCATTTCCGAACGATTACACAGTATTAACACGAATACACAGCATCAAAACATCAATCATCAGTCACAATTCACGAAATTACATGCATAAAAGGCTATAAACGATTATCTACGACAATCCTAGCGATCACGCACTCACCTCGTTATTCGAAGAGGAAAGACGGATCAAAAACAACGAACTCACGGCCTAGAACTCCTAATTCACCACTGGAACGAACAGGGACTGCTCACAAACCACCACAGCCACGAATAGACGAAGAATGCTCGAGAATACGAACCGAAACTTCAACGAACGGATGATTAACACTCGATTCTCCTTCTTTGTCCCTTCTCACACGAATTTTTCTATGATTTCTCCTTCCAACTCGACGGCTCGCAATCCCAGGCCATTTAAAAGGTCGAGCTTAGGGTTTTCGAGAATTAAACCGCATGAAAATCACGGTTTTCGCAAACCGAAACCGAAACTCGCGACTGGTGTCGATCGACACTGCCCAAGGGTGTCGATCGACACTGCCCAAGGGTGTCGATCGACACCTCCAAAGAATATCAAAACTTTGGGCTACGGTCGTTACAAACCTTCTCCGTCTTCTGTTCTTATGGTTTCGACATGGTTAATGATTGAATCTTGAATATGTCTATCTAAAGAATTATCCCACCAATATTTTAATGCTCCGGTAAACCCGGTTATTAACATAACACATACTTGCTTTTCACTAAAATCTTCATTTGTTGCTTTATATGCTAAGGTTTCCATGCCCATTTTTTGAAGTAATTTCATTACTTCATATTTGGATCGTCCATCAATATTCCATTTGTGTATACCGTTTCCAGTATATATGTTATGAGAATATTTATGGTTTTCCTCAAATAATAAACTGGGTGCGTATGTCTTGGATAGTATGGTTTATTAGACCTCATTGTTCTATTTCTTATTCGATTTATTTCGTGATTTTCATTTTCAGATTGTATAGATTCGCTATCATTTTCATCTATGATATTGATTCCCTTTTCTTTATCTAGGCTATTAAGTCTAGTGGCTATTGATTTTAGAATCTTATCTTGATGAAATTTAACTTGTCTATCAGTTGGTTTAAATATTGGCGTTGTTATCGAAGAGAAAGGATGTTGCATAGATTTATAAATATCTAATTTAGTGCTTTCTTGATTGTTTAATTGTGTATATGATGTACTTGTTTAGAGATTGTATGTAATATTTGACTTTGATAATTATTTTGTTGATATATTTCTTTAATATCTTGCATACTTATCGAGTCTTTGTCTTCTTTGTTAGCTCCGGTTTTAAAAGGTATAGCTATTATTTGTCTATTATGGGTTTCTATTTTTAAGTCCCTTCGAGGTGGATGAATTGATTTAGTTCTAATTCCTTCTGCTGTTTTCCATGTTTGAGTTAAAGTAGAACTAGTATTAATTATTTTCAATGGATAATTGATATTATGAGTAATTGAATATGTTTCAAACAATACAAAAAATGGGATATCTATTTGTTTTGATTGCATACAATTATACCAATTTTCTCTAAATTCAGTAGTTTGTTGATCAGAGAATGTTTTGAAGTACCAATTTCTTTTTTCTTGATTTTCCTTGGAATAAAAGTCTTCTTTTATATATTGTTTATTAATTTCATATTCCTTTAATATGACATTTATTGAAAAATCTGATCTTGTAGGAGATGTTGGATATTGCCTTGTTTCTGGTGTAGCTATAGGAGCTTTAAACCTAATGTTATGATCTTGGTTATCATTTTGATGATCTTGGTTATTATTTTGATTTAAGCTTTTTGTTTCCGAATCAGCACTAGATTTTCTAGTACGGTATTCAGAAAAGGAAGCTCTTGAACGATATTCGCTGATCCTTGGTGGAGGTAGCTCCCATTTATTACTTGCTATAGTAATTTTGCTACAGTATCCACAAAGAAACAAAAATATAGAATTACAAAAACAAAAATTAATCTTCCTAAGAATTAATCTTCTAATCTATGAATCCTAGAATCTTCATTCCCATAAACCTTCCTCTCACCGATTATGTATTCAAGAAATTCTCTATCTCAACTCCACCACCTCATGTCTCATCATTAGTGCCACGAGCCGTGTGTTACATACGTCACATGTAAAATGCCACACCAAAATCTCACTTCCACAAAAGCCTAACATTTGAACAGAAGGAAAGAACCTAGAATAGCGTCTGCACATATATAGACAGTTGCACAATTTCTGGAAAAATCAAGAATTACACATGCAGATAAACACAAAGAGACACAATTAGCTCGGTTTAGGAAAACAACAAAAATTAAATAATAACAAACAACAAACAATCAAACTCATCCAAATAATCAGAGATATTAGGTATACACCAACATCAGAGACAATTGACATGTTCTAGTGTTTGATGTCTAGGATTCGAATCCTCTTAAACAAAAAGGAAAAAAAATATGAGAAAAACAAAAGAAACGATATTATATATAAAACCTATAAGAACACTAAGTCGACTTAACAAAATATAAACACTAAATCAAATCCATACGCATTGAGTCTCAAACCTATAAGGACTAACCTTCTTGAATAATCAAACCAGCCTTGAAAACACCTACAAAAATTGAACCATGATTAAACTTCAAACCAATATTTAACGCATAAAACAAAGAAAATGTTAGTGGCCCGTTTAGCATCTGCATTAGTGGACAAAACAAAAGCTAGTTCTATAAAACATGAAACGAATTACAAAACATCGAAGGGTTGATGTTTAAGGATGAATTCTCATACCCGCATAAACAAAAAATGTCGAGCGGCCCAAATTTGATGTGAAAGCTTCTTTATGAAATTTGAAGCCAAATGGAACTAAAAAATCATACTTTGTTAGGGTCAGTTTAAACTATAGCATAAAAATATATGTATACGAACAAAAGCAACAAATAACAAAAGAACTAAAACCAAGAAGAAAAACTATAAAGAATTAATATTACCTTTAGATGATATCCTAAGATAAACATAAGGATTAATCATGTTTCGAATAGAAACCTTCCAAAATTTTGTTTTCGAGTCGAATACAAAACACAACGAAGAATCTTAACCAAAACATACACGGAAACAACTCAATATATACACAATACGAAATCAGAAAAAATACATATAGATCTAATATTTGTATATGAAAAAAATTAATAATAATTACCTTTGGATATTATTATACAATAAAGATAACAAAGAGCCATGTATCCATAATAAATTCCAACATTAGGAGACGACAGAGCATGATCAGCATCACAAGAATTTGTACATAATTTAGTAATACATTATCAAACTAAATAAAAAATTCTGGAAAAAAACATGAAAGATCAAAAATATCTTACTTACTCGCTTCAAGAATATCTTTTAACTACAAAGTACATCTCCAAACAATATATATATATATATATATATATATATATGGTATGATATTCAATTCAACAGAAGGAATCGAGAGACAGTTAGTGCAAATCATAACATCAAATAATTGACCTATAGAAATAGCATCAGACAACTCGCTTGTTTCCATAATTGCTGAAATACACTCCTTATCATCTTTGTGTAGCATGTTGGAAGGAATCAGAATTATTAATAACCATCAACATTAGAAGAATCCAAATACGAAATATATATATATATATATATATATATATATATATATATATATATATATATATATATATATATATATATACTAGAATAAGACCCTCGCGATGCGATGATTATTTGATTTATAGTAAATAGTTATGTTTAAAGAATGTTTGGAAGAGAAGTATACTATATTCTTAATTGAAATCTCAAATTAGTGTAGTGATTAAAGTTATAGGTTCATATGTAATTTGAAAAAATATAGTCTCATATCTCATATGATTTGAAGAATTTGGAAATCAATAAATTTTATACGCATGATATATGTAAATATGGTTTGAATCATTAAACTATTTTATATAATAGCTAAATCATTTTTATTTTTTATTTTTTGATCACAAACTAAATCATTTTTATGTTTTGATGATCTTTTTTGATGATATTTTGTAAACTTTACACAAGAAAAATAATTCTACTTACCAATTCTATTTTATTTTTGCTTAATCTTCTTGATATAGTTCCCCGTTTATCAATGATCAATTATTTTGTGTTCCCCATATATATATATATATATATATATATATATATATATATATATATATATACATATGTCAAACCTCTGCCTACAAATAATGATAAAAACATGGTTGATTCTATTTTTAATTACATATATAATTTGAAGAATTTGGAAATCAATAAAGTATATACGCTTGATATATGTAAATATGATTTGAATCATTAAACTATTTGATATAATAACTAAATATTTTTACATGTTTAGACAATTCTTCTTTGATGATATGTCGTAAACTTTACACATGAAAAAAATACCACTAACCAATTTTTTTTAATTTTTGTTTGTTCTTCTTGATATAATTCTCTTTTTATCCATTGTCAATTATTTTGTATTCCTCATAAATATACATATGTTAAACATTTGCCTATATATAACAATAGAAACATGGTTGTTTCCATTTTTAATTACATAGTTTGCTATTTTTCTTTTTCTAATTTTGTTTTAGGTTAAGTTTCTCTTTATTAATTATTTTCAACTAAATATCTTATATAAATATTTTTATAGAGGTTTTGTGTAATTTGTAAAATTACTTTATGTTTTTTTCCATTTTAACTTCTTCCTTTTTTGATAATTAACAATTCTGATATTGAAAAATTTACATATTTAAACAGTTAACATGTGTTATAATCTAATCGACTACTTAACACATGTCGCGATCTCGTGAGTTAGAATTTTGTGAACTCTCCTTTATATAATAAGATATATATATATATATATATATATATATATATATATATATATATATATAGGAAAGAACAATGAATTTGATAAGAGTAAAAATTGATTCGATATAATCAAATCAAATATTTATAGTGTATTTGATATCATCAAACCCAATATTTATGTACATATCTATAAATTTATATAAGAAATAAAGTAATCTAGTATATCCCTTAAATAATCAAATAATCAAAGACAACACTCAACTAAATTTCATTGAAAATAAATCATTTAAAGACAACAATTTTATACCCTTGTAATAAAAACTCAACTTTCATTCTGGTGCATAGTTACCTCTCTAATAATATAATAGATAGATTGTGTAAATGATGTTTTTTTTTATTTTTTATTTTTTGTCAAAACTTGATTTTATTAAATTAAGTCGATACCGTCGACATAGTACAAGCTAGAATAGCTCACTTTGATAACGAGTCTGCCAACATATTGGCTTCTCGTGGAACAAATGAGAAGGATAGCTTTCGGAAGTACGAAGCTAACAAACTAATCTCAAACAAAAGACTGTCAATTTCCGTATGTGATTCCTTCTATCGAAGTAGATTAATTAAAACCTGAGAATCCTAACATACGTGAAGCTCGGTGTAACCCTTGTCTTTTGCCATTTGTAAAGCCTTGATGATTTCCCATGCTTCCGCTGCCAAAACGGAAGGTATATTATTGATTGGAAGTTCATGTTCTTCTTTTATACCCTCTGGTAATGCTCGGAACCACCATCCCACTCCACTCTTTAGGGACTCTTTATCCCATGCTGCATCCGTGTAGCATATGTATCCCGTAATTGGTAGTTCTGGTAGTAATGGGGATTCGGGTTTTCGTTGTGGTGGGATAGCTTCTTGCGCAAGTTGCCAAGCTTTAGCCTCTCTAATCGCCTTGGTAATGATTTCCTCTTTAGAAAAGGATTGATTCTCAAAAAGGAGTTTATTATGGGAGGTCCATATGTTCCAACATAACCAAGAAGAGAATGAAGCCGAAGAGATGCCACACAGGGGCAGAGTTGTATTCTTTCGAGTTGCTTTCCAGAAATCAAGCGTAGTATGGATGTTTGACCAATCTAGATTAACAAAAGGGGCCATTTCCCAAACAGAGAGTACCCATGAGCATTGGAAGAGTACATGTTCAACTGTCTCCTGAGCACCACAACGGACGCAATTAGACGCTTCACTCATACCTCTTCGTTGTAATTGTGATCCGACTGGAAGAGCATCTACCGCGGCTTTCCATAGGAATGTCTTGATCTTTGGTTGTGTTTTACACCGCCACAAGTTCTTTTACCAATCAAAATTTTGAAAGGCTAGAGAAGTGACTCCAATGGTGCTCATTCCATACCCGCTTTTTGTGGTGTAAGCACCATTCTTGTTAGGTAGCCAGACTAGCGTATCAACGTGTTTTGTATTTCCCATAACAAGAGCTCTTATATGATCCTCATAAAGAGGTAAGCATTGGCGAATCAAGGTCCGATTCCATTCATCCGTATGAGGGGACAATAAATTCGAGAATCTTAGGTTTGCATAAGGTCGAGGTGCAGGTCCATACGGTATCATTGGCGTCGAAGTGGAAAGCCAAGGATCATCCCATACTCGGATTGATTCTCCATTCCCTATTAGCCAACCTAGACCTCGTGCCAGGACTCTACGACTGGCAAGGATGCCACGCCAGCCGTCGGAAGCGTTTGTGGTTGCAACACTCGTCATGAACGTGGACTTGTGACAATATTTTCCCAAAAGTATGCGAGCTAGGAGCGATTCAGGTTGCGAGGAGACCCGCCAGCTTAATTTAGCTAGCAGCGAGTCATTGAATTCCTCAATATCTCTAAAACCCAATCCGCCCGCATTTTTTGGTATTATCATTTTGTCCCATGATATCCACGCCATTTTCCTCTTATCCGGTTTGTCGTCCCACCAAAATCTTGTTAGGATCGCTTGGATCCTTTTACACATCGAAATAGGTAATTTAAAGCATGACATGGTATAGGACGGCATCGCCGAGAGCACTGATTTTAACAAGACTTGTTTACCGGCTGAGGATAAGAAGCGGGTAGACTAGCTGTGACTTCTTTGGCGTATACGATCCACCATAGCCGTGAAGATATCTCTCTTACGTCTCCCAAAATTTCCAGGTAATCCCAGGTATTTTCCGGTGCCACCTTCTTTGGTTATCCTTAAGGTCCTTTTTACTCTTTCTCGGCATGCCCGTGGGGTCTTAGATGCAAAAGTGATAGACGATTTAGTCAAGTTAATGACTTGGCATGAGGCTTTCTCATACTTATGGAGAATGTCTTTTAGAGCTAAGCAGCTTCGTTCGTCGGCTCGACAAAAGAACATGGTATCGTCTGCGAAAAGGAGGTGATTGACAAATGGGCTGTTTCTCGCAACTCGAATACCCATCATGGTTTCGTTTTCCTGAGCTATACGGCACAACCCGGAAAGCACCTTCGTACACAGTATAAATAAGTAAGGGGATAAGGGAGATTGTGTGAATGATGTTAAACACATTTTAACACACATTTTATCTTTTGAAATCTCACTGATAAATTACCAATTAGTATGCATTATATCTACTAATATTTTTGGAAATTTAATATGTTTAGATTTATTTGTTTAATCATGGCACACCTACCCACTTTCACCGTATCAAAGATTTCACGTTTAGATAATCTACAGGCGGACTGTTTAGCTCGCTCTGCTCGTTCTTATGCGCTAGAATTTTCATTTGTAAACAACTGTCCTTCAAGTTGGGCAACCGGTCCTGAAGACTTTTTCTGATTAATGTTTGGTTGACAAAAAAAAATAAAAAATCATAGCTAACCCAATATTTTTAAAATGAAAGCGAAGGTAAAATATGATCTTGCCAATCATGTTTTATATATTTTGTATTCCCAATTATTTGGTTTAGATTTTATCAAATTCCAAAAATCCCGACCTTCAATCTAATCAAAAAGAATTTAATAATAGTATCCTAATGCGATATTTTTGGTAGTATTTATTTAGTTTTGCCACCGTAATTGTATTTCTTGATTTCTCTGCAGCTTTATTTTTGGAAAGCATAATATTATGTTTAATTTTGGCAATTTGGTGATAAATAAATTATTTGGTGAAGATTTAGAATATACAAAGTTTGGTATAATTTTCACTATGAATTTTTTTTTATCCTTACAAAACAATGGCTAATGTTTTGCTAGCTATTTTTAATTTATGTATTACAGTAAAACCTCTATAAATTAATAATGTTAGGACTTTGAAAATTTATTTATCCTTTACGTATTACAGTAAAACCTTTAAGCATAATATTAATTTATCTATAAATTAATAATTATTATTTATAGAGTGATTTTTCTAATCCATGATTTTTTAACAAATTTTTTGTCTTTAAAGTAAAAATTTACGTAAAAGTTCATAAAAAATCTTTTAGTTTTGTTTTTTAATTATTTATTTAATTTTTACATATTCAACCTACTCCACATCATATTACTAATCTCGGTCATCATTTTAAGATGGATGCTAATAACTTGCCTGACTATTTATATGCAATAATAAAAATTGCAACTACTTTGTTATAAATGATAAGGTTAAAACAAAATAACCGTTGTTTTAGAAGTATTAAATAATTAGTTTATCACGTATAAAACTCTTCAGCTTGATGAAGGTAATCATAATTTGTAATTATCACGTATAAAACTCTTCACTTGATGAAAATTAAATATTTAAACATTTTTAATTCAATAAGAAAAATAAGAGAATAGTTTCAACAAGATTCTAATTTTAAGAAGAAAATATATATAACACAATAGTCATACATCACTAAACTAACTTATATATATATATATATATATATGCGAGTAAAATTTATAATTATTAATTTATACAATTATTGGGACCATATTTTATATAGGAGTTTCAAAAAAAATTATTATCTAATCATTTTATCGATTTTTGTCAAATTTTACACCCGCCCAACTTCAAACCGGAAGAATTTATTAATTTATAGAAATTATTAATTTATAGAGTATTCATTTATAGAGGTTCTACTATATATAATCAAATGAAGTGTTTTGAACTGTTTAGTGACAAATATAGTAAACAAAGATATGATGATGAAATTTCGAACATAGTAATAAAATTTGACCATGCTAGAGGTTCTCTTTTTTATCAAAAACTTAAGATCTAATGTTTTAAAATTTTCCGATATGAATATACAAAGTTAGGTTTTTTTAATTTGTAATGTTTTAAATATATTGTCAACATTACGTAAGAATATATAAGGTTGACTAATTTTTTTTAATTATAATTTGGAATATCAAGGTAAAATATAAGATCTTGTAATACATAGCAATTGAATATTTATTAGAGTTTGTAATGTGTTTGGCAATTGGATTAAAAGTAGTTGAAATAAGTATAATAAGTGAAATAGTGTTTGGCAAATGGAATAGTAGATGATTAAAGAATATATAATAACTAAATTAAAAAAATTGACAAAATTTGTGGTGATGACACCAAAGCAAAATTAGCCTAGAATACTTCTCTTTTAATATATGGAGGATATTTTTTTTTTTTTTTTTTTTGCCAACCATTATATTATATTAAAGGAGCCACAAAGGGGCCATGATACAAGCGTTTAAATATTTAAAGCTTTCAACATCCAATAAAATGAAAATTACAGCCCACATTAAGTCCATAAGGAGACAATAAAATATCAGTAATTTATGATTTTAAGATCACTCTTGCCCTCACGAATTGATTATTAAAATGACACGTCTCTAGCTCCATCATTCATCGGACAAGATGATTCTGGATACGCCGGTACTGGAGCTCCGGTAACAAAGAGTAACAGAAAATGAAATCAACTCCAGAACTCCACTTTAAAACTTTAAATCTTTAAACCCACTTAAACACCTTGTTCTTAAATCTACCGAGAAGAAGAACTCCGGTGAAAATGAAATTTGAAGAACATCGAATCCAGACCGGAGCTTTTCTTCAAACCCAGATAATTGAATCAATTCCTTGCCGTTAATTTAAGATAAAGGGAATTCCAGAAATAACAGCCACATAAACCTGACCTTGATCAGGACATTATACTTCTAATTAGCCATAAGGCAAAGTATAAATTTATGCCCATCCAATTATAACCATAACGAATAAAGGAAATTGATCCAAATCAAGGAACAAGATGCCTAAATAAACTAGAAGCAAGGTCCGTCAGAGCGGAAAAATTATTCGCATAAAGCGAAGCAAAATCGCATAAGGCGAAACGAAATCCGATCAAGATCGGAACTTATATCACAGACAAAATGCCGTATTTATAAGCATGGTTCCGGTGAAACCACCGGACACCGGCCAAAGGTGTTAAAATCTAATTAAGAAAGTTTCAGACGATTTGGATCTCTAGAGAGAAGGAAGAGATCAAAATTGGAGGATACTTTTTTAATATTTTTAGATTTCGCGTGATCGCATAAACTGATTTTGTAAATACTCGTCTATACAATTATGGAATATCTTATTATATAAATAGTACTGAAGTATTGCTGAGTTTGGAGAAATCCTAATGATCATTTATATTACTTAATAATTAAACAGTATTCATATAATATATAAAAAAAACTATATTAATTTTAGGTAATGATAGAAAAACAAATGATTAGGTTGTTGTTAGAAATGATAATATTGATAAATAAATTACATTTACTATAGTTTGTCCTAAAAACTAGGGGTGAGCATTCGGTTCTTCGGTCGGATTTTCGGTTTTTTGGTTGTAGCTAAAATGAGTCTATATATAAACCAAATGAATAATGGGTCGGTTCGGTTCAGTTTTACTTCGGTTTCGGTTTAGTTTCGGTTCACATTTTAAGGTTCATATAATAGAACCGAATTGCTTCGGTTTCGGTTCTTTACTAAAATAACCAAATTAAAACCTATAAAATTCAATTGCACAATGACAAATAAAACACAAGAAACATCATATTCAAAGTGTTTTCAGTCTCAAATCTGTAACTAAATACCAAATGAAACAAAAAAATAAAACACAAAGTTCATAAGTACAAAATAAAACTCAAAGTATCTTAGTACCAAAACATAAAGGTTAGGTTTCGGTTTCATTCGGTTAATGTTTGGTTTTTCAGTTTAAACTGAAACCGAACCGAAACCTATGGACTATATTCTGCTTGCTCCAATAGGTATAATCCGAATACCCGAAACCGAACCGATACCTATGCTTTAAGTTCGGGTCTGTTTGGTTTTTCGGTTACGGGTATTTTTGCCCACCCCTACTAAAAACTCTCTCTCTCTCGCACATAGATCGAGGACCATCTTCTTAACCTGGACAGGATAAGATCTACCCGGCGATCAACTCCTTCCTTCTTGTAAGCATCATCTATTACATCCTTTCTCATATCCAGTTCCGAAGGATCCGAAAAACCATTTCCACCTTTCATCGATTATTATTGTCGTCGAAGAGATTTTCTGGATACTTTACATTGGTGTTCTTCTCCATATTTTGTCGCTCTTTCAAGGATTACGAGGATATCTTAGCATTTACAGCTCGTCAACGTGATCTGTCAGAGGCAATGAATCACCAGACCAAATCTTCTCTTCTTCTCAACTGCCGATGATAACTCCTTGGGAGCTGCAAAAGCGTCACCAACCGCCGGAGCCTCCATAACCACGCGATTAGCTTCTTGTCCTGTTACTCTCTGCTCTCTCCACTCGTTTTCATCTTCCGTCGTTATCAGATCAACGATTTGTTGGCGTCGGATCTCGCACTACGGATCTGGTCTATTTTATCAAAACCCATCATTACATTGAGGCCCATAGATATTCAAATGGCCAAATCGAAACGGTCAAGAATGCATTAATTTGTGATTCAATTCATGAATTAATGGTATGGTCAAACTTAGAATTAATTTGTGGATTAGTTATGAGATTAATGGCCCAAGAGGAAGTTCAAGAGAAGAAGGAGGGGGACGAGAAACGTAAAAACATTTAAAAGAATAATTGTTCTTCTTGGATTCACTTTATATTATTCAATAATAATATGATTCCCTTTTCTTCGGGATTTTATTTGTTTATTTTATTCATTTCACTTGGTGTTTCATGATATATCATGGTTTTTGCCGGTTTTCGACAATGATATACGTCCGTTTTATAGAGTATTTTATGTTTTTTAATAGTATGTTTTAGTGTCTTAACAGTTTTATGGACGTTTGGAGCATAATTGATGTTTACTGAATATTTTGGAGCATTGGGGAAGGAAGAGTCGTAATGTTCAAGTCGGATTAGAAAATCAGATTTGGTGTCGATCGACACCCGTTCGTCACGAGCAAGATTGCCAAATTCGAAGATTTTCGTTTTTGTCGAGAAGTTTTAGATGTTTATAATTATGTTCTATGACGGTTTAAGAACCTTATATATATGTATTTGCAGCCATTGTTTAAACTTACGCTTTATTTTATTAAATCTTAAGAGATATCTATATTTTATATGATGATTTTTCATTCAATATGTCTGAGTAGTTTCCTTGTTAAGTTTAGGGTTATTCAAAGGTGTTTGATGAATTGCTAGATTCAATTTAATTGTTAGGATAAAATCATTAGACTTCTTCATCTAGACTTGTGTTTAATACATATTCTAGCTTCACGACCTAGAATCTGATCTTAGGTTAATTGGTAGACACGAAAGTGTGATTAATTGCATGAACTAGTGTTAGATGAGCAAAATTCATATATGCAAAAAAATTTGGTTTAGGGGTTTTGTGAACAATTAAACCTAATATTAATGCTTGTTTAAATTGATAGGATTCGCAACGAAAGTTGACTTTCTGGAATTTAGACATAGATAATCTCTGCAGCGAAAGCTGATTGGTTTTATATTCATGTTTCAAGTTCATGAATTGTGCTTAATAATTCCTAATTATCTGTTTAGATATGCAATTCGGATTCATCTGAGATTTCTCTGCGCCTAGCTTTTATTTTAATTGATTTACAACCGTTTTCATTGCTTTCTTATTTACTTGCTTTTTCATTCATATCATCTTGCTTAGCATAATTCGATCATTTAAATATATTGTGTTCCTTGATTTCCTGTGGATTTGATACCCTAAATACTGCAATTGATCTCTTAATTTGAGAGAGCATATCAAATTTTGGCACCGTTGCGGGGGAATCAATACCATTAGATTTATATTATTCGAATTTTGTTTAAGTTTTTATTTTTGTTTTACTAAACTAGCTTTTATCTTTTTGGTTTCAGGAGCATGTTCAAACGCAGCACTAGGAGCAATCAAGTGACAAGGTTAGTTAACTACGATCTTCAGGAACTAGCACGTTCAAAACGTGAGAACATAAGAGCAGTCAGGGAAGCTAGGATGGTTGCTAGAGAGATACTCGTTCTGGTTCCAGAAGGTGATGGAATTCTGCGTGATCCGGCAGGATTAAAGTACAACGAGCAAGGACAAAGGATCGATGAAGAAGGGAACGTGATCGTCGAGGATTTAGTTGAACTGGAAGATGGTGTCGAGCGACACGAAGAAGATGACGATCGACGTGAAGAAAACTTGGGTGTCGATCGACACCAAGCTGGTATCGATCTACACCTGGTCCAAAATCGACCAAATTGGTTGAGGAACAACGCGAACATTGAGCGAGAATGCACTTTGGGATATTACAACCGTCCAGACCAATCCTACGCGAATCGAGCTGCGATTCTTCTACCTACTTTCCAGAGGAACGACTTTGAGCTAAAACCTACTTACTTTAGTCTAGTTACTCAGAATCCTTTCCATCGACTTCCTCACAAGCATCTAATGGACCACATTAAGAACTTAGAGGATTTAGCATCCAACATCAAGGCTAATGGTGTGTCCAGTGACTACCTTTTTCTGCAAGCTATTCCCCTATTCTCTTAGTGGGGATGCTTCTTACTGGCTAAAGTAGCTTGAACCAGGATCGCTAACTACTTGGAAGGACACCAAGAATGCGTTCCTGAACAACTTCTTTGATGATGCAAGGTCCGAGGATCTAAGAACAAAGATTGCTACATTCCATCAAGGTTCGACAAAAGCATTCAGAGCTGCGAAGACGCGACTAAAGTCTTACTAGAGAGATTGTCCTCATCATGGTTTTAGCGATGTACAATTGCTAGGCATATTCTACACATGAGTAGATTGGAGGTACCATATGGCTATGGATGCTGCGAGCAATGGGAACTCCAACACCAACTATTTGGAGGATGCCGTTGTGCTAATCGAGAACTTGGTTTCTAGCAATAGTACCAAGAATACAGACTTTGAGAGGAAGAAGCTTGATGGGAACATAGATGGAAATGAGATCGCAGAGGTTAAGGCTAAGTTGGACTATGTGCATAGCATTGTGGGAAATAAGTCGGTCCAGATTGCTCAAGAGGTTGAGCATGAACATGAGGATGTGAACTACATCAATGGGACTGGATTTCGGAGATACGGTAATCAACAAGGCTATGGTTCGAAACCATTTCAGAGCAACAACTACCAAAGGAATTATGGTTCTTCTTCTTACCAGAAGCCTCTTGAACAAGACAATGAGATGAAATCTATGCTGGAGCAGGTTCTAGAAGGACAACAGAAGATGAATGTGAGCTTCAATGGGAAGATGGATGCAATGTATTCTGATTTGGATGGAAAGATTGGAGCATTAAGCACTCATGCCATGAAGCTGGATGTTCGTGTCGCTCAAGTTGGTTATTCTATCAAGAGGCAAGAGGGGTTTCTTCCTGCAAAGACTGATGTTAACCCCAAGCGTGCTTGCAATGCCGTTCTAGTGGAAAGAGAAGATGATTTTGTGGAGCTAGAAGAAAATTTTGAAACTACAGAGCAAGTGTCGATTGACACCAAGGAGCAGCATCAATCGATACATCTTTAAAAATCGAACCAGAACTCACCATCATATGTTGGTGTCGATCGACACCAAGCCAGTGTTGATCGACACCCAGTGAAGAAATGTCCAGATTTTGCGAAAACTTTCGAATTGGTCGAGGAAAAAGTCTACACGCCTAAGGTTCCATTACCCAGCGCTAGAAGGTCTAAATAGGAGCTCGAAGAAGCTATTTGCAAGGCAATGATAGATAAGATCATGACTGAGATGCCTCTAGTCGATGCGGTTAAGCTTTGACCTGCACTAAGATGGTATGTTAAGCAAATGGTTGCAAATGGTGTGAGTTTTGAGAAAGGAGCACTGCTTAGTAGAGATATCAGGGCGATTCTCTTGAACACAACTCCAGTACCAAAGAAGAAGAAAAGGATGTGATAGTCTCTGAAAAAGTTAGTGCCATGATTCAGAGTAGGATTCCAGTGAAGCTACTGGATCCAGGAAACTTTGTGTTAAACTGCTCAATATCGACAGGGAAGTTTTCTCATTCTCTTTGTGATTTAGGATCGGGTATTAATTTGATGCCACTTTCAGTTGCAGCTAGACTTGGAATGACTGATTTTAAGCCGACTAGGATCTCTCTTATCCTAACTGATCGATCCAAGAGAATCCCCGAAAGAGTTTAAGAAGATGTTCCGATTAGAATTCAAGACTGCATAATTCCCATAGACTTTGTAGTTTTGGAGTACGATGAAGAACCTCAAGACCCTCTTAATTTGAGAAGATCCTTCTTAGCTACAGCTGGTGCTACAATCGATGTGAAAAGGGAAGATCAAGCTTGATCTCGATGATGTTTTCATGGATTTTGACATTGACATGGACAAGACAAGAAGAAAATCCACCATCGATGGTCAAACTTTTTCTGTAGAAACTTTGGTGGATGAAGACTCAATCCAGGAGTTGGATACTAGTCCACCATCTATTGCTGAACAGAAAATTCCACATCTCCCAACCTACAAACCTCCCATCATAGAGAAAAGGTACGAACTTCCTAAACTCAAATCTCCTCATTTTCTCAATAAAGATTTAAAAGGTGAAAAAATTGTTTCACGCTAATGCAAGCAACGAGTTTCTCGTAGAATGCTTGGTTTTTCTTCTGATGATCTTGCAGGAATAACTAAGGAATGTAAAGAAAAGGTGAATCGTAGCAAGGTGAAGTTTCAAAAGAACTCAAAACCTTTCACCAAAATCAAGATTGTCATTCCTTCAGAATTAAAGGAGAAAGGAGAAAGGAGAAGTAGTTGTTCAAGAGATGGTGCAAAATACGATGAAACATTTTCCTGGAATTATTCCATGGAAAAGTACGGATCCACCCAACGTCTAAATTCCTCGACACAGTCAAGCTAAGGACTGAAAACAAGTACTGAGTGGGAGGCAACCCACTGGTAAGTATCCTATTTTCATTTTATTTTTTTTACTAATTTTCGGTTTTCGTTTTAAGTGTTTCAGATTAATTAAAAAAAATTGCGATGGAGTTACGGATCGACCTTGTCGATCGATCGGATCAAATTCATGGGTGTCGATCGACACCCATGACAGTGTCGATTGCAAAACCCGCCCTTAATGAACTCTAATTTCTCGTCTTGGGGCTTTGTAATCGTATGACTTGATTCATCTTTCGACACTAGAAAGCGAAGAAGGACCGCTCTTGAAACTTCTTCCTGGTGATAATACAGCTGTCCTAGATCGAAAAAAGCCTCATGACCCTGTCTCACAAGAAACAATAGTAATGAGAGCTGATCTAGAGAAATCATAGAGATGCCAAGGAAATAAAAAAAGTCTACAAAAAGTGTAGTTCAAGCAGAATAGTGCATTCAGAAAAAATAAAAGGTGAAAAACTAAATATAGAGAAGGAAATGGCTTGCATCTCTATGATATCCTTAATTGGATTAACAGTTACAGAGGGAAGAGAGAGGGTAAAACGCAGGAAAGTGTTAAAGGAAGGGAAATAATTTAGAAGGTCCAACGATCGATATTTGCGCGACGAGACCGCACCTAAATATATGAAAGAGGGTTTGCAACGGGAAGCCTGAGTTTCTTTAAGGGGTTTGGAATCAATCAGGAGAACTGCTAAGCTTCTAGGGACACATCTAAGTATTACTGGATTGACTTTGCAGGTTTGTGGATCCAAAAGGAGTGAATACAGATGTTTTGCTTAGGGACAAGTAAAAAGCTAAGTCTGGGGGAGTTGATATATCATGGTTTTTGCCGATTTTCGACCATGATATACGTCCGTTTTATAGAGTCTTTTATGTGTTTTCCGAATGTTTTAGTGTCTTAACAGGTTTATGGACGTTTGGAGCATAATTATTGTTTATTGAATATTTTGGAGCATTGCGGAAGGAAGAGTCGAAATGTTCAAGTCGGACTCGAAAATCAGATTTGGTGTCGATCAACACCCGTTCATCACGAGCAAGATTGCAAAATTCGAAGATTTCCGTTTTTACCGAGAAGTTCCAGATGTTTACAATTATGTTCTATGACGGTTTAAGAACCTTATATATATATATATATGTATTTGCAGCCATTGTTTAGGCTTACGCTTTATTTTATTAAATCTTAAGAGATATCTATATTTTATATGATGTTTTTTTCATTCATTATATCTGAGTAGTTCCCTTGTTAGGTTTAGGGTTATTCAAAGGTGTTTGATGAATTGCTAGATTCAATTTAATTGTTAGGATAAAATCATTAGACTTATTCATCTAGACTTGTGTTATGCTTATTCTAGCTTCGCGACCTAGAATCTGATCTTAGGTTAATTGGTAGATACGAGAGTGTGATTAATTGCCTGAATTAGTGTTAGATGAGCAAAATTCATATCTTCAAAAAAATTTGGTTTAGGGGTTTTGTGAACAATTAAACCTGATATTAATGCTTGTTTAAATTGATAGGATTCGCAACGAAAGTTGGTTTTCTAGGATTTAGACATAGATAATCTCTGCAGCGAAAACTGATTGGTTTTATCTAAAATTATCTGTTTAGATATGCAATTCGAATTCATCTGAGATTTTCCTGCGCCTAGCTTTTATTTTAATTGATTTACAACCGTTTTCACTGCTTTCTTATTTACTTGCTTTTTCATTCATATCATCTTGCTTAGCATAGTTCGATCATTTAAATCTATTGTGTTCCTTGATTTCCCGTGGATTTGATACCCTAAATACTGCAATTGATCTCTTAATTTGAGAGAATAGCTCTAGGGAAATTTGAACATAGCATTTCATCTATGAAAGCTTTGATAAATTTTATTATATCGTGAACGAAAATTATATTCGATTTTCGCACTCACAAGGTGCTATAAGGGTAACAAATGTATCTTCTCTCGTGAAAGATATATCTCAACAGTAGCTCGGACGAGATTTGCATCACCCTCCGCCGTGACTAAAACCGATCGGATGCCTCTCACGCAGCTGTTGCAACTATCAGTCGCGGGGGACACGCATTTCTTCCCCGCCGTTGTCTCCTTCTCCGGCACGAGAAACCTAAAGTTTGGGCTTTGCCCATTTCGAATCTTGGACTTTGTATCCAATCAGGTCCATCTTTCATGCAGTCTTAAGCCAAGACGATGATCTGCAATTTATATTCATATTTTTTGGTTTCAACACAAAGATGATTTTACATGGATGGCTTCTAAGCCATATTTCTTTTCATCAAAGTTTTTCTGGATTATCAAATCTTATATCTTCTCAGCCCAATATCTTTTTTACTGAAAAAAGATTATAGTTTTTTGGATTATTTCCTATTCCCATCAAAGCTTTAGTAGTGAAATTAAGAGAATGTGTTACATACATCCAGGTCTTTGGCTCAGTTAAATTTAGGGTTAGTGCCAAAAAAAAATTTTTGGCCTTTTTTATGTACAAAAATATTTAAAAAACCCTAATTTATATATATTTTAAATTGAAAAATAGTTTTTGGACCCTAAATTTAAGTCAAAAATTTTATAAAATCACATGGACTTTGTGCAAAAGCACTCCCTGCATAGCGCAAGAACTGGGCTGCATACATCGTATCCATGCTTCAGACTCCCACAATTGTGATACTTAACTTAAGCTCTAGTGATTTTTTTTTTTTTTTGGTAAATTAAGCTCTAGTGATTCTTCTTCATTCATCTGCATATCTCTAACAAGAGTTATTTCATCATTCACATCAAACTCCACACGAATCCAAACCTTGGCAGGAAAATTTTGGTAAATTATGGATTCAATAGTTTAATAAGTTAAACGGTCGTTCACGTCAACTTAATGGTTGGCTTTTTTGTAAACATTAATTGCCAAAGTCAACAAACATTTGAAGAATGAAATTGTAACTCGAATAAAAATGCGATATTAAAATATTTGAAGAATTTAATGACCATTTAATTTCAGATTATGAATTAGATTTCCTTACTATTAAAAACAAAGTAGTTTTAGTTATAAGAGCTTAGGTGTTTTAATTTTATTGGCTTAGTCTTAAAAAATTATGACATTGAATAATGACATGTCTTTTGAAAAAGATGACATGGCTTAAAAATAATTAGATTAAGTAATTTTTGTTAATTAGAAACAACTTAGAATGAGATTTTTGTTCTTAAAAGAAAATAAAAACGTTCTACATGAATTCCTTTCATCAAGCATTATGAGCTCGAGTGTTTCATATTTGCATTCTTTATTTTATAAAACCTAATTTTTATATTCTTTTATATGTCCTATTTGTATTAAAAATCATTATGTCTTCCATATTTTAAAACAATATCTAAAACAATAACATCATCAAATTTTTTACGAATATTAAGTTACGACTAACATCATATTTTCAAAATAAATAGTCTATATATATATATATATGATTCTACACCATTGTCCATGATAAAATTCCACATACACTATTTCTTCTTATTCTCAAATGGTCAATTTTTTTGAATTGCCAAGCAAACGCTCATGTCTAACAATTTCGACAGAAAGAAGTTTTGAAATTTTTACATGATGCCAATCAAACACACATGGAATAATTGTATTGAACTTAAATCTACTTAGCTCATATTTTTTTATCGGCATCATATATATATATATTGAGAAACTTATCTGCAATGATCATAATTTTAAATTCTTAATTCATTATATACATGCAAAATGAATTAATTTAAAATTGTGAATTCATTTTAAAACGGATTTCTACTACTAACTCCAAATATTTAGAACATTTTTTTGTTACGATTGTAGAAAAAAATTCTCCTAATTTGAATTTATCTTTTAGATATATACGTAACGATTCTCAACCAATTATCATTCCCTATATAAAGAACTTATTCTCAATTGTCAACGCATCTCAAAACATGGTTCGATCTATATTTATTTTATTTTATTTTATTGTGAATCTTCAAACTTTTTGGGTGGTTTATTATCTCTCTTCGCATAATTCTCCTAAAACAATTATGGTCGGATATTTTGTTTCAAGTTCTAACATGTGTTTCTTATCATTTTATGTTCGAGGAGAATGAGACAATGCGATGAGATAAAGTAGGAAGAGTTCTTGTGTAAAGAACATTTCTATTAGACGAGAGATACGATATAAGTAAAAGATTAGTTCGCAGAAGATCAATACACGCAAATAAGATATATCATTGGAGCATGTTTTATGTTTCTAATTTGAAATAAGAAAACTTGAAACTATATTTTTATAGGAGGATGACGATCAAGAAGAAGAAAAAGATTGAGATAAACACTAGATGTTTGAGTTTAGAAAAAGGGAAGCAAAGTTTTGAAAAGAATGTTTAAGGATATTTAAAACAATACATACATTTCTATAACTGTATGTAATTTAATATGTAAATATTTAAATACATTATAGCCCGCACATGGTGCGGGAAGTCACCTAGTTACACTTAATAACACACATAAAAATTATAATGTGAAATCTAACCATTTGTCCTAATTTTAGTGGATGTGATTAAGCCACATTGGCTAATTTTAGTTAGTTGTTTAATTATTAAATTTTTTTTTGTAATTCTTGTAATTAACCCTTTACGAAATTGTTTTTTGTTTTTGTATCGAAAGATTTTACAAAATTGTTAATAGTAGGAGAAGAGACACCTCAAAACGACTTTTTTTCTTTTTCAAAGAAGCACATAGAGTAGCTTGTAACGGGAGATTTGGTCGCGTAGCGATTGTCTTCACTCTCCAATGAAGAAATCTCCATCACTTGCGTTTCTCTGCATCAATTCCATCAAATTTCAGCTCCTTCAAGGTAATTTAGGTTTTCTTCCGCCCAAATTGATTTAAAAATCTGCTGATTTGAGTTTGGGTTTTTGTGTATTCTCAGGCGATGATAATCCAATTCCAGATTTATACGAGCTTCCATCTGAGTTGCTTGATGCTATTATTGCTCACTTGCCTGCACTAGCCTTGCAGAATTTTCAAACCCACATGTCAGTACTGATACTTTGCTTTCAATTTTACAACTTTTCTTCTTTTGACTAGAATTTGATGGTTTAGGGTTATAAATTGGGTACAAGACTCATATTTGAATTGGTATAGGCCGTTCAAGTGTTGGGATGATTATGAATCTGGTGATGATTGCTTGATTAGTGCACGAAAACGTGGAAGGTTAGATAAACCCTTCTTTAAAATATTCATTTTTTTTTGTTATTCAAACTGAGAAAACAGACTGAGAATGACTAAAACTGCAGATATGATGTTCTCGGTAACGCTTGGAAGGTATTGTTTAAGCTGCGGTGGCCTGAGCTCATTGACCATGTCGAACTACCCGCTGATTGGCAACAGCTTTACTGGGAAAGACATCTGCAAAAGTATGCTTGCCAATCTAATGAAATGATCGATGATTTTGCTGTTTACATTTGAGTTTTATTATTAACCCGAGTAACAGTTGTGTTGATGAAGCAGCCGAGGTAGCTATGTGTCCGACATTTAGTGGTCGGATAAGTTCCATTAATGTATCAGGTAAGTTTACTATTGAAATTACTAGAGATTAGTTTTTGTTCTTGTTCAAGAATCATAATTTACTTTGTAGTTGTATTTTCTGTTGCAGATAAGATATTGAGATACATTTGCCATGAAGAGCACATGAATTGTCAAAAATGTGTCTGCAAAGAACTTTCTTTTCATTTCCAGACGTTTGGACCGTATCTTAGGTTAAGTAACTGGAAGTGTTCCTTGTGTTTACTAGCAAGCTGAATTACTTTCAGCTTGTCTGAGTTTTATATCGCTTCTTTACGTTTGTTCTTACCTTTTGCAGGTGCCTGAGGCTTCTGAATGTGCTCTGCGTTACAGAAACTTCGGTAAGTTATATTGTATCTTTGTACACGAATCAATCATCATAAATAATGTTTAGACTTTGTTACCGTAGGAGTTATTGAGGACGAGTAAATTGCAAACTTTGGTTCTACGTTGGATCAGATCCGAGAGACATGTAAGGCAATTTTCACTACTTAGTCTCATGTGTTTAGTTAGCTGGAATTATATTGCTTATGATCCATGATACGACAGGTTGAACCCTTGTGCAAGCTCTTGATCCAGAGCCGAGAAACTTTAAGTTCGCTTGAATTTATTCACTGTAAGCTTTCTTCGAGTTCCATCGGTGCAATCTGTGCTTCTCTTCATGAAAAGGACGTTCACACAAACGGGATTCAACGTTTTTGTATAAAGTCATCGAGCATTGACATAGATCCACTTGCTCCGCCTTCCGCTTTTATTTCATTCCTGAATTCGGTCAGGTATAAATATGCCAAACTTGTCATTTTTTTGTCTACTTTTCTTGTTTTCTTACTATGCGTCTTTTTTCTCTTTTCTTTCAGATCCTTACATTGCTTACATTTTTGCGACAGCCACCTCGATAGGCATATTGCGAGGATGGTTTTCTCTACACTTCTTGATTCTTCCTCAGATCTTTCGTCCCTTGACCTCTCTGAAAACAACGTGGGTACTATCATGTTTCTTCTTGTTCAGTTTGCTTTCCATGGCTAACCAATATATAATATATAGATTTCAGGATGGATTTCTACTTTCAGCTCGAGATCCATTGTTGGTTCTCTGTCGTCTGGAAAGTCTTTACAGCTGCTGCGCAACCTCAACTTAAGGTGTATTTAGTAAACCGACAATTGTTATTGGTTTTAAGCCTTGAAATCTTGTGAAACTGTTAGAAATGTGCTTCTAGGGGGAATGAACTCGACAAATACGATGCAGAGAATCTTGCACATGCTTTTCTTCATATGCCTGGCTTGGAATCTCTTGACCTGAGCGGGAACCCCATTGAAGACGGTGGGATCAGGTTTGTCCTCTAAGTTCCTGCATTTGCAAGCTTGGAGAAATTCAACATTTTTCTTACCTGCTTTTATTGAGTGGTACAGAAGCTTAATATCGTACTTCACAAAGAATCCGGATTCTCCTTTAACCTATTTGAACTTGGAGAACTGTGAGTTATCATGTTGTGGAGTTATCGAGTTTCTTGATACCCTCTCGATGCTGGAGAAACCTTTAAAGTTCCTATCTATTGCAGATAATGCCCTTGGAAGGTATCCATAAAATTACATACTCTATATCACTTAATACCAATATGAGATGATTTTATTGATTTGTTCTTCAGTGAGGTTTCGGAGGCTATAGTAAACTCATTGGCAATCTCCATCGAGTCTCTCAACATTTCGGGTATAGGACTAGGTCCTGGCGGGTTTCTTGAGCTAAGCAGAAAACTTGAAAAAGGGCTGAAGAAGCTGCTGAGTATTAATATAAGGTTCGAAGCAATCCTCTGTTTTCTGTATACATTGCCTTCAGTTTTCTCATGTTCCTTTTGCGGTTTCCGACTATAGCAAAAACCGTGGAGGACTAGAGACTGCTAGATTCCTGTCAAAGCTTATACCCTTGGCACCAAAACTCGTTTCAGTCGACGCATCCTACAATCTTATGCCACCCGAATCCTTGCTCATGCTATGTGATTCCCTGAGAAGTGCAAAAGGTAATAACTTTATGGAATCGGTTTGATTTGGCATTTCCTCGGCTTTATTCGTGAGCCATTTTGCTTATTTTGATGATTTTGTTCAGGTGATGTCAAACGTATTGACATGACCGGGAATAGCTTCATCAGCCACAAAACCGACCATTCATCTCTACTTGGTGAATTTCAACACCATGGAGAACCTATCTTCGTTTTACCTTCATCATTAGAGTCACATGTTCCTTATGATGATGAACCGTAGATATTAAGATTGGTTCAAGAGTAAACTAGCAGAGTAAATAGTCTTTCAAAAATTCAATGACTAGAAACTGATTACACATATTTTGGATATTTTAACATTAATATTTTTTGAAGAAATGAAAGATTTCAATGAAAATGCCTCAACTTTCAAAATATCGTTTAAATCTCAAAGTTTTGGTTTTGTCGACTTAGGCATTTTAGGCATGCCGTTAAGCTTCCGTTAGGAATCTGATTTCAAGGTTAATTTTCTGGTAACTGTCTCAGTTAGACAAAACGACAAATTATTAATGTTAATCATATCAACAATCAAATTGAGAATATGTTTGTGTTATGTACACAAAGGATGTTAATCATATCAACATGCATTTCAAGGATAATCATATCAACAATCAAATTAACGTTTGTGTTATCTTGTGTAAAACAAAAAATTTGATATGATTTATCCTTTATTTACGAGTTAACGTTGCTGATTTCTTAAGCTCTTAAATTACTTCAATACAAAATTTAGCGGGAGATTATAACACTAATTGTTTGGGAGATTATTTTGCCATTTTGGATTTAACTCAATTGCATTGTACATTTTGACTTGGTTTTATTCAATCAATAACGAAACAAATAATGCCTTGATCTTATCAACTAAATTCTTTCAGTACCCTACAACATTTTGTTGAGGATATTGGTCGTCAATGTCTAAATGTTCTGTTTTATGTCTCGGATTCACGAAATAGTACACTAATATAACCTCAGAAGACAACATATCCATAGCCAAAATGTCAACAAGTTTGCTTTTTCAATATTCAGATAAAATGTTGTAGCAGTTTTGGTAAAAACAAAAAGCAGAATGTTGACAACATCTTTGTTTACTTTTTCAATAACCTTAGTCTTTTTTCTTCATTTATTTCTTAGCAACTGGTTTCTGCATTTTTCTCTGCTTACCAACTTTCCTAGCTTCCTGTAGAATCCAAAAACTTCCAAGTTATAACCAAATATGCAAAGATGCGTGGGGCAAAAATTAGAGCTTGCAGAAGAAGAAGCTTACTCGTATATTTCCTATATCACGTAATGGTTGTTTTTTTGCTTCTTTCCCGTCATGGCTAATCTCAACGGGCTTCTTACCATCTACTGGTTGCATTGCTTTATCAGAACTGCTTACGTTTTCTTCTCTGTTGCTACATTTGGAGACTATGCAACCACAAGAGCTACCACATCCGCTTCCATTTGCCCTGCATTTGCAATTTTTGGTCTTGCACGAAGACTTTCTAGTGCAAGAGCAACAAACTTCTACTTTGTTCTGCTCTTTTTTGCAAATAGTTTTCTCAAAAGTTTTCGGTTGAGATAGCTCCAACTTTGTTTCATCATTTGATTGTTCGTTGATATCGCAGACCGTTTCCTCAGAAGTAATAAGCTGAGATGGTTCCATGTTTGATTGATCATCCATATCCTTGCTAGAAACAGAGTATTCAGTTGGTTCGGCCTGATGAACAGTTTGGAATTAAATTGTCAGACCGCATAAAAAGTAAACAAAATAAGTTGCCCTTGGTTATTAAACGTTATTCCAAATACCAAAATGATAACCTGAACATTATTTGTTTCGCTGAGTTGAGATTTAGTCATTTCCATCTGGCTCACTAGAGTACTCAGTTTATTAAATTCCTCTTTAAGTTCCTTTAGTTCCGAGTCCATCGGACTGTTGTTGATTATGTTGTCACATGACTCAGAGCTAAATAAGAGACGTAGAGATAATCACAGCTTAGAAAACACAATTCAAGGCTACAACAAAAGTTTAGCTAACTATCAAACTTACCAGGAGTTTTGCTCTCCCTCAAATTCTGCCTTTAACACACTTGCCTCTAGACTGAACCTTTTGACCTCTTCAGCTATTCTGATAAACATAGTAAAGAACACATAATTTCAGACTGGTACAGTAATAATAAATGCTCCATGTAGAGTGTTTTCATGATAACTTGGAAAAACTTTTAGAAAGCTTACTCTTTCATTTGGCGTTCGTAATCAGAATGAATCTTATTCAACTTCATTAGTAGCCCAACTTCATTGGTAGACTCCTGGACAGTGAGAATCAAAAAAACATTTGGAGTTTCAACTTATGGAAATCCTAAAGATCCTAAATAAAGGTTTCAAAATAATAGTGCAGTTCCAAATCTATGTAAAACTATAACCAACTAATATAAAAGCTTAGGCTCAGGTATCCATACCTGAATCTTGGAGCTTGTTCCTTTTGGTTGACCTAGAGAAACACCAATATTTTTCTTCGAAGAAACCTTTTTAGTTTGCGGCAGCATTTTTAGGCGCCTTAGGGCTGTCAAAGCTTGTGTATTCTTAAGCTGCAAAATCTGATGAAAATAATATAGAAATCAACAAGCCGCAAAAAACGGTTGTTGAAAACTATATATAGCAGTAGAACAATCAGCAGAATATATACCAGCTTCTGGCGCTTGTTCAAAGCTAACAGGACATGTTTCCCGAACTCGCTTTTCCTTAGTTCTTTTCTGAGCTGTTAGAAGAGGCAAAGTATTTAATTAAGAACCTGAGGTCTCATACCAAGACCGAGAAAAGATCTTGGCATACCTGATGAGTTTCCTTCTCTAGTGAAGCCTTTGATAGCCTAAATTGCATAGAGTCTAGCTTGATCTTGCACTGCAACTTAACCTGAAGAGTAGTCACAACTCACAAAGGTAAAAAACCCAACGGAAACTGCTGCATTTTTTAATGGAACTTTAACAAGATACCTTTTGCGCCTTTAATTTCAGGACTTGGTCATCGAACTGATTTACAGGACTCTTCGTTGAGCACAAAGAATGCAAATTCGACTTACTCCTTGAGCTCATACCCTATCCAAAGTATTAACATTACAAATATGCATCGCATCGCTTAAATATATTGAAAGGTGAACAATTGATTCACCTCCTCTTTTGTAGCAATAGACTTCCGAGAAGAGTCTCTACTCGACTGTGTTACGGTACTAACACAAGAGCTAATCGAAACATCCGCCAATTTAGTCCTTAGCTCTTCCACATCGCGCTGCCGAATTTTTTAAAAAATCATTTCAAGATGACATAAACAAGCTTTGCCATATTTCTCTACACAAAATACAGAAATATAAAATGCAGGACTACCCAAATCACATAGCTTAACTGATTCCAGGAATATCAACAGATAATCTAAGGCAATAATCACCAATAACACAGTATTCGTAGTGAACGATGTTGAATCGTTCATGAAATTCTCTCCAATAAGACAGTGTTGGTAAGGATTTTTTTCAAAAATTAGGAAATCGAAAGGGAAAAAAAGATCGGTGAGGCGACACAGGCGAGAACAGTGTTCTAGATTTTGAAATCTGAGGGGAAAAAACCAAAAAGTGAGAAGAAGAAGAAGAAGAAGAAGAAACCTTGAGAGCTTCATTGGCAGATTCGAGATCCTGAATCCTCTTCTCGTAGATTTTCTGAGCATCTTCTTCTCCGAGAGATGAATCCTTCAATCGGAGATTCCGCTTCTTCATTTCCGGCGATGTGTTCCCTTTCACTACAACGCTCCTCCCTCTTTTATGTGATTTTGAATATACTACTGTATTCAATGTATTTGTCGTAATGAATTAACTTTATATATAGACTAAGTAAAAGGACCCGCATATATGCGAGTTTATGATAAAAAAAACCATATTTTACGACCCATGAAAAATTAACTACAAAAAGAACAAATAAACTAAATCACTCATAAAAATAAACAAAATCAAAATCTTGATTTACATCTAAATTTTTTTTTTAATCGTCTGAATTATCATATAGATATTGCAGTCATCATTAAACTAATTTGATCTAATCTTATTATGATTGTTAAATTTAACACTTGAAATTATATCTTGATTTTTTAATCTACTTTTATTTTCAATTAAATTTGATCACGTCTTTTCAAAATTATTTTCTTTCTATTTATGTTTGAAATATTTTATTTTTTACTATTTGGTTACGCTGTTTTTTCAAAATCTTGTTGAATTAGTTTCTCATAATCCTATTTGAATTTTTTAATTTTATAAATATTTGATAACTTGTGAAAATAGTGTTTTTTTTTCCTTATTAGTTTTATTTTTTTATTATGTAGCTACTCGCTCATATACTTATTTTTCTAAAATTTTGACGAATTAAATCTCATATTTTTACTTATAAACTAAAATTACAAATTTCAATAAAATTTCCTTCACATAATTGATTCTCAAATTTGCAAGAATCTATGATGCACAAGACTTGAATAGTATTTTCATGCGTTAAAATAAAATAAAATAATAGTTAGATTAGTAATACTTTAAGACTTTTATTGATCAACTAATAATAGAAAGTGCATTCTTATAAACAAATTTCTCACCTCCAACTTTCTAATAAGACGTATTACAATACGACGACAAACACAGATTTTATTAAATGGTCTAATGTTAATATGTTTTTCTTTGGTAGAGTAGTCATTGATATGATGATATTTATTCTATAAATAATAAAACAAAACAAATTGAGTTAATCTCACAAACTAAAATAGATCATTGTCAAGTATCTCTCCTCTATCTCACCTATTGAATAAGAGTACTTCAATAAATTAAGAGTACTTCAATATTATTTTTTCTTATGAACGCTGAAAAAAAATTTGTAGAAGAGATTATCAAAGTTTAAAATTATTTGGTGAGAAGATTGAAATTGCAATTAAGCTTATTATAAAAACACAATATAATACTCTATGAAGATTTGGGTATGTAAACCTAATTCTATTTAAACACAAATATTTTTTACACACGTATTAATTAATATTCTTATAAGAGACAAAAAAACACAGAATCGAGTCATATAATGAAAAAGAAATATAAAAGAATAAATCATGCTTATCAACTAATTATTTTAGTGAATTATTAACATTTTTCTGTTTCGCCTCCTATTTCGTAATATTATATAAAGCTGTTTGTAAGATTTATAGCCGAAGGTGTTTCATAAACATGCTAAAACAAAGAGATTAAATCTTGGAATCACCTTTTAAAAGTCTTGCTTTGTCCCTATTCCTCCTCTGTTTCAATTTATTTATAGATCGAAACCACAACCACTAAATTAGATATACAAACTATACGATTATAATAAGAACATATTAAACTAAACAAATATAAGCATGCAAACAAAAAAGACATCCAAATATATAAGAGCGTAATCTTATGATCAATGTTATTAGAAAAAAGATTATGAGTTCTATAATAAACCTAAGGATCAATATTATTAACACCCAAATAGGCAAAAGCTCAACCACTAATTTTCATAACCATTATTCGCCATATAAATATTTTTTTGCTAAATATATATGATAAACATAACAATACATGAATAAAAAAATAGTAAACCATGATCAATGACGGCAACGTTTGTTGGATATAACTCTTGGCATGAAGATACATGATTGATTGGAGGTAATTCAAGAGAAATAATAAAGACCAGGATGCCAAAACCTATAAGTTAAGAAATCACGTAAACAAATCAGATTAAAAAAACATACACACGATCACACACACACACATATATATATATATATATATATATATATATAATATCGAAGAACAATACAAAAAAAAAAGAAACAAAAAAAAATAAATACTTTGTTAACCATAGTATGAATACACTATCTAACCTTAAAATAAGGTTTGATTAATAGTCGATTATAATAGAACATCAAAAAACCATGACAAAATTTAATAGTTAAAACACCATGTTAATCGTCGAATGAGTTCACGAAACCTACAAAACATTAAAAACAAAAACAGTTCAATATCTTATTATAATAGAACATGACTAAATGATTTAAAGTAGGAAGGAAAAAAGTAACATACGACGAAGAAAACAAATAAAAATCAGAAAGAATGAATGGTTGAGTTGTTGTGAATTCTAAGGAGACTTATATATATACAGAAATACAGGAGATCAGATTATGGTTTACAATTGATATACTCGACTGATATATATATCTAAATATATATAATAATCATAAAACAATGGATATAATTTATCCATTGATTAAATACAAAATAGTAAACTGTAAAACAATTTAAAAGAACCCTGAATTACAATTTAATTTTATAATCTAGTTGATAAATACAAATATATAAGTTTTAAAAAAAAACTAATAGAAAATATTGTATGATGTATGTGGCAAAATATAATTGGAACATTTTTGTAACACTTGTTAAAATCTGATCGATCGATTAACACGTATCACGATCCTGTTAATTATTACGTTTGACGCATCAAATTTTATATAATAAGATACATACAATTTAATCGTTTTTATTTGCACTAAAGGCCTTAAAACAATGAAAGCCCATCTCATTTTTATAACTCTACTAGCCCACCATTTGTTGGCTATTGTAAAATAGTGAAATGTGGTTTGAAAAAGAGAAAATATCAGAATTTAGAACCAAGAACAAAAAATGGTTGTGATCTTTGAGACTTTTAGTTCAAAGATCTAATTGGATAAATAATGGCTTTCAACACTTCAAACCTTTTTTTTTTTCAAAGACTTCACATTTTTGACATCTATTTGCCAATCACTCCCACAAGAGGTCCAACACATACATTCTATAGCTCCGTATACAAAGCGTCACTCATAGTTTCTATAAACAAGAACACAAAGAAGCAAGTTACGAGATGCAAATGAAACAGTAACAATCGTTTGATTATCTATAAGAAATAAACCTCTAGGCTCACTGGTTGATATAACATTAGCTGGCAACGCAAGTGGAGTCCACTTAAACTTGAATACGATAGTCAAGTTCCCCTCCGAAAAAGATAAGAGTAACAATAGTTCAAATATCTGTCAGAAAGAGAAAATGCACTAATCCTACTCAAATTTAGAGATATATTCAAATAGTTGTCTTGCAGAATAAAAATTACTTGCTACACTAGTTATTGGAACCATGTCAACAAAAGACAAATAGTTGTACGGAATGAATTTTGGTGGAATTAACCATTCTTCTAAGTAGTACTTTGTAAGTTGGGAGAAAAAACTGGTAGAATTAAACATTCTTTTAAAAGTTTACAATTTGTGTTGAAAAAACGTAAAAACATAATTCAACTTCACTTTTTATCCCACTCAATTATTTTCTACTTATATTTATTCCACTCAAAAGACAACCATTTAGACCACTATCAACTAATTATACACAAATTTTATGTATTTATTTTATTTTTATCAAACAAAAAGAATACTAGATAAACAAATGCATAAAATAGTCGGCATATCAAAATTTATTGAAGTTCCGTTCCAAACCTTCTGACTTAAATTCTTAGGAGAAATCACTTCCGAAATATGTGTAATCAGTTTGAAATCTTTCATTTCTTCAAAAAATATTAATGTTAAAATATCCAAAATGTTAAAAGGAAAATGGCCCTTCTGGCTTAGTCCGCGTCAGGCCATAGTTTGCTCTTTGTCGGAGAAGTATTGTGACTACGCAGAGCAGGTTTTACATTCGTGACTGTATTGTGTTGTCTTTATCCTTTTCTTTTTTTCCCCTTAATTTGTTTTCATATATATGTTGAGAACAGGTGAAAAAACAAATTGAGGACGCTGGGTACTATGTTGATGTTGACACAACAGACAAAAACATCCGTAAGAAGGTAACTTTACACAAACAGTTGAGGTTGTGGGTGCTGAGGAAGCTAAAACAAGAAAGGTTAGTGAAAACCCACTCTTGCTAATTTTCACATCAAAGCCTCTCTAAAAACCAGAGATCCTTTTGCTTTCAGGTGACTGTTCGGCTAAGAGACGAAGGAGACGGTACAGACCGTTCAAAATTACCAGTGATGAGCATCGAGAGCCTGCTGGATGGGTTCAAGCTCAAGACAGAAAACTTTCTCTGATAATTATCTGAAATGCGGGTTTTATATGGGTTTTGAGAAATGGTTCATAAGTGAAAGTAACAAAAGTAATTGCAAGTTTTTCTGGTTCCTTGTTCATATCTCGGACTTCGAACTCTTTGACTATATTTGCTGTTATTGATACTAGGAAACAAACGGATAATTAAAACTTATAAGATGTCATTGTGAACATTTATTCTCACAGTTTAGTAATGTTATACCAGAGGCTTGGCGATCAAATTTAAGTTTCTCATTCAAATGAAGAAAATGAGACAAGCAGGAAACAAACATGGTGAAATTTAACCAGCACTTGTAATATTTTAAGATACATCAAATACGAAAAACATATTATGTAGAGAAACACAAATGTTACAATATGATGGAAACAAAACATTAATCAAATAAAATTTAAATCTTGAAAGTGATAATATTGGAGGTGTTGGTGATATACAATGACTCTTAATCCACTATGACAATGGTTATGAGACTAAACTTTATTATGAGTCATAACTTGTGACCATTTAAAATAAACTACTATAAACATGAATATTAAAGGTTACAACTACAAGCAAAAAACAATTACTGGTACAGTAAAAAAAAATGATTACGCTCAATCAATTCATGGACGGTTTTTTTCCCTTGTGATCATTTTTCAATTAAAAAAAAATCATGGACGGTTTGTTTTCTTTCCTATGCCAAACGTTTGGAATTAATCAAATCGGTACTTGTAAGTATAGTAAATTTATGGACAACTCTGTGTTTGTTGCCTGAAGGATGCATAACATAAATCGAGAGTATGTGCTCTGCTTTATTTTGGTTTGCGCCAACTTTAAATCCTCGCAAAGCAAAGGTGGCATTGATGGATGTGTGTAGATAACTCAAGAAGTGGCAAGATTGGGGTTGCGATCACTAAGTATATGTGGTTTAAAGATAATTTGGAGATTGGTGTCCGGAGGGAAATTACGGGTTCAATGGGTTAACACATCTCTAGGGAAAGCGAATCATTTTGGTCTATCAACGACTCAACCAAGATGGGATCATGGATGTGGTATAATCTTCTAAAATGTCGTATAATTGCAAAATCGTTTCACAAAGTTGAGGTTAAAGGTGGGAGACATATCTTTTTGGTTCGATCATTGGTGTCTTTGGGGCCGGGCATTTGATGGAAGTCTCAGAGTGATCGGAGTAATATATATACAAGTATATAAACAAAAAAAATCATGGGCCCAAAAAAAATGAAAATAATCTGAGGTCTGATACATATGTTTCATAATAATATGTCCAGACATTGGCGAACTGAGAAATATGTCAACAACATTCAGCTCTAATGATACTTGGCATCAAATTTGGGTTGCAAATGAACATGGCAGCTGGTTTTGGAGCATTTGGTTCAACAATGCTACTCCAAAATACATGGTTGGGAATCCATAATCGTCTTACTACAAGAGATCGTATGGCACTCTAGAACACGGGGATCTCTTCGGCTTGTGTCTCAAGTGGACATCTAATGGAGATGAGAAATCACTTGTTCTTTGAATGCATTTACTCAACCTTAATCTGGTCTTCTCTCGCTCAGGGCTTTCTTGGTCACTCCCTAGCAACCAATTGGGAATCGATCATTCACATTCTCACGGACACTTCTCGACTTTCATCGAGAGTTTCCTCATCAAATACGATTTCTAAGCCTCTATTTATCATATATGGAGAGAACGTAATGGTAGAAGACACAATGATCAATCTACAACTCTGCAAAGACTTATAAAAATTTCTTTTGGAACATGGCCTTGTAGATTTCTTTACAAAAGAAAAAGAAGAATATATATATATGAAGCAATTGAGACGCTTCATCTAGTTTATATCAAATCGAATGACGCTAGTGACTGATTAATATTACATGTTATGGTTTTGGGTCTCTTGGAGATAACGGGTTTTGGTCCAAAACCTTCTTTTAATTCGAAAAGAAGAAGATAAACTGTATACACATATATATGAAGAGACACACCTATTATATCATGTAGAGCTTTAAAATTGCATGTAGAGATAAAGAAACCTAACATAAACATGATCCAAGCGTTAAAAAGCACAACAATTTGAAGAACAACAAACGCTTATCCAAAATTGACATATCATCATATCATATAAAAAAAAATCGTAGACTTAGTTTCTTTTAATTGAACTATAGGCATAATCAAAAAAAACCTGAAGCCACCGAGATAAATTTGTTAAGTTGAGCGAAGCGAAACGAAACTATATGGATCAGGAAAAAAAAAGTCTAAAATAAATATTTATTTGATTAGATGGTAGGCATGATCAGACCATTGCTTGCATGCAAGTAGATTAGTAAATGGTTAATTGACTCAATCACAAATGAAACAGCATATGGTTTCGACTCTCGCACCTAGCTTGTTTGGCATAGTACATATACGGTGAGAAGAAAAACAGAGATCAAATCGCCGTTCATAAAACAACAATTTGTGTATTCAAATGTTAATTCCTCCAGAATAGAGATTCGCAAGATGAACCATGATAAGATTTGCTAAAACGTCGTTAATGATCGGAGAGATCTTCTGCTTTGAATATATATCTTCTTTCTTCATTTAGACCCTTGTATTTCTTCTGTCTTCTATTGTGACCCCAAACTTTGTAATTGATCACTAATCAATTAATCCTGCAATTGACCACTAACTTTCCATTCTTCACATTTCACCCACTCCTCTTTTCCTATATCAGAAATAATAACTTTTCAGTATACAAGACCCTACACGATAATATAAAATCAGGAAATAAATTTAAAAATGATGCAAACGCCTTGTCCAAGAAGAAGTAGAATAAAACTTCAATGATTTGAAAAGGAGTAGAAAAAGCCAAAGGTATGGACTGATCTAGCACATTAGCACATGGAATTCTCAAGGAAGATTTCACCTGGGACTGGAACAGCCTTGTTATGATTATTGCAGGAACAAATCATGACAAACTGCAAAGTGTAACCTTTCAACATATCTTCCAAAATGGTTGATACTACTTATGGCATGAACAAAATGACATACAATTCATCCATTAACGACACAAAGGCTTACTAATCTCCTAAAGAAAACCTTTCACAACCGTTACGCTCCATAAGATGTCTTGAAGAACAAGTTATGACGAAGGCTTAAGCTATGGTTTGGTCACGACTCCAATCCTCTTATTCTATTAACCTTTCTGTTAACATCGGTTGTACAAATTGCTCGTCAAATTAATACTAAAAATCCTCTAGGGAGACATTTTACTTTCAAAGAAGCCTTTCATATCAACTCCAAAGTCAAGGTAACTAACTAACCCCAAATCAGACACTTGAGATATGTGGAAAGTGAAATTTAACATATTTTTGTTCAAAGTAGGAGGGAACAAAATTAAACGAAAGACAATGTCTAAGAAAATAAGGAAACCATTAAAAAGAAGTAAACAAAGCAGACATAAGTAAAAAAATAAATTGTTTTGATTCGTCTGCATAATTTTGAGAGCAATATGAATAGAGAATATTCATAAGTATACTTAAAAGCATGTGTGAGAACACAAAGAAATTGAAAAGATATTCTCAGAAGAGAGATTAGATACGAAAATGTTAAATATGACAGCTACATACATTTGGGTAACTACTAAATTCTTCCAAGATATATAATATCTCAATCATCTTAAAAAGAACATGTTTAACTAACCGTTACTCAAACGTTTGACACAAAAGAATTGCAACACGAAAATCATATCTCAATTACCGAATTCCTCCCATTGCTTATCGATATCTTTTGCAAGATTTCCAAAGATAACACAATCGAGTTCTAGACCACTACAAAAACAAAATCAAATATATAATTCATGGTACCAAACCTAATATATAATCCGGAAAAAATAAACTTACTTCATGTTGCGAATTATTAGGTGAACACAGTTCGAACTTCCTCCGTAAATTAAGTCATACTGATCATGTTCAACATACATCATTGGTGACACATGCGTCACCAATCCAATGAGGTCTAGAAAAACAAAATAAAAATAAATAATCCTCTTGAAGGGCAATACATTACAATCGTTTAGGATTAATTTATAAATAACAAAAATGAAGTGATACATACCGAGAGAGACGTTCTCATTGATCATCCCAACAAATATACTCTCAAATGGTGCAAAATCAAAGAAATGGCCAAATGTTTGATGAGTACAATTCGTGATTGACGTGGTATCGAGGATATTAATCAAAAACGAATTGTTAATGTTCTTGCTGGGATTTGGATCAACAACAACTTTAAAACCAACAAACGTTTTCCATTCACCTTCTTGAACATGGTTAGTATCCGATTTCCATCATACACAGCTTCGATTTTTCCTCCCTACAAAAAAAATGATAATAATATTTTAATGATAATAAACTGAACAAAGCATTAAAACCAATTCAAGTGATTGATATTATAAGAAAAAAAAAAACATATACCAATCTATCACCAAGAATAAAATAGATTTTTTGACGGTTGTATACGTTTTTAGTAAACCATTTGCGCAAGACTTTAACATGGATTATAGCAATGAAAGAGGAATTAAGGTGTAATAGAGAAAAAGGGTAAGAGTAATCCATATTTTTTTTTTCTCTGGGAGATGAGGAAGAAGATTGATAAGTCAAATAAAAGGAAAATAATAATGATTTAAGATTGGTTTATATACTGTAGAAAAAGGGTAAGTGAATATATTATTGTGTAAAAGTATTTATGGTCTAAAAAATATATCTTCCGTAAAAAGTCTTGGTAATTACTTTTTAAAATAAAAGTCTTGGTAAATAATAATATTTATGAACATGCAAAAGACTACTGACGGCTCACGCCACAATGATACTGATTTGTTGTGAGTTGACAACAAACCTACTTTGTTACATAGTTGAAGGTAATTTATGTTCAACAATAAATTTGTCAACCTATTAATTATTCAAACATAAAAAAGGTTATACGTGCATTTTGGAAACATTATTTCAAGACAACTTTATCAACATTACATTTGGTGTAATTGGTTAGGGTAGACTTTGAATGTTTTGGAGATGGTTGCACAAAACTATTTGATATGTAAATTAAAGAAACACTTATATAGTTTATATTTATAAATAAGATTTTACTGCACACAATCTTTTACAATTTAGAAATAAATCTATTATGGTTGCGTGTTGTTATGGAAGAAATAACATTTGATGGTCTTTTGTGGTGCTCGAAGATTCTTTTCGAATACGATTGTGTATATATAGTTTTTTTGTTATTATTTTGCATATCTAATGTTTAGCGAATCGCGTGGTGATTACTATTTTCCTATAATGTAGTTGGTGTCATTTTATTATGGAAATGTACTTATTCGAAATATGATACTTAATATTTTCTACTTATTCGTATTAAATATGAGAAAATTTTAATTTCCTACACCAACTTAATCTTGAAGATTGATTTTTTTCGGTTTTTTATTTTTTCCACAAATAATGATATTTTACTTTGTAATTAATGCATTTCCACAAAATTTCAATTATTTTATTAGTTAAAGTGTAATTAGTGAAGAATAACCCACCTACTATAATCACTCACGCTAACAAAAGAGAATAGATTGTATAATTGGATTTATGGAAAAGTGACAAATTGAATTAATTAAATATTGGTTTAACGAATTTTTTAATTTTTAGGATTTCCAAAAATATTTACAGTAAGTAAATATGGAATATGGAAAATAATTTTCTTCGATTATCAGTTGTTTAATATGAAAGATTAAGTACATTTTCTCATTTTTTTTTTTTTTGTTTTCCTTTTATACAGTGATTTATTATACTCGGATGATGATGAAGATGAAGAAAATGATTAATCTTTTAAATTTAGTTTTAAAGATATTGTGTCCCTATTAATAAGGGTATTTTCCTGACAATTGCTTTGTAATAAATTTTTAAACGTTAGTAATTATATTTTCGTTCGAATTGTTAAACATTTTTGAAGTATGATTTATTGGCTGGATCATAATGGAATATGCCAAACATATTATGTAATTTTTGTTCTCATACGAATACACAATGCAAAATAACATTAAAACGCCAATTCTCAAAATGCTTAATCAAGTTAAATAATTATATAATTCTTATATCTCATAAAACTAAGATGAACGACAATACTTATGATAAATAACCATACGAATACATATTACCTAAACTTAGAACGAAACATAGATACTATGATATCATATTCTTCAACATGGACGACCAGTTTTAAAATGGATAATAGATGTACGAATTCCTTCTTAGAAGATGATCGTTCAGCTTCAATAATCATACGAGGAACTCATTTGAAGATTCTATTAGTCCTAATGCACGACATGCCTGTTTAAAATTACACTACAAGAAAACACTGATTTAGCGTCGGCATATTTCGATGCTAATTCGACGCTATTTCGACGCTATTTTAGCGTCGCACTTCATTTCAACGCTAATTCGACGCTACTCTGACACAATATTACGACGCTACTATAGCGTCGAATCAGCGTCGACTTGTTTCGTCCAAATGCATATGGTTTCGACGCTAAATCAATGCTTATATAGCGTCGAATTAGCGTCCAAATGCATATGGTTTTGACGCTAATTCGACGCGACATAAGCATCGATTTAGCGTCGAATGATAACATTTAAAAAAAAAATATTATAAAATATTTATAAAATATAATAAAAATTATACATATTATAAAATAAAATTATCTGATACAAATGAAATTAAAACGCTAATTCGACGGCGGTTGTTGGGTCCTTAGGTTGATGACATCTTCTCGTATCATATCTTCGGATTCTTGTTCGAACTGCGTTTGACCGGGAGGTGTAGGAGGCGGTAGAGGACGATGTATGCCTTGCAAGACATTGGCTAATGTCGGGTTATCCACTGCAATGATGTCAAAGAGACTGGTCAATGTCGAGAGACCAGTCCTCAGCTCCGCTTGTTCCGTCTTTAGCTGCGCAATCTCAGCATTAGCAGCTTCCAACTGAGCGGTCAAACGCAGCTGAGACGAACCCGGAGAGTAAGAATATTCAGAAGACAAACAAGCTGCCGAGACAGCCTTGATGGATCCAACACCCATCGTTCATCCTTTCTTCGTCGGTGCAACCTATAAAATAAAAGTGTTATACAATAAAATTATTATAAAAAATGAGTTATAATATAATATAATAACCTAATAAATTACCTCCTCGTAAAGTCTATCGAAATCTTCGAGACCCATCGTAGACTGGACAGACTCATCTAGCTCTGCCAGTCGTGCACTGTACGCGTTGAACGTTTGTTCCGCTTGAGCGGTAACAAACGTCCCATCCTTCCTTTGATGAGTTTTCTCCATCACTCTAACCATCGGAGGAAGATCACCGCCATCACCCTGTTAGACAAAAATAAACATAGATAAAAATAAAATATATAATAAATAAATATTGAAAATATAAATAATCAAATAAATTAATTTAATTAAAATATTACCATATCCAGTCGTATTGTGACGTATGATGATTGACCCGCACAATGCTTTGACGGTCCATCTCCTTCGGCCACCGGCGTGAGACGGGCTGCAGAACACTTCCCCGATTTAACCACCGATTGGGGATCCTCCCAAAACTGCACTAGACGCGACCAAACATCGGGATCCATCCCGATCGGCTTCGCCTCATCGCCTTTCTTGCCCCACGCTTTCTTTAAGTTAGAGACGTAACCGTTGAGACGCTTTAGCGCCTTCTGCTCGAACGCCGCTCGCACTGCGAAAGTATGAAGTTCCTCCCAATGCCACCCTTGCTACAAAAATACGAATAATGTTATGAATATATTTAAAATCAAATAATTTAATAAATAAAAGTAAATAATATAAAATGACTTACCGCCCATGACTCGAACCAAATATCCCGAACATGCTGCGGCGTCTGGCTCCAATTAGCATGCGACATAGTGAAGTGGGCTCTGATTGCCTTGGTGACCGAACGCGAAACCTTGTTATCGCTAAACCTATTAAACAAAATATTAAAATGTTAATAATTTAATTATAACTTGTAATTAAAAAATTAATTACCCAAAACAAATTTAATTAGTAATATTGTAAAAACTTAAATCATACCATAATGTAGCAAGAGGCCTCATTGGATGGAGAACCCTAACCCGTGTCTCACGTCCAGGTTTGCGGAGAAGCTCAGAAATCCACATCATAAGAGGCGCGTTTGCCGGTGGAGGGGCCTCAGTGTGGTCATTGGGATCAACAGCTTCGTCTTCTTCTGGCTCTGGCTGAGGCGGTGGCGGAGGTTGTGGCGGAGCTGGTGGTGGAGCTCGTGGCGGAGCTCGTGGAGGATAGTTCGCAGCCTGCGAACCCGACCCCGATCCTGATCCGAATCCGCGACGACCAACATATCCGGGAATCGTATCATCCTCGCCAAATAACTGTCCATATGAAGGAGGAGGGGGTCGATCCGCCTATAAAATAAAACAAATTTAATAAATAAAAAATATAAAATATAAATTGATAAAGAAATTAAAAACTTGTAAAATAAGTTGATAGAACAATTCATCGATTCTTAAATTTTATATATAATATATGAATACAAACACATAAATCCATAAATTTAACATTTAGGAAATAATTTTATATTTTCGAAAAATAACTTGTAAACTCGTTTTTAATTTTAAATATTTATTTTAAATTCAAAAAACTCTTAAATTTGTTTTATTTTACTTTACATTAATAAATTTCATAAAATCTAAATTCAATTCCATAACTTATCAAATCTAAATTCAAATCTATAACTTATCAAATCTAAATTCAAATCTATAACTTATCAAATATAAATTCAATTCCATAACTTATCAAATCTAAATTCAATTCCATTTCCTAAAATCTATTTCCTACATTTTTCCTAAAATCTATTTCGTATCAAATTTCCTAAAATCTATTTACTACATATTTCCTAAATCCATTTTCTAAAACTATTTCATATCAAATTCCATTACTTATATATATAACAGATTTATAACAAATTACTAATATATATAACAAAAAAAAAAAAAAAGTTTTACCATTTGATCGGCGCGAGAGAGAGAGCGGCGGAGAGGAGCGAGGCGGAGGGAGAGGAGAAGGCTTTGGCGGAGAGAGAGCGGCGGAGAGGAGAGAGGCGGAGGGAGAGGAGAAGGCTTCGGCGGAGAGAGAGAGAGAGGAGATGGAGAGGCGGCGGAGAGAGAGAGAGAGGGGTGGAGGAACAAGTCTCTTCGGTGGAGATGGAGAGGAGATGTAGAGGGAGAGGCGGCGGAGAGAGAGAGAGAGAGAGGCGGAGGGAGAAGTCTTCGGCGGAGAGAGAGAGGCGGAGGGAGAGAGAGCGGCGGAGAGAGATAATTGCAGAAACCGGAGAGGAGAAGGGATTTCTCTGTTATAAAATCTGTGATACGACGCTAATCCGACGCTAAATAATTTTGATTTCCCACGCAGAATAAATGTTTACCGCCGGTTAGATCCGAAATTTTTTGATTTAACGTCGAATTAGCGTCGCACTGCGAACCAATTCGACGCTAAATCAAAATTAATTCGGTTTACCGCCATTGGTTTAGCCAAATTAATTCAATATAGCGTCGGTTTTGCGTCAGATCAAATTAATTTGATGCGTTTAACACTCGTTACCCTAAACCCCAAACATAAAATTTATTTCAGTTAGCGTCGAATTAGCATCGATTCGACACCGCCACAGTTACGTTTGTGGTTTAGGGTAACGAAACCGCCACTGGTACGAAAACTGTCTTTGCCATTTCAATCTTTGATATAATAGAATAATTTTAAATTTTGAAATTTGAAATTACATATTTGGTTCATATAGGGTTATCATTATATATGTAAACCTATAAAGTTTGTTGAAATAGAAGTCCTTACATGTATTTGTAACATCGAATTATAAAAATATACTAATTTGTTAGCAATTAAATGTTCGAATATAGATAACATTGTAGCTTCACTCTGAATCGTCGACGTTAAATCTTTTATTGTTTATACCCTAAACCCTAAACATAAAATTTGTTTAATTTAGCATCGAATTAGCATCGAAAACACCCCGAATTCAACGCTAATTCGACGCTAATGTTGTTTAATAGCATCGAATTAGCGTCCAATTCTGTGATTTCGATGCTAATTCGACGCTAAATTAAACAAATTTTATGTTTAGGGTTTAGGGTAAAGAAAACGCAACATATACGATAACAATCTTAACCATTTAAAAATTTTAAAACCGCAACATATAACGATAACAATCATATGAATTTTTTCATATCAAATTTCCTAAAATCTATTTCCTAAATATTTCCTAAATCCATTTCATTACAAATTTATAACAAATATATAACAAATTTATAACAAAATGTACATATTGATATTTCATTACTAATATATAAAATAAAATTAGCATAAAAAAAATATTCATTTAGCGTCGAATTAGCGTCAAATCACATAAATTCGACGCTAATTCAACGCTAATATTTTTTAATAGCGTCAAATTAGCGTCGAATTCGTGTGATTTCGCTGCTAATTCGACGCTAAATTAAACAAATTTTATAATTAGGGTTTAGGGTAAAGAAACTTTGTTACCCATTTAAAGATTTTATGTTCACAACATATAACGATAACAATCACATGAACTCGATAACAATCTAACATCGAATTAAGTAGTGTCGACCGGAATAAGTTTTTTTAAAAAAATTAAAAATATTCATAAATAATAATATTCTAAAAACTTAAAAATATTCGGAAAAATAAATACAAATGAAATAAAAACACTAATATATGCTTCACTCTGAACCGTCATTTGAGTTGTTGTCATCCTCATCGGTACTTTCTCCACTCTCGTTTGCGAACTCGTCTTCGGGGTTTTCTGCATTGATAGCATCCGGAGGTATTTCAGCTTCTCGATTTTGCGGATCTATAAGAATGATGTTGTCTATATCTTCTTCTGGAGTTGTTAGATCCACGACAGTTTCATTTTGCATAGGAGCATCGTCGGATTCAACTATCATTCCTCTGGGTGCTATTTTAAGCACATATAACCATGGAATCCCTGTTTTTCTGACACATGGATATGGAATGAAACATACTTGATCCACTTGTGATGCAAGGACAAATAGATCATACTTTCCATAAGAACGCGATCCATTAACATTGATGACACGAAACTTTCCTACTCGAACCCCTTGCCCAACAACTGGATCAAACCACTTGCATTTGAAAAGGGTGCACTTTAAGTTAACCAAACCAAGGAATTGCACTTGAATAATGTCTTGTATAATGCCATAAAAATCCGTGTCCCCGGCTCGAACTACCACACCATAGTTCGCAGTTGCTCTATTTTTGCCACGTTCGAACGTATGAAACACATAACCTCGTGTAAAATACATTGGAGATGACGTAACTTTCCCCAATGGATCTTGGATCAACTCTCTAAACCATACATGGTATGACGTGTCTCCATAATCAACCTGGTAATTACAGATTACACATTGTAAATATAGTAGTATATACACAAATTGTATATATAATTTTGTGTTTAACTTATATACCTGAGTCCTCAACCATTTAGCAAAGTGTAGATCTTTACGTTTTTCAATCTCACCGGCGGATGCATTTGGGAAAGCCTTGTTAACTTGGCAAATGAATTCAATAATAGAAAATATGGTTATAACAAATGTTTCAAAGCATATATAAGTACGAAAATAACCCATTTGACCTCAATCCATAGTTGGTAATTATAATATGTACCTCAGAAATGGGTTAACTTCGTCGCATTGTAAGAGAATATATGTGTGTGCATAATTGTAGTCTTCGTGCGAGGACCAGTCTTGTTCTCTTATGATTCCGGCATGCCTACCAACTGCACAAAATATATCTGGGACATCTAAAATTGGATATGTTTGTGCGATGCCACCATCGTCGTACCTACGTGGAGCTCTTTTTCGTATCAGGACAGTTGGAGGGAAGTAATATGAGCTGAAATGAGAGGTTTCTTCGGTTAAACTTCCCACAAGAATTGATCCCTCAACCCTAGCCAGGTTTTTTGCCTTTCCTTTTAAGTGTTTCATGAATCTCTTGAAATGATACATCCAACGAAATTGAACGGGCCCTCCTAAATCGGCTTCGTGGGGAAGATGGACATGAAGATGCTCCATCACATCAAAGAAAGATGGAGGGAATATCTTCTCTAAGTTGCACAACAATATTGCGATGTTATTGTTTAGTTGTTGAATTCCATCACGAGTCAGAGTTTGCACACACAGATCTCGAAAAAATGCTCCAACACCTAAACCCAAAATCCAATATCAACCAAAACACAAATGTAATTTTCCACACATAATTTGTTTAAATATTTAAATATCGTTATAGAAAATATACCTGCAAGTGATTCATGCACGTTCGTTGGAAAAAGTTCTGCAAAGGCGAAAGGCAATAATCTCTGCATAAACACATGACAATCATGACTCTTCATACCAGGAATTTTTCTCTAAGTTTCTGGTAATATCTTCTCTAAGTTGCACAACAATATTGCGATGTTGTTGTTTAGTTGTTGAATTCCATCATGAGTCAGAGTTTGCACACACAGATCTCGAAAAAATGCTCCAACACCTAAACCCAAAATCCAATATCAACTAAAACAAAAATGTAATTTTCCACACATAATTTGTTTAGATATTTAAATATCGTCATAGAAAATATACCTGCAAGTGATTCATGCACGTTCATTGGAAAAAGTTCTGCAAAGGCGAAAGGCAATAATCTCTGCATAAACACATGACAATCTTGACTCTTCATGCCAGAAATTTTTTTCCCTTGCTCCACAGACTTAGAGAGTTTTGACACGTATCCATCTGGAAACTTAACTTCGGTGGAAACCCAGTTGAAGAATGTTGGTTTGCCTTGGCTTGACAATTTAAAGCTAGGCACTGGAGCTCTCCCATCTCCCGTGAGATGTAACTCAACTCTAGAGCATATAAGAGACAAATCCAGTCTAGACTTCAAGTTGTCTTTTGACCTGCTGGAACGTTTAAGATGGTGTGCATGATGTTATCGAAAAAGTTTTCTCAATGTCAATGACATCAAGATTGTGGCGCAATAGATGATCCTTCTAGTACGGTAGATCCCAGAAAATGATCTTCTTATGCCAATTATGTTCTTCAAGGTATCCATTTGGGAGATTGGTCGGAATATTAAGTCAGTTACCTCCACGTTTTGCTGTGTCCTGAGCTCCCCAATATTCAAGTTGACCTTCAATTTGCTCTCCTAAAAGATATGGAGGTGGGGGGATACGTACATGTTTCCCCCGGTACGGATGGTTCATAGGAAGAAACCTCCGGTGACAATCAAACCAACAAGATTTTCTACCATTTTTTAGTTGGAAGGCATCTGTTTCATTTTGGCAATACGAACATGATAACCTACCATGTGTTGTCCAACCAGATAACATTCCATAGGCTGGAAAATCGCTTATCGTCCACATAAGCACAACTCGTATGGTAAAATTCTTTTTCCTAGAGTAATCAAAAGTACGAACCGCATGAGACCACAACATGTTCAACTCGTGAATCAGCGGCTGTAAAAACACATCAATAGATCTTCTTGGATGCTTCGGACCAGGGATTAAAATACTCAAAAACAGAAATTCCCTCTGCATGCACATATCAGACGGAAGGTTATAAGGTGTCAATATAATCGGCCACAAAGAATATTGCCTGCCAGACATACCGAACGGACTAAAACCATCTGTACATAGGCCGAGATAAACATTGCGCTTCTCTTTAGCAAAATTAGAGTGTACCGATTTGAAGTGTTTCCAAGCTTTTGCATCAGAAGGATGATGATTTTCTCCTTCAGTAGTTGAATGTTCCGCATGCCATCCATTGATGCAGCTGTACGTTCAGAATGGTATAACCTTTGTAGCCTATTTGTTAACAGAAACTTTTCTACCACATTCTCTGGTACGACACTTTTCTACCAGCTCCTTTGGGCTTAAATCTTGGTTTGTGGCAAAATCGACATTCCTGCAGATCTTCATCATCTTTCCAAAATATCATGCAATTGTCAATGCAAACATCTATCATCTGCGAGGGCAATCCTAAACTAGAAACTAGTTTATGTATGTCGTAATATGATTCAGCAGCTTGATTACCCTCTGACAAATATTCTCTTAGAAGAGATGCCTAATCATCCATGCAACTCTCAGATTGATTATGATCAGACTTTATTGTCATCATCCTAGATGCCAACGATAACTTAGACAGACCTTCCCTATAATCTTCATAGATTGGTTGTTTTGCAGAATCAAGCATATCATAAAAGTTTTTTGCATTTAAATTGGGTTCCTCAACAACATCAGGAGTAGACATAACTCCAGGAAATGCATCGGTTACCATTTCTTCGAACCTATTATGCTCTAACCCGACATCATGATCATCATTTTCTATAACAAATTGATGCCGATCATATTGCTCATTCCAATAACCCTGACCCTGATCCATAGGTTGGTAACTAGTACTACACGAAGTTTCATCTTCATATCCCTCTCCATGATAAAACCAAACATAATACTCAGGTGTGAAACCTCTATTAAATAAATGCGTACCAACTGTATCAATTGTCTGTGGCCTCGAATTTTTGCACTTCCGACACGGGCACACCATCACTCCGGTATCAATTGTCTGTGGTCCGTTGGATTGTAGGCACACTATTCGCTTGAGCCATGAAAATTTCAAAGCCGTTGAGGAACTCTTCTGAAAGGCCTCCATTTTCATCTTTACGTCGATACATCCAGCGTCTTAGTTCGTATATATCGTCCATTTTTTTTAAAAAAATTTGGGAGAAAAGATTTTTTTTTTTTTTCGAAATTGAATATTTTTTTTTTTAACTTGTGAAATGATTTCTTACGGTGGTGTTGGGTGGGTATATATAGGAGATTTTAGCATCGATTTTGCATCTAATGTTAGCATCGCATTAGCATCGAATTCCTTTGCGTCGATTTTGCATCGTTTTTGTGTCGTTTCTAAACGACGCTAATTAAGTAGGTGAACCCGTGTTAAATGTGTCATCTACCTACCAAATTCGAGGCAATATTCGACACTAATTTTGACTCTATTTTTTTGACGCTAAATTTGCATCGATTTAGCGTCGAAATTATACTTCCGATGGAAGTTCGACGCTAAATCGATGCTATATAGCGTCGATTTAGCGTCGAAATGTTTCGTTCCTAATTAGCAACGAATTAGAGTCGAATTGTGTTATCGACGCCATTACGACGCAAAATCGACGCTAAACTACGATGCTAAAACACAATTTTCTTGTAGTGTTAGGGTAAACAATCCCGTCAACTGTACAAACATCTTCAAAGCATGTTGCACCCTTTATAATCCATAGCATGAGATAAAGGTAGTAAGATTCACCGGTAGGTAGAGGATCGTAAGCTAACCTTGTTTTAGTACTAAATCCAGGCCTAAAAGTCCATATAGATTTCATTGAATCCCAAACATATTTAGAACAAAAATCTCCATACGTTAATGTTCTGGCTTCGGTTCTTTGTTGGTTTTATTCGAACCAACTTATAAGTTTAGATCTTCCGTTGACACCGGATGACACCTGAGATTCCGGATTTGGTAGATGAAAAGGAAGGACAATACAATCAGAAATTGATAAGGTGTCCAGACTAAGTAAATCATCTGCACGAATAGAATATTTTTAATAAATACAATTCATAGTATGAAAATATATAGTTTAAAATAATCATCCACTAATTGTTTACCATTCATATGATCATGCGAATCATCACCAACTTCGAGGAGGAATGACATTTTACAGCATTTGTCTAAAGATATCTGCATTTTGAAAACGGAATAAGGTATATATAGATATATTATTTTAAGGGCTACACTTTTTACCTAGTGATAAAGGAAAATATATTTTGTTACCGTGAATGTTGCGTTAATCTAAAACATTTTAAAAATGTAGATATTATGGTTGCGAGTGATTAGAAAAGACATAATATTTTATGCTCTTGTAACCTGTATGAAGATTCCTTATTTTTTAGATTGTGTATATATTATACCAACTGTAATCCGCAATTCGTAGTTACTACTTTCCTATATTGTTTACTCCTATAATTCTATCGATTTATTTTAACATTTGAGAAATCAATGAGATGAATGTTAATATTCTGACCAATGAAACTCAAAAAAAAGAAGTTATTATTAACCATTATCTAGTACCAAAAATGCTTAACATGCGAATACACAATTCCAAACACTAAAAGATTAGAATAAGAATCCCATGTTGGTTCAATAATTAATATCATGCGTGGGAGTAAATAAATATTATGGTGGTGTGTGTAAAGGGAATATAAAATATTCGAATATTATTTGACGCTAATTTGTTCGGACTAAAATTCCTTTCAAGTAAGATTGCGTATATATATATATATATATATATATCTATGTCATTATTTTAATAGTGTTTAACTCTTCCTATAATATAGTGGATTCACATAATTCGGTTTAATGCATTTGTTATTAAATTGATTTTCAGCTATGTTTTCAATTATTAATATGCCCTACACACACAACTTAATCGGAATTATGAAATGGATTAAGTTTGTGGCCATACCCAAGAATATTTTGATTTTAATAATAAGCGCATACAAAATTACATGGACCTTGTCCAAAAGCCCAACTCGCAATTCAGAAGTTCGAACGCTATAATAACCAAAAAAAAATCTTATTTGGAAAATGATAAGATCATCAAATGCTTAATTTGTAATTACAACATCCGAAACGACGTGTCTGGTTTTGTTTAATTCTCAAGTTGGGTTATTCATGGCTATTTAATAAGTTATGCATGTTTTCACTCTTTGTAATAAATTAGTTGACCTTAACGCCAATCAGAATTTACTACTTTGTTTTCTACACACTTTCCATTTCTCGCAAGATAATAATAAATTTTTTTTGGTCTCTATACTTCGGAGACGAATATTTTTTCTTTGCGTGTATTTCTAAATTTTCAAAATGGGAGATGTTACAGAATCAAAATTTTTGGATCTTTATCCTAGAACGAGACGTACTATCATTCGTGTGAAAGTCATAAGGAAATGGCTTGTTACCGTAGATGAACGTGAAAAGTATCTCACTTTCATTCTAGGTGATGAAAATGTTGTTTTATTTATATATTTTTATTCTTTTGAATGTTTGAATCAGCAGTATGTACTATGGTGGTTGTTTGACTATCATTTTTATTTAATTTAGGGTTCTAAGATTGAGGCTTTGTATAGGGGAAATCATCCTGACCAAGTTAACCGTTTACTTTCACATAGATTTGATCGGTGCTTTGGTAACCTCTTATCCGATGGAGACCCTGAAAGATGAATACTGGGAAGACATTTTTGGTAAAAAGTTCAATTGGAAGAAGTTGTTACTGATCAATATGAAGTGAGTCATAAATTTTTGTTTTGTGTTATGATCCTTTACACTACTTGTACTGGTAGTAATGATGATGATTTATATATGTTTGTAGGCAAGAATTATTAGAGTGTGTTTTATATGAAGATATTGCTTTTGAGTTTGAGAAGAAATTGGAAGAACAAAATAATCCGTTTGAGCTGATATTAGTGTTGCAGTTTTTCCGGGTGTCTCCTAAAGACAAAGGTATGTTTGAATATTGTTTTCGTTTATATACTTTATAAAGTATAATCCGTTTAGCAGTTTTGTTTTTCATCTTTGACAGGAATCGATGGTGATTATTATGTTCACAATTTTCAAGCAGCAAAATTTTTATTCGACCCACAAATACGTGAAGTTACAGAATTCAAGCACTGGTAATTGTTCTTTATCAAAACACTTGTTGACAATGTTCATTTATTTTGTTATTTTATATACATTGTTCTGTCAATAATATGGAAAAAAATTAGTGTATATTTAAAGATTTTGAAAGTTTATGTCTGAATATAATTTATCATATATGTTTTTCAGGTTACCATCTACTGTGAATCCAAGTCTTAAATATTATCCATGGCCCCTGACAATGTAACAATTTAGATTATAATGTCAAAATGAACGCAAATCCATTTTAATAACTTGTATTGGGAAAACATGTACAATAATTTTAAGTTTGATTTTGTTTTATATATCGTAACTATATTAGCATCAGTGATAATTATTAAAATGACTTAAAACAGACAAAATTAACATACACAAACGCAATATGCTAATATAAACCACATATCAATGGATACTCACGTGAATGTATATACTCCCAAGACACACAAGAAAAGTAAAAAGAGGCACCAATAGACAATTTAAAACTCTAACAGCTTTGATTATCATTGAATGTAATACGAAGTTTGTTAGAGGCTAAATCTTAACCTGTAAAAATCCCAACCTGCAAAAATGACCATGATTCCATTAGCTATAGTTTATATAATATTACCAAGAATTATAGAACTGATGAATATTACTTTCAAACCTGTCAAAGTTTTAACTGAAGTTTGGCGAACACTTCTTTGTATACAACATTAATCATCTTTGTACATGGTTTTCCATTTTTGTCTAAGATTAACACCTTCAAACCTTTCTTAGATGTTACTCTAGACACTGCAACATATAGCTGCCCATGTGAGAAACACGAACTCTGCAAATATAGACCAAGATTGTCCAAAGATTGTCCCTGGCTTTTGTTAATTGTAATAGCATACGCAACTCATAGAGGCAACTGTCTTCTTCGCATTTTGAAAGGAAGCTTAACATCCGATTGTGTTATTAGTAGCCTAGGAATATGCACAATATCCACTCTGAAAATTCTTTAGCATCTTTGGCTTCGTCTGGAGGAAGTGAATTCTTCATTCGACGCATATTTTTGGTCAGATTGTAGACTGTGCAATGATCCCAAATGTAAGATGAATTAAGCGCAGACATGACTACGTCTGTCCTAGTACCACCATTTATGACAGGCAAAATTTGTCTGAAATCCCCTCTGAATACAATGTTTTTACCTCCAAACAACTTGCCCTCACATTTCCCGAATATGTCATTCAGGCTTTGATCGAGAGTTTCAAAAAAATATCCGCTCATCATGGGTGCTTCATCCCATATAATCAGTTTTGCTTCCTCTAGCAACTTTGCTTGATCAGATCCCTTTACTATTGAATAGGTAGAACCTTCATCGGGGGTCAATGGTATACCAAACCGAGAATGAGCTGTCCTTCCACCTGGTAACAATAAATATGCAATACCGCTGGAAGCAGCATTAAGTATAATGTTACCTTTTGATCTCACATTAGCAGATAGACTCCTCCAGAGGAATGTTTTACCAGTGCCACCAAATCCGTTCACAAAAATACACGTCCTACTTCATCATCAACGGCTGAACGGATATCATCATATATCTGTTTTTGCTCCGGGGTCATATGTTGTATCCATTTTGCATTATCTTCCTTGAGCTTTTCACGGTCATACCTTTTCTCATCCTCAATCAATGCATTTTATTTATCTTCAAGATTTTCTGGCAAAGAAGGCATAGACCTGTAGAATCCTAATGAGCTACCTCTACTTCTTAAGAGCTTATCAATCTCATGGAGTGCAAAAGACTTCTTCTCATCATCGCTCAACAAAAGATCTGCAAGAAATATATACCATGCAGCATTAACCACTACATAATATAGACACACTATATACAGATAGTTGGATTATGGAAATTAACCTGGACGATGCCATTCCACTCGTTTTTTCATTTGAATGTCGTCTGATAGTAATTCCCAAGTATTTTCCCATATAACCTCTGGCTGTGTTAAACTATCTGATTCAAGCCTAACCACAAATGTATTGCGAAGTTGTATAGCAGTCGCCTACATGTTTGACCTACGTATATCATCAATATACTCCTGGTCATCATCCAATAAACCCAATTTCTTGCATGCTTCCTTGTATGTGGCGCATACGGCGCCTTTCACAGTTCTAAGGTCCTCAAAACTTGTGGGCCCTCGCTGGTAATTGAGAAGTACTCTCATATAATAACCATCTTCTATCCTCCGTGGAACATGGTTTATCCTTCCAAGAGTGCGTGCTCTTTTTTTCCTTTGCCTGAATAGCCTCTGTTTAGAGTCATAAATAAAAAGCTCTGGAATCTCTTCATAAGTCTTTTGCTTGGCTAATTCATTAGTCTTATTCAACTCAAACCAAGCTAAAAACATAGAATCTAGTAGTTCTTGCCGATCCATAACCTTTTGGATTTCGTCATCACCTTTGAAATATATGAATTGTTTGTCCTCTTGGTGAAAAGATAACCGCTGGACCGATATGGCTCAGTTATGTATTGCATATTTCATTATTCTCCATGCAGCTTCACATGCAGAAACGTACCTAAAGAATATATATTAGCAATTGTTAAATGACTAAACTAAGAAGTATAATAAATTAATAAAAATACTATATTTGAAATGGCCATTGTACCTGCAGTCAAAGTAGACTTTGATCTCATTCCTCTTATTTGCCTCGATATTATTAAGGGGATCGTCCTTGTCTGCCGGATTCCCTTCGGAACCACTGTCAATAACAACCGAAACACGATCTGACCCTTTCATAATATACTTAAATAAGTACTTAACAGATCCAGATTGGTTGCACCATTCAACATTTATATTAGCTTAGTAACGCAAAAATATATACTTGTTATTCGGAATAACAAATCTGTTATTCACTTCAACCTTATTCTTCTCCACTACATGACCTGACTTTCTTCTACGGTAAAGAGGAAAACCATCTTCGTTTATTACCGTTTCTTCAATAAATTTCTTTGGAAAATACTTAGAACATTCACCATCTTCCATACATGGGGAATTCTTGTTATATTTTCCGCATGGACCATGGAGCATGCACTCCTTGACAATTTCATAAAGGTCCGGTTCTCGCTCTGGATCACGAATTTCCGCACAAATGATTTTGTCAATATCTTTCGGCCCATATATTTTATGTTTTGGTTCCATCCATATCAATATGTGAGCATGGGGTAGTCCTCGCTTTTGGAACTCAATAGTATACATTGCTGTAAAAATAAAATGCCCAAAAGGAAGAAGATAAGTTATAGAGTATATGGGCATTATCCTTAATAATATCAACTTGCAAGAAAATATAGTGTAAATGATACTTACAACAGATGGTCTTCCCAAAGATATGTTTTTTTTTGTAATATCGTCCATAAGGGAGTCAAGTTTCATTTTAAAAATCCTGCAAATGATTTTTGGCCTGTCATCAGACTTCGAACCACGTTTATCACAAAATCTAGTGATCTCAGGCCACTTTGAATTGCATGTGAACGTGATGAACAAATCCGGAAAGCCATATTTCTTACATACGGACATTGCATCTAGATACATATTTCTCATGTACCTTGGACCACCTACAAAAGTGGCTGGAAGATAACAGGCTTTCCCTTGTCATTAAGGTCGGTGTTACCTGTCTCTGATGCCTCAACAACAGAATCATAATTTGCAGCTCTAATACTCGAATTGTTCTTCCTTAAATATGACAGCCGGTTCGTTTTGATTGTTGTGAATGCATCAACCAAAAACTGTTGGAATAGCATTCTACAATATAATAGTAGTTGAGACTCGTTTGATCTTTCTTGTATGCGATAAGCAAAGAACTGTCGGATACTTATCGTCTTCTTATTCTTCGGGTCTCCTTTGACAATGCCAGTTGTAAAACCATCCGTTCCTCTAGGAAATAGAAGAGGATATTGCAAAGCAAGATAGGAAATATGAACCTCACTTATCCTCTGGTAGCGTCCAGATCTTTCGTGAAGTGTAATATCACGGGTTGACATTTCCATATGAAAATCTCCAGGAATGATGGCAGCAACCTCGGATGCCTATGGGTCACAATAGGTCCGCCCGTCCTTCTTCAGATCACTGATAATTCTCATATGGAAGATCTCCTCAGGTTTCATCTTATAGCAGTCCCTTGCGTACCTAAACTGCTGGACATAAGGGTTCACCTTATCTAACATGTCAATGATACTTTTGATGATTTCCTCTTTAAGGGGTGGCTTCTTTTTGTACTACTCAGCTGATTTCCCATGACTGTAATTAAAAATATAACTGTTATTACTAACGGTATAGTAATATAAAAGTTTAGTATAATGTGACAATAATCAAACTTTATTGTGGAATGTTTGTTATGCTTAAAACACCTCATAGCTTCTTGTCGATGACGCACTTCATTCTCGGTATCTACAATATACATCTGAGAAAACTTTGGAACTTCTCCCGGTTGACAAACTAAATCTTTTATCTTGTGATAATTCTCTCCGTGAATTGTAAACATTTGAGGACCTCTTCCAGGCGCAACACCTTCATGTACCTTCCCTCAAGGCGATGTGAATGAAAATATCATGTTGCACGCCCTTATGTTTTCTCTAAAATGTCTGCTAAATGCATCATCACTGGTTAGGAGAACACATAAAAGTTCTGGCCAATCTTTAAGTGCAGGTAGCTTCACTTGTCCCTGTAAACAACATTCTGAATATACCGGTTTCTTGCGTGTGTTACGTTTGTTCAACCGCTCCCCGATCCAAAAAATAGCTCTACAATATTCACATGCGTGATTTGGATCATGATGTGAGTAAGTTTTAACCACAAATATAAAATCCGCAAGTGCACAGACAATCACAGTAATATATGAGGTATCGAATCCACAGAGACCAAGGTTACAATACGAGATTATGAGATTCTAATTTAAAGCTAAGATAAAATGGGATTGGTTGTAACGAAACAATGAACGAAACAGCAAATTAACCAATGTAAATTCAATAAGAGAAAAGCACTAGATCAAGGTCATTCGCCGGTGATTTCAGATTAAAGACTGAGCAACTATTCAGGAATCAATTTAAGCGCGGTCTAGAACTCAAACATAAATGTAATATTGCCCCACTGTCATGATGCATCAATATCTTTATCTAACAACCTAAATGCCTAAACTGTCGTTTGAATTCAGAGATGTTGATAAGCATTATCGAATGGGTTCAATTTGTTCACAATTGATGGTAACAATCAACAGTCGTTGGTTACACACCAATTGCTCACCAATGATTTATCTAGCAACCTAGAGCACTGTCGTGAATAAGTTCAACTTGAAATCATAGATTAGGTGTACAGGCTAATCTAAGCGTTATGAATTCCAATTGGTGAAGACGAATGATAATCTATCCTATTTGGCTCAGTCGCGAATCAATCCTAAATCACCATTGAAATCCCCTAATCTAGCTATGAGACTACTCGAACATGGAGAATAAAAACGCAGCAATACAATCAAGAGAATTCATAATATAAAAGAGAATAGGGATTAGAATTCTTCTCAATAGATGATCTAGAATGATTCTCCAAATATCACAAGCAATCCAAAAGCAAAGTAGAACAATAGAAAAGAGTCTCAAAAGAGCTCTGAAAAGAAGCATAAAAAAAAACTGAGGAAAAGGAAAGTGTTTCTGGATGTTTTTGTCAGAGGCGGCTCTGACTTATTTATACTAAAAATTAGGTTAAAATCGGATCTGGGGACCGGACCGGTCGGTCCTGTCATGGGACCGGTCGGTCCCCTTTGAAACGTGTCTTGGTCTTCAATTCTTCGGGTGCGGGACCGGTCGGTCCGGTAATGGGATCGGTCGGTCAGGATTCCAGGAGCTTTGGCTTCGGTTCTTCAAGGACGGACCGGTCGGTCTCCAAACTGGGTCGGTCTTTGTGCCTTCAAGCAGAACCGGTCGGTCCATTGGCCAGACCGGCCGGTCTGGATTCCAGAGGGCTTTCAAATCTTCGGGTCCTCGGGCGAGCAGGTGCTCGCTCCAGACCGAGCAGGTGCTCGCTCCAGACCGAGAAGGTGCTCGGTTATGAAAAATGCCATCTTTTCTCCAGATGCGTCCCTTTTGCTCCAATGACCCCCAATGACTCCAATCTATGCTTGAGAGCCTCCTAGAACCTGAAAAGACACAAAAGGAACTGGAAAGAACCGAAAAACAATAGAAAACAATAAGTAAAAGAGGCCAAAATCCTAATATATCAACTCCCCCGGACTTAGATCTTTGTTTGTCCTCAAACAAAATAAGATCAAGGACAGAAGAGTGTCTGTAGATCGCATGGAATTCACTCGCTTGTTGGAAAAATCTTTGGACTTCATACTTTCATCACCTGGCCTTAGAACATGTACCACGATCTAACCTTATTCACTCACAACTCAGCAAAACTTCGGAATCCTCAATATCATCTCTTAATCAATTAATGAAAATGAAAGTACAGAGATCTTACCCTAGGGGAATCGTTTGAAGGGGTGCCGACTTCTCCTAACCAAGACCCTCTCCCGTATACTCTTTTTCTCAATTTTTTATTTATTTATTTATTTATTATTTTTTTTTTCCTATGGGACGAATCTAATGAGGTCACAAAGGAGATACGGGTTTACGCATCATCCCTTGGTTCACTCGAAACTTTTAGTTTCCCTTACAACATGCTTTCCGTGAGGTCACAAAGGAGACACGGGTTTGCGCATCATCCCTTGGCTACTTGGGCATATTGCTTTGAAGTTTTTTTTATTTTTAATGGGAAGAATCTCCATGAGATCGCAAAGGATACGCGGGTTTACGCATAGTCCCTTGGGTCACTTTTATCCTTTTAGTTTCCCTTACAACATGCTTTCCTGAGGTCACTAAAGATATACGGGTTTACGCATAGTCCTCAGGGTCACTTGGGCATGTTGCTTTGAATTTCTCCCCCTTTATTTATCTTTTCTCTTCTTTTTTTTTTATAAGGGGAGAATTTAAAAGTTAAATGGTTCAAACGTTAGAGAGGAAAGAGTATACTTGTTGGAAAGTTGTTGTGTCTTATACGGTCGGGAAATGTCTTGCCCAATGAACATCAAAACCCTGAGAAAGAAATTAAAAGTCAAGATTAAATACCAAATAGGGATTTGAGATGACATTGGATCAGCCTAATTTCCGATAAGTGTGAGCTTTGGGGGAAATTTTAATCTACCCATAACCTTTCGTGGGAGCACCCTGCACGAGCAGGTGCTCGGCAAAGATGTGGGGTGCTCAAAACAGTACTTTGGCCAAGCTGTGAATCATACAAGTAATCCCTAGTCCGAACATAAATCCAATAGATCAAGTTCATAATTCCATTTCCAAACAACCTCTTATTGACTCGATAAACTCAAAAGCAGACTCAATAAAAACTAAAATCAAAAGCAGATACAATAACAAGACCGCTCCCCCGGACTTAAATCACACCGTCTCCGGTGTGAAAAAGTTCAAGAGATTGGCGACTCAATAAAATAAACATAAAAATAAAGCGGATAGCACAATGATGGTAGTAGGGATAGAAAAGATATCACCGCGTAGAAGCCTCCACGTCGTCGTCGAGCCGGTGCTCGATGCCTTGCGAGCAGGTGCTCGACTAGGGGCCTAGGCTGGGGACCGACCGGTCCCAATACTGGACTGACCGGTCCCATCTCCAGGGACTCCTTCTGGTCTGTTGAAATCGGTGGATCGACCGGTCTGTCCTGCGGACCGACCGGTCTAGGCTTCTGGTCGAACTCTCTCTTTTTTTTTTTTTTTTTTTTTAGACTGAAAACAGAAATAAAATGTCAGTAATAAAAGGAAATTAAAATCGAAACAAGAAAACTTACCGATGGGTTGCCTCCCATCAAGCGCTTGTTTTAAGTCGTTAGCTTGACTGATCAACACAAGGTTAATCATGAGAATCAAAAGGTTAAGCCAATGCACATTTGGTCCTTCTCCTATTATGAACATGAACAAAGAATGCAAGAGAACACATCCATGGTAAAAAGGTAAAACTCTCATCAAGGGAGTTTACTACAAATGTAGCATATATCTTGAAATCCTCCTTGGTTAGATGCTCATGCGAATCAAATGCATTAAATGGAAAGATAAAGTTAACTTCTGGTTTAAACGAGTTCTTCACAAAATAGTTAACTTCATCCCCATCTATTATGTAAAACACAAAATTCTCATTCCTAGAATCTATCTCTACCTCAGGGTCCTCCATCTCATTCAAGAGATCATTTACATCAACCATATCCCCTAAATCAGTTTTTTCTAGAAATGATCTAGGTTCCTCTAGCATTGAAAACCTAAACTCGAGATCGTAAAAACTTAATGCACACAAAGAATTGATATCAAAGCATACTTCATGATAGTCCCTAGCAAGTTTTTCTACTCTTAGAGTATCTAGTCCTTGAGTTTCACCTATCAAATCATAACATTCATCAATGAGCTCGAGAGTATCCAAATTAGAAGTTTCATCTTCACTACAAGGCATGTGAATATCCTCATTATCATGAAATTCAAAAGATGAGCCGTATGTACCTTCTAATTGGGTTAGTTGAGTTGGTGGAACCCAATATATTACCTCTTCATGAGCATTAGCTACCATTATCTCATCAGACGTGAGCTCCCTTCCTTCAAGTGATGCCCGATGTGAGATAATATTCACTCGGATCATCATTGCTAGGTCTTTCCTTGTCAAAGTTGGATTTTCTTCGTAAAGCTCATCCAATTTTGCTTTTTGCTCAGGTGGTGGTCTCGGTCCTCTGGAGTACACCCCATAAGTATCTCCAGGATCAATCACGTATGCAGTGGTGGGGATGACAACAGCTCCTGAGTCGGCTCTAATCCGTTTGAGAGGTGGATGAAGTGTTATGTCATGAAATTTCCGCTTTTGGCAACTACCAAGTGTAGCTACTTCCTTAGTTGACATCTCAACTACTTCTGTCTCATTGTGTTCAGGAGGCTTGGGGTCTGGATCAGTGGGATCAGGGACGTGCAAATCCTCGATAATGCCTACATGAAGCTTTATAGACCTCTTGAGTGATGGTGTCGTTTGCACGGCATTAACCAAAGGAAGCTTCACCGTCAAGTCTTTCAGCATCTCCTTACACTTAGCATCCTCCAAATCTTTCATAGATTTCTTGGGAGGTACTGGGTAAGGCACTCTAGGTACTAGCTCAGGCGAAGTTCCTGGAATTTTCGTGGGAGCACCCTGTGCGAGCAGGTGCTCGGCAGAAGGAGCAGGTGCTCGCTGGGATTTTTCCTCAACATCGATTGGAACAGCATCCTGGTGTGTCCCTGAGCTTGAACCAATCTCCTTATGCATATCATCCTCGGAAAAATCACTTTCTTGAGCCTGATGCTCGGTAACTTTCTCCTTAGCCTTCGCGTGGGAGGTTGTGATTGTAGGCGGTACCAACAACTGTCCACTCCTCAACTCAACAGCATTTACCTGATCCTCCTTCCTAGGATTCACCTCACCGTGTCCGGAAAGAGTTCCAGCCGGTCTCTTAATAGCTTCGGTCGTTTGAGCCACTTGCGTGTCCAATTTCTTCAGCGGTGGTGTATGTCTTGCTTCGAGAAACAGTATTTCGATCTCTTCTATACTTTCTCTGCAATCTCGGAAGTGACTTAGCAGAGGGCGGTACTCTATAGCTTTTTCAAAGGTTAGTGCATGTGGAATCCTTCGTACCATCTTCTGAAATCCAAGCAGCTGCTTCGGAGATATGGGGTCCATGAGATGTTTAGGTGGTCGAGGGTGCGATACCTTAGGCATGTGGACTCGCTCAAGAATTGGTTTTGGGGTTTCCATGCTCAATCTCTCCTGTGACGAACTTGCGTCGATCGATGCAACTGGGATATCGATCAGTTCGTCCGTTTCGTGTTCCACGGATTCTGAGAATTCGAGCTGTATTGATCGATGAAAGGGTGCATCGATCGATGCAAATGTCCCACTAGCACTCTGCGCAACCTGAATGTCCAGCTCCTTGTCTTGAGAGCTTGGTGCTTCAAATTTCCCACCCCAGTACTCTGCGGTCCTCTGTTGTTCTTCAATCATCTGTTTCAGCATACTTACTAACTCGCTCTGTCCAGTCGGTGCAGGAGGTGATTGGTAAAAAGAGACTTGAGGGGGTTTCTGATATCGACCGGCATCGTAGTTCTTCATGAAAGAGTAACATCCATCCTCATTCAGTATATATCCTTGCTCGTTGCAAAAGACACCATATTGGTCTCTGAGAACACCAACATTATCCTGACTCAAAATCACGAGATTAACCATAAGATCCGGAGCAGGTGCTCGCCGGTGGTTCTGATAGATCTCACCTGACACAAAGCAAAAACAAATAAAAAAAAACAAAATTAGCAAAATTCTTAGACTATAAATAAATTGAAATCTCAAAGGTAACGCAATTGGTCCCCGGCAACGGCGCCAAAAACTTGATGTGAGTAAGTTTTAACCACAAACATAAAATCCGCAAGTGCACAGACAATCGCAGTAAAATATGAGGTATCGAATCCACAGAGACCAAGGTTACACTACGAGATTATGAGATTCTAATTTAAAGCTAAGATAAAATGGGATTGGTTGTAACGAAACAATGAACGAAACAGCAAATTAACCAATGTAAATTCAATAAGAGAAAAGCACTAGATCAAGGTCATTCGCCGGTGATTTCGGATTAAAGACTGAGCAACTATTCAGGATTCAATTTAAGCGCGGTCTAGAACTCAAACATAAATGTAATATTGCCCCACTGTCGTGATACATCAATATCTTTATCTAACAACCTAAATGCCTAAACTGTCGTTTGAATTCAGAGATGTTGACAAGCATTATCGAATGGGTTCAATTTGTTCACAATTGATGGTAACAATCAACTATCGTTGGTTACACACCAATTGCTCACCAATGGTTTATCTAGCAACCTAGAGCACTGTCGTGAATAAGTTCAACTTGAAATCATAGATTAGGTGTACAGGCTAATCTAAGCGTTATGAATTCCAATTGGTGAAGACGAATGATAATCTATCCTATTTGGCTCAGTCGCTAATCAATCCTAAATCACCATTGAAATCCCCTAATCTAGCTATGAGACTACTCGAACATGGAGAATAAAAACGCAGCAATACAATCAAGAGAATTCATAATATAAAAGAGAATAGGGATTAGAATTCTTCTCAATAGATGATCTGGAATGATTCTCCAAATATCACAAGCAATCCAAAAGCAAAGTAGAACAATAGAAAAGAGTCTCTAAAGAGCTCTGAAAAGAAGCGTCAAAAGAAACTGAGGAAAAGGAAAGTGTTTCTGGATGTTTTTGTCAGAGGCGGCTCTGACTTATTTATACTAAAAATTAGGTTAAAATCGGATATGGGGACCGGACCGGTCGGTCCTGTCATGGGACCGGTCGGTCCCCTTTAAAACGTGTCTTGGTCTTCAATTCTTTGGGTGCGGGACTGGTCGGTCCGGTAATGGGATCGGTCGGTCGGGATTCCAGGAGCTTTGGCTTCGGTTCTTCAAGGACGGACCGGTCGGTCTCCAAACTGGGTCGGTCTTTGTGCCTTCAAGCAGGACCGGTCGGTCCATTGGCCAGACCGGCCGGTCTGGATTCCAGAGGGCTTTCAAATCTTCGGGTCCTCGGGCGAGCAGGTGCTCGCTCCAGACCGAGCAGGTGCTCGGTTATGAAAAACGCCATCTTTTCTCCAGATTCGTCCCTTTTGCTCCAATGACCTCCAATGACTCCAATCTATGCTTGAGAGCCTCCTAGAACCTGAAAAAACACAAAAGGAACTGGAAAGAACCGAAAAACAATAGAAAACAATAACTAAAAGAAGCCAAAATCCTAATATATCAGATCATCATGGTCAAGATAGGCTGAAAGCAAGGTAAAAATATGTATAAAAGGTCATCATGATCGAATTTAGCTATTAATACAATTGATGAGTATGAAGATTATACCAGATTTGGAATGATTCACATTATGCGAAGATCCAGGTCTTCTGGAGAAAGTCTTCTCTAATATTTTTGTAATTGAGTTAATACATTTTAAACATGCTAGAAGTTCATCTGTAATAACATCATCTTCATCTTCATTTTCGGATTTTCCATCGACAGTATCTTCATCAGTGTATATCATATCATCGTCTCCATCTTCTAATTCAACTGAAACATACATTACCAAATTGGCATGGATATAGTGTTTATGTATTTTGTTTTACTGTAGTTAATATGAAGTTACCAGTAACGGGGGTAATATTATCTCCATCCGATGGATGTGATATGGCAGAATGCTGAAACCTGCCACTTTTAGTAGATGGTGTCCAAAATGAATCATTTGCCTGGACTGTAACTTCTTCAAATGGATTGTCAATTTGACTGACTATAAAAAAGTTCACACCAAGTTTTTTAACTTCATTATTATCAACAAATACAAATGCAATTAATTATAAAGTATTTTTATTTCTGCAAAACATACCCGGAGTACGGAATTCAATAATTCCATAGGACATGTCTATTAAGTTGGCATTGTTACCATTCAAGTTTTTAGAAATTGGGGTGATAAAAGATTGGTCTTCTTGTATATGAACTTCGTTTAAACTGCCATCAGTTGGTGTCACTGTAACACAATGTGTGCAATTTTAATGACCAACTATGATTAATTTTGTCGCAAAAATATTGGACCTACTACATGAAATTAAAATTTTTTAAGTGTTACAATAAACTTACGAAAGTTGAATTCCTTGGCTTGCACTAAATTGCTGCTTGATGCATATAGTTTTGATGTTCTATACCTTGAAGTTATATTACTACATGGTGTACCTATACAAATTAATGATAGTTTTCATTAGGTACGACTATTTGTGTGTTATTGTTTATGTAGATATATACGTAAAAACATAAAGACATCAACTAAGAACAAATGTTATTAACCTGGTATAGTTAGTCCAGATACATGACTTGGAGATTGATCTTGAATATTACAACTCCTAACTGTGCTGTCATTATTGCCTGATATGAGAGTGTTATTCAGGGCCAGATTTAATGTTATTTGCTGCACAGGGGGCTTAAAAGGCAAAACATAAGTGAAAATGAAACCAATAGATTTATAGTTTTACCATTATTTCTGATTTCGGTTTGAGCATGTTCGATGGACTCATTTACTCCATTGGCATGCCCTAATGTCAAAAGTATATAAACATGATTTATCAGACATGCTCAAACCGAAATCAGAAATATTGTTAAACCTACACGGCGATCGTCCAACTAATTATTTTAGCGAATAATGTTTCTGATAAAAGGGTTTGTAAATTTACCTGGGGTTTCCGAATATTTAAATCCAACCAAGTTTGATTTGTTAACCGGTATATTTGTCAAATCTTGGAAAACTCTGTAGGAATGGAAAAACATTATTCTTTGAAGTTGGACTCCCTCTTTGTCGTTTTTCATTTTCTTTTTGTGTACATTGATTTTCCTTTAGGATAAAATCTTCTTTCTTTCGCTTGCTCATTTTGGGGAATAAGGATGATATGTTGTAGTCGGAATTGTGTTATAATGAAAATAACACAAACATGCTAGGTTTAACTAATTTATATGTTTTTGTTATTTCACTAATAATTTATATGGTCTAAGATTTTTTCCGTGATTTATTGACTTTACCGTTATTGAAAATGGTTACTATCAACACTCCACAATCTACCCACACAATACACACGTTCTAGACATTTATTACGTTTTTGACTCATCTCCACACACACACACGCTCACATACACACCAGGGAAAACACTTCCCTTCTAGAGAACCACCGTCTCTTAGCACTATAGAGGAAACCACCGTCCCAATATAGGCTCTCAGTACTATAAAGGAAACCACCGTCCCAATATCAGTACACCGGAAACCACCGTCTCCTGGAAAGAACCACCGTCTCTCCGTATGTATACAAGAAACCACCGTCCCTGATACAATCTAGAAAGCCACCGTCTCCAGATCATGAGTCCTCCGTAATAAATTCCATAACGCCTACCCGCAACAACGAAAAGGGCCTAAAAGAACGCGCAAGGCTCTTAGCCCGAACTACCAAAATGCAATGTTTCCTAATCCTGCCTAGGTCTGTCCAATTGATTGCACAACAATCAAACAAGAACATGTACAACCAGCTGTAGACCCAGAATTGGATCGATCGATTGTGCAACAATCAAACAAGAACATGCACAACCAAGACACTACATCCGATATCCCGGTCGTCGAAACCAAACGCACAAGAATATCATCGAGGTCTGTATTCCGTTCCATACTCATGCCACGATCAGATGTTGATTACTCCTATTTACCGTCATCATCACACTCTCAGGACGTCTCCTTCGAGGTAACGATGCCGATGCCACTCCACTCTCAGGATGTCTCCCTCAAGCTCTGGCTCTATATAGGAAGATACTTCCTTAGAGTAATGCAACACATACGTGAACAAGCATCTGAAACTAAGAATACCTCCCTTGATAACAACACGCAACACGCAACCTATTCTAGCAAACAAACTAATCCTACAGAACACACTTAGCAACACAACCAACTTCACTGAAGAACCACACCTCAACTTCGAAGCACCTCACCAAACCAACTCCACGCACGCTCCAGATATTTATTGCTCTTAACTCGGTCTACACCTGACACTCATAGGGCACATCCCATGGCCCATCATAACACATACCACACGTTCTCTCGGAACACATTCCTCGAGTCAACGCTAACTGGAATCTCACATCCTAAATCAGCACACAGGAGAGCTCACCTCTCCTCACAACACAAGAGTTATTCAGGACCGCAGTCCCTAGAGCAATAAATACCGAGCACTAACCACTGAAAACTGAGCTGCCCCACAAGGGCCCAAGCCACTCATGACGCCTCAGCGCAACCAGCTGACAGCCGATACACCTGCTTATCCTGCATGTCTCGTTCGAAGAGACCTGAAACTGAACCGACTGCCTCAAAACTACACAAAACTTCCTACGCGCTCCTGAATGTGTGACACTACGCAATCAACTCCAATCTTTGATAGCTCCAAACTTAGACCACTCCTCTGGAACTTCTTCTGCAACACTACGTAACCAACCTCCTCACCATTAACTTCGTCCCAACCTGCGACGCACACGCAAAACCCATGACACTTCTCCTAAACCCGGACTAGCTCTAACGGATTGATCGCGCAACAACCAAACAAGAACATGCATGATCAACTGTAAAACCCAGAATTGGATCTTCTCAACGCGCCAAACCGACCATGACGAACCTTTAAACTTCCAGATATTCCCATCTGCCTTCTTGTAACCAAAATCGCCGCTCCTCCTAACAGCATTGCTCGACTCCGTATACGGCTTAGGCCTCTGAACCTCTCCCAAATCGAACCTATAGGACTTCATGCTCCTCGGCTTCCTCGCAATGTCTAGGATACAAACGCTGAGTCTAAACGACACTTTCCAACTTCCCTTGATCACATCGCAATAATCACTTGCATACCACATGCCTCCCTGTAAAACCAAAAGCACAACCACCACTTAAAATGCCCACTACTGGTCTAACATCACCCGGAACATTCTGAGCAACATTTTTTTTTTTTGTCCAAACAAGTATGGCGGTCGATCGTACAACAATTAAACAAGAACATGTACCATCGCCCGTCAATCCCGACTACGCAACATTCTTAACCCAACCAGGTCTGACAGTCGATTGTACAACAATCAAACAAAAACATGTACAACCGCCCATCAGTCCGGCCTCGGATCTTTCCAATGCTACATCTGTTACCAGAACTCAGCCCCGAGCTTCGCCGGACCAGTGACATTTCGGCTCACAGCTCGAGCCTCCTTAACCGTCTATCACAGACCACACTCTTGACCTATCCAGTCAACACTTCTCAACTCCTCACTCAATCCACATAGCCATCCCACATGGACCAGAATCCTGGCTTCCCCTGGCCTACACCACACGAGATCCTTCTACGATCCCGAGGCTCACAACCCATCTTACTAAGGTTAACATCACCGTCTAAAACCCGACCAAGTTTGCCTGGACCGTGTCGCTTGATTGGTCGCGCAACAATCAAACAAGAACATGCACGACCAAAAATGCCACATTCATTTCCAGGGTCACCTGACTTGAAGTTCTACACGTAATATCAACCCTAGTCTTGACTTCAACAACCATCTCTAACCACAACCGGACAAACCTCGTCCCTCTGGAGAAAATACACATCTCCCAAAAAGTATACCGGGAATCCACATCCCTCTGGAGAAATACACATCTCCCAAAAAGTATACCGGGAATCCACATCCCCCAAAAAGTATACCGAGAATCCACATCCCTCTGGAGAAATACACATCTCCCAAAACCGCACAATAAAACACATCATAACCACACACTCCAAACCATATGAAAATAAATAAGGAAACACCATCTTATAGATTTTCAAAAAAGGTAAATCGTTCTAACACCAACGATAAAACAATAATCCAGGAACAGAAACACTAAAGCTCAACAAAATCTGAACTGGAAACGAAACGGAACGAAACGATCACCAACTCAATCCTCGAACTGCTCCTCCACTACTCATGCCCACGCTGCGCTCCTCCAAACTGACCCAACGGCTGCTCTGGCGCTACCTGAGCCAAAGGCTGCGCTGCTATCAGATGAACTACCGCAAGCGCTAATGGCTGCAACTTGGGAAACATCGGCCTGATATACCCCGGCTCTCTACAATGGAAGCAAACTCTAGCTTCCCCAGAAAACTTAGGATAGTCCGCCACGCGATGCTCAGAACTCCCGCATCCGAAACACCCATGACTGCCGTGACTCCTCGAACTCGTCCTAGACGCGTCATCCCATCTCCTCTTCTGACCCTGTGCAGGCTTACTGCCCTTGCTGGAACCAGAATCTTGCTGATGCTCCTGACCCCTCAGATGAGCAATAGGAGCAACCACGGGCGGAACCACTAGCGATCCAGCCTGCTCTCGCTGATCCTCCTCAATCGATGTTGCAAGCTCCACTAGCTCTGCCCTCGAGGCATACCTGGCACCTCTGCACTGAGACCGGATACTCAACCGCAGTCCCTGCAAAAACCTCTGCACAAGAGTCCTCTCATCCTCAAAATCACGGCTCGAATGCACTAACAGTCTGCCAAACTCGGCATCATACTCGCGTACTGAACGCTACCCCTGCTCCAGCGACATGAAACTCAACTGAAGACGATCATGAGCCTCCTGAGGAAAATACTTAGCATTGAACTCGGCTAAGAATTCTCCCCAGGTCCACACCGCTCTCCGAGCCTCTATAGCTCGCTACCACATATGCGCATCAGCACACAGATAGTGAATGGCCAACTCTACCTGATACTCAGCAAGACATCGAATCGATCTGAAGTTACGCTCTACTCTCAAGCGCCACTCGTCTGCCTCCGCAGGACCGACTCGGCCATCAAACGACGGTGTACCAATCCTCTACATATGTCCTATAACCTCAAGGTATGAGAGACCCTGCACTGCAACTGCAGCCCTCGGCTGCTCAACCTCTACATCTCTCTGCTGCACACCTGCCACTGGAGGAAAACCCGGAGCCTGCTCAGGAACCACTGGCGAAAAATGTGCCAACAACTGCGTCAGTAGTTCCACAATCTGGTCATCACGACCTGGAGCAACAACAGCACCCCCACCAGGGCCCACTGGAACTCCCCTGCCCCTACCGGCACCAGACACACTCTGCGCCTCGCTCTCAACTGACTCATCCACTAGTCCACGACCACGGCCCCGGCCTCCACGGCCACCCACTTTGCCACCACGGCTACCAGCTCTGCCACCATGACCTCTAGGAACTCTAGCCATCGCACACTGCACTTATCGCACGAACATTCTAAGAGACTTAGAATTCACAGAATAAGATCAACGATCACAGACAGTCACTTACTGCGGAATCTCTTTAAAGGCTTGAAGAGGATGATTCTAAGACTACAATCGACTAAGCACACATAATCAATTTAAACACATAGTCTTAGTTCATCACAATCACTACTAGCCCTAGAACCGTAAGGGCTCTGATACCAAAATGTAACACCCGAGTTTTTTTTTTTTTTAAACAATTAATTAAATAGCCCGGATTAATGTTCCCATAAATATTAATCCTCAACGACTATAATTCCTCACAATTATTACGCGAAAGTTCTCAAGAATAACCATTCATTACACAACAAACATAACAATTCCAGAACACAACAATCACCATTCTATAAACAATTCACAATTTATAAACTAACAACCTAACAACAACAACTCAATTCAATTCCACACTCCAATTCATTCTAGCAACCTAATCACAATTCACAATCCCTAATCATCCTCTTCCTCTGCCATGATTCCGCGATCACACAATCTTTTATCTGCAACACATAAAACAAATGAGTTGCGTAAGTATTATCATAAATACTTAGTGAGATGGTCTTCCCATCTACAGGCCAATTACTTGAATAAAGAAATACATGAAATACCAGGGTTATCAAACAATGCACGGAACAAGCAAACAACAGAAAACAGGAACAACAAGTCCCATGTCGATCGACAGGAAACAACCCTGTCGATCGACAGGCTTACACGACCCCGTGTCGATCGACAGAAAGCAATCCTGTCAATCGACAGGGACCTTGTTGTCCGATGGAGATTGGCCTATCCTCTCATGACCGAATCTCTCCATCCCAATCGATCACCTGCGATTAATACTCACAAAAATCCACCAAAACACACAGCAAACAATCGTATCACATCTATTCCTCAATCCAAGGACCTATGGTCGCGCACTCACCTTAGATCTGAAGAAAAAGAGGATGAACCACGAAGAACACAAGAAGAACACGAAGAACACGAATCTCCAATCACTGATTTTCGCACCAAATCAGCCACCCAAAGCCTCTCCCACGGAATCACACACTATAGGATTGAGAATCAAGGACAAATCCACAAGAATTTCCTTCAAACTTCTCAAATCCTCTCAACTCTCTTTCTCTCCAAAAACCCCCCTTTAGATCTGATTTTCGGCCCAAATGAGAAGGAAAACGCGTGTTTTCAACCTTATATACGGAACCCTAAGTTCCCAAACCGGCCCATTAACCAAAACGAATCGAAAACAAAGCCCAAGTCTGATTTTTAACGCCTGTCGATCGACACACTCAACCCGTGTCGATCGACAGGGACTTCTCTGCCAAAAACTTCGAAGAAGCAACAGCCTGTGTCGATCGACACACACCCACTGTGTCGATCGACACCTACCAGAAATCACATTTTTGGTTCGCGGACGTTACACATAGAGTACTTTAATTCAACAATTTTCAAAAAAGATTATTTGTTATATTCTGTTAATATCGTGATACTAATGAATCCCGAAAATTGTGTTCGTAATATTGTATAACGCAAATTAGGAATTAGTATCAAAATAAAAGCACGTATATTTAGGCATAAATATATATGAGTCGAATGGAAATTAGATAAAATAAATTAGGCAATATAAATTAATTCTATTTGTAATTTAATACTCGAATAGAGTACTTTAATTCAATCATTTTAATAACAGATATATGTGCATAAGATTGTTATATTTTGACCTTATCGCGATACTAATTAGACCTCTAATTGTGTTAGTAAAGTAGTACGCACGCAAATTAGGAATTATTATCAAAAATAAAAGCAAAGATGTTTAGCCATAAATACATAATCATCGATTAGAAATTAGTGAAGAATAAATTAGTCAAGATACATTAATTCAAATGTAAATTTAATACTCAAATAGATTACTTTAATTCAATCATATGCAAAAAAGATATATTGCAAAATGTGATTCATTCTTATTAGCAACAAAACTAAAGTTTGTAATATTTCGTACAAAAAAGGATACACTTTTAAATATTATTCATTCAAAATATTGCAAAATGTTGAAACAGAATACGACAACATGTTATCGATGTTTATTATTCTTTTGAAGTTATTATCATCCTTTACTCTTCAGCCACCGTGTTTGAATCATCTTTGATGTCACACTTATACAGGTACTTGTAGAGGTACTTGATAGAATCTGTTTCACTACGCTCCTTCGCCTTAACTGATTCAGCGAGACTTGATCACTGCAATGATTCACCAAGATCATGAAAAGAAGATGAGAAATACATTTTCTCATGGTAAATATAAAATCCAAAATATACAATTCTAAAACATACAATTTCATAGGGTAGACGCCAGTAAAAAACTTTGTTGTATAGTCTGGCATTTGTATAATTCGTTGGATCATACTATTTTTCATTAACTGATGATAGCAGTGGCACTTCCTGAAACAAGAATAATATGTGAGATTAGGAAAAATAATTTGGTAGAAAACGTGACACTAAAGATGTGAATCTCCAATGGGAAAACAATCCGAGCACACTGTATGATAAAAGAAAAGTAGATAGCATTCCGAAATTTATAACAAATATTAAATACCTTGCATAAACGATGAAACAAAAGACATAAACCTAGAAGAGAAGGCTATCGACCTAAAAATTTTAGTAGTGCTATTCTATGAGCAAGTCTTATTTATAAGCTGAAATATTTTAGGTCATAAACGAACATATTTTTCGCTGAGATATTTAGCAATTACTTTGACTTTCTATGCAAGTTGTAGGATTTTCGTTACTATGGAAAATTAAATTAATTGTTAGATTATTGCATTATATTTAGGAAACAACAATAACAATGTGATTTGATAAAATTCTCCATATATTTAAACGACATTAATTTCGTTTGGGCTTCAATGAGCCCAATAAATACACAAACATGTTTATTTTGATCCATCAAGCGTTTATGTCAGAAATCAAGCGTTTTGAATAATTACACAAATGTCATTAATGAAGGACCCGCGTGTTTATCCGACATCAACTAGGTTTTTCAATTGGATCCTACATTTTTGCGGACGAAATTGCCCCTCCGAATTTGAGAAATGTTTTTAGAAAGTTGATTTTTGAGTGGCAATTGGAGTAATTAGAGGTCTAATTTTGCCCAAACATTTTTTTATACTCTTCGATTTTTAGTATTGATATAAAATATGATTAGGAAAAGGCAACTGATTTAAGAAAAAAAGAAATTGTCATCTACTTCCTCTGTTTTTGAAAAAATGATTTTTTGTGTTTTTCCTTTGTTTTTGAAAGATTGATTTTCTTCACATTACTTTATGCTTTTACGTTTTACCAAGAGATTAAATAGGTTTTTAATCAATTAGAAATAGAAAAATGGTATGATGTAGTTAATATAATTATTGGAAAACAAAAAAGTAAGTTAAAAGTAAAATAAATAATTAGTTAACACAAATATATATTGTTTTTTAATATGTGTAAAAAACCTAAAACATCAATCTTTTAAAAACAGATGGAGTATCATTTTACAAGAGGGAATATAATTGGTAAGAGTACATGCAACAATGATAGAAAACTTCAACGTGTAGTAGGATAGGATTTCCAAAAAAATGACATTCACCAAGTTGTTAATGGTTAGGTCCTATCAAAGAAACTTGAATTCAATTTTCTATAAAAGTTATGTATTCTATCAAAAACATTCTTTGTTCGCATATTCTATAGTTAAATAAATATCCTAAAATAGCACAAAAAATAGTTTTGTTCAAAATCAAATTTAATATTCTAAAAATAGCACAAATTATCATATGAAAATACTTGTATATCCTAATCAAGCTTTTTTTTTTTAAAAACTAAAACATTATGTTTTGAATTTTTTTTCAGTTTAGATTTAGATCTTTTTAAATAAAAAATGGGGTTTGAATCATTTTCTATAATGATTTTTTCTTTATTGGAAATTTAAATCAATGGTACTATATTTGAAACGAAAACTTAAAGTTATGATATTGAGAGAATTGTAAAGTATAACATTTACATATGGTCTTGTGGTTTGTATTGATTTTGTTGTTGTGTCATCATCGGAATTTAAACTTATATAATGCAAGTTGTTGACAAAAAAATTCCGGAATTGGTATACTAGTTTATATTAATGTCGCTGCCATATAATATAATCCAAATTCAAATTTGATCATATCCATAAGTGAATTGTAGACAACAAAAACAAATGAAAGAAAATTTGGTTTTTTTCTTCTTAAAACTTTTGTTTATATGAAAAAAAACAGAGTTTATCTACATCTAAAACCACACTTGGCTATATAAATACCTAAGCACACAACATCAAACCAATCACCCCACAAAAAAAAAAAAAAAAACCCCATCACTCTCAGATTCTCTCAAAACGTTTTAAATCATGCCGACCAAAAACATGGCCATCGGTGGTGTCCAACAAGAAGTGACTCACCCTGTAACACCCCGGTTTCAGGGCATATAAGGTATTATACTGTATATGCGGAGAAGCTTAAAAAATTAAATTTTGGCTACATATATCACCAACGTGCACTTATTTTTTCGGTCACAGGTCTTGAGAGAATGCCAAAGTTAAGCGTGCTTGAGCTGGAGTAGTCTCATATTTGACCGACTGAAAAGTAATTTCCAGTATCGTGTGAGTGAGGACAAAACACGGGGAGAGATCGCGTGGTGATTTGCAAGGTTAGTAAACAAGACTTCCGAGCCTCCCAGACTAAAGCACCGACCGTCAGACATGGTGAGCCCACGAGCTTAAGAGTGGACATGGGCCCATGGGAGGGGCGGTTGGGGTGTTATAAGTGGTATCAGAGCAAACCCTGACAACTGTGTGAGTCAAACTGTCGGGGGTAACGATCTTGGTATGCGCAACAAGGATGTTGCGATTTGTTAGTGGGGGTGATTGTGACACCCCGATTTCAGAGCATATGAGGTATATGCGATATTTGTAGAGAGTCTTAAAAGAATTGATTTGACTACTTATATCACCAAAGTGTACTTATCTTTTCGGTCACATGTCTTGAGAGAACTCCAGAGTTAAGCGTGGTTGAGCTGGAGTAGTCTTATGATGGGTGACCTACTAGGAAGTCATTTTTAGTATCGTGAGAGTGAGGAAAAAACACGGGGAGAGGTCTCGTGGTGATTTGCAGGTTTAGTAAACAAGACTTTTGAGCTTCCCAGACTAACACACCGACCGTCGGACATGGTGGGACCACCTGAGAGTGGACAGAGGCCCATGGGAGGGACGGTCGGGGCGTTATACACCCGAACGCACTTAGGGCAACACTCGCTGAGTTTTTCTCAACTTTGATCTTTGTCTTCGCCGGCCCAGGCTCCAGAATAGCTTTCAACAAGGTCACTGATAATGGAGCCACCACTCCTTCCGGCCTAGGATCATGGGGTTTGCATTTGATTATTCTCCATGACATTTCTTTCCAGTTTCCAATGTCAGAATTTGATGCTTATCAGATGTATTGATTCTTTTATTATTGTTGGAACTCATTTTTGACGAAATAGTTTTAGACCATTTTCCGGTGTGTTTATTGATGGAGACGTTAATCGGAATGACCATTTCTTTGGGCACGATAGAATCGTCGACGCATGTCCAAATCGGAGTTGGTTTGAATGAGAAATAGATATCCAAAGTATGTAGCTTAAAAAGCTTGAAATATTGACTAAAAGTTAAATATTACACTTTGGAAATTAGAGGAGAAATCTAGTCTCACATGTGTGTGGAACCGAGCTGCACCGTGTCGTGCTGTGCCGAGACGGATCAACTTCTGAATCACTCCAATATCTCTCTACTCTTGTCTCTGATCTAAAATACTCTTTTGTATACAGAAGCAAAGAATTACGATTTTGCCCTTTTATTTTCATTTTTGTTAAACAAAATATGAAGAAAAATAGGGTAAAACATAGAAAATCAACCAATCAAAACACAAACCCTTTTTTCTCTCTCTTCGACCTCGGGCGATTTATGGCGGTTTCTTCCATTGAATTCGGTAAATAATATCAATTTCTCTCTATTGGGAACAATCCAGGTGCGATCTTGAGGTTTTTGGGAGCTGAAGATTGAACATTGAAGCTCATTCCGTCAATTTGTGTGAACGGCATCTCCAAACATTGAGCAAGCGGTCAATGCGTGACGTGAGTTATTCTTGGTGCTTTATTGTGGATGGTAGCTCGTCATCGATTGTGTTGGTCCAAGTAGTTGTCGTGAAGAGAGTCTTTCACCGATTCCAAACAAGATATGAAAGAATTTGTGGCGGAGATCGTGAGTATCGGAAGAATGAGTCATCGGAATTAAGTTCTTTTATTTGGTTATTGTCGTCGGAAAAATGAGTTACTTCTGGTTTACGATTACATGCCCAATGCGTTACTTAGCATAGACCGTACATGCCACGATCATGACCGATGTGTATGTTCTTGCTTGTGGAATGGGCTTTCGGTTCGTGGCTCAAAAGAAACATAAAGGAAGCAAGAAATCCTAATTTCGGGTTTGATGGTTATGATGTTGAATAGGTTGAAATAGTTTTAAAACTTGCTTTGTTGCTTGCGGTTTTGTTTGTTTTCTCTGCTCCAAAATGCTTCTCTCTTTGGTTGTTGTAGCATTGATTATGACTTCAAAGCCAACTCTCGAAATTTCCCATGTCAATAAGTACGACTGCCTTCGAATCTTTATGGTATACTCTCTCCGTTTGTTTTTAACTGATGTTTAAGATTTTTACACTCTTATTAAGAAATCATTAAATTTATCTTGTTTTTTGAAGTAAAACATTACGTTTTATTTATCCAAGACATTTCAACCAATAAAAATTCAATATGCAGAATTTCAAGAGTAAAAAATATTAAAAAGCCAATTAATTATGTATTGGTAAGTGAGAACATCACTTATTTGTGAACAAAAAATAACTCCTAAAGCATCATTTAAAAACAAACGGAGAAAGTATTACCTTTACCCTTGAAAAGACTTTGGAATACATGTCTTAATGAATGCAACAAAATAGGCCATTACCAAGAAACGAGAAAGATGGTACCAAAAAAAAACCTTTGATTGACTTTTATATTAATAAAGAAGAAAATCTCAAAAGATTGATAATTGAGAGGAAAAGCAATCGAGAATACTATGATAAGTGCTAATATTGTTTTTTTTGTTATATGTTGGTACAATTATGTAAATATTTAGATTATTCTTAAGTTTAATATAAATAGATACTAAACTTTTTATTTGGGAAATAGATATATTTGTTATATAACAAAAATATATTTGATAATTGTCTTTACCATATTATACTTTTAACATAAAACATCTTATACTTTCATGATGACTTTGTAAATACTAACCACTTTATGATGCGAAAGATATATATAACTTTGACTTATTTCTATTCATGTTACTACATGAAAACTTTGGGGCAATGCAAGAATGATGATATGTCTTGTGTACAACTAAATAACTTTGACTTATTTTAGGTAAAACTAGTATAAGGTTAAAATCTCAAAAAGTACAACTATTATGATTTTTTGTACAACCGAAAACTAAGTATAGCAATTTGAAAAATCAGGTATAACTATTTAATAAATTTCTGCATTTTTAATTCATATAATTGTCATGTGTTAGTTTTGTCGATTGCATGTGTTTAATAGAACTAATAAAAACGGCGTTGACTGTATTTTTTTATTAACATGTGTTCTTAATGTTCTTTTTAATCAAATAAATTAATTTTTTATTATTAAACTCAGTTGTACGTTAATATTAATACTTTGTTCTACGTAATAAATCAAGTTGCACTTAAGTAAAAAACTTTTTCTCCACCATTAAACTAAAAACTTTGGATTGTGTTTAACATCAGTCTCATGTCCTTAAGCAAGCTAAAAAGGCAAAAAAGAACACACATCAACCGTGAGATGTGTTTCAGAGCAAGTAATCTAGGAAGAATCTCTATGCTCTTTTCATCTTCCGATCATCTTCTCTTCTTCTTCAGTACCAAGTGTTGCTTGAGCTTGTGAAATGACACCATTCATCTGCAGCGTTTACATAATAGGCAGTTCACATATGTCTTGGGGTGTTCAATTAACTTGAGAAAGCCCGACTCAATGTTTACTACAGTTGTAGAGACTCAAATATTACTGGCGAAGGAGTTTATTTACATGCGCTGTGTTGCGATTGATTCCCACATGTTCCTTGAGCACGGCTTGTTCTCTAGACCCATTCCCATATTCTAAGTCTAATCTAGTCCGATCAAAAAAAGAGTGAAATGATGGTTGAAACATAATATTTATTCCATTGCTAACCAACCCAAGCTAAAGAACTTAAGCAATTATTAAATGGAATTAATGGCTAGTACCTAAGAAGTAAGTCAATCCCAGATTCAACATCAGTCTTTGTACCATCTGACTTTAAAGCGTTTGTGGAAACAAGTCTACGATATGAATGCATCTGCTCGTCAAGCTGAGCTTCAATCTTTCTAGCATGTGAGAGGATTCAAACATGAACAACACAAAAGCATCTTCATTTAGTTGCATCCTAACCTTACAATTGAATACAAAAGAAAGAATCACCAAATAAATTCCCTAATTCAACTCGAACCCAAAAAGAATTATATCAATTTAGGCATCAAAAACCCAATTCCGATACATATTACAAAGATCCCAGACGTAACTAGCTTCTCGCCATTTGTGTCGTAAAGAATTACCCAATAGCTTCGAATCGAAACACTCAAGAATTGAAAGAAAATTACATGTTTCAGTAAAGCATCCCAAGAGCTAGGAACATCCATGGTGTCCAAAAAATCAGTCAAAACCCAAAACCCTTCCTGTTGGAAGCAGACCATCTCTTTTTCCGGCAATTGAGGATTTTTCCCGATATAAATCAGATGCAGAATCTTCCCCAGATCAAAGATGATTCTTCCTCCTCCTCCTCTTCACCAAATATTTGAATCCCGAAAGATGAGATCCGATGATTGGATTCGAAATAGAGAGAAGTGAAAAACGAATCAGATCGAGAGAAAAGAAGAAGAAGAATAAGAGGTTTTGTTTGGAGAATTTTTTATTTTATTTTTTGACCCGGGTAAGATCCGATTGGATCATTATTCGAATGGATATGTACTGGTTGGACTGTAAATATACAAATTACGATCTAGTTTTATAGTAAAAGACTCATTTTTATGTTTTAATATTAAATTAGAAAAAAAATCAAGTTATTAGAAGAATGTTTAAGACATTGTTCCGTGCCGAGACGGACAAAATTTGGGATTGAGATACAGGCCTACGACCCAAATATTTCATTTGACCATATATGCTTAAAGTCATAAGTTGAAAAAGTCAACAATTATGTCTTTCAATTGTCAAGTGTGTAACAGCAAAAAATAATTCATGACATAAGCAATAATGACTTTAACGTTGAGATTTAATTCTCATAACTCCTTTTTAGTGCTTCAAATAAACGTCGGGTTAGATTAGTCACTCCGTTTAAACAGAACAGTTAAATAGTAAATAATTTATGATAAAAATATTATATATTATTTAAAATAAAAATAATAATTTAAAAATTTAAGTTTGATTTTTATATATTTATATTAAAACTAAGTATATACCTATATTTTTCAGAAATAAAAAATAAAATATTTTATTTTTAAAAAAAATACAAACGTCCGTTTGATAATTGGGGCGGTTGCAAACGAACATACGTCCAAACGAGGTAACCATTCAAAGCCGTTGAGTGCTTTGATTATATAACAAAGGCCTCATCTTCTTATTTCAGAAGTTGATAATAACACGATCATCATCATGAGTAATGTTCAAGAACAACACAAAATCCTTCACATGTTTATTTTGTTTTGAGTCAGAGAGTACATATAGATCATGAGTTCGTTACCTTCTATTCTCAAGTTTTGCGAAATAGTCGATCGTGTGGTTGTGAAACAACCAAGCTTATTTTTTTTAATAATTAATCCGAATTATTATTCCCATAAATAATAATCTTCAACGATTAATTCAACAACAATTAACCAGCGGAAATACATAAACCAAATAACCAGAATTAACCATCAAACTCAATAATTCAATTACTCCAATAAAACCATATCAAAACCATGATTCCAATTTCAACACAATCTAACAACCTAAACACCAGGTTCTAGAACTAAACAACATAAAACAATAAACTAGAGATCCTAATCATCCTCTTGTCCCAGCCATGATTCCACGATCATACTTTAGCTTTACCTGCAACACATGGGAAAACGAGTTGCGTGAGTATTATAAAAATATTCAGTAAGGCGGTCATCCTGTCTACCAGTTACATAATAAGGAAAATGAATGCCAATTACTAAGAAATCAACCAACAGTTTACAGCGTTCAATTACCAAAATAAGAACAAACCATACAAAACTGCATCACAACAATCAGTGTCGATCGACACACTACCATGGTGTCGATCGACACTCCAACACAAATACAACAATTTTGACAGGGTGTCAATCGACACTACTAGTAGGTGTCGATCGACACTCTATCCATGATCACAGACCGAATACGAAAACACGAGGGGTTTCGATCGACACTTCCTCTAGGTGTCGATCGACACCTCGACACAGAAACCATAATCGATCCTCTCGCGGCTTGACTCCGTTTCATCGGGGATCATTCTCAACAGTACGCAATACAAAAAATCTCATCAACATCAATCAATAACAACGCATCAATTCCATCCAAATCAATTACTCAAATCTTAACATTTGAATACCATAACCACAATAGCGCACTCACCTCGACAAGGATTGAATGGAAACGAACGAAAGGATTCACGAAATCATACTCGATCTCAACACAAAACCTCTAATTTCTTAACCAATCGCGAAGAACAACACCACGATTCTAAACCTTGCTCTTTAAGCCACTAAACAAGCTCAAGAACAATCAAAAACTCTCAAACTCTAACAATTCTCTCTCAAATCTCAAAGGAACACGTTTTTCTCTCTGAAAAACGAGGCTCCACGCGGCTGGTTCCTTATATAGGTTGACCTACTGTTCTGCACCCAAACAGGCGAAAACCGAACGATTAAAAATCGAACCAAAAACCATACCGAAACACTGGTGTCGACCGACACCCACCCTTGATGTCGATCGACACCCCTACCAAAATAACACATTTTGGTTTTGAGATGTCACAACTCTCCCCCACTACTTTGGATTTGTCCTCGAATCCCAAAAAAACCGCCTACCGAAGACAAAAACTCTGACCCAACCCGGTCAACACCACTCGAGATCATCACTCTCAATCTCCGAGGCACACAACCAGCCCTATGCTTACTTACCTTTCAGACATTAATTTCCACAACACTCATGCTTTTAGGAACACTTCCTTTGAGTTAATGGACCCTGGGGATATACTCATCCCCTCGAGAGAAATCTTTATCTCTCAATACTTATTTAGGGAAATCCTAATCCCAAATAAGTACACAGGAAAATTCTCATCCCTCTGGAGAAATCCTCATCTCCTAATAACACTCAAGAAAATCCTCATCCCTTAATAAAAATCAAGGAAATCCTCATCCCTCTAGAGAAATCCTCATCTCTTAATTAACACTTAGGGAAATCTTCATCCCTCTGGAGAAATCCTCATCCCTCTAGAAAAATTCTCATCTCCTAATCCCGATATTCCCTGATCCGGAATATCACCACACACATGACCAAACGCTAATCAACCATAAACCACACATATAAGAAGAACCACCCCATGTGATCCAAACACGATATTCCCTAACCCGGAATATCAACATGACCAACCGTTAATCAACACTAAACCGCACATATAATAATAACCACTCAACTTATAAATCTCCAAAACCGTATAACCGTTACAACACAATGAAAAGTACATGCAACAATACAACAATAGCACCATGCTAACTCTGAAACCGAGACCACAAAGATAAAAGTACGCTCGAGCCACGACATGCTTGTCAAACTACTTGTTTAACTTCAACTTCATCTTTGAAGTTCCTCCGAAATCTTAGCCACAACCCCCTCTGACTTATGCCGGCACTTCCTCAATATCGACACATGACAAACCTTATGAAATGCCTTCATAATCGAAGATAACTCCAACAGGTGCGCCACCGGACCGACTCGTTCCACCACCGAGAACGGACCCATAAACCTTAGACTCTGTTGAGTCTCGGAAATAGATCTGATAGGACCTCGCAATATGACCATCTTGACATACACTGTATCTCCGACCTCAAACTCCAACTCCTTCCTCTTCTTATTGGCATAATTCCTCTATTGATCCTTAGCCTCCTTCATGAACAACTTTAAAAGACGAATCTACTCCGCCGTTTCCTGTACTAACTCCCACCAAAAAAACTCCTCTCCCCCACTTGGGTCCATCACAAAGGTGTCCTACACGGCCTTCCATACCAAACCTCGTAAGGAGCCATCCCGATACTCGACTGAACGCTGATATCATGGGCAAAATCAGTTAGGCACAAGTGATCCACCCAAAGACCACCCCTTACCAAGACACGCATCCTGAGCAATCCTCCGAACTCTGACGAGAACCTAGGATCCTTGTTTGACACAATACTGGCTGACACTACATGCAACCTATCTCCTTACCAAAATTCTTAGCCAACACCGTTGCTCCATCGGTCTCAAACTCCCTCGCAATTCATATCCCACTTCTACTCTGGAATGAGAAACTCTACATCAATCCACTCGGAAAATAATGCTCAGCCTTCACTAGCTGACACGTATCGTACTTTGTGACTCACTAGCCAGTCTTACTCGGGATCACATACCCAAACTCTGAGGTCTATATCCAGTCGAATGCTAATGCCAGGATCAAACCTTGATTACTCATACACATCGTGACACCCTCACACTCTCGAGAACACATTCCTTGAGCTAACGATGTCAGAGCCATTCCACTTTCAGGATGTCTCCCTCAAGCTCTGGTTATATCGGAAAAAATTTTCCTTTAGAGTAATCAATTCATAAAAAGAATGTCAGCTCCTTTGCATGGAACACCTCCGACATGAAAGGAATTAGCATCGACATCACATCCCACGAGATGAACGTCTATCCTACCTTCAAACCAGTCAAGTAGAAAAGACGCAAATTAGGTCCCGAGCTAGCTAAAGCCATCAACGACAAAGTAGAGCGCCTACTTAAAGTTGGATCAATCAGGGAGGTCAAACAACACATCGGAATGTGCCCGAGATCTCTGGTGAAGAGGAGGGATTTGCGGAGCTGAAGTGTTTAGCTCAGAGGAGTATAAATAGCTAGTTCTAAAGCCGAAATGGCCAACTTTTTCCTTACGTTTACACTTAATCACACTTTAGCTCACTACACTTGTTCTATCTGAAGTTCTTTGTATACTTGATCGAATATCAATATAAATCTATTTTCCGTTATCTTGGTCTCGAGTCTAGTAAGATTTATCGACATTTCTTAGGACTAAATTTTTTTTCCCGAATTCGCATATAAATTCTTAGTGCGGAATGTAGTTTCCACATGTAGTATAATTTTATTTTGGGTGGTTGAACCTTTGTAACCATAAGTTTCTTTGTTATGGTCTCTGTTTGCACTGCACTTCAATTGTCTATGACAAGCATTAGGCCTCTTACACCAATTTCTAAATTCAATATGTTTCTTCCCTAAAGCATTCTCGATTCCAGAATCGTAAATGAAAAAGAATCCCGTTCAAATTGCTCACTAGAATCATAATGTAACATTATCGGATATTTTTCTTCTTTTTCCAATAAGTCTTCTCCTTTTCTTCATTCTATATAGTTTGACCCTTAAAGAAATGATTAGATGGTGAAGATCAATCAGGATTAAAAGTTGCTTTTCATAAGCGAGAAGGTAGGTTCCTATTCATCTTCAGAGATTCCAAATAAACATAAGCACCTTTCCAAAACTTGAAATCGTTTTGGCTGATGACGAGTTGTGATTGCTTGCTTTATTAATTGAAGACCTAGAAAATTTTTACAAAACCCAAATTGGGCTATGAATTCATTGATTCTTTGGCGCTGCTATGTCATCACCGTATAGAAATATAGTGTTTCCTACCTCAAATCAATGGTTTTTTTTAACCTTCGTACCAACGATCATTCAATATTCACCTTCTCATCAAGCCCTCTCAACATGTAATTTGTTCCCTTTGTTAATGTTTGGTTCAAAAGGTTTTGGTTACAGATCAGAGGGGGGTGATGGGGAAGCCTAGTGTGCAACGTAAAATTTGATTGATGCTTGATAATCTCTAAATCCTTCGCCTAAAAAAATTCCATTGCAAGGCACTAATTTATTATTTAATTTTTTGTTTCTATTATCGTAATTACATTGGGGTTCAATAAACATAAGTTTTGTGCTAATAATGTGGTTTTAGGGATAAAAAAAATATTGTTAAAGAGGTAGTCACAAAAAATGTAAAACATAACATTTTTTAGAGATCATGGAATTCTACACTATAACAAAACTCTCTTTGGGGCCAAAGAACTCATTATTTCCTGAAAGACCCTTGATTTGTCTTTGCTCTCTCAATTTCTAGCTTTCGACATGATGACCTTTTATAATTAGATAAGAAATCCAGCAAGATGTTTTGTTTCGTATAACTTTGTGCATATTAGAAATTTTATTCACATAAGAGTATCCACATTACTAATTTCTACAAATGAATACATGGTATGAAAGCAAAAACCCATTTTTATATTCTTGTAGATTTGAGTTTTTGTTTTTTTTTTAAATATTCTACATAAATGGTTATGGATGAAAAATAATATTATGGTTAAAGAATTATGTTCCTCGAAACTAATTCTCTGGTGGGTTTAATCACCAAAAGGTTATTCGCTTGCCTCCCAAACACGGTTCGAAGCTCTCATATTTACCATCGACAAAGAAATCCAATCAACTCACCTTTCTCTTTTGGCTACTTTTGAGTCTTTGGAAATGGGAGTTTAATTTGAGGCACAAGATATAATTATTCGAGCTTAATTTGAGGCACAAGAATGGACTGATGCAGTTTTGAAATCATCGTCTCACGTTCATCAAACCCAAACAGCTCCATCTTCAACTTGGTCCCCACCTCCCCATGGGTGGCTCAAGTATAATTTTGATGCAAGCTTCAGCCTTTCGGATCACAAAATAGGTTCAGGATGAATTGTTCGTGATCATCACGGACAATTTATTACAGGTGCCTCCTCATTCGTGACACAAGCTAAGTCCTCGACGGAAGCAAAAGGTCTAAGTTTACTCCTTGCAATGCAAATATTGTGGTTCAGAGGATATCGACAAATCATCTTTAAAGGGGATTCTCAGCAACTTATTGAACTCTTACATGGCCGAACAAATAACATAGCTATTGATAATCTGATCAATGACATACATTTTGGGATTACTCGTTTTGCAGGTGTTCATATAGTCCATATCGGACGTCGTTTAATTGCCATAGCCAATAAGCTACCTCACATTGGTCTTTCACAATTTGTTTCTTGTTGTATTTATAATTACCCTCCAAGTTCTATACAACATTTACTCTTTTAAGTATGTAACAATCTCAAAATCAATAAATTAGACGTTAAAAAAAAAGAGATGATTTCTCAACTAACCCATTTCTTTTGGTCAAATGCAAAACTAACCCACTTTTTCCTCCTCTTTACTATTCACCACTTTCTCACAAATCTCTCATTCTCTTCTTCTCATATTCACGAAAATGCCATAATTTTTTCTTTATTTCTTTCCATTTTCAAAATCAGAAACTTATCAAAAGACTAAAACACCAAAAAACATCAACTTATTTACGAAAATGCCATCTTCTTCAATTTTTCCAACCACCATGAACAACCAAATTGAAGCTCTAAATGCTACACCAACTGTTTTTTGTTACGTAAATGCATAATAAGCGAGCTCATAACGTAGACATCATTAGTTTTCTCTCCAATTTCATCTAAATCTCTATAATTTTCATTCTTTCAAAATTTTCACTCATAACTTCATGTTTTCCCGTAATTCTTCCAAATAAAACAGTTGGGGTTGTTTTCTCGGTGAAATTGATAGTTTTGGTGGTTTAAGAACGTGAATACGAAGTCGAACGAGTGAAAAAGGTAACGATTTTTGATTTTCGAAAATTTCTGATATGGTTCGTAAATGTAGACTCCATTTGAAGTCTACAAGTCAACTATCACTACAAGAAAACTGTGTTTTAGCGTCGAATTTATTCCGACGCTAATTTAGCGTCGATTTAGTGTCGTCATGGCGTCGATAACACAATTCGACGCTAATTCGTCGCTAATTAGGGATGAAACATTTCGACGCTAAATCGACACTATATAGCGTCGATTTAGCATCGAACTTAGATCGGAAGTCTAAGTTCGACGCTAAATCGATGCAAATTTAGCATCGAATTAGCGTCGAACAAATAGCGTCGAATTAGCGTCGAATTAAACAATATTAGCGTCGAATTAATGTGATTTGACGCTAATTCGACGTTAAATGAAATTTTTTTTATGTTAATTATATTTTATATATTAGTAATGAAATATCAATATGTACATTTTGTTATAAATTTGTTATATATTTGTTATAAATTTGTAATAAAATGGATTTAGGAAATATGTAGGAAATAGATTTTAGGAAATTTGATATGAAAAAATTCATGTGATTGTTATCGTTATATGTTGCGGTTTTAAAATCTTTAAATGGTTAAAATTGTTATCGTATATGTTGTGGTTTATTTACCCTAAACCCAAAACAGAAAATTTGTTTCATTTAGCGTCGAAGTAGCATCGAATTTAGATTAATTCGACGCTATTAAACAACATTAGCGTCGAATTAACGTCAAATTCGTGTGATTTCGATGCTAATTCGACGCTAAATGAAACAAATTTTACGTTTAAGGTTTAGGGTATAAACAATAAAAGATTTAACGTCGACGATTGAGAGTGAAGGTACAATGTTATCTATATTCGATCATTTAATTGCGAACAAATTAGTATGTTTTTATAATTCGATGTTACAAATGCATGTAAGGACTGCTATTTCAAAAAACTATATATGTTTACATATATCATCATAACCCTATATGAACCAGATATGTAATTTCAAATTTCAAAATTTAAAATTATTCTGTTATATCAAAGATTGAAATGGCTAAGATAGTTTTCGTACCAGTTGCGGTTTCGTTACCCTAAACCCCAAACGTAAAATTTGTTTCAGTTAGCGTCGAATTTGCATCGATTCGACGTTAATTCGATGCTAAGTGAAACAAATTTTACGTTGGGGGTTTATGGTAACGAGTGTTAAACGCATTAAATTAATTTGATCCGACGCAAAACCGATGCTAAACCAATGGCGGTAAACAAAAAAATTTCAAATTTTGTTGACTAAACTAATGGCGGTAAACCGAATTAATTTTGATTTAGCGTCGAATTAACGTCGAAGCTAATTCGAGGCTAAATCAAAATTATAATTGTTTAAGTCTTTTCTTATTCTCTCCGAGTCTCTCTCAAACCCTCATTCTACAAATCCCGCGAATCTCTTCTCTCTTCCTTCGTCTTCCTCCCAGATCGAAATTTTCTTTTCTCATCGCCGGACAAAGAAATATGTCTGCTACTCAGGAAGAAGACAAGAAGCCCGGAGAACAAGGTGAAGCTCACATCAATCTCAAGGTCAAGGGCCAGGTTTTGGCACTGTCTTCACTTCTCTCTTTGGAATTTCCTTGACGATTCTTTGTATGTTTGCATTTTGTGTCTGTAATTACGGGTTTTGTTCGTTTTTACGGTTTGGGGTTTGTCCAGGTCTCGAAATCCAATGCTCTAGATGTAGATTGGGGCTTATTAGAGAGTCCAAAGAAGCCCAATTAGTGATCCATGACAAATTCATAAGCCCATGTGTTTAGGGTTTCACTTTTAGATTAGTATAAATAGAAATGTTATGAGATCTTTGTAGACAACTTGAGAGTTGGAAAACAACTCTCTTTCCCTAAACATTTTATGATATCAATTTAGAATCTCTTTGATCTTTGTGACAAACATAAATCTCTTCCCTTTCTCTTTTATATTTGCATTTGAATAAAGCTCTTTGAGCTACTTAGTTTATCAATATAGTTTCTTCTTCAATAAGCTCTTTAAGAGCATAAATATATCTCTCTTTTGATTATCTCACAGGGCTCTATCAGTAACATATAGCAAATTTTTTTTTAAAAGATGGGAAATTCTTGAGTGTTTTGAATTGTGTTTTAAAATTGTAGCAATCAAAGAACTTTTTGCTCTGCACCAAATTCTTGTATGGGAAGGTAAGGGAAGGTAAGGTAAGGAAGGAAGGAAGAAGTCGTTACCAGGGAGTACACTATCAATCTCCACGGGCGCCTCCATAGCTGGTAAGCTTTTCTTCTTGATTCCAATCTCTCGTTTTGCCTTTTGGTTGTGAAATTGTATCCTTTTCGATTCTGGGTTAGTTGATTATGATTAGACTGAAATTTGCAATTAGGGTTTCTTGATTAGTGTAGCTTATTCGGATTAAACAATGCCTTTGCTCTCTTTTAGTTTCTACTAAGTCTGATGCTGAAATTATAACATTTCGTGTTCATCTATGAATTCAAATACACTTTATCTTGAGAATTTGATCCGGAGAATATACCTTTTTCGATTCTGGGTTAATTGATGATGGTAGACTGACATTTGTAGCTCCGATTAATTCGAATTAAGGTTTCTTAATAAGTGTAGAGTTTGTAGCTTATTCGGATTAAACAATGAATTTGCTCTGTTTTAGTTTCTACTGTATATTATTGCATTTCATGTTCATCTATGTGTGCAGGTACATTTGATCTTGAGATTTTGATCTTGTTGAATTGAACAATCTGAAATTTTTGTACTAGAAATTATTTAGATGAGCAATGATCATAAACAATGGTTTATTGCCTGTTCTATTAGGTATATAATACATATGAGCTAATTGGAATCTTTCGTTTGTATGATTTATAGTTTGGTTTTCAAAATGCTGAGTCCTGAATTTGATTTTGATGATTTATGTAAATAGCACATTCAAGAAGAAGGCACCAAATGCTATTAAGGAGATCAGGAAGTTTGCATTGAAAGCAATGGGAACAAAGGACGTTAGAGTCGACGTTAAGCTCAACAAGCAGATTTGGAGCAGAGGAATCAGAGGTCCTCCTAGGAGAATCAGAGTTCGCGTTGCCCGTAAGAGAAACGATGATGAAGATGCCAAGGAAGAGTTCTACTCTCTCGTCACTTAGGATGGGAATGAAGTCTTCTTTAGGTGATACTTAGGATGGGAATGAGATCGACGCAATGCTCCATCAGACCGGTGGTGGTGCAAATGTCCTGAACCTGCTCTGCATTTAGTTGTCTCTTGTTATGGTTTGCGATAAGACTTGTGTAATATTTAACCGGACTTATCATGAACGGTAAACGGTTACGTCACTAACATGAAGAAAGCGTGGCGCGAGAAAGGCTAAATCAGTGTTTTCTTTCAAAATTTTGGATTCAAAGACATTGATTTCTAGTATTTTCTTTGGTTCTTAGTTCTCTTCAATGGGGACTTCATGAACCGTTGCTTGGTACCTCGGTGAAGCCTGCTAAGGTTTTATAATATTTTCATTTTTTTTTTTTTTAAATGTTATCATTCGATGCTAAATCGATGCTTATATAACGTCAAATTAGCGTCGACCCAGATGCATTTGGACGCTAATTCGACGCTAATTTAGCGTCGAATTAGCGTCGACATATTGTGTCGGAGTAGCGACGAATGTTCGACGCTAATTTAGCGTCAAAGTAGCGTCGAACTTCATTTCGACGCTAAATCGACGCTAAGTGATTTTAGCGTCGAATTAGCATTGAAATATGCCGACGCTAAATCAGTGTTTTCTTGTAGTGTATGAGTTAGATTTGCATTTGACTATTATTTGTAAAAAAAGGTAAAGTAGACTGCATTTTAAGTCTACACAGCTTTCTTTGACAACAATAAAAATTATTGTAGACTTCGTGTGCAGGCAGTGAAAAAATCAGGTCACTTTGCATTTGACCAAACAATTGACCGTAAAAAGTAGACTGCATTTGAAGTCTAGTTGAAGTAGACTTCAATGCAGTCTACAAACATGTCACTTTTGGTTTTGAACTTTTTTTTGTAGACTTCATTTGCAGTCTACTCTGAATAGTGAGGTTAGTTTTGTGTTTGACCAATCTTTCGAAAAATTGACCGGAAAGTACATCTCTTTTGTAGACTTCATTTCCAGTCTACTTTGTAGACTGGAAATGAAGTCTACAAAAAAGTACAGATTTTTGGTCAAATGCAAAACTAACCCTACATTTTATGTAGACTTCATTTGCAGTCTACTTTGAAAAGTCAACAAAAGTCAAATCCAAAAGTAACCTGTTTTTTTTTGCGTAGACTGCAAATGAAGTCTACTTTCCTTATGTAGTCTACAAATGAAGTCTACTTTCTTATGTAGACTGCAAATGAAGTCTACGTATGAACAGTAGAAATATTTGATCAAATGCACAAGTAACCTGCACTTTTATGTAGACTGCAAATGAAGTCTACACCAAAAAGTCAACGTTTTGATCAAATGCAAAAGTAACCTTTGTAGACTGCAAATAAAGTCTACCACACTTGTAGACTTCATTTGCAGTCTACACCAAAAAGTCAACGTTTTGATCAAATGCAAAAGTAACCTTTGTAGACTGCAAATAAAGTCTACAACACTTGTAGACTTCATTTGCAGTCTACATACCGATTTGCCTTAATTGCAAAATAACCCATTGTAGACTGCATTTGAAGACTTCATTTTGAAGTCTATTTTGAAGTCTATAGTAGACTTCATTTGAAGTCTTCAGTTGAAGTCTACAAATGTGAAGGTTTTTTAAAATGTACTTTTTGACATATTTACAATGTATTTTTTTGATTTTTTTGTTCTCACATGTTTGTTAGTTGTATATCTACCCCTTGTAAGAGTTGGTCATGTTTAAGACAAAAATTTGTGGGGCAAACTTATTTTCTTGATTTGATGACTAGTTAGCTCATATTGAGTAGACTGCATTTGAAGTCTTCTCTTAGTAGACTGCATTTGTAGTCTACAAATGTGACAATTTTTTAGAATGCATTTTTTGACATATTTACAATGTATTTTTTGATTTTTTTGTTTTCACATGTTTGTTAGTTGTATATCTACCCCCTGTAAGAGTTGGTCATGTTTAAGACAAAATATTTGTGGGGCAAACTTATTTTCTTGATTTGGTGACTAGTTAGCTCATATTGAGTAGACTGCTTTTGAAATCTACTTAGAGTAGACTGCATTTGAAGTCTACAAATGTGATAGTTTTTTAAATTGCATTTTTTGACATATTTACAATGTATTTTTTTGATTTTTTTTGTTCTCACATGTTTGTTAGTTGTATATCTACCCCTTGTAAGAGTTGGTCATGTTTAAGACAAATATTTGTGGGGCAAACTTACTTTCTTGATTTGGTGACTAGTTAGCTCATATTGAGTAGACTGCATTTGAAGTCTACTCTAAGTACAACATTCTTTAAACATGTTTGAATCCGAGGATGCATACAATGACGTATACTATTACAAGAAGTTGAAAATTAGACAATGATAATTTCATAATTGTTCATGTCCATTATAATTGAGATTTAGTTCTTGGTACCGTACAAACGAATGGATACACTGCCGACCGACACAAATAATTAAATAATTAAATATTTAAATAATTAAATATTTATATAAGTAACCACAAACAACACACAATTTCATCACGGGAACCACTATAAATCGTTCGTTAACACCCGATGTTGGCTTAAATGAGCATACGGTCATGCACTCACCTTAACGAGAAAATTCACGTTTTAGACGAACTTCCACGCACGCTCTCAAACACCAAATAATTCACCTAAATTAATCCGTTGGTCACAAAAATATGATCAGCATACCATCAGAAATATTTTGACTAGGCCAATCTGAAAATGGAACCGGTTTTCCCAAAACCGGTTTAAAACTTAGAGAACCGGTCTAAATTGCACACGGTTCAAAAGTAATATATGACCAAATCACAAACATATTTCTTGCAATCACTAAACCCTGCCCTAGAAACCAAAGCCCGGTCTTAAACCTTTAAGAACCGGTTGGATACACATCCAATTGAGACAACAATCTCAAAATTTAGCGAACTTACCGATCAAAATTCTATCAGCTCCGACCTGCAAACTTCGAACGAAAAACTGATCCAGAAACTAGACAAGAAGAACTTTCCAACGAGCTATAGATAATCGCCTAATTCGTTTTGGATCGCTAAAAATCATCACAAGATTTTCTTAAACCAAAATAGGATATTCTGAACAAAACAAAACCGACGTGTTGACTTCAAATCAGCACTGAGGACGGAATTTACCTCAGAATTACAATCGGAAACAAGTTCTGAAAACTAGATAGAAAGAGCTTTCCAACGACATATAAATCGTGGTCTAACTCTCTCTGAAGCTCCGGCAAAACACCCCGCAAGCTGACTGATCCTATACACGATTCTGCAGAGACTTCTCTCACGAAAACAGGGATATCTCTTAGCATACTGATCCAAAATACAAATGGATTTGCCTCTCGGCTAGCTAAGAGAAATGATAACTTACCCACAAAATTTTAGCTCAATCCGTTCTGTTCTTCACGACCGTTCGTTCTCTCTACCAAACGAAACATAACCTTCTTCCTTCTCTCTTAATCACCAAACCTCTCCCAAACTCTCTAACACGATTTTCTGATGATTTTTCACTCAACTCAGTCTCTTTCACTCTGCAAGATATGTCTTCTCACGAGCAAATAGGGTGGGGGTTTCATTATTGCAACTTCCCACTTAAATATACAAAAAGCTAAAGAAACAACCAACTAAACCACTCTCGATCGTGAGTTATTGGAGACGACACCAATAATTAAAGAAAGGCAATACTCTACTCATGCCAAGCTCTCTCTCCAGTCACGTAATTGGATTTTCCAAAATTCCTTTTGAATTTAACAATTCTCTCTGAATATATAAATATAAAGGGAAGGACCACCACAAGAGAATAACACAGAAATTTATTGATCGCAACATGCTCTTGCGCCTCTTTGATCCTAACACGGCCACTAATTAGGAAAAGCAATACTCCATTCTAAAAATATGCTCCTTTATACAACGGTCACATCACTCGTTATATCTGTATCTTGCATAAAATAACACTCGACATACCATTTGTCGATCGACACGACCAAAAAGCCCAAATTGGATTTCTTTTTGGTTCGCGGTTATTACATAAATATCTAATTTAACATCAATTGTTACTAATTGATGTTGCTATTTTCTTATTTAACATCAATTTGATAAATTTGATTCAAATGTAATGTATTTTACATCACTTGAAAAAAACGGACACATAAATATGAACTTACATCAGTTAAATAATTGATATATTTACTAATCTATATTAGTATCACTTAAAAAATACAAAATTTACCTCAATTAAGAAATGATACTAACTATTATTCAATTTTCGTTTTTCTATTTGTTTTGCATTAAAAATGTGTTTTAGCATTGTCCCACATCGACAACTTAGCATGGCTATGAAAACAAAACATTTTATAAATAGTTAACCCTACTTGCAAATACTTAAGCCCAAAACTAATATTAATTATAAACTTGACAGTTGATTGATTTATTAAACTGTTAGGATCTTCCTACTAAATTTGGGTTGATCATTCTTTTTTTTTAAATCAGTTTTTGATGATTTTGAAAATGATTTTAAATATACAATTATTAAATATAAAATACAATAATAATGTTTTTTCACGTAAATCTGATTACTATATCAAATAACGAAAAAATAAATAAATAATTTAACATCATTTATTCTAATCGAAATAAATATTCTTATTATTTAAAATGATTGATGCAAAAATTTATATCAGTTTTGCAACCGATACATATATTAACATCAATAACAATAACCGATGGAAATATTTACATCGCTTCCTAAAATTGATTTAAAATATTTGCATCACCATATTCAGAATCACTTTATCAAACGATGCAAAATTCATTTACATCAGTTTTAACCGATAGAAACAAATAAAACAAGTGATGTTATTTGGCTTGTTTTTTGTAGTGCATGCAACAGAGCCAAAAAAAAAGCATTCAAAAACGAACATCATTTTAATTTATAGTAGAGACTTATCACCTATCTCTATCACATGCATAAAGCCAAAGGCATTCAAAAACGAACAACATATTCCAACGTTTCTCCACACTTTATTAAGCTTTTGGGGACATGCATGTGAGCTGTTTTCGGGTCTACCATTTTTCACGTATGATTGTTTTTACCGTTTTAACGTAACTTGTTCAATTTGTTAAACTTGTTGATATTGTGTGGCACAGAAAAAACTTTGATTAAATTCTCTCCTGTCAGACACAAAAACATATAAGACACATTATAATTTGTACGGTACCAAGAACTAAATCTCAATTTTTAGCATTATACAAGTTGGATCATGTCTTATCATGGACATAGTAGGGTTTTGACTCTTGTCAATGGATTTTCCCAATCTACTTGGATACCGAAATTCGATAACACGAAAGATAAGAATTTCATGAAGATGTTATACCATAAACGAAAAGAGACAAGTGATATACAAAGATAAGTCTTAGTATAAAAAGTCTTTGTTATTGAGCCATGGTTCAATCGGTCGGACCAACTAAGTGAACATTTTGTTTTTCTTGATGTGTGTAATTGAGTCTTGTCATCTATACAAGAAAAAAAAAACAACACAAGAGAAACAATAGCTAATTGAAACAACAATGGAAATTGGACAATTGGCTATTGTACTCTTAGTTAAAAGAAAAAAGACTCATACTCTTCATGACTAGCTGAAATGCTCCTTCTTCCCATGAATTAGAGAAACCCGAAAATGCCTATAATTCCTAACCATTCAAAACCAAAGATTTCCTTAACCAAAACCAAAGAATTCCCGTTTCTTCTTCCCCCGAAACGGAATCCCCCCGAATCCACCCACCCAAATCTTTTCCCAATCACTCGATTAAAACTCAATCTCATTGGATTCGAACTTAATCTCATCAAATCGGATCATCAATTGAAGGTTGAAGCTTTTTGGGGGAAAATCCCGGATTCGATCGGAACCCTAGTTGGAGCTTCAAAATTGAGGTGAAATCCTTTGAATGTTGCTCCTTATATGATGTTGAGATGTAGAATTGAGTTGTTTATGCTCTATAATTGGTATTGTTGGATTTGTTGGATTTCAATGGATTTCAATATGGAGATTGTGATTAGCATTAGAGTTGTAAGGAATGATTATGGTCTTCATTGGTAGTATATAGAGGAATATAGTTAGGTATAGAACCTGGAAATGGGACAAACTAATTCACATTTCCAGAAGCAAGATGATTTTCACACTTGAAGAACTCTCTGGTCGGACAACTGGTACAAATAGGAATACTGATCATAGTGGGACAACTGGGACAAATAGTATAACTGTGCCCAGCGAGAAGTTGTTAATAAATTTTTTATTATGTTTTAGCAGGTGCAATGTTCAAAACAGTAGTACATTTTAAATATGGAGTGTCTTACGTGGAGAGCAGAGATGGTTATCGATGAAATTCAAAGGAACCTCGGGTGTATTCTATAACGTTTAAGACACTATCAACGGAAGAGATCACTTACTCGGTTTTAGAGGACTTGATATTCAAGAAGATGGGGATACATAGACGTACTACACAGCTCAAAATGAGCCACCTTCCTTTTGCATTGGGAGATAAGTTTCCAGCATACATCTTGGATGATGATGATGTTGATAATTATCTTTCGAGTAAAGAAGAAACTCGTAGTTTTTTGCATGTGGAAGTGTCGACTGTAGAGGTTGATAGCTCGTTTGGTTTGAATTATGAGGGGATGGAATCAAACGCTAGAGCTAACAATGCGATAACTATTTACAAGGAAAAAGGACAAGAAGAGCCGTTGGGAGAAGCTGGTATTGGAGAGGATGAGAGTATACCAAGTGGGAATATGGATGTGGATGTGGATGATGACAAAGATGAGGGTGCGGATTGGGATAGTGAGGATGAATATGATAGTAAGGATGAAGATGAAGATGAAGATGAATATGATAGTGAAGATGAAGATGTGGATCACGGTATTGGTAAGAAAATGGTTGAGGTTCCATTTGATAGAAATGAGAATCAATTTGCGAGGGAATGGGATGATGATGGAACGAGTCTTAAATTAAATCAAGAATTTGCAACTAAATTTGAGGATACACTTAAAAAGACTTCTCATGCGATGCTCGGATTTGTAAGAGCATCGCATGAGAAGTCTTATGACTTTAAGATATGTAACTCGGATACCGGAAGGTACGTGGTGAAGTGTCATGGACTAGGGTGTAATTGGTACGTAAGAGTGGTGAGGGAGGGGAATAAATGGAAATTTATTAGATACCAGCATATCCACACATGCTCTAGAGCCGAATCGAGTACAACCATTAATAAAAGGAAGGGGTCCGGAATCCCCGAGCATATACAAGAATCGTGGGTGTCACTGCCAAAGTACAAGAAAAGAAAAGGAAGAAACCAAGTGAAAAGGATTCCGTCGACCGGAGAAAAGCGTTGGAAGCCTAGTAATAGGTATGTGGCACACCAAAATCTGGCTAACTTATTGGGGATCAATAATATGGCGGGGAGTAGTGCTAATGCACCACAAGTTTGAATGTCTTTTGCTTTGTTTTTGTATTTCGCTTTCTATTTCGACAACTACGTAAAATTTGGGATAACTATTAAGCTATTATTTTCCCGAATTTATGTATCTCTTCTCTGTTCGAACAACTGGGGAAAACTTGTTACACCTATTAAGACTCTTATTTCCCAAGAATCTGCTATTTACTCTCTGGTGTAACAACTGAAGAAAATTAGGGACAACCGTAAACGACTAGTTTAGAACAAAATAAAAAAACGGAATTGTCACCGAACACTAACCTCCCAATTATAATTCCCATTCTAGCAACGTGTATAGTTTCATACATATATGTTTGGTCAAAAATACAATCAAATTTTTGAATTTCATTTTGAACCATACAGAGTTTTCCCCATAAAATACCTTACCCATTTGTGTGTTGTTTCTTAATCATATCCAATTTACCTAGGTGAGTATCAGCGTAATGTTTTTCTGCCAATTTTGAGTGCTTTGATATCTTTGGCATGTACCAAAAGTAGACAATTACAAGTGTGCAACCACATGTCAAAGATTTTTCAGGGTTCAACTATAGATGTATGAAAACACACAAAAGTTCAACTGTTTGTAATTTCGGACAACCAGAAAACTGGGGGTACAACTGTTGCAGATAATTTTGGAAATTTTCCCTCCGAAAATTTTCCCTCTAAAAAATCTTCCCTCTAAAACTTTTGTCTCATCCTAAGTCAAATCAACTGTTGGAGAAAAGTACAATAGCT